>OZ010587.1:70921213-71006213 GCA_963932145.1 Acanthosepion lycidas | reverse complement strand
TTACAGGGGAGTTTGGACACCTCTGATCACGAACGTCCTTAAGAAACACGGTACATAGAAGAAGAAGGACCTAGAACTTCTCAGAAAGGAACTTACCCTCGTGACATTTACAGTTTTCGAAACAAGACAGCTCTGTAAAGAGTAGAATAAATGTTTATCCGGAGGAGCCATATCCACTGAACACGGTCGGTGTATGAAAGCGTCCCAGTCACGTTAGAACAATTTTTGGTCTCCAAAAAATAAAGTGTAATCCTGATGAAATATCAAGCCGTTTCTTTCTTTTCATCGAAGGCCACATCCATTTGATGTAACTGAAATAAGTACTTGTTCGAATCATTCGTTTGTTGTTTCCGAAAGTGGTTCCGACTAGAAAACTCTGTTCTAACCCCACCATGTACCCAGAATCACATTTGGATGAATACCGATTTCTGGTTCTTCATATTTTATGTGCTGTGCCAATTTAGGACATGGGTGATCATGGTTCTCCACAGCTTCCCATCACTTGTAGCATTATTTGTCTCCTTACTGTTCTTCTCTGATCATTTTCTGTCATCCACTTATAGAAGCTATTTAATATGCTACTCGAGTTGTAGCCAGCAAAATCTTTTCTACCATACTGGTAACATCTAGATTTGGATAATTACAGAGACGATTAAAGGATAAAAGACAATAAAGGATTGAGGGTAGTTAAACAAAAACAGTTTTTTCCGGAATTTCTGATTTCGATGTACAACAATTCCTTCGAATATTGTAAAAAAAAAATCAATTAAAAAGAAAAAGTACAATATTAGACAGAATTATATACAGACTTTTAAACTGACTTTTATACATAGTCGTTTTACACTCACACACACACACATATATGTATATATGTACTTGGAAAGTGTTGAGGGGTTCTCCCCTTTTTACACAAATGGACTCACCCAGTATATACATATACTACGGCTACGTGAAGACCCGAGAGTGCAAGACCGAAAAATCGAATCCAGAGTGACAGAGTAAAAGGTTGTAGGTAACTGGAAGAGTGAGGGTGAGGTAACAGTGTTGTAGGAGTCACAGTGAGCGAGCACGTAGACTCAGTAAGAAGTCATACGGCGATACTTCAATACCAAAGACTGTATAGATATTTTGCTACTAACCCGTATTCCTGGAACTACTAATCTGCTTTACCAGTTTGTATTATTACGTTAATACATTATTTTCATAGATTCATTCCTGGCGTTTGTTATTTATTGGTACCGGATTTCAACCCGGAATCCACAACAGAAAGGTATGAATGCATCTCTTCTCCCACTAGTTATAAGTAAATAGTGTCCTATAGCTTTGGCTGGGAACCGGTCTAGAAGAATGACAACTCTGAATTCAAAACATATGAAGTGTCATTTTTGGACTTTATGGCACTTTATACGCACCAGTTCTCTGTATTTGTCTCTTCCAAAAAGTGTGGTCAGTTCTCCATAAGCCTTCAATACTATAATTAAATCATATGTGCGTGTAGCCTGGCTGTTTTATTCTAAGAACTGAGGTACTGGACCCTCATACGTTGAAAAACGACGGGAAAATCCAATATATATATATATATATATATAAATTAGCAGAAAATGCACTATTACTCAGATATATATTTCTATATCACACTCAGACACATGTATAGTCATATATATATATATGTATATATATATATATATATATATATATATATATATATATGTGTGTGTGTATTAAGTTTTCTTGTGTTCGTACAAGTGTTTTCTTTTCTGGACACACAGCGTGTAGAAACTGTCCAAATGTTCTGTAACTCCGAGCGCTTTCGGCTATACTTTTAGCCATTATGAAGGCTGATTTTAATCTTACTTTTTAACTGTATGGGGTGTGCGTATGTATCTAGAGTTATAGGGATGTTTTATTTTCCGAACACAGTCAGCACATTGTGGCCGTGTTCGTAGTTAATATTATTGCTTTTTCCTTTTCATTGTTAAGGCTTCCATTATTTTTAGTCATTTTTTTACATGTGGATGAGGTTATTATGCTTGTATTTTATACCAGACTCCACCCTAAACATACAAGTAGAAAAGGCAGTTCAAATTACGGCTTATAAACACATATCCTCGGCGATTTTTCTCGATATATCATTTCTACTCCGAAACGTAACCTACCGTAAACAATGACAGTATATTATAAGCAGTAACCATCACAGCTACAGAGAACTCCTTGCGAACAGGGAGTTCTATGTAGCTAGATGGTTAACAGCACGTCAGGCCAAAATTCGGTTTCCGTATGGGGTACAGGTTCGATTCCTGTTGGAGAATGCATATTTTCTACGACATTTTTAAAACATGCAGGTAAATGTAATTAATATTATGTAATTAAAAACAGAGCGTTTACTTAAATAAGTCGTAGCAATAAAATAAACGTATGAACAGAAACTATATCAAATATTTGTCGGATCCATTTCATATAATATATATATATATATATATATATACATATATATATATATATATATATATATATATATATATATATATATATATATATATGAAGAGAGAGAGAGAGAGAAGACCGTTTATATTTCTAATATTAGAGTTCTGATTTTTGGCATTCTTCCCCCTTTAAATATGAGATATTTTTAATAATAATAATTATATTTTCCTTAAAAGACGTTATTTGATGACTTCAACTCATACCAATTTGTTCAATTATGTGTAACAGACATTTTTTGGCATATAATATGAAGTTAAATACCGATGCGAATTTTGAGGTGATTTATACGTGTAACTGAAGGTTTTCATTTCTAACTTCCAATTACATTAGAAAATATCTATACAAATAAGTAGACATGTAATCAATAAGTCTGATTTCCTAAAATAAATCGAATTTTATCACTAAGTATCCTGAAAACTGTATCTAATTTCATGCAACTAGGAACAGGATAAATAAACATTTAATTTTATTTATTATATGCTTAATATCATAAGATTTCTAGAAGATAACGTTTTTAAGATAAACTTTCTTTGTAATCACAATATCCCATATCAATAATAATAATAATAATAATAATAATAATAATAATAATAATAATAATGATGTAAGATTATTGACATAGCAGTATTATCTGAGAGATACACCTTCGAGGAAAATTATTGAGAAATTGTCCAAATCCAAGGACCTGGAGATCGAGATTAACAGGACGTAGAGAATAAGGCATGAAACGGTACTAATAGTAGTCTCAGGTCTGTCCTCATAGAAAATGAATGGACAATTTTACTAACAGTGTCCCTGGTAATATCAACATACAAGTTCCCCAGAAACTCGCCCTCCTAGGAAAATCCCATTTACTAAGAAAAGTACTATAAATTAAATGACAATTCTCCTATAGGGCGTAAAGACAATCGTTTGGACTTATATATATGATATATATATATATATATATATATATATATATATATATATATATATATATATATAAAAGTACTTTCCTTTTATAGTACCTTTATAGTACTTTTATAGTACTTTTTCTTTCATAGTACTTATGTATATATATATATATATATATATATATATATATATATATAAATGTACTATAAATTAAATGACAATTCTCCTATCGGGCGTAAAGACAATAGTTTGGACTTGGCTCTACAGGATACAAAGCAGGAAACATAACATTCTAAAATAATAATAATAATAATAATAATAATAATAATAATAATTATTATTATTATTATTATTATTATTATTATTATTATTATTATTATTATTATTATTATTATTCATACCGAGTATTATATGAGGTGAGAAGCGGCATCCTTGTCTTACACTGCTTCTTTATTTTTTATTTACTGAATTCATTTTCTATCCGCATGCAGGCGGTTTGCTCGCAGTATATATTCTGGATATTTCTATTTTCTCTCACAAATAAAACAAGTTTTCCTTTCAGTTCAAGTAGATCCACATGTTGTATAGAACATGCTGGGAGGTCTTGGGCGATGGGCGATGGCGCCAATTCGATAATAAAGTTGCATGCTTCTCTTGCAGCCGTTGATCGCCAGTTGTTTTGAGTCCAGAGATGAAAGAATTTCAACGCACGGAATTTTAAACTTAACTATTCTATTAACGTTTATGTCTGCATGTTCTCTCTATCCAGTAGGTGTAGTTCCCCCCTCACTGGGGAGCCGGTTCGTTTGATGGTTAAGACTCGACTCTCTGAAACCTCTCCTATCTCGTTTCCCGCTGGGTCAGCCAATCAAAATCGACCTCCAGATTTATGACTTGTATCTGATAGCGAAGCTCAACCCCCGGAAGTCGCAGCTAAGATGCTATTCCCCCCTTAAAAATAGTAGTCTGCTAAACTATTATAATAATTAGTCTGCCAAAGTATTATTCAACAATATGGTCCTTAAAACCAGGAATTAAAATGTATTCCTGTTGTTTACGGGCCATTATTCATGTATTACCTCGTGGACAGAATCCTTAAAAATACCTAAGACATCGTCCAGCCAAACAGTTTTTATACTTTTATTTTTCTTCATTTTTTTCGCTCATACCAATTCTCTAAAAATTCCCAAATCTTTCAAAAGTTCTTCGCTTAAACGTTATTTTATATTATTATTATTATTATTATTATTATTATTATTATTATTATTATTATTATTATTATTATTATTATTTCCTTTGATTTCTGTTGTATAAACATTTCCTTCCGGGTCCTAACCAAAGATCTAAGTTCAGGAACAGTTTCATGATATTTTTCACTGATCATTTTTGTAAAAACAAAAAACGATAAATAAAATGACCCCTCCCCAAAAAGAAAAAAAACAACAAAAAACCAAGATCACATGCATTTTACATAGTTAAATCTTTTCGTGCGAGGTGTACTTGTGAGTACAATTTTTTTGTATATCCACAATTTCAGTAAAATAAATGTCATTTTCATTTTATACAAATTTCCGAGTAATATATGTTTAAAAATTGGAAAATTATTAAATCAAGTGCTCAGTGTTGCATATCGGAAACTTCCTCAATATTAATTCATAATTCAATAAAACTTTGTAAAAATTTTGAATAAAACAAATAATGTTGAATACAATTATGTGAAAAAGGTTGATATTTATTCAAATGAAGGAAAATTTTAAAAAGTAAATTAAAAAATAAAAATACTCGAAAAATGAATATTAAAACAAAGTATTTAAAACAGCACAATCGAAGAACAGGGAAAAGAATTATTTGAAAAAAAAGTTTAATACTTATTCATTTATTCAAATACTAATGCTGTGTCATTACTACTTCCACAAACATATATATATATATATATATATATATATATATATATATATATATATATATATATATATATATATAGGGTGCGATGGATAAATTGTCGTCTAAATTACGGAAAACATGAAAATGACACCGACATCTTATTTTAACACTGACAGCTCATTTATCAAAATTACACAAAATAATCTAGAAATATTAAAGTGTAAATGTATTCAATAAAATCTTCATTGGCTTCAACCACGGCCTCCAGACGGCTTTGGAATCTCTTGCAACTCTTCTGGGCGGTATACTTGTTTAATTTGGTGAATGTTGCCATAATCCTTGCCTTCAGTTCATCTTTGGTGTTACAAGGAGTTTTGTTGGTCTCTTTCTCAACTGCGCCCCACACAATAATCAAGGGAGTTGCAGTCTGGAGAGTTAAGCGGCCAGATCTAAGGCATGATGTGGTCGCAGAAATTGTCTGACAGACATGACTGGGTTCCCCCGCTTGTGTGGCATGGTGAGGTGTCCTGTTGCCAGACACAGGGTCTTCTAGCACCCTATTAAACTAGAGCAGCATTATCTTCTCAAGGCACTTGATGTAGGGCTCAGTGTTGAGTCTGAGGACCCGTGGGAAGGCAAATTGAGACATAACGTCTCCACTATTAATGATCACTCCAAACAGCTTAGACTCATCTAACTCTTTCCATATCCTCTGCACTGTCCTCAGATTGACGCCCAAACACTGTAAATGAAATGTTCGTATTGGAGCTTCCGGATCGAATACCAAACAGCACAGCATGCCTTTTTTAAATTTCTGGTGGAGTGAATTTCTTCATGGTGCTCTTTTTCTCACAGACGGTACCCAATTGATCTTACTATACTGTTCAGTTGACAAATTCAATAACAACGCGCATGCGCAAAATTAAACTATAAAATAGCCACAGTTCTTCTCTAAAGAACCGTGCGCAGTACACGAATGGGTTTAATAGTTTTAGCATTCTTACTCAGTAGGAGTTAATTAAACCAAAGAAGGTATAAAACTTTCCGAAGCTAACCTTCAGCCCAGTGGTTCTCAACTACTGTGCAAGGGCACACTTGTGTGCCGCGCGAACCGTTTAAGCTAGCCACGAAATAGTGTCATACATGCAAGATGCGATGGGTAAATTGTCGCTATTTTATACTTTAATTTTGCGCATGCCCGTTATTTGTTTTTGAATTTGTCAACTGTACAATATAGTAGGGTCAGTTGGGCACCGTCCGTGAGAAAAAGTGCATCGTGACGCAATTCACTCCGCCAGAAATTTGGAAACGGCATCTTATACTACTTGTCATTGAAGTCAGAAGCTCCAATACGAACATTTCATTCACAGTGTTTGGGCGTCAATCTAAGGACAGTGCAGAGGATTTACCCATCGCATCTTCTATGTATGACACTATTTCGCGGCTCGCTTAAACGGTTCGCGCGGCTCACTAGTGTGTCATTGCACAGTCGTTGAGAAGGTTAACTTCAGAAAGTTTTATACCATCTTTGGTTTAATTAACTCCCACTGAGTAAGGATGATGAAACTATTAAACCCATTCGTGCACTGCACACGGTTCTTTAGAGAAGGGTTCGCCTAAAATTTAAAAGACAGCAAGTTAGATTAGGAAAAGAGTGCTAAAGAAAACATTATCCAGTAATGGGATAATTTTGTCATTATAATTATTGAATATATAATAGATCCATTTATAAAGAGAAAATTCCTCTGTCACGAAGTGAGATAGTAAATTAGTTTTGAAAAAAGCACGCAACGTTAAATCTTTGAAATTCAGAGATTTTCCACAAAATTTTTTGGGCTATAGTATAGGTGCTAATGAAAACCTTTCTGAAATGTGAATTCTCAAATGCATTTATAGTCAGTTTAATTTTGTCCAGCCCCAGGGACCATAAATGAGGAAAGCACCAAGATATCAAACGAGTAAAACAGAAACTTCCAAACTTGAGTCTCGCAATTTTCAAAGGTAATTAATGGCGCGTAGATATTTAATTATCAACTAAACTAATTTTTCACCAAATTAATTCTTTTTATATACGCATGAAAATTTACATTTGGCATTGGTAACAAAACTTAATATGGCAATATATATATATATATATATATATATATATATATATATATATATATATATATGTGTGTGTGTGTGTGTGTGTGTGTATATATTTATATATATATATATATATATACAGAGAGAGAGAGTAAGAGAGAGAGAGAGATAGAAATATTTAAAAATATTTATAGTTTGACAATAGTAACATAAAACAAACTTCAGCAAAAGTGCTCAATGCTGTGTAGATCTATAATAATTTAAAGATATAAAAATAAAATTATAAAATATAAATATTTATAATATATTATGTTACGTTTATCTGTCTGTAAGCCTTTTCAAACCTATCTTTATATTTATATATCTGTGAGCCTCTTCAAATCTATCTATCTATTAGGTTGGTGCAAAAATAATGACGTTAGAAAATACATCAAAAACCGATATTATTTTTGCACCAAGCTAATATCTATCTATCTATCTATCTATCTATCTATCTATCTATCTATCTATCTATCTATTAACCCTTTCAAGTCACTATCTATCTATCTATCTATAAGACTCTTCAGATCTCTCTCTCTGTATGTGTGTGTATATATATATATATATATATATATATATATATATATATATATATATATACATATATATATATACATATATATATATATATATATATATATACATATATATATATATATATATTTATATATATATATCTGTAAGCCTCTTCAAATCTATATATTTATCTATTATTCTCTTTAAAATCTCTCTCTCTCTCTCTATCTATCCATTAACCTATTCTAATCTTCTTCTCTATCTAACTGTAAGCTTCTTCAAGTCTGTCTGTTAGCCTCTTCAAATCTATCCTATACCTTTACCTATTTATATATCTATTAACCTCTTCAAATCTATCTATCTATCTATCTATCTATCTATCTATCTATCTATCTATCTATCTATCTATCTATCTATTAGCCACTTCAAATCTATCTATCTCACTCTCCTCATCCTATCTATGTGTAACATATCCATCCATCTGTTCGAATCTAACTTTTCGACACACACGCACACAAATATATATATATATATATATATATATATATATATATATATATATATATATATATATATATATATATATATGCGTTTGTGTGTGTGTGTATAAGAGAGGCAGAGCAAGAGAAATATAGTGAGGGACAAGTTCATTGTATCTTTCTCCTTGTAATCAATCTATAATCAATATAAGTGCCTCCACCAAGTTCTGCTCTTATATTTACAACCAATCAACAACACATTTATCAAACCGACGGTTCCTTCCGCTGCCTGACAGGTTGTCCACTGGTCAGCCTTTTTTGCCTTGCCTGTCAGCCGGTCACTTTTGCCTTCAGCTGCCCATATTCGACAAACCGATTGGTTTTTCATAGAATAACTCATGTTCTATTTCAAAAGCGAATCGACTACAGTCAACATTACGTATGGTCGCTGGCGACGTATTTGTGTAATTTTAAATCCCTGGCGTCTCGAGCAATGCCTGTGCGTCCATCTGTCTGTTCGTCTATCTGTCTTTGCAGCTGTTCATCTGCACATTACAAAAGGCAAATCAGCTAAAAACAAACGAAAAATAAATTAAACTCGATATTTATACGAATATGATGACCGCATTAGTCTCGATATAAAAACAAAGATTCAACCAATACCTTGATGTTCGTTCAAAAGCAGAAAACCAATCTCTCTAATTAATCTAATTAATGAATAGTAAACGTTAAAAAATGTGCCACTTTCAGTTGGTCATAAAAACAACGCAGAAAAAGTAATGGGAAAATTTAGTTATTTTAATCTACAATTATACGAAATTCAACATTATATCATTTTTATTTACAAGCGTCTATTGGACGTTGGGCAAAATTAAGCCTCAAAAATATATAAATACAGAAATTTAAAGATAGAAAAATTATATAAAAGATTGTTTTTTAGTCAAGTGATTTCCCAAAAAAAAAAAAAAAAATGAAAAATTAAATAAATAAATTAGAAAAAATAAATTAAATTAAAAGAAAATTATATAAAATAAGCTATATTTCAGGTTAAGTGATTACTAAAAAATTTAAAATAATAAAATAATATAAAATAAAATAAATAAAAATAAAAATAGAAAAATGATATAAAATAATGTTTTTGGTCGAGTGATTTCCCCCCAAAATAAATAAGGAAAATCTAAAAATAAATTAAATTAAAAAAAAAAAAATAAATAAGATAAGCTACATTTCTGGTTGAGTGATTATCAAAAACTTAAAGATAAAATAAAGTTATTTTAAAATAAATAAGAATAAAAACAGAAAAATGATATGAAATAATCTTTTTTCGTCAAGTGATTTCTAAAAAAAAAAATTAAATAAATAAAATAGAAAAATAAATTAAATTAAGAAAATTACTTAAAATAAGCTATATTTCTGGTTGGGTGATTATCAAAAACTTAAAAATAATAATATAAAAAAAGAATAAAATAAATAAAAATAAAAATAGAAAAACGATATAAAATACTTTATTTGATCAAGTGATTTATAAATAAATAAATAAATAAATAAATAAATAAAATAAAAAATAAAAAAATAATGGTAATAAATATGTTAATATTTCTGATTGAGTGAATATCAAAGACTTAATAACAAAATAAAAATAAAAATAGAACAACGATCCCAAATAAATTTTGTTTTGCTGTTCTGGTCGAGTGATTTCCAAAAATAAAAAAAGGAAATCAATAAAATAGAATAAATAAGTAAAAATAAAAATAGGAAAATGATATAAAGTTATATTTCTGGTTGATTGATTACCAAAAAACTTAAAAATGCTAAAATAAAATGAAATAAATAAAAATAGGAAAATGATATAAAGTTATATTTCTGGTTGAGTGATTACCAAAAACTTAAAAATGCTAAAATAAAATGAAATAAATAAAAATAGGAAAATGATATAAAGTTATATTTCTGGTTGATTGATTACCAAAAAACTTAAAAATGCTAAAATAAAATGAAATAAATAAAAATAGGAAAATGATATAAAGTTATATTTCTGGTTGAGTGATTACCAAAAACTTAAAAATGCTAAAATAAAATGAAATAAATAAAAATAGGAAAATGATATAAAGTTATATTTCTGGTTGAGTGATTACCAAAAACTTAAAAATGCTAAAATAAAATGAAATAAATAAAAATAGGAAAATGATATAAAGTTATATTTCTGGTTGAGTGATTACCAAAAAACTTAAAAATGCTAAAATAAAATGAAATAAATAAAAATAGGAAAATGATATAAAGTTATATTTCTGGTTGAGTGATTACCAAAAACTTAAAAATGCTAAAATAAAACGAAATAAATAAAAATAGGAAAATGATATAAAGTTATATTTCTGGTTGAGTGATTACCAAAAACTTAAAAATGCTAAAATAAAATGAAATAAATAAAAATAGGAAAATGATATAAAGTTATATTTCTGGTTGAGTGATTACCAAAAACTTAAAAATGCTAAAATAAAACGAAATAAATAAAAATAGGAAAATGATATAAAGTTATATTTCTGGTTGAGTGATTACCAAAAACTTAAAAATGCTAAAATAAAATGAAATAAATAAAAATAGGAAAATGATATAAAGTTATATTTCTGGTTGAGTGATTACCAAAAACTTAAAAATGCTAAAATAAAATGAAATAAATAAAAATAGGAAAATGATATAAAGTTATATTTCTGGTTGAGTGATTACCAAAAACTTAAAAATGCTAAAATAAAACGAAATAAATAAAAATAGGAAAATGATATAAAGTTATATTTCTGGTTGAGTGATTACCAAAAACTTAAAAATGCTAAAATAAAATGAAATAAATAAAAATAGGAAAATGATATAAAGTTATATTTCTGGTTGAGTGATTACCAAAAACTTAAAAATGCTAAAATAAAACGAAATAAATAAAAATAGGAAAATGATATAAAGTTATATTTCTGGTTGAGTGATTACCAAAAACTTAAAAATGCTAAAATAAAATGAAATAAATAAAAATAGGAAAATGATATAAAGTTATATTTCTGGTTGAGTGATTACCAAAAACTTAAAAATGCTAAAATAAAACGAAATAAATAAAAATAGGAAAATGATATAAAGTTATATTTCTGGTTGAGTGATTACCAAAAACTTAAAAATGCTAAAATAAAATGAAATAAATAAAAATAGGAAAATGATATAAAGTTATATTTCTGGTTGAGTGATTACCAAAAACTTAAAAATGCTAAAATAAAATGAAATAAATAAAAATAGAAAAATGATATAAAGTTATATTTCTGGTTGAGTGATTACCAAAAACTTAAAAATGCTAAAATAAAACGAAATAAATAAAAATAGGAAAATGATATAAAGTTATATTTCTGGTTGAGTGATTACCAAAAACTTAAAAATGCTAAAATAAAATGAAATAAATAAAAATAGGAAAATGATATAAAGTTATATTTCTGGTTGAGTGATTACCAAAAACTTAAAAATGCTAAAATAAAATGAAATAAATAAAAATAGAAAAATGATATAAAGTTATATTTCTGGTTGAGTGATTACCAAAAACTTAAAAATGCTAAAATAAAACGAAATAAATAAAAATAGGAAAATGATATAAAGTTATATTTCTGGTTGAGTGATTACCAAAAACTTAAAAATGCTAAAATAAAATGAAATAAATAAAAATAGGAAAATGATATAAAGTTATATTTCTGGTTGAGTGATTACCAAAAACTTAAAAATGCTAAAATAAAACGAAATAAATAAAAATAGGAAAATGATATAAAGTTATATTTCTGGTTGAGTGATTACCAAAAACTTAAAAATGCTAAAATAAAATGAAATAAATAAAAATAGGAAAATGATATAAAGTTATATTTCTGGTTGAGTGATTACCAAAAAACTTAAAAATGCTAAAATAAAATGAAATAAATAAAAATAGGAAAATGATATAAAGTTATATTTCTGGTTGAGTGATTACCAAAAAACTTAAAAATGCTAAAATAAAATGAAATAAATAAAAATGGAAAAATGATATAAAGTTATATTTCTGGTTGAGTGATTACCAAAAACTTAAAAATGCTAAAATAAGATGAAATAAATAAAAATAGAAAAATGATATAAAGTAAGATTTTTTTTCTTGTCGAAATAACAAATAAAAAATAGAAGAAAATAAATAAAGAAAAAAAAAAGAAAACTATTAAAATGCTATAAAATAAGTCTTATTATTTTTCTGGACGAGTAATTTGAAAAAAAAAATGAAGATTAAATAAATATATGAATCAAGATAAATATAAAAATAAAAATAGATTATTCTAAAAAAATAAGTTAGAATTCTGGTTGAGTGATTTCCAAAAACTTAAAAATAAATAAAATAAAAAGTAAAAACAGAAAAATATGAAATAATTTTTTCTTGTCGAAAAATTTCCACAGATGAGTGACATACCCGGCTAAAGATATAAAAAAATGATAGTTGAAAAGTGTGATTAATCAGTTTAAATTACATCAGAATTTGGTTTGTATTGGTTCTATATCTGTAGACATCAGGGAATGCTTTGGTTCAATTTTTAAAGGCTCGTGAAAAAAAAAAAGAGATAAATTTCATTGGAGAAAAGAGACAAAGTAGGTTTGTAAAAATTAAAAAATTGCATGATCCGCTCACATCCTGAAAGGGCATAGTAGATAAAAGATGCTGATTCATCCACATATGCCCACGTGATACTAAATTCAACATTGGATCTGTTTCGTAAGAAACAGACTGCTTTGGGCCAACTGTAAGTAGATGTACTGCACTTTTGAATTAACCTGGCGTGTGTAAAGGTTATAGATCAGAAGTGGACATTTTCTGTACTTCTGTCTAATAAGATACGCAACCGCAGTTCATTTCTTAAATGTGCTGAAGAACAGCAAAGCCTAACCATCTACGAAATCATCAAGCTCTGTTTCCCATGTCCACGGCTGGTGCAGCCTTTAAAATTTTCGGCTTATGGCCACATCGCGTTGAAACATTGTTTCCCGTACGATTTACCGAAGTTAAACAACTTCAGTACATAGATGAGTGACCGCTTGGGAATACTGGGTGCTGTAAGCTTGGATGGTGTAATGGATAATGGCTCGGAAGTGTTAACGGGAGAGCCGGGTTTCAATTCCAGTTGGTTTCGTTATATTCTTACGCACAAATACCCTTGGTAAAGGAATGAACCCAACTCTTTCACCTCCAGCTATGGGTCAATTACTAAAATTTTTATCATTATTTACATTATTCGGACTATTGTCCTCATCTTTGTCGCCATATTTATCACAACGTTTCGGCCGTTGTACGATCCGGCCTTCTTCAGGTGGTACAACGGTCGAAACGTTATGATAAATATGGCGACAAAGATGAGGACAATAGTCCGAATAATGTAAATAATGTAAATAATATCTCATCTCAGAAATATAGAGATACTGAAGTTTACGGCCGTTATTATCCTGCTATGCTCATTTTCCAGCGATCTCATGTTGGTACCTAGTAATAAGAAATATATTTTCTGGCTTTAAATAACCTGCAAAGGGTTTATAACCCATAGAAAACGAATCAAGCAATGAATGTAAAACTTTCGTGTGCAAACTACTTTGTGAATTATTGTTATACTAACCTCTGTGGGCGGACATGACATTATCTCCTGTAGAGGACTTTTGGGCCTTCTGTCCTTTATCTTCAGCGTCCCATGTACGTAAAAGTTATAAGAATTTAGAAATAGTATAATTATTTTACCTTAATTCGGCATAATTTTTCTTCGTATACGCAACCGATCTGCGTAGATTGTTTACGTTTATTTTGCCCCTAAATTTTTTTTCTGTTAAATTAAGCATTACTTATGAGTCCTTGGCATAAAGTTACTTTTAAAAGATTTTAGGTAGCCCGAACTATGGAATATTTTGATTACGTCACAGGACGCGTGCTAGAAAAAATATGAGCAATGTACGTACCCACTTAAGTTTTAATTATGTCTTAATTAGACGATATTAATTACAATTGCAGCGAAATTAATGTTAAACCTTTAGTAAAAAATTGTTTTTTTTTTAAACCTTTCATTCGGTTCGATATTTAAATTAAAATTTAAATGAGTTATTTATTTAATTTTTTATCGCGTCTAACTATAGTAGTTACTACCTGTTACTTCAGGTTGTTTATGATTCGTGGTGATCGAAAAACGGACGGACGGACAGACACACGTACACTGCGCTTTATTTATAAAGACTAAAGTTCACTCAATGCAAGACTCGGGAATAACTCGTGGTAGAGGGTACTGAATGTAAAGAAAGGTAGGTGGAAGTAGAAGGAAATGAAGATTATGAAGATAAGGAGGATAGATAGCGATTGACTCTTGGCATGAAGAGGTTAAGATTGCTGTGTTCTGGGAAGCATCCACTCGTGGGTTTATTCCACATAGTAGCAGTTCTCGGGAAAAAATCTGTTCCAATGAAACTTTCTCCTTACATATAAAATACGAATAGTAGATGTAGCATGTCGAATCCTAGCTGTGAACGTCTGAACTGGTGGAACTAAAGAGTGAAGCTCATCCGAAAATCGCCGTCTATGCGAAAGAGGCCGTATCGTGGAAAATAAGTCGTGTTCGACAGGAGCGGACTGGCCATGGTGTTAGCTTGCTCGATAGCAAATGTGCCATTGATGGAGTGCCTCCACCCCTATATCGAATAAAAATGTAATAAGAAAACAAACACAGACAATCGTTTGAGTAATAAAATGGAATAAGTACTTTATAAAGTCATCTGCATACTGTCATTTACTCAAGTCCAATGTGAGAGGACATTTTCAAAGATGAAGATGATAAAGACAGGTTTAAGAAACTTTCTGCCAGAGGAGAATTTGAAATCATACATGTTGTTATCCACTGAAAAGGAATTGTCAGCTGAATTGCGTGTATAAGCAATTATTGGCAGATTCACACATTCATCTAGTGAACACAAACTATTATTTTTAATATAGTTGACTTAATATTGTGATTTTGAACTTTCTGTTAATGTGTAAATTATGCAGTAAACTATTTAAAAATAGCAACTAATTACATAAAATTAAATAAATATTTCTAGTATTCACTATTTACATTTATCTACTGCCAATAATATATACTGTACATATACATTAATGACATTTTTTTCTATAAGAATTTTACTCGTACCCATTTTATATGTATTTTTTATGAAAATTAAATGATAACATTGTAGTTGGGCGTGGGCCACCTTTGTCTCCTGGCAATCATTATGTTTAAACCCAGTTCGCCACTGGTCCATTAAAAAGATTTTGAGTTGTAAAGTGGGATCTCGAAGCTCCAGGCCAGACACATTTAATTCGACGAGTCTTAATAAAGAGGAAGGTGCTTTTGAGAGCAGTGCAAAGAGTTGACTATTTTCCCAACATCTTTAGTGATGGATCGTTTGAGTAAGACTGTTATGAATAATCAAGAGTGGCCTCCCCTTGTTTTGTTATGCTCCTCTTTGGGAGAGCTATTTCTGTTTACTGGTACTATAAAAGGACACTATACGCGAACCTTCTATTCTCGGTTGAATAAAGCTTTCTTAAAGCCTTCATCTGCGTACTTTTGTCATTACAAAGATATTCAAAAGACAGATAACATAAGTATTTTGTAATAAAAATATTAATATTAATAATAATATTTGGTTAATATAATAAAATTCATCAATTTAAATTTCTCAACACCATCAAAGTTCGAATCATCAAATCCTAAAAAAATATGTTTCATTTATGAATTATTTGTCTCTTTCTTTGCTTTTTTGTACAGTTTATTTTTCGAGTAAGTTAAATACAACTTTTATGATTTTCTTTGCTACGCTGTCGATTTTCAGGTGAAGATATATAGAAAGTTATTATCTTTTGCTTTCGTCATAAAGGCAAAACATATCTGCGGAAGATAAATGAGGTCCCACGATATTTTATAAACGTTGAGAGAGAGAATTTAATGGAAAAGTATGACTCCGTCCCTTCTACTCCCCAGCTGTGGATTAAATAGCAGAGTAGAGTATGCTCTCTCGACTATTGGCAAATTGTTGTGATGTCTTCCCTTTAATCAGGATATTTTGGACTCTTCCACTTACTATACAGTTAGTAGCAAAAGTAAACCTCGAAGGGAACAGTGATATAGACTGTTCTGCCGAGGCTGTGACTGTTCGCAGCTCCTGTCGAACTCTCTGCCTTGGACAGAGAGGAAACCGGACGAGGCTGTGACGAACGGCAGACTCTCGTCCAGGGAGGTAGACAGACCCGAAACTGTTTATGCTGGTTCTACGGGTACTCGGATGACCCACGTTAAACTCGGCCTTGTGCCACATTTAACCTAGTGGGGGGGTATAATAAATATCAACACTGATATAGACTGAACGCTGGTCAACCGACACACAAACCCAATTCGTGTAATACCCTTCTGTTGCATTTATTGTTCAATAGACTATTTATTTGCAACCTCTTGTTTTGTTATTCCTTAACCAATTACTTGGTCACAACATTGACTTACATTTAGCCTCAATCAAGGTAATAAAGCCACTAAGACGGGAAGGGTTACTGAGAGTGAAAAAAATCTGAGGAAAATGTTATAGAGGAGAGAAAATAAAAGAAGATTCAAGGAGACAGAAGATGACGGGGTCAGGCTGAAATGGAGGGTGTTGTGGCGTCCTCCCTCTAATGAGGCTATTGTGGACTCTTCCACTTACTATAAAGTCTGTAGAAAATTAAGCCTCGGGGGAATAGTGATATAGACTGAACGCTGGTCAACCGACACACACTCCCAATCGTGTAACCCACTTCTGTTGTATTTACTGTTCAATACACTATTTATCTGCAACCTCTTGTTTTGGTATTCCTTAACCAATTACGTGGTCACAACACAAATAATCTAGGTAAAGAATTAGGTCTGAATTAAAAACCGGTTGGGCGTGGGGCTAGTAACTACGAATCGTAAAAACAACTTCCTGCCCCATGAACGACATATCTTTTATCGATTCCAGTGCTCCCATTTTTTCGACTTGTACATTCTCCAGTCTTATTCAGGATGATGTTCAAGATACCGGCGCCATATTTGGTATAATGTTTGAGAAAGTTTCTTAATCATATTTTTTTTATTTGCGTCGGTCAGAAAAACTTCTGAAGATTGAAAACGGCATCTATATTAATATATGGAAAGGAACGTGTTTTTTTTTTCTTCTATTTGTTCGATGCACACAAACAAAGATGTCAATTTTTAAAACGATTGCATCTGGTGATTAAATATGGATTTATTACAAGAATTCATGATCATGGCCGGGTTCAAGACTGTCCACGACATCTAAATTAAAATCGAATTAGGTTTGGTTCAAGAGGAATTAACTGTTTCTGGAATATTGATAGAAAAGTTAGTGCAAGACACTGGATCGTTTGAATATTAGCTACGTACTGGGTTTGTCAAAATCAAATAGATCCAGAAAATGAACTACCTGGGTAGTGTAGTAGCAGTCGATGGAAAAAGAGACAGAGATCCAAAGAAGTATATTAATAACGAAGGATGTCTTCGAGAAACTAAGCAAAGTATTAAGAGATAGGAAATCGTCGTTAGAAACAAACAGTGCTCAAATTTTATGTAATATTTAATTTTCTTCTTTTAAGTGCCATCCATCTAGGATTTAGGTGATTATGACTCTCCACAATTTCCTGCATTTTTCAGCTATTAATAAGGTTTATCTTTTTGCTATCTCTCCTAATCCCTGTTCTACCATTTACACAAGCTAATTAGGAAGGTTATTTGCTACCTTCTTTTGTCACCCTTTCAGAGTGTCAAATTTTCCAGTCCTTCTTTCTTCATTATGTACTCCAGAAATTTCAACTGTGTATAGGAAGAGTGAAAGATGTCTTCTAGAAACAAAGCAAAGTAGTAAGAGATAGAGAAACGCCGTTAGAGCGCTGAACTTCTGTCATAATTAATCTGCTAGATATTAGAAAATGCTGAGAAATTTCCTCACAGATGAAGAAAAAACTTCTTTTCTTTTTTGTCCTCCTTTTTCGCTTTTTCATAAAATAATTTTCTCTTTCATTTCTTTTCGTTGTTTTTATCCTTTTCTTGCACATTTTTCTTTCTTGCTTTTTCTTCTTTGTTTCTTTCTTTTCTCAGCTTTCGTCGTAGCGGTCATCTTTAAATTATCATTTGCACGAAACAAGACAGCGGTCTATACAATATCTTCTTCCCAAAACACTGCATTTGTTATCCCTGGAATAAAAACTCCATTTCTTTGTAAATTGCCGTTTATAATATTGGTATCAATCATGGCAACCGGCCGCTTATTATAATTAACAAAAGCTGCTCATTGCAAAGGGTCTGGCAAGCGGCGAGCATGCGTTGAATTTTAAGATCACAAAGTCGGCTGCAGTCGCGGTTTCAGTTTCTATTTCTTCGTCAAAGATTGCCAGAGAATCGAAAACCTCTTAGTCAAAGAGAACACTCTCCTACGCACACATGCGAAGGCACGCACGTATTCGCGCATTGCCAAATGCGTTAGACCAGTCCGTAAAAACATCGTTTTCATTTTTTAAACTAAATCTATTGCACAAAACATATTACAGTGGAATAAATATTTTAAAAAAGGGCATACACATAATGTAAGTTTTCAATAATAATAATAATAATAATAATAATAATAATAATAATTGTAATAATAATCATCCAGTACCGGTTACTGAAATAGAATACATCAAAATTCTATGTGATTAAACCATCTTTACAGATAGGGAGATTGAAGCAAAAAGTCCGGATATAACTGTCCAAAGACCGAAAAGAAAATCTTGCCTACTAATTGATATTGCTTGCCCAGCGGACTGTGACATAGCAATGAAGGAATTCGAAAAAAAAAACTATCGAAGTATAACAACCTGGAAATCAAAATAGAAAAAAATGTTAAAATTGAAAACAAGAATAGTACGAGTCATGGTAGGAGCGCTTGGAATGATAAAAAAAAGGAACATAACAACACACTGAAAAAAATCCTGGAAATCCCAGCTTAAAAGAAATATTAGGTTGGTGCAAAAATAATGACGTAATAATGTCGTTTTTTGACGTTAAAAAATACGTCAAAAAACGAAATTATTACGTCATTATTTTTGCACCAACCTAATACAAAAAATGTTTTGATAAGTACAGACTAAACACGAAGAACTTTGTTCATGTAACGCTCGTGATGTTACAGAAGACGGAAAAACAAATCATGAAATGTAGCGATAACAACAAACCATTATCTGCGTTAGGTCTTCCTGCGGACTTGCTGTATAGGACCAATGTTTGCTAACTAAAAATTGTGTTAATTCAAAATGCAGATTCTGTGATAAATATCCAGAAACAACTGAGCATCTTGTATGAGGTTTCATAGTGTTAGTATCAACTAAATATAAAACTCTGTATGAAAGTGTGGTCCAAAATCTGCACTGGAAAATATGCAACTTTTACGGGAAGTAAATTGCAAGAATCTGGTATGAACATCACCCAGACCCGGTTACAGAGATAAGACTCGTAACAATTTTATGGGACTTTACAATACACACAGGCAGAACAATCAAAGCTAATCACCCAGACATCGGGATCAAAGACCACAAAAATCAGACTATGTTTTCGTATTGACATGTTAGTTCTTGCAGATATTAATGTATTTTTGAAGATGAAAAAAAAACTATCAAAATATAAGGATCTTGAAGTGGAAATCTAAAAGATGTGGCACATGAGGACATCAAAAATTCCAGTTGTAGTTGGAGCCCTCGGATTGATTGGAAAAGATTCCAATAGACTTATTGAAAGGTAGCCCATGCCTTAAAGAAATACAAAAAATTCTACTCACAAGCTCATATTATAGATAGAATTATAGAAGAGGATTTCCAACAAGCAGGAAAGAAAGAAGCAGCAAGGCATTTATTGTAGGATTTAGAGAGAACAGGAGTCAGTACAGGAGCACATTTCTTAAGGACTATTGCAGGGATATCATCAATGGTTTGAATGGATCCAGTTTAGAGATAATAACAGAAAGCATCGACGGAGTTATATGCATTTCACTCAATAGAATTTAAGAGTATAATTTAAAGAGAATTTATGAGTAAAACATTCTGCTTTATCAGCAGATAATGTTAACACATCAAACAGAAAAGTAAAGAGAGGAGGGATAGAAGACTTAATCATATTTAAGACACTATTACGAAGCCGCCAGTAGTCACGAACTAGCCAAACATTTTAGAGGCTATACGGTGTTTCATTCTATCAGCAAACAAAAGCTTAGCCTCTTTAAGGACACGTTTAAAATTTTTTACGATCTGACACAAATAGGCATCTGTTGCGATCGGAACTATCACGCTGGTTATTCCTGTAGGCTATAGCGGCTGAACGGGCTGCTGTGAACCAAGATTGTGTTTCCGCTTGGTATTTCCGAGCAGAAAAAAAGCATCAATGTCGGTTTTAAACCAATAAGACCTCTTTGATTCACAATTCTTAATAGGCAGGTTAAGAATATCAATCAAAGCGGCAACTCGAAGAAAATCACGAAATGAATCCCAATCGGCACGCTGTTAACAGAAAGAAGTTTTGTGAAGTTTTTATTTCTAATCGACAACTAAAAATAAATATCAGCAGAATTGCCAAGCGGATAGATTTGTGATGCTCGACAAGTGATAGGAAAGGAGGTAAGGAATAAATCAATCAAAGAAGCATGTTGATTACATTTATTAGGAAAACGAATTAGGAAATCCATTATTTGACTAAAAGACTGAGTAACAGAGAAAATCGAAGTGAGAATACCGGCAATAGCTTTCTTTCTTTGTTAACGGCCCCCATACTGTATTTATTTCTATGCTAAACCTACTAAGGATATTCTCCTAGCATCGCATATGTGCTGATTCTTTCAGACCTCTGACTTACCAATGTTCTTCTCTGTCTAGTGTCTTTACTTCATTCCACAGGGACGTCTATCCTTTTCCTCCATACATGATCCACCATGCCTAATTTCATTCTCTCACACTTAATTAGATTTTTTCATTTATTGAAGCCTTATATGAGTGTAACAGTTATCGGTGAACCAGTATTCGGTAACGTATACGATAGACGTTGATCTCTCTTTGTTTCTAACGACGTTTTCCTATCTCTTAATACTTTGCTTAGTTTCTGGAAGCCATCTTTCGTGATTCCTATGTGCCCTCGGATTTCAGTCTCATTTCCATTGTTAAATTACTGTATCTTGGTGATTTCAATATACGTAGCTAATATTCAAACGAGCTACTTTCTCACTCTAGTAATTCTATCAACATTCCAGAAACTCATTATTACTTTTGAAAGAAACCTCATTCAATTTTAATTTAGATGGAGATGTTGTAGGCTGTCTTGGATCCGACCATGATCAGCCATGCTTGATTTCATTATGTCGCTCATAATTATGGCTTTTCATTCCTTGCTGTTTTAACACTGAATATAATGTAGAAACCAGATGTCCAACAATGGTAACATTGGAATAACAACGAAAAACCTTATCATCATCTTTATCCTCGTTAAATTACTGTTGGCTAACGCATAACATGTACAGTCATGTTGAATGATACGTATAAGGCCAGGGTTCGATTACTGTATCCAGCACCCCGATATGGACAAGGAAAAATGACAGTAACACAATGCAAGAAGTCGGGTGGTATGATATGGGCATCTCAGCTGAGATGATGTGAAGCATTTCACCCCAAACAAGGCATGAGTGCCACTAGCACGCAAGGGGTTACAGAGAGTGAGAGCAAAAGTAAAGAGGGGTGTTTGAGGAAAGGATATAGAGAAAGACAGGGATCAGGATCAAGGCATCGGAAGATGTCGATTGACATTACACTTGAATATTTGTAGATTATAGCTATCAGGGAAGCAAGTAGAAGGAAGGGAGTTCCACTGCCAGGGAGTGCGAGAGAAGAAGCTGTTGGAGTAGAAGAGGTGGTTACTTTTAACTGTTTCGACAGTAAAAGGCGTGGGACCGAGATGCCAACCTAGTAGCACGCTTCAATTCATACCAGTGAACGTTGCTCGTCAGAGCAGTTGCCATGCAAATATTTGTAGAAAAGACAGAGGGAAGCCACATCAAGTCTGTGAGAAAGTGACTGTAGATGAGATGCCAGATCAGGACCTATCACATTGCGTATCCGTCTCTGGATTTTGTCGAGGAGTTCGAGATGAACAGTGAGAGCACCAGACCATATATGGTATTAAATGCAAAGACGAATGGTAGATTTGTAGATTTGAAGGATGGACTCAAACGTGAAAAACCTTCTAGCACGACTTACCTTTCATGGGGTCTGCAAAAAACACATATCTTTACTCCTGTTCACTTTGCATTATTCAAGAAACTGGCAATCTCTGATGCGCGGTAGTTGGTGGTTAGGGTAACAAGCACGGCGTAACTTTTCATTTCTTGCGTCAGATCGCAATCTGCCATTTTATTACTTTCGATATGTCTAGGGTAGAAATGAGAAGTGTTTAAAGGTCGCGTAACATTACGTTAGGTTTCCTTTCATTTAGGACTCACTAAAGATAGACTTCCAAATATACAGCACATAGGAGTTCTCAATTTACTCCTGTTGTTATTAATTTCACTGTTTAAGAAAAACAAAACCAAACAAAACGGGTAGAACAACTCAAACCCAATCGTTACCCACTGAAAAGAACGTTTACGGTAATAAGAAATAATGTCGGATAAAAAATCCCTTAAAAAGTAACTGTTGTTTACTTTTCGGGTACGAAACTAAAGCTAGCAGATATAGTTTCGTAGAAGTTCCAAGGAGAAATTTACTTTAGATAAATAAGTGAACCATTTGTCTAACTATCGGATTACTAATCTGCTACCTCTTTTTGGGAAAAGACGGAAAAAAAGCTTGGAATCATGGTTGAAAAAAATGATAAATCTGTATTATCAGGCCACTTCAAAAGCTGGATTTTCCAACACACCATCATGCCAAGGATATTGTGGCCACTAATGATATACGAAATCCCAATTACGACAGTGAAATAATGGAAAGGAAGATAAACAGGGACCCCAGTAAATTGTTGGGACTGCGTAGAAATTTTAGCACTATAATTTTATACGGCACGACTAGCACTCTGCAACTAAAGGCCAGAAGAAGACTTCAAGGTGATGCGACACGTTGATTAATAATGTACATGACATCAATGGACAACAACGTGGCCAGAGCGGGTATTGAGGGGTACACAGGAAAGAAATGATGAGCCGCAAAAGATGGAGTGTCACATCCAATTTTTTATTATTAGTAAACTTATGGTTAACCAAGCAATCTGAAATATTTAAAACTCAGCGACATTTTTTAACAAGTAAATAGACTTAAATTGACCTTCAAATCTTAAATTATTTACATTATTCGGACGGTTATACTCATCTTCATTGCCATATTCACAACGATTCGGCCATTGTACGCTCCGGTCTTCTTCAGGTGACTGAAATTTCGAACCGTACCCTTTATTTCGACCACTTGGGTAGATTGTTCTAGTTTCACGTGCCATGCCTCTTCCGGATATCATTTCCCTTTAATTCAACTCTCCAAGTTTTGGTTCACCATTGCTGTTGCCTGGTACTGACAACACAACTCTTTGGGTTTAATCACTGGATCTAACTGACGCCTGTATCCACTGAGGAGACATTCTCAGTAGTCAGGGACACACTAGCCTCGGACTCATCCCTAGGAGAACGGACCAGTATGCCAATAGATAACCTGATGGAGATGTTGACTTTCTGTACGCAAACAAATCACTTTGGAATGGGATCAGACATATATCGACAGGATGAGGGCTTAGCAATGGGCTCACCATTATTATCAGCAATAGCAAACCTATATATGGAATACTCTGGGGAAATGGCATTAGAATCTACATCATTAAAGTTAACCCTGTGGCTGAGATACGTAGATGACACCTTCATACTCTGTCCACACCAGGAAGAGGTCCAATTACTACTGGGCCATGGGAACTCAATAAGATCATCGATACAGTTCCCAATGGAGAGACAAAACAACAACAAACTCGCATTTCTGGATGTACCAATATCTCGAACAGAGTATGGGTTCAAGACATCCGTATACCGCAAGCCTACATTCACCAGACAATACCTCAACTTCAACTCCCACCACCCATACGGTGTAAAGAAAGATATCGTACGCTGCTTACAACATCGAGTAAAAGTCATAATTGGCGACCCAGAGACATATGAATAAGAAATGGTCAGTATAAGCAGTACCCTACAACGTAACAACTACCCCGGGTACATGACAGCAGCTCCGACAAAATGGGATAGAATGGTACAAGAAGTTATCAACACCCAGAAAATAGCTTCAGTTTATTTATCATCGAAGAAAATACAAAAGATCTGTGGTCCATATCACATCAGGACAACCTTCAAGTGTGGTTTCACACTTCGCAGTAACCTCTTCCGAGTAAGACACCCCCATAGAGGAGAATATGACTAAGAACTGTGAGTACGCCGTCCCGTGCAGCTGTGGTAAGAAATATAAAGGAGGAAAACAGGCCGCCCCCTTAGGGTAAACCTGCAAGAACATCGTAAGGCGCTAACAAAAGGGGAAAAAGACAAATCAGGCGTAGCTAACTTCATATAGAGGGAAAAGAAAGATCACCGCCCCCTGTGGGATGAGGTTGAAATAATAGACAGACAACATCACTGGAAAATCCGAAAACTAGGCTAGGCCACGAGCATTGTTAAATATGGTTGTTGAGACATTACGTTTATAAGTCCCAGAAATTCAAACACAGATGACCAGTGGATAAAGGCTTTGGTTAGATCCAGTGATTAGACAATACCAGGTTACAGAAATGGTGAACCAAAACTTGGAGAATTGAGTTAAAGGGAAATAATTGGGACATCCGGGCATGGTACGTGGAACTAGAACAATCTACCCCGGTGGATGAAAAAAAGGGTTCGGTTCAAAATTCCAATCACCTGAAGAAGGCCGTGCAATGGCTGAAACGCTGCGAGTATGACAATGAAAATGAGGATAACAGTCCGAATAATGTTAATAATGTAAGTAATCATAATGCCTCATCTCGGAGATATAGACAGATATTCCCCTTGAAAAATTAAAACTTTCAAATTAACTAGGAACAAGAGATAATTCCAAAATGGAGACGATAAATTAATAGATTTAATAGATATAAGTCTATTGAAGCCAAATAAAAATTACGTTATATAACAGCTATTCTGAATGAATGCTTTGCAAAACGGAATCCACGCCTCTGATTGGCCCAAACAGCAATAACAAAAAATAACCTAATCCCAATTGGTCAGAATTCATACATAGGCTTGAATAAAAGGATCTCATTTGCATATGCAAATATTGTTTACAATTTTTGCAATCATGCGGTGGTTACAGCAGAATAATAGTCGAGAAATGATCGCTCTCGGCCGGACTCATGGGAGAGAAAGTCTGATATCATGGAGGCCCGAAACTTTCTATGACCCCAGAACGAACATCACTGGGGAACTGTTCTAGTGCGCATTATATGTGTATAAAACGAACATAGTCAGAATTGTTCAAGCATCTCACCTCGCTAGGCCCTATTTCAGATAAACAATATGGCTTTCGCTTCTCTAGGTCAGCTGCTAATGCATTAACGATTATTGCCGAACGAGCCTATCAAGCTTTAGATAAGAATGGAGAAGCTGTTGCTTAATGTATCTCGAAGGCATTTAACAGGGTTTGGCAAACTTGTCTACTTCACTTGAAAAGTTATGGTATTTCTAGAGAATTTTTTTAACTGATTCAATCTTTCTTATCAAAATGAGAAATGAAAGTCATCTTGAATGGCCACTCTTCTAAATCTTTTTGCATTAATGCCGGGATCCCGAAAGCCTCTATGCTTGGACTTATGTTGTTCCTGATTTTCATCAACCAGGTGACATAAGTTCTCAAATCGGTATCTATGCCGATGACAAACTATTTACTCCTGTCTTAATAGTAAACCTGATCAGTTCGATAAGATCAAATTGGCAGCTGAACTAAAAAAAAAAAAAAGAAAAAATAAGATCAACATTCTATTCTTAACTGGGGCAAGATTGATAATTTGAACGCCTCCAAAATGAAACTGCTCCCTATTAATCGACTCAGAGAACACTTTCTACCTTCCATCAGCTTGGTTGATGGTAAACGTCAGGAGAAAGACTCATTTCACCTTCTCGGTCTAACGTTCTCTGCTGACACAAAGTGGAAAGATAATATTGAATCAACTGTTAAGTCTGCAACTAGGAAAGCTGGTTCACTCTGACGTGCTAGACAATTTTTCTAGTCGGAATCACATCTTTATAAATCTGCCATTTTTCCATAATTCGACTATTGCTGTCACATCTGGTTTGATCCTCCTCCTATACATTTAGAGTTTCTTGGTAAAATCCAAAGAATCTGCAATGTTAGTCGTACTGACCTGTTATCTCGGCTGTAGTCACATTCCCACCGCCGTAATATAGCTTCTCAGTGCCTTTTCTATAAATACCATCATGTTAATTGTGCTGATCAACTATGGTACGTAGACTAGATTGGCGGCAAGATCTCATCATTTTATAGTTGAAATGGCAATAGGTAACCGTAAGTTACATACTGTCAGTTTCTTTTCTCACACTTCCCGCTTGTGGAACTCTTTTTCGGCTTCTCGCTTCCCAGTCAAGTTTGATCTTCAAAAATTTAAATGGAATGCCAATCGTTATCTTCTGTTTACTTAACTCCTGTTCTTTTGTTGTTCCCGCTTTCTTTTCTTTCTCTTATATTCTTCCACATTCAGTAACCCCCCTGCGTCTTAGTGGTTTTCTTACCTTGCTTGAAGTGAAATGATTTTATAATATATTTTAGATAGATTACACACACACACACACACACACGCACACACACACACACATATATATATATATATATATATATATATATATATATATATATATATATATATAATGGAGGAATTCGTAGTCTCTTGGACAAAAGGATTCCTACAGTATAGGGACTCTAAGGACCAAAAAGTGGCAGCAGCACGCATGGAAATCCGCAGTGGAAGGAAATGGAGTGCAGAGGGCGAACTGGGTATTGCGGAGGAGCGGTTGAGGCAGAAAGATCTCATGGCGACAGTGGCATCAGGTACATGCTGGCTTGGGCTTCTTTCCTGGTACCCGAATCGAGAAAGCTAGAGCTAAACAGAGGCGACAACCATTCAAGAGGAAGTTCAAGTCAACGTTGACGAAAAAAGAATATGCAAGATGGTGAGACTAAGCCAGCAGGGTGCATGAACCCTATGGGAGAATTTTTTACGGCGGAAGATAAGGATGGTCGGAGATGTGGCACTCCGACGCCAGTCGTATTAAATTTCTTGTGCAATGCGTGTACGATGTACTACCGAGTCCTGCAAACTTGCATACTTGGGAGATGAGCGAGTCACCATGATGCCCACTCTGTTCCATGAAAGGTACGCTGAAACATATTCTAAGTGCTTGCCCGATGGCACTTGTTGAAGGGAGGCACCGGTGGAGACATGATCAGGTACTTAACAAATTAGTCGAAGTAGTGGCCGCAGCAATTAGCAATTGCAGTTGTAAGTCCGAAACGAACGCCATCTGTTTCGTCAAGTCTGGTGGAAACTCTTCCACGGTGCGTAAATCGTCAACCTGCATGCTCCCCTCTGCCCGAGATTGGCAGCTAAGAGTAGACCTGGCGAACCAGTTGAATATCCCGGAGCAGATAACGACATCGTCCCGGCGTTCAGATTTATTGGCCTGGTCGACTGTCTCCAGGCAGGTCATAATGCTCGAACTTACGGTACCTTGGGAGGAGAATTTGGAAGAAGCCTTTGAAAGAAAGATGGAGATGTAGAGCTAACAAATGGCGGACTACCTGTCTCCCGGCTGAAGTCGGATGCCGTGGTTTTGCAGGAAGATCTGTATGCTGTGCTCTAAGTTGGCTTGGAGTCAGGGGATTAACAACAGAGAAAGGACATCAGGGCTCTCTCAGAAGCTGCAGGAAAAAGCCTCAAAATGGCTATGGATTAAAAGATCTGTTCCATGGAGCTCTACAACAGAGATTGGTGAGCGTCGAGGGGCAGTTGGGAAGGAAGGAAAACGGATATGTGGAGGGATGACCTAAGTCCCTGTTTGCGGGGGAGGGGCTTTTTTTTATTTTATTTTATTTTTTTCTTCACCTTTTTCAACAACGCTGTCTTGGTGTTCCTAACTGTTTTTTTTTTGCTTTCCTAGTCGGGAGGGGAGAAAGAGGAGGAGTTGTAAAAGGAAACGAATAGAAAGAAGAAAGGGTGGTGGTGGGACAAAAGCAAGAACCGTTTCTGAGCATAATTCCTATGACCAATGACTGAGTTCGATCCTTTCTTTTCTTTTCTTTTTTTTTGGTTATAGTAACGCTTCATATGAAAGGAAACTTTTCTTGCCATTACTTACCTGTTATGTCAAACTATTCGTTGCCTATTCTTTTTTGTATCGTCTTGGTTGAGGGGGAAGTGACGTAAGTCGTTAATGATTGGTCGCTTGTAGATTTCAAGATCAGCAGTGGCAGTTATTTAATGAGTCCATATGTTGCGTGCTTGGCGTATTTTTTTTTTTTGGTTCAGGATCGCCTGTCGGAATAGTACTTTCTCGGTAGGGTCTCTTGGGCGAACAAGTATGATGTTGCAAGACCCGAAACTTGTCATGACCCCAAGTCATGACATCACTGACGAGGCGATCCTGTGCACTCGTTGGAGTGTTTTCATGACACACACACACACACACACACACACACACACATATATATATATATATATATATATATATATACAAATGAGAGAAAGAACTACTTGTATTAATTTTTTCTGTTAACTTTACGTCTGATTAATCTGCCCTACCTTTCAAAAAATTGAACATGTCATAATTTCTACAATTTTAATTCTGATCTTATACCCCTCACTTTAAGTTTCGGAAAAGAGGTAACACTCTGTTTTTAAATTTCCTTAAAAATCATTTAATCACCAGTTACTTACCATTGCCTGAAGGAGTACAATCAAAGTATTGAAACATGAAAGCTTTTGTGTGTATATATATATATATATATATATATATATATATATATATATATATATATATATATATATATATATATATATATATATATTGAGGAATCGGAGAACCGAGTTCTAATTCCAGTCGAATCAATTGGTAATACCCTTGGGAAAGGTGTGAATCATTTTCTTCTCCCTCCTTCTATGGGTAACTATAGCCTTGGATGGCAACTGGTCTAGGAGAAGGACAACTCAGAATTCAAAACCTGCGGAGGGTCGTTTGGGCACCTTGTGGCACGTAGTGCACCAGGTCTCTGTATTCAGACCTTCAAAAAGTGTGGATGATCCTGCAAAAAGCCTTCACCACTATAATCATATCTCATGTGCTGCTGTCGGTTTCCTAGGAACTGATCCGCTTGACCCTCATACGTCGAATTCGACGGGAGAGTCGAGTATATATATGTATATATATGTATGAATATATATGTATATATATGTGTGTGTGTGTGTGTGCATGCGCGTGTATGTATAAAGATATGTTTATCATATGCTTACACTATTTACATTCGGACTATTGTCCTCATCTTTTTCATTGTTATTCCAACGTTTCGGTCGTTGTGCATTCCGGCTTTCCTCGTTAGGTCACAACAGTCAAATGCACCCTGAAACATAGCCAGGTACGCTCTAAATTAACAGAAGAGTAATTTATGAATTATTTTTCTATTTAAAAGATATTTATTTAAAAAAAGAAGAAGAGAGACACCGAATATATGTCTCTATTTGATATTTTAAACTGGATGCTAAACTCCTTAATCTTTAAGAAGGAATAGATAATCCTTTCCCTTGCGTCTTTCTCCGGGTATTTACATCAGTCATTATCGGCCTCTGTAAAAATCTCAGTCTCTTCATAAATCCACCTATATCTGATTATTATGACTAACGAATCAAGCATAAAGAGGTGTCCATTGATCAATCTGGGATTTCCATTCAAGACAAACATCCTTCAATAACTAGTAAAGCATTGAATATTTTATTGTAATTTTCCACACCATACCTCTGTGAATTACGATTTTCTGCATTTACCAACATTAAATCTAAAAGAGATCAAATATTAAATGAATTAATGAGGAAATAAGAGTATGCTCATCATATTTAAGGCCTAACACTGAAAAAATTGCCAATATACATCAAGAACAGGTTTCACACAAGCATACTTAAATATACAATGTAATATATAAATAAATGCTTATTTCAAGAGACTTCTTTATTTGTCTATTTTCGAATTTCATGACTAATTTTCCTAATTAAAAGTGCGCCTCAATGTTTTAGTTATTCTACAAGTGTGTCCTGAAGTAGATACACTGCAAGATTATATAGATTCGCCTGTATTTTCTAACATGGACACACAGGCTGATAGTTTGGGGTAAATAGGATTTAGCAATAGGCCAAATAGTACTCTGTCGCAATAAAAACAGATAAATGTCATGAAAAAGAAAAGATATATCACTTGAATAATGAGGTTTTCTCCAGATATATGATATTACATGAGATATAAATAAATAAATAATGTAGCTATTAAAAATTGTATAAATCTCTATGCAAACTTTGAAATTCTCGATGGTTGTTGCGATTGCTGTCAAGGTTTTCGAAACCGCCAGATTTAAGGTCTGTGTGACCACCCAAGACACCTGTAGAAGAGAAAGCACTCAACGCGACTCTTTACGCCGGATGCGTGTTGAAGTAGGCCGGGCGATCATCGCCTGAGAACCACTTGCCTCTTAATAGGAAGCTCTAAAAGCCTGGATTCAAATCTTGAGCATTTTAATTTATGAGGAATAGTGTTTTACACACACACACACACAAATATATATATATATATATATATATATATATATATATATATACTACAGTTCAAAAGTTTGAGGCAACCTCTGGTAATTTTTTAAATTGGCCCAAAATGTAGTTGTTTTGTACGTAAAATAAGAGAAAATTATTCTACATCGTTAAAATGTGAGATGATTTTTTTTATTAAAAATTTTATTATTGCAAAAAGAAGTATTGTATGATTAAGTATGGCTCTCGTCAAAATATACTCCTTTAACTTGGTTACTGCAGCACAAATTTTTGTCATTCGTTGCAAATGTTCCTCCAAGAATAAGTTTGATAATTGATTCCATTCTTTTCTCAATGTCTCCAATGAGCTCTTTTTTAGTTTTTTCACTCTTTTGTCAAGTTCATTCCATACTAATTCTAGGGTAGCTTCAAATTTTTGAACTATATCTATATCTATATCTATATATATATATATATATATATATATATATATTTGTGTGTGTTTATATGTCTGTATGTTCCTCTGTGTATGTGCGTGTCTGTATGTGAGAGAGATAGAGAGAGAAAAAGAAAAGAGATGATGTGAGTGTGTGGGAGTGTGTATGATTGAGTGAGTGCGTTTTTGAGTGTTTGTGTGTGTGTGTGTGCTAGAGAAAGAGATAAAGAAAGAAAGATAGATAGAAAGATTGATCCCTGTCAAGTCAAGTTTAACAATGGCTGTAAGAGTTGATTACTCTTAGGACTGCCTGGGCAGCAAGCTAATAATAAGCGTTTTATTTTACAGGGAATACTGTCTTTATAAAGAATGATCCCCCCTACAAACACACACCATGATAATAATAAAGAAAAACTACAAATTCTCGAGGTCCTCTATATCAAAAGCAACCAACCAACACTGAACAAAATTCATTATGAGTATAGTAACAATGTTTTAAACTACATTTGACTAATATTTAACTCCATGTTACATTTTTATGATCTCTTGTCATTCCCTTATATTGTGGACGCTTGTTTACAAAAAATTCGTAGCTACAACGGTTAATTTTAAAATAACTATGTGTGTTCACGCGTGCTGACAAAAATCGCCATCACAACGGTCACAGTAACATTAAGTTTGTCTTTGCAATTCACCGCTGAGGATGATTTCGGAAGAGATCGAAAGTACTTGGGTAGGAAAAAACTACAGCACCTTCCTTGATAAATTTCAACTTAACATCAAGAAGATAACTTGACAAATAGACACAATATATCAATATTATTCAATCAAACATTCATATATAAAAACAAATCATGCATATATATATATATCTGTGTGTGTGTGTGTGCGCGGGCGTGCGTGTGTATGTGAGTAAGGGAGAATGAAAGAGAGAGAGAGAGACAGGCTGTACTTGGCAGGGTTGACAATGTTTGTAACAGTTGTTTAGATTGCTAATTAAAGGAAAGTTGTCTGATCCTAACTACTCGCTCATTCAATCTCTTCTCTGTCAATTTCCGTGGCATGCCAGTGAGAAGACATTTTTGAGTAAAAATACCAGCAGAAAGCTCATTGGCCATGGAAGTGGATTCCTACCTTTCTCATGGGCAAGGCGCATTGTATCTTAGCAAACACGCACATCGGCGGCCCAGATTCGAACTCAGTTTTCTGTGTTGCTACACAACTCATTCTGTACCTAATGTACCTCTGTACCTCCGTATTCGCGTAACGCTAACCACGATTTCAGATATCCGCGTTGGCCCAGTATGCATTACTTTCTTTTTCTAAACATTTTAAATTAAAACTACTTTGCAAAATATATATTTTAAGGGGTAAAATATAAAGAAAAGCGAGTGAGCCATAAAAATAAGACTTTATTAATATCTTTATTTTGAAAATATAAAGAAATTAATCAATTTAAATGTCCTCAAATCTTGAGAGGATAAGCTGTCTTTGTAATTTTACTCAGCCAGTCAGTTATGCGCCATTTGTGATACATGCTTAGGCGATCATGTATCTTTCGATACATGACTGATGAGGCAGATATTTTTCCAGCAGTTGGTTGCCATTTCTTTCTGCAGTAGACCAGTTGCCATCCTAGGCTATAGAATCCGGTCTGTCTGGGGGGAGAAGAAGAGGATTTATACCTTTCCCAAGGGTATTAGCAAGTAAGTGAATGTAATGGATTCGACTGGAATTCGAACTCGGCTCTTCGATTCCTCAGTCTGAGCCGCTATCCATTACTCCACCTAATTTTACTACTGAAGTGTTTTACCTGATTCCTTTCACGATTACATTTACTAAGTAGATAAATGGATGCGTGCGTATTACTTCGGATTATACAATGTGAAAAGTAAGATTAGCATACAGAGTTCAAACCTTAGCAGAGACAGTTGTGTTTAGTTTCACACAAATACCTTTGAGGATGTATGAGTCCACCTCTTCATCCATCCCTGCCCACTTCTCATCACGATTCCTTGCTGTACATCTCATGACTCTTGACAAAATCATGCCGTCCTGGGTATGGCGATAAACTACATCTGTGTCCAAGGTAAGACGATAAACTATGTCCGACAGCAGGGTCTTACTCGTGGTGGTAGCACTTGTTGGGGTCCCAGCCATGGGCCAGGGGTTGGCCCCTGACCTGGGGCCGGAGCACTATGAAACTGTAAAAATAAGTTTTAATACCAGCAATGAAGTTTTTGAGAAAAAATTATTACCAGCAATACATTTTTGAAGAAAAAGAATATTACCAGCTATACATTAAAAAAAAAAAAAAAAAAATACCAGCAATAAAAATCTTGTCGGCATTAAATAACCCATTAGGGTTGATATGCCGTGAAGCAAAACAAACCAAACAAAACCCAAGAAGGATCTCTCAATGTAATCGGTGTATCCTGGCATCTCAACTTCTATCACGTTCTCATTAACGTGATGTGGCCTCCCTCTGTCTTTTCTACAAAATTTTCATGACAGTTGTTCGGACGGGCTTTTTTTTTCTGGTGCCCCAACTCCATGAATTTAAGCGTGCTACTAGATTGGCATCTAGGTCCCACCTATTTACTGTTAGAATAGAGAAATCTACTCCAACAGTTTCTTTTCTCGCACTTCCCACTTGTGGAACTCCTTTCACTGATAGCTACAGTTTTTAAAAAACTATATGCAACATCAATAACCATCTTCTGTCTTCTTGAATTGCGTTCATCTTTTTTCTTTTTTTCAATTCTCCTCATTCTCAGTCTTCTCTTTCAATTTCACTCCCTGCAATCCTCTGCGCACCAGTGGCATTCCAGCCTTGCTTGGGGTGAAATAATTAAAAAAAATGTAATCCGAGGAATCTTCAACGCTATACCGCAGGGATATTAACCGCTTGACAAGTTTGCAGTGCCGCCATTTGCGCTACCTTCTGTATATTTCGTGGAAAAGCAAGGTTTCTAACACCGAAGTTCTTGCCAGAGTAAATCTTGCAATTGTAGAAGTCCTGCTAGCAGCAACAATACTACGATGGATTGGGCATGTCTATCGTTCAGACAACTCTCGATTGACGAAAGTCGCTCTGCATTGTGAACTAAAGTGCGGTAAGTAACGGCGAGGCAGTCAAAGTCTTCACTATAAATACTGCATTAAGAGGGACCTGAAAGCGACGTACCCGGGAACAGCTGGATGCGGACCACTCTGTATGGCGCCGAACCCCAAATACCAAATATCTGGTTGCCAACGGTTAAAAGTTTTGTATTTAAGACCTTTTAAATGCCTCCAATTGCATATAAATATTTGACCATTTAGACATTTAATTTTATTGGACTTGGGAAAAAGAAAAGCGGGAATTATTGCCTCAGGACTTTAATCGTAATAACATTGATGTATGTTGTCTCCAAGAAATCAAAATCAAAGAAGAACTTGGTATTAATATCAGAATGAGACAAAAGATGTAAATAGCTTTGGAAATAGTAAATATTACGGAAATGATCTTGTCACCAATGACAATGTATTAGGTAGGTGCAAAAATAATGACGTGATAATGTCGATTTTGAGGTATTTTTAACGTCAAAAAACGACATTATCACGTCATTATTTTTGCACCAACCTAATGAATAGCTTTGGAAATAGTAAATATTATGGAAATGATCTTGTCATCAATGACAATGTAAATAGCTTTGGAAATAGTAAATATTACGGAAATGATCTTGTCATCAATGACAATGTAAATAGCTTTGGAAATAGTAAATATTACGGAAATGATCTTGTCATCAATGACAATGCAAATAGCTTTGGAAATAGTAAATATTACGGAAATGATCTTGTCATCAATGACAATGTAAATAGCTTTGGAAATAGTAAATATTACGGAAATGATCTTGTCATCAATGACAATGCAAATAGCTTTGGAAATAGTAAATATTACGGAAATGATATTGTCATCAATGACAATGTAAATAGGTTTGGAAATAGTAAATATTACGGAAATGATCTTGTCATCAATGACAATGTATTAGGTAGGTGCAAAAATAATGACGTGATAATGTCGTTTTTTGACGTATTTTTAACGTCAAAAAACGACATTATCACGTCATTATTTTTGCACCAACCTAATGAATAGCTTTGGAAATAGTAAATATTATGGAAATGATCTTGTCATCAATGACAATGCAAATAGCTTTGGAAATAGTAAATATTACGGAAATGATCTTGTCATCAATGACAATGTAAATAGCTTTGGAAATAGTAAATATTACGGAAATGATCTTGTCATCAATGACAATGTAAATAGCTTTGGAAATAGTAAATATTACGGAAATGATCTTGTCATCAATGACAATGTAAATAGCTTTGGAAATAGTAAATATTACGGAAATGATCTTGTCATCAATGACAATGCAAATAGCTTTGGAAATAGTAAATATTACGGAAATGATCTTGTCATCAATGACAATGTAAATAGCTTTGGAAATAGTAAATATTACGGAAATGATCTTGTCATCAATGACAATGCAAATAGCTTTGGAAATAGTAAATATTACGGAAATGATCTTGTCATCAATGACAATGTAAATAGGTTTGGAAATAGTAAATATTACGGAAATGATCTTGTCATCAATGACAATGTATTAGGTAGGTGCAAAAATAATGACGTGATAATGTCGTTTTTTGACGTATTTTTAACGTCAAAAAACGACATTATCACGTCATTATTTTTGCACCAACCTAATGAATAGCTTTGGAAATAGTAAATATTATGGAAATGATCTTGTCATCAATGACAATGCAAATAGCTTTGGAAATAGTAAATATTACGGAAATGATCTTGTCATCAATGACAATGTAAATAGCTTTGGAAATAGTAAATATTACGGAAATGATCTTGTCATCAATGACAATGCAAATAGCTTTGGAAATAGTAAATATTACGGAAATGATCTTGTCTTCAATGACAATGCAAATAGCTTTGGAAATAGTAAATATTACGGAAATGATCTTGTCATCAATGACAATGCAAATAGCTTTGGAAATAGTAAATATTACTGAAATGATCTTGTCATCAATGACAATGCAAATAGCTTTTGAAATAGTAAATATTACGGAAATGATCTTGTCATCAATGACAATGCAAATAGCTTTGGAAATAGTAAATATTACGGAAATGATCTTGTCATCAATGACAATGTAAATAGCTTTGGAAATAGTAAATATTACGGAAATGATCTTGTCATCAATGAGAATGCAAATAGCTTTGGAAATAGTAAATATTACGGAAATGATCTTGTCATCAATGACAATGTAAATAGCTTTGGAAATAGTAAATATTACGGAAATGATCTTGTCATCAATGACAATGCAAATAGCTTTGGAAATAGTAAATATTACGGAAATGATCTTGTCATCAATGAGAATGCAAATAGCTTTGGAAATAGTAAATATTACGGAAATGATCTTGTCATCAATGACAATGTAGATAGCTTTGGAAATAGTAAATATTACGGAAATGATCTTGTCATCAATGACAATGTAAATAGCTTTGGAAATAGTAAATATTATGGAAATATCTTGTCATTAATGACAATGTAAATAGCTTTGGAAATAGTAAATATTACGGAAATGATCTTGTCATCAATGACAATGTAAATAGCTTTGGAAATAGTAAATATTACGGAAATGATCTTGTCATCAATGACAATGCAAATAGCTTTGGAAATAGTAAATATTATGGAAATATCTTGTCATTAATGACAATGTAAATAGCTTTGGAAATAGTAAATATTACGGAAATGATCTTGTCATCAATGACAATGTAAATAGCTTTGGAAATAGTAAATATTACGGAAATGATCTTGTCATCAATGACAATGCAAATAGCTTTGGAAATAGTAAATATTACGGAAATGATCTTGTCATCAATGACAATGCAAATAGCTTTGGAAATAGTAAATATTACGGAAATGATCTTGTCATCAATGACAATGTAAATAGCTTTGGAAATAGTAAATATTACGGAAATGATCTTGTCATCAATGACAATGCAAATAGCTTTGGAAATAGTAAATATTACGGAAATGATCTTGTCATCAATGAGAATGCAAATAGCTTTGGAAATAGTAAATATTACGGAAATGATCTTGTCATCAATGACAATGTAAATAGCTTTGGAAATAGTAAATATTACGGAAATGATCTTGTCATCAATGACAATGTAAATAGCTTTGGAAATAGTAAATATTATGGAAATATCTTGTCATTAATGACAATGTAAATAGCTTTGGAAATAGTAAATATTACGGAAATGATCTTGTCATCAATGACAATGTAAATAGCTTTGGAAATAGTAAATATTACGGAAATGATCTTGTCATCAATGACAATGCAAATAGCTTTGGAAATAGTAAATATTATGGAAATATCTTGTCATTAATGACAATGTAAATAGCTTTGGAAATAGTAAATATTACGGAAATGATCTTGTCATCAATGACAATGTAAATAGCTTTGGAAATAGTAAATATTACGGAAATGATCTTGTCATCAATGACAATGCAAATAGCTTTGGAAATAGTAAATATTACGGAAATGATCTTGTCATCAATGACAATGTAAATAGCTTTGGAAATAGTAAATATTACGGAAATGATTTTGTCATCAATGACAATGTAAATAGCTTTGGAAATAGTAAATATTACGGAAATGATCTTGTCATCAATGACAATGCAAATAGCTTTGGAAATAGTAAATATTATGGAAATATCTTGTCATTAATGACAATGTAAATAGCTTTGGAAATAGTAAATATTACGGAAATGATCTTGTCATCAATGACAATGTAAATAGCTTTGGAAATAGTAAATATTACGGAAATGATCTTGTCATCAATGACAATGCAAATAGCTTTGGAAATAGTAAATATTACGGAAATGATCTTGTCATCAATGACAATGTAAATAGCTTTGGAAATAGTAAATATTACGGAAATGATCTTGTCATCAATGACAATGCAAATAGCTTTGGAAATAGTAAATATTACGGAAATGATCTTGTCATCAATGAGAAGGCAAATAGCTTTGGAAATAGTAAATATTACGGAAATGATCTTGTCATCAATGACAATGTAAATAGCTTTGGAAATAGTAAATATTACGGAAATGATCTTGTCATCAATGACAATGTAAATAGCTTTGGAAATAGTAAATATTACGGAAATGATCTTGTCATCAATGACAATGCAAATAGCTTTGGAAATAGTAAATATTACGGAAATGATCTTGTCATCAATGACAATGTAAATAGCTTTGGAAATAGTAAATATTACGGAAATGATCTTGTCATCAATGACAATGCAAATAGCTTTGGAAATAGTAAATATTACGGAAATGATCTTGTCATCAATGAGAATGCAAATAGCTTTGGAAATAGTAAATATTACGGAAATGATCTTGTCATCAATGACAATGTAAATAGCTTTGGAAATAGTAAATATTACGGAAATGATCTTGTCATCAATGACAATGTAAATAGCTTTGGAAATAGTAAATATTATGGAAATATCTTGTCATTAATGACAATGTAAATAGCTTTGGAAATAGTAAATATTACGGAAATGATCTTGTCATCAATGACAATGTAAATAGCTTTGGAAATAGTAAATATTACGGAAATGATCTTGTCATCAATGACAATGCAAATAGCTTTGGAAATAGTAAATATTATGGAAATATCTTGTCATTAATGACAATGTAAATAGCTTTGGAAATAGTAAATATTACGGAAATGATCTTGTCATCAATGACAATGCAAATAGCTTTGGAAATAGTAAATATTACGGAAATGATCTTGTCATCAATGACAATGTAAATAGCTTTGGAAATAGTAAATATTACGGAAATGATCTTGTCATCAATGACAATGTAAATAGCTTTGGAAATAGTAAATATTATGGAAATGATCTTGTCATCAATGACAATGTGAATAGCTTTGGAAATAGTAAATATTACGGAAATGATCTTGTCATCAATGACAATTGGAAGAACATTCATAGACATTGAAGGAACAAGCATAGTATACATATTGAACAAAGACGTTAAAATAACTGTTAATAAATTCCATCATTACCCGTAATAACTTTGGAGAACTTTGACAACCAGTAGTGTGGGTTAGCACAAGGCAAGGACGTATGGAACGGACTGGTTAAGAGTTATTTACAAAGATGCTGAAATGAGAAATCATTCTAATTTGCAGTATACTTTCACAGTGAAACAGTTCTCATAATGATGAAATTTATACCTTTCTAACGCCCCACTACATACCGGGTGTAACAGAAAAATTGTCCAAATCGTGTAACAGCAAAATTGTCGACTTGTTAGATTAAATTCTGAACCGTTATATTTTAGAAGTGATTAACGATATCTTACTGGAATTATCAGAGGTTTTTTTTTTATAATACCATTGAACTCTACTTTGGGCAATGAGAAAGTATAATTACTCTCCAAGCTAAACAGAAGTATTAATCATAAACGAAAATGACATGTTCATCATTAATTAATCATAGCTAAAGAGCTAATGAAGGATTTAAATAAAGTTCAAATATATATATATATATATATATATATATATATATATATATATATATATATATATATATTATTCCGCGATCATTTTCCAACATTTTCAAGATGATCTTCGCCCTCTCTAACGTTCTAACTTTCTATCCTGGAGTAACAAGGTGCCGCACACGTTTCACGTACGATTTCATTTTCAAGTCTTTTTTCACTGCTCTTTGGACTGTCATAGCTGAAACTCTTCTCTCACGTACCGAAGGTCTTATGGATTGAGTTGGTTCTTTTCTAATTGATCTCTTCAGCTCTAAGTTGAAATGATGATCACTCTTCCTGTTGTGACCTCCTCATCCAGTTTGCCTCTCTACTGTGACACTCTTTTAAATATTTATTCGTCGTTCTCTTGATGGTTTTTGAATGAACTTTGAAGATGGAAACCAGAGTATGAACGTTGATACCATAACTGAATCGCCGAAGGATTTTTTTCTCACAATTGTTCATTTGGGATGACAGTCGGTCTGACATCAAACAGTTTTAATCTGTTCTATTTTAGCTGAATAACGCAATGGATTTTTCACTGATTCTTACGAAAATGGTTACAAGCTGGCTAAACGTCTTGTTTGAAAACCTCTAAAAAAGAAACTCGAATATGGGTAGTGTTTTTTAGATATTAAACTTTTGTGGGATGGATAATTATTCTGTTACACGATTTGGGCAATTTTTCTGTTACATCAGATACACCCCCCCCCACACATATATATATATATATATATATATATATATATATATATATATATATATATATATATATATATATATATAATTCCATCAATAAGAACGTTACTTTAGTCCAATGAAGCCCTTTTAGGGAACGGAACGCCGTACGCAGAATTATTCCCAATTTGTCATTCAATCACCTAATATATTCTCCCACTAAATACAATAAAATGCAATTGGATGCGACCTAGCCTTAAAGAAGGCCGATGAAGTAATCAGCCGAAATCTTATGACTTGTTGTTTGTTGCGTATGACCAAAGACAGTATGCCTGCAGGCTTATATATATGTATATACATGTATAAAGAACGATGTGAAAAGGCAATTGAGACTATTTGATGTCTGTGTTACTGATATGTCCCGGAAAGGCTACTATAACCAAATAGAATATGGTCGCAGTAATTGACTGGTACGCGTCGTAGTCGCAGGTAAGAAATGTAGATCAATGGTGTAGTCCAATGGGCGTCGTTATAGACTTAGCTCTCAGACTAAGGTTCTTGACTCTGTCGTACCTACACGTCCGTCGGTGTTTATGACGGACACTAGCCAATCATATTTCAGTGAAGGGGAACACAGGTGTACGCATATTCCATTATATCAGTTACAAATTCGTAACCAGTCTCAAATCACGCCCACTGAAATTAATTAGACTTAATCCTGCATTGATGAGGTTTCCTTTCTAACCTTTATTGACGTAGTTTTGAACGTTAAGATGTTGATGATATCATTAATTTATCTTTGAGTTACAAGTGATATCCATTTTAGTTGTTACTGTTGGGGGAAGTCCTAGAGTTGATTCCGTTTCAGTTATTTGGTGCTGTTCTTTGTTTGTGATTCTGTAGCGCCAGTCCACAATGTTTTAAAAGAATTTTCTTTGCTAAGACCCACAGACTTCACTCACTCAAATCCATGACACCCTGTCAGAACTCTCTGTTTTTGGGCAGAGTGGAACTTGGATGAGGTTATGCCGAAGGGCAGATTCTCATCCGGGGAGGTAGACAGATACCCGATCCCACGTATGAGGGGTCTACGGACAATTTTTGACCGAGCCCACGGGCTCGGATTTCTCCACATTAATTTTGGCCTTTTACCACATCCTACTTCGTGGGGAGGCAGGTAAATATCGCAATATGCTACCTCAGCTGGCAGCGAGAGCTGGCAGCGTGGGAAGCTCTTGTGTCTAACTCTCTGTCCAAAGGCAGAGAGGAACCTGACGAGGCTATTGAGGTAAATATCGTAATATGCCGTCTAAGTAGTCCACCACTAGCAGTAGTTTAACTACTTCACACCGCTGGCGAGTATTGAATTTTTTTGATGGTATAAAAATTACCATTTCATTTCGAAGATCCGTTTTGGTTATTCCTCATTCAGTTACACGTTCTAGGTTACATCAGTGACATATCCTACCTCCTCATCAGTACATTGGCCTCAGGGTGGAAGGCAAGGCCGTTTTTTATTGATGGATTCGTTTTGGGATGTACTATGGATGCTTAAATTATCAGTTGGAAACACCGGTACTGTAAGAAACCTTCTACAATGTGAAATATGCTTCAGCTTTAAATGAACCACAAGTGGTTGATAAGCCCTTAAAATAATCAAGCATCAGTCGTAAAGAAGCTCGAAAATGTTGTTAACTTCTCTGATGATGTCTTGCATGCTCACGTCCGCATGCATCAAAACAGGCTGCGAGCAAGTCTAGCATAGGCAGTGATGTTCTAACATGTTTTTTTTCTTGTTTTTCGATGCCTTTCGTTTCAACGCATGTTGACTACGACGTTAAGATCGACAGACTTCTCTCCACTTATGATTGAAAAGGCCAAAAACAATCCAAATAATGTAGAATGATGTCAATATGAAAATACCCCCCCCCCAAAAAAAAAGAAGCAGAATTTTTTTTTAATCTTCAAACGATTTCAGTCTCTTTGATTAAAATCCTGGAATGACGAAGCAAATTTACCTCCACCCCCCCCCCCCGAGTTCAAGAAAACACAATCAACAATCCGGTAGGCCAAAAAGTTCCCACCCTAACACCCCACTTTGCTCTTCCCTCAAACAATTCGCAAAGTATAAAATAGCAACCTCTCCTGCCTTTATTTCCGTCCTTCTTCCGCGAACCAGCATCGGCTAGCAAACAATTTTTGTTGTCTGACTTGGCGCATTTTACCTTTTGAAGTCGTCTGCTCCAGTCATCTGTTTACCTGAGAACTGCTGTTTCCTCCTGCACACAATGTTGAATCAATAAAGTTATTTTTAAAAATCTTTTTTATCTCTTTATTCAGTTCATTGGATTCTTCTTATGATCTTTTTTCTTTACTATGAGGATCATGTTATGAACACGTTTCTTTTACATCTTTTGAGAACGTTTGTAATATTCTCTTGTAAATCGCAAAATCTACTCAAAACTTATAATTCTTTCTTTCATTATTTAATATTTTACAGTGTTTGTCTTTTTTGTTTGGACTCGAATAAATAAATTTTGTTCCGTCTTAAACGGATCCAAGTTTTTGTTTCAAACTTAAAGGGAATTTATGAGATGAAAAGTTTGTATATAATAGATTTTTTAAAAATCCTCACAGTAATTAGTATTATTGAAGTTATCGCTAATATTTTTGTCGAGATTTACAAACTCTACATTTCGTTCAATTTCGCATACCAATCAATGAAATTTGAATAAAGCTGATTTGTTTGGAAAAATAATTTGACAAAAAACCATACTTCGAGGTTTAATAATTACTTTAATGTAATTCAGTTTTATAGGACTTCATGCTAAACAATATTTTTTGAGAAAATGTATTTTTCCTTTTAACAGTGAAAAATAAATTCTTAGGATTTCTTACTCTTGAGTATGCAACATACAACTGACCATGCGTAAATATTTCATTCTGGAATTAAATTCCAACTTTTTGACGCATTTGACCTTAGGATTTGTTTATAATTCTTGCAAACGCAGGGTGAACTGGCGCGTGTTGAAATACTCACTGTGTTTAGTATTGTTGAAGTTATCGCTAACATTTTTTGTCAAGATTTAAGAAACTCTACGTTTCGTTCAAATTTCGAAAACCAATAGATGACATTTGAATAGGCTGATTTGTTTGTTTTGTGTTTTAATAATTTCTTTAATTTTATAGGACATCTTGGTAAACAATATTTTTTTAAGAAAATTTCTTTATTTCCTTTTTAACGGCGAAGAACACATTCTTAGGATTTCTTACTCTTGAGGATGCAACATAGAACTGTCCATGCGTAAATATTTCTTTCTAGAGCCAAATTTTTCAAAAACAATATTTCATTTTTATGAAATATTGTTATTTTAATCATTATTTTTTTTTAATAATGTGTGTATTTTGTATGTTAAATAATAAAACTTTTAACTTTCCAAATAATCAATGAAAATTTATTGTACTAAGCTACTCACCCTAGTAAAACTAAGTTTATTTTGTACCCACTTACCATTTTACACTTCTCCTCAAACTTTGGTTTCAATTGGTCAATGCATAGCTATTTTAGAAGGTGTGACGGACAGACAGACTAAAGGAAGTCACAGAATTTTATATATAGATAGATAGGAGAGTATTTTAAGCTCGTTTTTCTGGTTTTTCAGTTATTTTCACATCATTTGATGGATTTAATATTTCGCCACTAAATTTAAAGACATATAATATCCACAGGAGTTAATTATGTTAAAATATTACACTGTCGGCGGGTTAAAATACGCCGGCTACATTCTCTGCGAAGGGATAAGAGTCCTGACTGTCGAAAAAATCTTGAGACGTGAACAATGCTTACGTCATTGATTCTCATGTAAATCGAACCTGTGTCCACTTTTCTGACTCTCGTGTAAACCGAAACTATGTCTACCTTTCTAACTCTGGTGTAAACCGGAAGTATGTTTACCTTTCTAACTCTGGCGTAAACCGGAAGTATGGCTACCTTTCTAACTCTGATGTAAACCGGAAGTATGTCTGTCTTTCTTGCTCTCGTTTAAACCGGACCTATCGATTAATTCATTTCGATTTTTTTTGTCCTATAAAATTTATATTCGACGTTAAATAACTCAACAGGAATTCATGTTATTAAATTAAGTGGTCTAAATAACATATATTAAAATTTTAAGTCCGCCCATAAGATTTTGGTTATGTAGGGTGTGCGGTTATTATAACGGACATCGGTGCTGTAAGCGAAATGAGTTCAAGTTCTGAGCTACTCACGTTCATTTTTGCCTTAATGCATTTGGGAAAGGCGTGAATCAAATATTTTTCTATCCCCAACTATGCGTTAGCTAACCTTGGGCGACATTCAACCTAAGAGAATGAAAACTCTAAATTTCAAATCGTCAAGTAGTTATTCTAGAAGAATTAAAACTTTGAATTCCAAACAATAGAGAATACTATGAAATATATTAGGTTGGTGCAAAAATAATTTCGTTTTCTCACATAGTAACATATGTTAGAAAACGAAATTATTTTTGCACCAACCTAATATATATATATATATATATATATATATATATATATATATATATATATATATATATATATATATATATATATATATATATATATATATATATATATATATATATATATATATTTAAATCAGAATCATCCCACGCAAAGCAGTCATGCCACTAAAACACAAGGGGTTACTGGGTGTGAAAAAAATTACGAACCAAAACATTAATAATGAGCGGGAAGAGGAAAGAGTAATCAGGAGGACTAGATTGACATTGCATTTAAATTTTTACAGATTAAATTTGACTGGAAAGCAAGAAGCTGAAAGAGATTTCCACAAGTGAGAAGTGCGAGAGAAGAAACTGTTAGCATAGAATTTACGGTTACATCTAGTTATTTCAACTGTAAATTGATGAGACCTTGTTGCTAATTTAGTACTGCGCTTAAATTCGTAAAGTCTAGGTACCATAGCAAAGCCCTCATCCGAAAAATTACGATGAAAGTATGTATAGAAAAGACACAGAGAGGGAACCTTAAGGTGGTGGGAAAGTGACTGGATCTGAGCCGCCAGATCAGGACCAATAATGTTGCAGATTCTTTTTTTTTTTTAATCTTGAAGGAGTTCAAGGAAAATAGCAGGGCCACCGGACCATATGTGGCAGCAATATTTTAAGCATGGACGAATGGCATAAATATAGATATAGACATATTTCACCAAAGTTTATGGTAATTCACAGATAACGAAGAAAGATTTGTAGGGAGACATGACAGCCTAGATTCTGAAGGGACATAGACTAGAAAAGGTGATGAATAAATTATTACCTTCATTAACCTGGTAACCATCCCCAAAACTTAATGTCGTTTCATTTATTATAAATAACGATGACATTAGATTAAAATAATCGAATATTAATTACCTACAGTTATGCTTTTCGGTATTACTTTCATTTCTTCTGTTTAAATTGCCTGATGGACACAAACAGATATACATACCATAAATACAATTTTTAGAAATCGGGGCGCTTATTTAAACATTCTTAAGAAAGCTGAATTGATTCTTTTTTACGGTTTATCAACCCTTTGCAGGTTGTTCAAAGCCAGAAAATATTTTTAGTTCTAAGTTTATTTTTTAGAAAAATATAATTTAGTGATACAAGTGTTACTAATTAACCCAAAGCTGGGGGATAAGAGACGGGTTCGTACTTTTGCCAAAGGTATTTGCGCGTAAGTGAATACAAAGAACCAAACAGGAACTGGAACTCGGCTCTCCGGTTAACAATTCCGAGCCATTATCCATTACACCACCCGCACACCCAAACTTACATCTCTTGGCATTCCCAAGCGGTCACGTATCTAGATCTACGTACTGACCAGACTCAACATTGCTTAATTTCCGGACGGGAACCGGTGTCTCAACGTGATATTGGCATTAAGCCGTAATAAATGAATAAGTTGACTTTTTTTTTTTTTTTTAAATTCACAGTTCCCAGTAAGCTCCCTTTTTCGTTTCTGAAATATATTCAATTCGTCTTCCTGGGGCGCTTATTTGAGAGGAGTACTTTTATTTAAATTTCTTGGGGAGAGGGGATTCTTATTTGCAAAGGGGTTCTAAATCGAACATTTACGGTATTCGTCTGTCCCACTGTTATTCTCTCTTCTTTCAGATGCCATATCTTTCAAGTTGTTGGTGTTCATTGCACTCCACAACTTCCTGTTTTTATTGTTTTTATTAACACTCACCCCATTACATTACTTTATGGTGACAGTCATCCCCTCAAGGTCGCTGTTTCCTCGTTGGTTTTCTGACCTTCAGTTTGCCCTTGGGGTATAAAAATCTATTACCCACGAATGGCAGTCACATATATCCGCAGTACATTCTGTTCGTGTGTGCTATTCAAATTTAACCCAATTTAAAAGCTTTTCTAATTAAATAAAGTCTTTTTTTTATAACTATTAAATTATAGTTATCAGGGATACAAGAAATGGGGAGGGAGATCCACAGGCGAGAGATGCGAGGCATGAAGCTATTGGAGTAGAAGAGACGGCTACATTTAACAGTTTCGACAGTGAAAGGGTGAGAGCGAGACGCCAGCCTAGTTGAGCACTTAAATTCATGAATCCTGGGAACCGGCGAAAGCAGCTGGTCGGAGTATTTACCGTGAAAGTACTTGTAAAAAAGACAAGGGGAGGCGGCAGCACGTCTGTGAGAGATCGACTGCAGATCAGGGCCAATTTACTGAGTTTTGTATTTTAGAGTCAGAGCTGAATTTTGGGTAACTGTGTATTTCGATTTTACAAAAAAAATCAATGATTTATATCCTTTTTTTGCTATGTAACCTTATCAATAAGTTTGTGGCTTAATGATTAAAAGAGAGTTTATTTTGCACAACAAATATGTATTTTTCAACATGATCTCCTTCCTTGTCAATGCACTGAATTAGGCGGTAAATATAAATCGCAGAGCTCGAAAAGCATAGACTGATAAATTCAAATCGAAATTTCGATGATGATCACCTGTCAGGCTCGTATTTATTGATATAACACTTTCTGTGTTCCTCTTCAAACAAATCAGTTATTCCGTCAATGTAAAATATTATTTACAATTAATTTGAAAAGTCTCCGGCTTTAGAACATTGATTAAACTCGTAATGCGCGATCAATACTTGCTGTGTAGCATATTGTTGTCCCTTGCTTGCGCTATATTGTTGTCCAGTGGCAGAAGAAACCATTGCCAAAGGTGGTCAAACTTTCTTGGAGAGTCTCACCAATGTCTGCTCTGTGTAAAGTGGGCAGTATCACAATAAATTCGAGTTTCACAGCAACAATATAAATAAGAAATCAAATGTACGCATATTGTTTGTACATTTATTAGCTTACTAGCTTAAAATCCACCCTATTGGGTGTCATTTAACCTAGCTCCTGTGGAGAGCTCTTGATTGGGGCTTCATCACAATAGGTAGGGAGGCGTAGATGCAACAGGCAACAATAAACTACAGAAGAACTCAAAATTGATCGCTGTTTTTAGTTGATTTAAAGCTTATCTTTTAAAAGTTCGACGATAATTCTTCTGCCGCCACTTAATTTAAAGATAGTTTGATGTACGTAGGTCCTTATTTTCCGTGCAAACAATTATTTCTCTTTCATCGGTGACTTTCGTTGGATTTCGAAATTAATTTCGATTATTCTCAAATTTGTTTCCAAGTTATAAAAATTGTTATCGCACAAAAAATTTGTCGCAAAAAAAAAAAAAAAAAAAAAAAAAAAAATTACGTAAAAAATCGCCGACAACAATTGCAGTATATGAAAACTTGGAAATCCAGAATTTCATGATTACTGGTCTGGATCCGACCCAGAATGTTTTAAAATTTGCTCGCGGAGTCAGCCTCGTTTCAAAATGGTATCATATGTTGTGTTACGACCTCTTGGAGTAAAGTTGAAAACACGGACAATTTTATTTTGGAAAATTGTAATTTAAAAACAGTAATTTTTCATTGAAAGTTAGAGAGTTGTGTCTGTTTAAGTTGAAAAAGTGTGACACACTGACTTTCGCATTTGTCATATAGATTAGATACGTTTTTGGAACAGACTGTACAAATGCCTGAGAAATTAGATTAATGCATTAATGTTTAATACTATAAATGAGATTTGTACATCTGTGAAAAATATTTTACTTTAATAATAAATTCTTGGTAAAGCTTCTGTTTTGATGTGCTGATTGTATAGGAAGTTAATTTCTTGACAACTGATATACCGCGCCTTCTTGGCCTCATGTTTTCAATTGACTTGAAAAGGAGCAACTACATAGAATCAATTGCTGCATCTACTGCAAGGAAAGTTGGTTCACTGTGTCGTGACAGAAATTTTTTCTCATTAGAATCCATCTTGCATATTTACAAATCTACCATTTGTCCATGCATAGAATATGCTGCCATAACTGGTCTGGTGCTCCGGTTATTCATCTCAAGGTTCTTGACAAAATCCAAAGAAAGATCTGCAGTGTAATTGATCCTGACCTGGCATCTTGACTTCAGTCACTTTCTCAAAGACGTGATGTGGCTTCCCTTTGTCTTTTCTACAGATATTTTCATGGCAATGGCTGCGATGAGCTTTTTTCACAGGTGAACCGACAGCACGAAATTAAACGTGCTATTAAAATGGCATCTAGGTCCCACTCGATCAGTGTTGAAATAGTTGAATGCAACCGCCACTTCTACTCCAACAGTTTCTTTTCTCGCACTTCCCACCCATGCTTGATACTCTGATTTATATAATCTTCAAAAATTTAAATCCAATATCAATCGACATCATCTATATTCTTGAATCCAGTTTATCAATTATCCTCCCTATACTCAGACTTTTATCTCAAGTTCAATTCCCGTAAATTCCTGCGCATTAGTGGCATTCTCGCCTTGCTTTGGGTGAAATGATAAAAAACCCAATTCTGCCGGTTATTGAATACCGAAAAGATTGTTTTAATTAAATATACAGCTTGTAAACAATCTTTTGAGTGGTTGGCTCCATCACTCTCCAGTTATACTTTTCGTATTGTAAGAATCGCGCACGCAGCATTGGAGTGAAATGATTAAAAAACCCAACTCTGTCGGTTATTTAATACGGAAAAGATTGTTTTAATTAAATATTCAGACTGTAAACAATCTTTTGAGTGGTTGGTTCCATCATTGTCCAAATATGTCTTTAGTATTGTAAGGATCGAACACAGCATTGGAGTGAAACGATTAAAAAACCCCAACACTGTCGGTTATTTAATACCGAAAAGATTGTTTTAATTTAATATACCGCTTGTAAACAATTTTTTGAGTGGTTGGTTCCATCACTCTCCAGTTATGCTTTTAGAATTGTAAGGATCGAACACGCCCCATTGGAGTGAAATGTTAAAAAACCCCAACTCTGTCCGTTATTTAATACCGAAAAGATTGTTTTAATTAAATTTACATCTTGTAAACAATCTTTCGAGTGGTTGGTTCTGTCTTTCTCGAGTTATGCTTTTAGTATTGTAAGGATCGAACACGCAACATTGGAGTGAAATGATTAAAAACCCTGACTCTGTCGGTTATTTAATACCGAAAAGATTGTTTTAATTAAATATACAGCTTGTAAACAATCTTTTAAGTGGTTGGTTCCATCACTCTCCTGTTATGCTTTCCGTATTGTAAGGATCGAACACGCAGCATTGGAGTGAAATGATGAAAAAAAACCCAATTCTGTCGGTTATTTAATACGGAAAAGATTGTTTTAATTAAATATACCGCTTGTAAACAATTTTTGGAGTCGTTGGCTCCATCACTCTCCCGTTATGTCTTTAGTATTGTAAGGATCGAACACGTCGCATTGGAGTGAAAGGATTAAAATCCCCAACTCTGTCGCTTATTTAATGCCGAAAAGATTGTTTTACTTAAATATACAGCTTGTAAACAATTTTTTGTGTAGTTGGTTCCATCACTCTCCAATTATGCCTTTAGTATGGAGGTATTTAATGGTACAATTTGTGGCATAGACGAATATCCTTCAGGTAGACAAGACTAGTCATTACATTTATCGTCTTGAAAAGGTCCTCCATCCTAGTCATGTCGTAAAATCGTTCACCTTTTGAGACGACGACACTACAATCGATTTAAAGGAACTATCTTTTAAAAACCTCAAAAACTTATTCATCAACAAGGGGCAATTTTATTCAAATTTCTCACGAGACGTGAGGAGGTGGTTATTTACATAAAAGAGAAATTGAATTTGGGTTATTATTCTTTTATTTTTACAGGTAGAAAAATTTGAGAAACAATTTAGATGTAGACAAGTTGATTTGTTTCTGTAGAGGTTTATAAAATCGAAGCTTAGTCGGGTTGATCTTAAGGATCGAACTTGCAGTATCTGGTATCATTTTCTAATCTAGCTGACTAACTATGACATCACAGAAGGGCGTCCCTTCCTTTAGTTCTTTTCTTGCATACGACATTTCGAAAAAAATTCAAAAATTTAAATGTAGCGTCAGTTGCCATCTTCTGTTGTCTTGAATCCCGTTCATCTTTTGTCCTGTTTACAATCCTCCCTATACACTGTCTTTTCTCTCACGTTCCATTCCTGCAACTCCCTGCGCATTAATGGCATTCTCGCCTTGCTTAGGGTGAAATGATTAAAAAACATCCAACTCTGTCCGTTATTTAATGCCGAAAAGATTGTTTTAATTAAATATACAGCATGTAAACAATCTTTTGATTGGTTGGTTCCATCACTCTCCAGTTATGCTTTTCGTATTGTAAGGATCGAACATGCAGCATTGGAGTGAAATGATTATAAAAATTTCAACTCTCTCTATTATTTAATACCGAACAGATTTCATTTAATATATGGCTTGTAAACAATCCTTTGAGTTATTGGTTCCATCACTCTCCAGTTATGCCTCTTGACAGGAGTTATTTAGAGTTATAACTAGTATCATAGACCCACCTCCTTCAAGTAAGCTAAGATCGTCTCTACTTTTATCTTCTTGAAAAGGTTCTCTCGTCTAACCATGTTATAAAAATCCTAAGACCTGGGGTTCGCCATTAAATATATAAGGTTTGTGTCTTTGTTGCTTTTCTTCCTGTTTTGAATAGATTTATTATTTGTCCAATATGTAATCAGAAAATACGGAAGTCTTTTAATGGATATCTAAAAAAGAAAAAAAGATTGTTGTCCACTTGCCGGCTTCCTAAAATAATCAGTCGGGTCGTATGCTTGATTCATATTCTTAAATAGAGAATTTCATGTCGATGCAATGCTTGGTACCAAACTCTTTCAGAAATGTCCAAACTGTTCGCTTTCTCAGATCGATAATTAAAATGGTTTCGAGCGAATGAATCCTGTAAGCCTCTGCGAAGACTATTCTTCCACGAAAGTCGGAGACAAGCGCTACAGAATCGTAAGTAAAGAACTCTACCAGATAAGAGAAATTACATTACTTGAGGATTTTCAACATCAGTAACAACTAAAAGAGGTAGTATAAGAGACTTGAAGCAACAGAAATGTGGTTTTATGCTGAGGGTACCATGGACAGAATATGTGAGAAACGACAAACTTTTAGAGAAAATGGAAACAAAAAGAAACTTATAATTAACATCAGGATGAGACAGTTGAATTTTCTGGGACACATAATGAGGAAAGAGAGCTTGAAAAATCTGGTACTCACAGGAGAGATTGAAGGCCAGAGGGACAAAGGAAAATAACGCATGGAGTATTTAATAAGATGTTTAAATGGATGACAGAACAGGATTTGGGAAATGGCTACAAATGACAGAAAATTGTGAAAGCCATCATCGCCTACGTCTATAAATACGAAGAGAAAATAATGGCTTAATCAAAATGCTGATGTTCAACATTACTCTTAACAAAAAGCAAAGAAGGAAACCCTCACCAATATTGGAAACAACACTAACAGCTATTGAACACGACACGTCTATTTTCTTGAAAAATTGTTTTAAGGGGAAGAGTTTATTAATTATAATCGACAGCAGCCCTGACTGAATGCCGGATGATTACTTAACAAGAAACAGCTAAAATCATTAACCTGAGTCCCGCGATTTATCTTGACACCCACTGAGCCAGGTTGTGACACAGGGTCAGTTTTTAACGTGGGGACTTGAGTGTTTCCACTCGAGCCGCTGGTCTAAGCTGGTCTTAGCTTGTCTAAGCTGGTCAAAGCTTGTCTTAGTTGGCCATAGCTTGTCTTAGCTGGTCATAGCTTGTTTAAGATGTTCATAGATTGTCTTAGGTGGTCATAGCTTGTCTAAGGTGGTTAGAGATTGTCAAAGCTAGTCATAGCCGGTCATACCACCGCGATGTGACAGATGACACGCAAAAATGGTGGGAACGCGAGGGAGAAGAGAAAGCCTCCGGCATGGAACAGATACTACAACTGCAGCATCTACTCCGACGAGAGAAACTTCCTTCTCCTCCTCTGCCAATTCCTCCGAAAGAATCCAGAAGGAAAGTCCCGGGCTGTTGTTTGGCCACGCCATAGCAAAGCTGAGAAATTAACGCTTGCTCTAGGTGGATTATTAAAAAGAAAATCTTTAAGTTATTGATGCGGAGATTTCAGTATTCATTAAATTATTTTTCCTCTAGCTTCATGTGTTTGGAGTAATTTTGTTGTATCAAATTCCGTCATACGTTCAGTCCACAAAAACATTATTGGAAAAAAATGTATCAGACCTTGATCTTTGCCGATGTATTTTTTTTTTTAATTATTGCAGCAGATTTTTCGGTCTACTACGGCTAAACAATGAAAAGCTTTCATCGCAGATTCTAGTGTCACCACCAGAAGACATTCCAGACGCAGGAAATCCCTGGTTCCAATTCCAAACCTTTTTGATAACTCTAACCGTTAGGGAAATAATAAAGTGACAGTAACGTTTACCTTCCAATTATATTGCCATTTTGACTCTCATCGCCGTTGAAGTATTAAGATATGAATAGAAACCACACCCGTAACACATTTTTCCTTTCGCTGGTTAAGATACAAGTTTTAATAAATAGTGTGGCATTTCCTGATGTCTGCAGCTTTACTGAAATAATTCAGGGAGGTAGGATTAAGTATAAGATTTGATGTGTTCTGCATCAAACAGGGATTCCGATAAGTTTGATTGGTACCTTGAGTAAGAACGTCGTCGAATTGACATATTGGGTCATTTAGTGCTTCCATACTTTTCCGTTGCCGACAATTCTACTATTCTCATACGATACTAAATAAATATATAAATAAAAATCAATTAATTATTAAAAATAAATTAGTGATTAAAAATGAATAAAAATATATGTACATAGTTTTTGGGAAAGAGTGTTGAAAAGTTCTCGGCCTAACCAAGAATTAATTTTATTTGTTATATTTATGGCTTATCAACCCTAATGAGCTTTATTCAAAGTCGAAACCTATTTTGGATTATGAGAATAATTTTTCTTTTTGTCGCGTGAATAATGCATTAACAATTTTTTCAGGGTAACATTGTGATGTAATGGAATAACCAGTCACCCCCTATGAAGGATTACACTATAGGTAGTAAGTACCTATAAAGTCAGCTGTCTACGAGAGACTTGAGGCAAGCACGTCCGACCTAAGCTGCCCGGCCCGTTTAGGATCAAAGTGCAGTATCTGTGCTTTGTGATCATCCGGGCTGGCTTCTGTCGAACTCTCTGATGCAGAGAGGAACTCGGAGGAATCTTTGCCGAAGGGCAAGGTTTCCTTCGGGGAGGTAGACAGGACCTGAACCCGTCAAGGCGGGTTCAAAGGTCATATTTTTGGCCGAGCCTACGGGCTCGCGGGCTACCCACATTAAACCGGCCTTGTGCCACATTTAATCCTCGTGGGTGGATTAATAAATACCAAGCACGTCCGACCTTCCAACAGTGGCACTCACTACTAGATTGACCTGTGTGTATAACTGTACCGTATTTCATATTGTACTTGTGTACAATAAACCTTTCTTCTAGTATCCACCTGGCGACAAGTATTTATTCCCTTATTCCCGGCATATAACAAAATTCAATCAAGAAATCATATATAGTCGTTAAGAAGAGTGACATTCTTAAATCCAACATAGAATCTGGACACGTCGGAAACAAGCAAGTAGAGACATTTAAATATATGAACCGTGTTATAAGAGACGACGGAAAATGAGACAGAATCGGAAGACGCGCTGGGACTTCAGTAGTATAAGCTAATAGTAGTTTCCTTATGATATAATGGTATAATCAGCTACCCCCATGAATTATTACACTATAGGTAGTAAGTGCCTATAAAGTCAACTGTCTACGAGAGACTTGGGGAAGAGTGTTAGCAAGAAGATGCAAGCACATCCGACCTTCCAATTAGTGACACTCTCTACTAGATTGACCTGTGTATATAACTGTACTGTATTTCACATTGTACTGGTTGTGTACAATAAACCTCTCTTCTAGTATCCACCTGGTGTTATGTGTTTATTCCCTTAGCACAGAATATAACACATTGATTTTTCCAGATACAAATATTGGTGTTCAGGGAGGAGGAGATTTAGTTATACTTTTCCTATAGTTATTTGTGGGTAAGTGAATGCAACGAACCTGACTGGAATCCGAACTCGGCTCTCCGATTTCCCATTCCCCATCCATTACACCACTCGAACATCCACCCAAACAAGAAGAGTCTTCCCCAAAATCTGATCTATTTGATTCGATTTTGGGAAGTGGGTCGTGGCTGAGAACGTCTAAAGGATCCCAACTAGTATGTCAGTATGCTGATTATAGTAAAAGTAAGCCATGACGAGTTTTCAGAAATCAGATCCATTTAAAAAAAAAAAAAAGAATATATATCTATTATAGAAGAAGCGGGAAAATTCGATGGGAAGTGCGATACTGTTATATAGATATATATGATAAGAAGATTATATAGATATATATGATATTAAGATGATAAAAATTGGGATCAAATCGAAGATGAATCGAAATCTGACAGAATGATAAAATAAAGAAGAAATAGGAAACGTTTATCAGTCTGACATGTTTCACTTTTATTAAAGCTTCATCAGAGAATGATATATGGCTATGTTTTTTATTAAGGCTTAATCACAGAATGAGATATGGTTATGTTTTTTTTTTTATTAAGGCTTCATCACAGAATGAGATATGGTTATGCGTTGTTTGATTTTCAGGGTTTACGTGCATTTGATTTATTAAACAATGTAAGAATAATTTAAGTTTGTTTTCAGTTAGGCAGTTGGAATCCGTTAATTTCTTGGAGCTTCAAAAGGACGTGTCGTCTCTCCTTGAATTCGTAACGCCATAAATTATACAGGGTGTTTCAAAAAGAATACGCCAAAATCATCATGTGATGTATCAATAACGAAAAAATTTACAAACCTCTAGCATGAACACATGTATTGTATATGCATTCAAGTTTCATTTCATGTTTTATAAGTGCTCAATGTGGCCACCACAGGCAGAGTGGACAACATCAAGCCGATATGAGAATTCCTCCAAAACACGTCTCAGCATGTCACGGTCTACCGTGTTGATTGCAGCTGTTATTCGATCTTTCAAGTCATCGATACTTGCTGGAAGTGCTGGAACATAAACTTGGTCTTTAACATGCCCCCACAAAGAAAGTCACACACAGTGAGGTCCAGGGATCTGGCAGGCCAAACACAGAGAGCAAGTTCTTTAGCACCTCTCCTCCCAATCCATCGCTGAGGCATGTTCTCATTCAGATAAGCTCTAACCCCGAGATGCCAATGGGGTGGTGCTCCATCTTGCTAAAAAATGAAGTCATTCGAATCTGCCTGCACCGTGACAATGTCGTTTGTTTTCGCTAACTCAAGCACGCAAAACCCCTTCTGCTGAGGAGTCGCGATTTTGATTGATCTTCCCACAATTCAGCTGCACCGGAAGTTATACTAACGACAGCGGTGAAACTGACACCCAATCAAAATTTGATAACTACTCTATCAAATAACCACTGATTCAGTCCACTACAATGCTATAGACCTGAAAAAAACAGCGTAATGATTTTGGCGTATTCTTTTTGAAACGCCCTGTATATATTATTGTAAACTGCTTAATTATTTTTACATAATTCGATAACTATTTTGGTAATTTTATGTATATATATATATATATATATATATATATATATATATATATATATATATATATATATATAAACTTAAACTTTAAGTAAGAAAGATTACCCATCTAAAAATAGTTACAAATTACATTCATGAATTAAATTCAAACTGATAAAGATGTTACCTTAACAGTCTTTTACAATATTAAAAGATTACCATCGGTTAACTGTTAAATTTAAGAAAATTTTTTGTGTTCTCTATGAATGTGTTAATAAATACAGTATTTAATTTATATTAAATCCTTAAAATTATTCGTAAAAGAGTTAAATATTTAAATTGCTAGCAAGAATCAAATTAATTTCTTCGTAGATATTTTTTAGATATTTAAATTACTATCAAACATTAAAATCTATTTTTTTACATAAATTGCTAAAACTTACCACCCCTCTCCTTCATATGTAAAACCCATTTACAGCCTCTTTCTCTTTACTTCCTCCTTCTTTCTTTTTCCAATTTCTTTTCTCTCTTCTCTCCTCCCATTTCAATATATCACTTCCGTTAAGTTAACCGATTAAATAGGTCAAGGTTTGGCCCCTCCTCCCCCAATACTAAGTATGATTGAAAGAAATATTAAATAAACCCTCTCTAAACTCGATCAACTTTCTCAAACCACTCCTCATTACCCCCTCTGTTAAATTACAAAAACTTACACTACCCATCAAAAGTATGAATTTTCATTTCATTTCGTTTCGTTTCATCTTTTGGAAGTGCTATCTGATGATCCAGCGTCCTTTAAAAGGGCTCTGGTGAAATAAATTATTATAATGGTACCTTAAAGTGGTCTGTTTTTTCTTTAATATATATATATATGCAAGTTTCATTAAAAACGACAGACAAGGTACTACGGTTAAGCTTTTTTTAAATTTTTCTTGTGTTCGAACAAGAGCTTTCTTTTCTGGACAAAGAGTGTGTAAGAACTGTCCAAATGTTTTATATTTACGAGCGATTTGGACAGTTCTTACGCAACCTATGTCCAGAAAAGAAAGCCCTTTTTCGAACACAAGAAAAATTAAATAAGAAGCTTAATCGTAGTACCTTGTCTGTCGTTTTTAATGAAACGTGCATAAACGAAGGATTGCTGCCTAAATATACAACTATATATATATATATATATATATATATATATATATATATATATATATATATGAGTTGGGATCAAATATGAATCGGAATCTGACAGAATGATAAAACAAAGAACAAATAGGAAACGTTTATCAATCTGACATGTTTCACTTTTATTAAGGCTTCATCAGAGAATGAGATATGAAGAAAAAAGAAGAATGAAATTCTGGTGGTTAATCAGATTTCACGTGCATTCGGCTTTTTGCACAAACGTTTCTAAAATTTGTGGCGTTCCGAATTGAGGGAAAGACGTCACGTCGATCCAAATTCTCAAAAAATGAATGGATTCCAAGCCTACCTGAAACACCTTGTATATTCCTATATCTATGTTAGTGTATAATAATACTAGTTTGGGATTCAGATGATAATGTATATTCGTAAGTGTGTGTGTTTGCATGCATCTAGTAGACATTATGTTTGTTTGTTTCTCGCGTGTTCATTTGGGAACGTTTTACGTACATAGCGTTTGTTTTAGATAAACTTATGTTAGATTCTTTAATTAGATTGGCATTAGTAAAATCAAAGTTATGCCCAGTTTTGTTCCTCTGTGTTACGAGAGAATTTGAATTGTTGTCGGAACGTAAATTTCTTTTATGCTCGTAGATACGGGCTTTTAGATCTCGTGGTGTCTCACCAAATCGTTTTACATTGTAAACAATTTATTTGATAAGTACCGGCGTCCGAATTGGTGTTAAATTTATTTTTCTTCGTGATTATAATTCTCAGATTGTCTTGGGCATGATGGCAAAAATCTTAGTATTAGTGATATTAATAATAACAATAATATAAGCTAGAACATATATATACACTATAATAATAGAATGCTCAAAAATTAACAATGACAGCATGTCTTGAAAACCGGAAGTCAAAATGGCAACAATTGAAGGAATAAAGGAAATAAAGAAAAAGCGAGAAAGGGTTAGGAGTCAGTGTAAAGTAAAATAAAAACCCCCAAAAAACAAAAAACAACGACAAATAATCACGACATTCTACACGTTCATACATGCGCAAAGGCGGGTGCACGGAAGGATGCACACGAACGCACACACGTACTCATATACTATGTAAAAAAAAAAAAACTTGCTTCAATGAAAAGTGCATATAACAAAAAAAAAAACGACAAGTATAAGCAGTAAGTTACTGATGCTCCCTGACGAATGGAGATAATGATTCACGGTGGGTCCGTCTATGAAACTCTGCAATTGGGATACTGAAGGTAACATCAATCAGCTAAGTGACAAATCTTTTAATTGTAGTAATTCTCCTTCCCTCTCTCTCTCTTTCTCTCTCTCTCTCTCCATATATATATATATATATATATATATATATATATTATGACAGACAAGGAAGTCATATTCAATGAAACACACACATATATATATATATAAATATATATATATATATATATATATATATATATATATATATATATCTGCCTTTTCAACCACGGTATGGAATGAAATGAAATTCATGTCTGTGAGGTTAGGAGTTGTGAGGAATTGAGACTCGAAGCTAAAGAGTCAACTTTGATCTTCAAAAACTTAAATGCAATCTTATTTTCATATTATTTTCATTCACTTCTTGGAGTATATACCAATGGATATTTTACCTTATATATATATATATATATATATATATATATATATATATATATATATATATATAATTTGGCTAGCTCTATCTTCAAAAATTGGATAGGCGCATAGGTAACAATTGGTAGAGTTGCGAAAAAGAAGATCTTCGAAGCAGAAGAGATGTGTGGTTTACCCCGATCTCTACACTGAAACGGGATGTGACACAAGATCGGGTTTAATGTGGGGAACCAGAGGACAGCCCCCACCGTCAGTTCCCAGGGACCGAGTACCTCACATTTTTCTTAGTTGAGTGTCTATCCGCAGACAGGGCCAAAACTAGGTCGCACTCTGTCCGAAGGCAGAGACGCAACTAAGAGATGATAAACTCTACCTGGCATGTGCCAGATAAGGATATTTACCTCCTCTCCCCAATGTGTCACAAAGTCGCGGTTATTGTGGGGAACCCGAGTCCATACACCCAGGCCAAAAACAAAAATTACCCGAGCCACCGCTACTGGCGGTTGCGCTGGTCTCGGTAGAGAGCACGAATCCCTCTCTCTAGTGCAAAGAGAGGATGCAACCTCTGGCAGCTGTTACCCAGGGGTGGGCACATCAAAGTATGATTTTCCTCAGTTGCGCCGTTCCCCCTTGACGGAGCCGCAAGTGAATCGCACTCTGCCCGAAGACTGAGATGCAACTGAGAGATGATAAATCCTACTCGGAATGTGCCAGGTAAGTAATAACAATAGTAGCCGCTTAGTCTAATAACAAGGCTCTTTTTGAGAACGAGGCCCATTCACATTTTACCGGGTGGAAGAAAACAAGAAGATATAGTCAAATCTCTCTAGCAGTGTTTCCACTCGTATAGGGAGAGTTTGTTGCCAGAAACTTTCATTTTCCACACCCTAGTCTTGCTGCTGAAGAATAGTCGGCTATTTAACCCATAGCTAGGGTGAGCAGCGATTTGAACTTGACTCGCCGATTCCCTATTCTGCCCTTATTGCCGTTACGCTACTTTTAATAAGAGTATACTATTAAACTTTTTCATCAAATAGCCTTTTCTCTTCAGGCTGTTGTCGATCATCACTCTCCACAACTTCCTGTCTTTTGTAGCTCTTAGTAAATTGTATCTTTTTGTTATCTGTCCGCCATCCATTTACTCAAGCTCATGAGGTAGTTTATGCGTTTTTTCTTCGGTCCTTCTTGCCTTCAGTCTGTCTTGTGGGTATCAAAATTTCCAAGCCATCTTTCCTCTTTATATGCCCTACAAATTTGTGTCTTCCTAATGTTAAATATAAGTATCCTTTTTTGTTTCCATTTTCTTTGAAACTTCGTGTTTGGTCCAAGTAATTCTCAGCATCATTCTGTAGAACCACATTTCTGTTGCTTCAAGTCTCTCCCTCAATTGTGAGAAGATTGTACTAAGCCATGTTTTAGCTCAGCAAATGTGAACCATTCGTTGCACCAGCACATTTACAATTCAAATCCTTTGACGTGATACAGTTAACATATTAACCGTGAGAGAGTGAGTTCGATCCTCACAGATTGTTCTGCTTCTGGGCCAAACTAAGGCAAACTTTCCCTAAAATTGTTCAAATTATGTCATTGGAGATTTCCTTCTGCATCAGTCTAATAAAAGGCATTTTTAAAAATTTGCTTGAACTGAAGATATACTTGCTGCTTTAAGGTAGTATTCAGCGGTTCCGGGTCATCTCTATATAAGTAGCACGACCGTAGAGGAACACCATACAAATTTGCACTTTGTCTCATACAAAAACAAAAGTGGGGCAGGGAGATTCTCTTTCCTGTATTTGTTTTTATCTGCCTCAAGTTTGGCCACTCGCGCAGTCACGCGCGGGCACTGTTTGGTATTAAGTCAGTCCGATATTCCTTTTGCATTCCACTTTCTCATCGACCCACTGACGCCCAACCAACCAACCACCTACTACTAATTTTTTCTTTTCTTTTCGACTTTCCTGCTCCACAACCAAAGACCGACCCAAACATTAGGTCCAAAACGCCTTTGCCGAGGGTCCCAGTGCAAAGAAGGAACAGCCATTACGGATGACTCCACGCCAACCCTTGAAGTGGAAACAATGGATCGCCCAATTCAATTCAATCAGATTCTTTAAACATTGACAATTCTTAGCCCCCTCATACACGGATTAAATCCGGGCGTTTCTCTTCTTGCAGACAGGAACCTTCTTTCCACCTTCAACGGGTGTGCTATCTTCAGTCACCGATCCTGACTTCTTTAATATTTTTGCCTTTAAAGGCCTCCATGCTATCCTCATTGCTACTGCTTTAAGATTCTTTCTTTCTTTCTTTCTTTCTTTCTTTCTTTCTTTCTTTCTTTCTTTCAGTCTGTCTGTCTTTCCTATGACACTCTTTCTTTCTTTACACCTTCTATAATTCCACTGCGTTCTTTCTTTCTTTCTTTCTTTCTTTCTTTCTTTCTTTCTTTCTTTCTTTAAGCCTTGTATAATTCCGTTGTTTTCTTTCTTTCTTTCTTTCTTTCTTTCTTTCTTTAAGCCTTCTATAATTCCATCCTTTTCTTTCTTTCTTTCTTTCTTTCTTTCTTTCTTTCTTTAAGCCTTCTATAATTCCGTTTCTTTCTTTCTTTCTTTCTTTCTTTCTTTCTTTTTTTACACTTTCTATACTTCCTTTGCGTATATCTTTCTTTCTTTAAGCCTTATATAATTCCATTCATTTCTTTCTTTCTTTCTTTCTTTCTTTCTTTAAGCCTTCTATAATTTCGTTTCTTTCTTTCTTTCTTTCTTTATGCTTTATATATTTCCTTTGCGCATATATTTCTTTCTTTAAGTCTTCTATAATTCCATTTCTTTCTTTCTTTCTTTCTTTCTTTCTTTCTTTCTTTCTTTCTTTCTTGTCTCCATGTTCATTTCTTCTTTTAATTCCTTCTCTCCTCATTTCATTTTTACTCTTTCATTCTCCGAGTTTAAATTCAAGTTTTCATTTTTTTCCTCAATTTTCCTTCATGCTCCAATATGAGCAGAGATTTTTTTCTTCTTTACTTTCTTTTTTTTTATGTGTCCCTTTCCCGTTTTTCTATCGTTTCTTCCTCTGTCAACTCTAGATATGCCCTCCTCCATCGTCCGACACCTTTTACCGTCCCGACACGCCGCTGTTTCTGTGGAGACGCCAAATCAAACATGGCGCTAATCCTGGATAAAGCTCTTCTGTATATGTCGACAACAAAGAGAGTCTCCTTCCACTTATTGCAACTTCAAGAGTCAAGAATGAACCACCGCTAGTGCGCTCCGAGGAAGGAAGAGCAAGTCGACGGGGGTCACAAGATGTTAGAAAGAAGGACATAATAATAAGAAGGATCACACACGCACACGCACACACACACACAAACACAACGCACACACAGGTACGCATATATGCGTCGGCGTCTCTTGATGAATTACATCGCTTGATAAAACGTTACATACACACCAGTGCGTTTGGCGTTCGTATTTTCCTTATATTAAATGAATATTTTAAAAGGTGTCACACGTGCGCACACACATACACTCACGCACATACATAAAAGAGACTCCTATTTTCCCCATGAAAACTACAACCGATACATGGAAAGATATGACACCTTTGGATAGAACACATTTTCGGCTGCGAATCTATTTTTTCTCTATAGTCATTCCGACTGGATATGCATTTCACACAAGCTATAAACATGAACGGGTAAACCTACTTTGTCAAACATATCGTACTGAATAACTGTGCTCACAATCCATCCTTGGTCTCTGTAAATGATTATCAAGCATTGATGTATGTCAATAGGAGAAGTTTCTTTCATATGGAGGAATTTAATGACACACATGTGTTTCGTATGCAGTATCATGTCAGACAACATTTTGTCATATTACCTTTTCACCACTATCTTCCGATTTTCATTTCTTCTCGTCTCTACAGAACAATTTAAATAACAAAATATTTGTTACTGTGCAGTCAGTCGAAGAATACCTCACAATCTTCTTCCGACAAAAAGAAGAAATTCTATGAAAATGGCATCAAGAAGCTTGTAGAACAATTGGAGACAGTTGTTAAAATCATGAAAACTGTGTATTTGACTAAAAATACATGCTTGAAACAACAGATTAAATTTTATATACACAATTTACAATTTCTTTGTTTGTAATGATGTGTGCAAAGGTATATTTTAGAGAAAAAGTTTCTTTGCTGTTTCGGAAATGTTCAGTGTCTAAAAGTTGTCTGCCTTTGATTAAAAAGGTTGAATTTAACTTAGACAATAGATTTTTCTATGAAAGATATTGAGATGCGTCCTATTCTGATTCATGATTACATGAATTCTTCCTTTTCGAAAGTCTGAGATCGTGACGCCATTTTCTTAGAATAGATTCAATTTTGTAAAGTTTATTGTTTGGGTGCTAGTTCCTTAACTCTTGCCACTTGTTTAGAATGGATGAGTTTATAGTCGCTTTGAAGTCCTTATAGGGAATTTTCAAATTTGAAAGATTATTTTTTAGGAATTCCTTTGCTGCCATGTCACATTTTCCATTTCCGCGGATACTGATAGGGCTAGTAACTCAAAAGAAGACAAGTTTTTGTTTTCTTCTAGAGGAGATTGATCCGGTTTAGCAATGTTATAACCAAGTATTCGGTTAAGAAATAACAAAACAAGAGGTTTGCAGATAAGGCGTGTATTGAACAGAAGAGTATTACACGACTTGGGAGTGTGTGTCGGTTGACTAGCGTTCAATCTATACTACTGTCCCCTTGACCCGAGGCTTACTTTCCTACTAATTTTATAGTAATTGGGAGAGTCCACAATAGACACATTAAAGGGAGGACATCACAACAGCTATTAAGGGATTGTTAATGCATTTGTTTCTCAGAGCTACAATAATAGAAAGTGAATATGAGAAACCTATGAAATCTGGATCCTTGTTTATTACGATGTCTAAAGCTATGTTTAGCCGTATAGCTTCAGCACTAAAAGTAGAGGATTTGTAAGATAGGCGTTTTTTATAGACATATCATAAAGAGCGGCTGAACACCAGACTTTATAAATATTTTAAAGATTATATTAGGTTGGTGCAAAAATAATTTCGTTTTCTAACATATGTTACTATGTGAGAAAACGAAATTATTTTTGCACCAACCTAATAGTTTGGGTGCAACTGAAAAAGATTATTAATTTCTTATAAACAGGTAGATGGACATATATTAGTTTTAGGGTGTGTGTCAAGGCGCATAGAGAACGAGTTCAGCGAATATACAAAAATAGAAAGGGTCGTAAGGCAAGGATGCGTCTTTTCATCCGACCTGTTCAACGTAGACAGCGAGGCAATTCTAAGAGAATTGGAAACCCTACCGGGATTTAGGATTGGCGGCCACAATCTTAACAATATAAGATACGCATGTGACACAGTATTGATAGCAGACACCGAAAAGAAATTACAAAATCTCCTACAGAAGGTAGCGACGGAGAGTGAGAAGAAGGGACTAAACATAAACTACAAGAAAATCAGTAAAAAGGATGAGCCCGAAATACGATTTACAGGTCAGGAATATTATAATCAATAAGACACGGAAGTTTATATATCTTGGAGGCGTTTTGACAGAGGACGGTAAATGCGACACTGAGATCCGTAGACGTATTGGGATGACCAGGGACGCATTCCAAAAGCTGGGCAGAGTATTGCAAGACAGGGGGATTTCTTTAGTAACAAAGAAATGAATACTGAGCTGTTATGTGATATCTGTCCTTCTTTACGGTAGAGAATGTTGGACGATTTCTTCAAAGATGAAGAAGAGACTCTAGGCGACGGAAGATGTGGTTCTACAGAAGGATACTAAGGATATCATGGACCAAGCGTGTGATCAACGATGAGGTCTTAGAGGGAATGCAAACAAGGAGGTGGCTTATACTTAACATCAGGAAGAAGGAGGGCCTGGAGAATCTGATACTCACGGGTCGAATAGAAGGAAAGAGAAACAAGGGAAAAAACGCATGACATTCCTAGCGGCCTTAATTAAGTGGGTGACTGAACGTGGTCTGGGGGAAGTCGTAGAGAGATGGAACTTGTTGAGAGCTGCAAGGGATGGAGGGAGGTGGAGATCCATGATCACCTACGTCCTGAAAGGACACGGCACATAGAAAGAAAGGCAAGGTTTAGTAAAACTGTTGGTTGTTTTGTTAGACAAGGTCGGATTTCCGGAATATTAGATTCAAAGATCTATTCGTGATTCATTAATAATGTTCTTTATGCAAAGGCCCCAAAAGTTTGACGGCTGCTTTTTTTTTGTTTTCGTTTTTTTTTTTTAATACATCTTTATAATGAGGTTGAATGCCGGGTTATTTGGGCAGGAATGTAGACTGAGATAGTATGGATCAGGGAACAGACCACAATGAAAAGATATCATAGAAATGGAGGGGAGAGAGAGCGAGAGAGAGACATAAAAAGAAGAAAATAATAACAGATGAAATAAGAGGGTATCTAATAGGTAGAAAATACGGTAAAATGTACAGATAAAACTGAGGGATTCATTAGTAAAACACCATAGAAAACAACATAGTCGTTCTGAAAGCATTTAGATAAGTAGACGAGTAATAACTAAGGATAGGAAATATAACACTTTCAAAAAGTTCTTGGACTGACCCATGGTATATATATATATATATATATATATATATATTGAAGCAAAGTTTTTATATATATATATATATATATATTGACCCATGGTGTATATATATATATATATATATATATATATATATATATTGACCCATGGTGTATATATATATATATATATATATATATATATATATATATATATATATATATATATATATATATATATATATATATTGACCCATGGTGTGTGTATATATATATATATATATATATATATATATATATATATATATAGGTAAATATAGGTATAGGTAAGCTATAATTATAGGTAAAAGTGCTCAATATCAGTAAATGTAAAATATAAAATTCCCACATTTGGATTCACAATTATTTCTACTCAATAGTCTCTAGAATTTCAAAATAGATAACCGTCATGGTCTGCTCAATCAAAGTTAGAATAATACAGTAGATTTCGCTACCCCATAATACACAATTGATCAGCATATATAAATAGATGAGCCGATATACAACACATGTGACATGAAGATTGCGTTCAAGCATCAAACAAACTGTCTTCTCTTGGTGTTGACCTCAATGACCTCAATATATATATATATATATATATATATATATATATATATATAAGTAATTCATCGTGTCTGAAAACCTCAACAGACTGCAGAAAGCACTGGACGGCCGTATCGTCCTATATTTGGGACTCATCAGCAGTGCGCATCCACTACTGAGAATTGAAACCTTGACAGGTTGTCAACCTCTGTATCTCTTCGTCACCGGGGCCCGTTGGAACAGTTGGTATGAAGGAAGGAAGTCTTGTTCTTATCCTTTTATGACAACTGAATCTTTTTAAAACTATCTCCATTTTTATGTATTGTGTGTGCGTGTGTATTTTTGCAAGTATGTGTATACATATTCCTTCTCCATACATATATATTTTGTTTTATTATAAGGAATTAGTATATATATATATATATATATATATATATGTCACTAAAGATGATTCCGAACAATGTAAATAGTGTAAATAGTTAAAATACCTAATTTCAGAAATATAGACAGAGAGTGCTCATTGTTATTCAGACAGAGCCACATGCATCGTAAATATTACGTTTTTGGGATCATATTAAAAACTTTCAAACTTATGTGTAATTAAACGTTTTAAGGAAATAAACTAATCGTCAGGCGTTTATATTACTGTATAATATATATATATATATACATGTGTGTGTGTGTGTGCGCGCGCGCACGTGCGTGTATGTATATTCTGAGATAGATAGATAGATAGATACATAGATAGATAGATAGGTGAGAGAGTATAGCTTCTAATTGACTCAGGGATAGACCGCGTGATATTTCGAGATTTGAGTATGAGCAAACATACGGTGTGTGCCTTGGATAAAAAGCAATCACAAGGAGGAGAATGGCGGTGTAGAGAAGCTGATACACGGGCCAAATGAAACATGAAGGAAATTGGGAAATGATGAAATACAGAAGGGAAAGGGGACATTGTAAATAAGGAAAGCAATGGAGATCACTCAGGAAATGTTTGCCGAGGTTTAAGAGTCACGCTAGAAGGGAAATGAGAAAGTTGCGGTCCTTCAAATAATCAGAAGCGAAAAGAAAAAGGAAATGCAAAAATACATAGAGAAGAAGAGAAACATACATGGAAAAGTTAACTGGAGAAGTTAGAAAGGTAAGCATAAATATATTGAAAGAATGGGCGAGGGAGAAAACAAGTGAGGGTTTGATATTAACGGAGATATATAATATTGAAAAAGAAATAGAGAAGGAAGTCGAGAGAGAGAGAGAGAGAGAGAGAGAGAGAGACAGACAGACAGACAGACAGACAGACAGAGATAGCGAGAAAGGAAATGGTCTGATGGATATGAATACTGATATAAGATACTGAGGCATATATATATATATGAAGAAATATAGTTTTAAGGTGTGCTAAGTGATCAATATCAGAGATAGAGCGTTTTTAAATATAAAAATGAACACTGAAGTCAACACTCAGAGGCGACAGGCTATTTCATGCTGGACTCAATTGTCAGGCGGCCAGACGATTGCGTCCAGAATGAAACAGCCTGTCGCCTCTGAGTATTGACTTCAATGTCCATATATATATATATATATATATATATATATATGAGAGAAAGATAAAGCGAAGAATACCGATATAAGATAATGAGGTAGATATATAGAAAAGAAAGTTAAAGAAAATAGACCAATAAGCAGTTATATTAGACACTGAGGTAGATATAGAGCCAAGAGAGATAAAAGAAATAGACTGATAAAAAAGAATAATGATATAACATACTGAGGTAAGTATAGAGGAGGGAGAGAGATAAAGTGAATAGATTAATAAGAATAGTGATATAACATACTGAGGTATATATTTATAAGAAAGAAAGGGTATAGTCAGATCAATAATAGAGATATAAGATACTGAGGTATATAGGAAATAAAGTTAAGGAAATAGATCAATAAGAATAGTGATATAAGTTACTGAGGTAGATATGGAGGTGAAAGAGGTAAAAGTAATAGTCTGATGAAAAAGAATAACGATTTAGCATACTGAGATAATTATAGAGGGGAGAGAGAGATAAAGGGAATAGTCAGATCAGTAAGAATAGTGATATAAGATACTGAGGTAGATAAAGAAGCGAGAGAGATAAAAAGAAATAATCTTATCAAAAGAATAATGATATAACATACTGAGGTAATTATAAAGGAGTGAGAGATAAAGGTAATAGATCAATAATAATAGGGATATAAGATAATGGAGTAGTTATTAGGTTGGTGCAAAAATAATGTCGGTTTTTGACGTTAAGAAATACATCAAAACCGACATTATTTTTGCACCAACCTAATATATAGAAAAGGGAGATTAAGATAATAGCCAGATTGATTAGAATTATAGGTTAATTGAGGAGAGAGAGATAAAGTTAATTTCTCAATAAGAATAGTGATATAAGATACTGAGGTAGATATATAATATACAGAGATAAATAAATATATTGTAATTATTCAACGTCTGCTTATGACCAGTCGTATGTTTCACTAATCAAATCGCCGTAAGTTATTATATGTCTTCCTATATAAATCTTATCTGCATATCGCAGTCAATTAAGATCTATCTATCTATCTATCTATCTATCTATCTATCTATCTATCTATCTATCTATCTATCTATCTATCTCAGGCTATGCGCGCGCACGCACACACACGCGCGCACGCACACACACGCACGCACACACAGACACACACACATATAGTGTGTAGATTTTAGCAGTATGTTTTCATTAAGATGTGTTTTATTGAATAATTTAGAAAATTGTATCTACTTATTTTCAATAGGATCCTTTCATATTCACGGACAAGTCTTTTGGTGTCGTTATTAAAAGAAGAGAACAAATTACCGTGTTATTCCGAGTACTTTTGACATTAGCACAATGTCATTGTTATGGTGTTGTTTATTAACAGAAAAAAATGTATAGTGTTCACTGTTTTCGTAGACAAAATTGTTATGTTCATCTGAAAGTTAACATTTTTAATTGGGAAGTGAGTAACGCAGAGTTTGGTACCATGCGGTTAGCATAATTACACTCCAGCGAAGGTAACTAAGTTATAAGGTTGTGAAGAGTTCTTTTAGAAGAAAAAAAAAGAAGAAAAGAAATAAATATGGAAACTGTTAGTACGAACCTCGATTTTTTATCTAGGGTAAACATTTTAAAATCTTTAATGCAGTTTTCATGATTAATTTTGTTTAGGTTTGGCTTCAATTTTTTTTTATATACGTAGATTCAAGGACTTTTACTTTATGTTTATTATTTTCATGAAAAAGTATAGATGTATTTTCGACAAGAATTTTTCTAATTTGCGAATGTGAACAGGAATGCTGCTGTAAATGTTTAGAAATATTGGACGTGTCATTCAAATGGAAACTCAGACGCCGAGACAAAGTGGTCGTAGTATGGCCAACATGCACATTATTTTTTTTTCCGTTTTTTTCAATCTCACAGAGGACATTTAAATTTATATACAATGTTGGTATTTTGCAACACATTAGTAGTTGGGGAAGAGTCGTTACGAATGATTAAATTGGATATACTGGATTTAGTGTGGTATAATTAATTTAATTTTTTACTAGTATCTGTGGTAGATATGTTGGTATTTATTAATTTTTTAGGATATTTTCGTCTTGTTTATAATTAAAATACAGAAAGATAATAAAACATAAATATAAAACTTGAAAAATATAAAATATGAAAAATTCTTCATAAAAATTTTACCCGTCGATCGCAGAAGACCATTTAATGGCAGCTATAAACCTGGCCAAGAATTATTGCACTATCATTGACCAGGAAATCAACATCATTAAGCAAGTCCAGAAACCCATCCTATATGACGATGGTTCTATGTGGACCGAAAAAGACAACTCAAACTTTTATTTGGCGATGGGAGGGTTCAATTCTGCAGAAGCTTTTGAATTGGTTGACGATTTAGGTATACTTTCGATAGCATGAAAACGGGTCTATACAGAGACGACGGTGTTATCTTCCGACGTTAACACCAACTCGCAACAAACAGATCGAGTTAGAAAATATCTTATGAAATTCTTCAAGGATCATAGATTAAATATTACCATTAACACTAATGCCAAGGTGATCAACTTTCTGGGCACTACTTTCGACGAATCCAAAGGAATATGCATCCCTTATACTAAAGAGCTTTATAACCATAAATACATTGGCAAAGAATCCAACTATCCACCAGAAATTTTAAACAACTTGCACAAAACGGTGCAATGCAGACTCTCAAATAACTCTAAATTATTTTTGAAAACGCAACATAATTTGGTTTAACGCACCATTTAACAAAAATGTCTATACCAGTATAGGTAAAATTTTCCTTAATCTAATCCCCAAACATTTCAACCATATCCCATTGTTCAACAAAATCTTCAACAAGAACAACATTAAGATTAGCTACAGCTGCACCAAAAACCTCAAACAGTATATAGCACAACATAATAAGATAACATTAAACAAATATTTGAACAGCCTCAACAGCAATATTAATCCAGACAAAAATTGTAATTGTCGAAAAAACAGTACCTGTCCACTAGATCATAAATGTATGAATAAAAGCGTTATTCATAAGGCTTGCGTTAAATATTAGGTTGGTGCAAAAAATAATTTCGTTTTCTAACATATGTTACTATGTGAGAAAACGAAATTATTTTTGCACCAACCTAATATAATGGTGAGACTAAGTTTTATTTTGTTTCCACTGCAGACCACTGGAAGACCCGGTATTGCCATCATAAAATGACTCTTCCCAATAAACAATATTCAAATGCCACGGCAGTCTCAAAATTCTACTGGGAAATCAAAACAAATAACTGAACACAGGTAGAAAAATTAGAATTTCGTCGCCAAAACTACACACTTTTCCGGCCACGGCGACCGATGTAACCAGTGTTTGTTGGAAAAAGAATTTATACTCAAAAATATTAACAACACCAAACGTCTGAACAAACGTTATGAGCTCAAGATAGCTTGTACCCATGAAAAAAAAAAGGTCTCTCCATTTTACCCAAATTCAACTGCCCATTAAATATAATAGGTTAAATACTTAGTAACTCCCACCTTTAACCATTTAAACGTCTATAAATACGTAACGATTTACACGGCGTTCCTCTTTTCTTTAAATATATTTTTCCCACCTTTTACCTTCTTTGTCTAACTACTCTTTATATTAATTTTTTAATTTATAACTAATATTATTAAACGTTAGCATTATATATTGGGCAGTGTTAACTCTTTGAAATATAGAGATTATTTATAAACAATATACAATCTACTGTGCCTAGCCTCTCTTTTTTTATTCAGATTGCTTGCTCCTTACGCTTTATAATTTCTTAGATCTGTTTTCCCACATGAATCATATAAACTTTAAGCTTCCATCATTTTTTTTTCAACGAAAAAAATATGTACCATATAAACTTTAATCTTGAATCATTTTCTTTTTTACTTTGTTTTTCCAATTATCTCACATCATACATTCTATATTTTTAATTTACACCTCACCAATATATTGGGTTTACATTCCTTTAGCTTTGAATTTGAGTATAATTATCGTTCCTCCCATGATACCCAGTACTTAAAAAAAAACAAAAAAACAAAACAAAAACAAAAAACAAAAAAAAAAACAACAAAAAAAAACAAAACAAAAACAAACAAACAACTGTAATAAGCGGCTCAATTACCATATGTGCCTGACGACCTGAGAAACCATGAAACTTTAAGTTGCAATACAAGCGTAGGTATATGTGTATTTTATATGTGTATTTATTAATATATACTTCATAGCTCTGTTTAGCTACATTGAGCACTGTTTTGTTTGCACCATAACTCAAATTAAATAAAAAATTGCTTATCTACGTATGCACGCTATTGTATATACATTTGCTAATATCTCGTTAGTTTACATTTATATATATATATATATATATATATATATATATATATATATATATATATATATATATATATATATATACCAATTCTCAGTAACTGCTCTTTTGTTTGCTTTTTTGTTTCTGTCTTCCCTGTTTCTTCTTTCTACATTTCTGCTTTATCCAATTCTTTCTGAGGCACGATGGCGTCTCGGATTGAGGAATCAGAAGGCCGAGTTCGAATTCCACTCGAATCCATTGCATTCACTTACGTGCTAATACCTTTGGGAAAGGTATGAATCCTCCTTTTCTATCCCCAGCTATGGGTAAATAGCAGAATAGACCGGGTACTGGTCTACCGCAGAAAGAAATGGCAACCTACTGCGAGAAAAAATCTGCCTCGTCAGTCATGTATCGAAAGCTACATGATCGCCTAAGCATATATCACGCATGGCACATAACTGACTTATTCTTTCCTTTATACAAAAACTGTTTGTTTCTCTCAAATTTTCGTTTCCTCTCCTTCTTTCCTCTATACTAAACTTTTTTCTTTCTTTTTAATTTTTCGTTTCGTCTTCTTTTCTCTAAGCCCGACTTCTTTCTTTTTTCTTTCATTTTTTCTTTCTATTTTTTCATTTTATATCCTTCTTTCCTCCATGTCCACCTTTTTCTTTCTTTCTTTCTTTCTTTCTTTCTTTCTTTCTTTCTTTCTTTCTACTTTTTCGTTTCATCTCCTTCCACCCTTTATGTCCATCTTTTTTCTTCCTCCCCTTATTCTATGTCAAACTTCTTTCTTTCCGTCTTTTTCTTTTCCTTTGCTTCTTTCTTATATGTTAATCTTTTTCCTACTTTTTCGACACGTCTCCTTTTCATTATGCTCAGTTTCTTTCATTCTTTCTTTCTTTCTTTCTTTCTTTCTTTCTTTCACTTACATGTGCCTTTCTACTATACATTTTTTGCTCTTTCCTTCCTTCCTTCCTTCCTTTTCTTTTCTTTCACCTTTCACTTTCCCTTTCTTTCTTTCTTTCTTAGTTTCTTTCTTTCTCACCGCCTGTATTTTTTTCTTACCTTCATCTAATTTTTTCTATGTGACGATCATGGTTCTCCACAATTTCCTATTCTTTGCAACTCTTAATAATATTTGTCTTATTAAAAGTGGGTCAGTATTTCGCAGAATTAAAACAAAATTTCCAACCGCCAAATTGTAGTTAACGAGAACCTTCTATCAAAAGGTCTTGTTGCTATGACAATAGAAAGCGGTCAAATTGACCGAAGCATTAACTTTTGCAAACTAGGGGCGTTTCAAGGACAACTTTTGCTTCCATTGCTGGAAAATTTCGTTTTGAAATCGACGCCTTGGGCTAAATATAAAGAAAGATATACAAATATCAACTTTGTGAGACATATCAGTATTGTTGTTGCTGTTCGCCTAGTTCTTTTTCTCTTTCTTCTCATCTTTCTTTATCTCTTTTGTTTCTCTGATCTATTTCCACTCTCGTTTGCGTCTGCGCACTGCGCATGTGCAGTGAAGGCACAAAGGAATTAATTACGAGTCCGCATGATGGAATAAATTGGAACGAGGGCCGCCCTCGACATCAAACGATATCATTTGGCAATATATGTGTCCGTAGACTGGAATGCGCATACGAGATGGGATTATACGATGTTGCCCGGCATGAATATCACATTAAACACATCCAGCCTGTTGTTTAAAATGCTCTAAGGTTTGAAGAGTTGAATTGGACATCGTTTTTTTTTTTTTTTTGGTTGGTGTCAACTATAAGCTTATAATTTACTTTAAATTTTGGAAATGCAAAGATTATATTGGTGGAAAACTGAGTGCCGAATAATCGCTACACACATATACGCACTAACGCACATCCGCAAACATATACACATATATGCAAAGAAATATACACTAAAATATCCATACAATCACCTACACGTAAGCGCACATACTAACACAAATACAAATTGGCCTCGAATAGTTCTGTTTGAGGAATCTTACAGTGCGCCCACGGCGCTATCGAATGCGTCACAAAGTCGAGATTTAAACTGATTGGTTGCTTGCTTTTGTTTAGTGGCATATCAACCTCTATGGATTATTTAATGCCGAAATCTAAATATTATATACGTATTTTTATTTATTTATTTTTTTTTAGTGATACAAGTCTTACTATTTAACCCATAGCTGGAGGGAGAAGAGGTAGATTTATGCTTTTCACAAGAATATTTGCGCGTAAGTGAATATAACGAGCCCAACTGGAATTGGAACTCAGTTTTCCGATTTCCAATTCCGTGACATTACACCATCCGCACATCCAAGCTTACTGAGTCTGGTATTCCCAAGCGATCACCCATCCAGATACTGACCAGGCTCGACGTGACTTAAGTTCGGTGATCGTACAGAAACCAAAGGTTTAAAACGAATTTATCTGCAGTACTGCGGAAAATTTGCTCAATTTCCCCTTTTGGGGACGTTTCGCTCGTTGGGTAATGACTCCAGCCCTCTCCCGAAGGAGCCGAGTCTTGCGCTAATATTAATTTCAAAATATTCCAGCCGAAGGAAATTCACATTTTAAATGTTACAATATTTTAAAGAAATAATCTCAGTTTTTTTTTATTTTTATTTTTTTTTTTTTATTTAAACAATTTTATAAGCGTGTTAAATTATTTGAGATGTGAAGAGATGGAAGTAAACATACATTTAAGTTATTAAGTTACTTCTAAAATTTCGCTAATATCGAAGAATAACCGCTGAAAAAAAATTCCCAAACATACGAAAAATATATATAATATTATCGTCAAAATTCTTTGTACCTTTATTAAGATGAAAGAGTAAAAAAATTTTTGGGATCAAAATTATTTTTCTATACTTTATATAACCCTGGGAATTTGTGGTAAAAAAAAAATTGTTTTTGTTGACAAAACATGACATTGAATTTGTACAGGAAATTTTTGGCGGAAAAAAAGAATTTCCAAACCAATGTTTGGAAATTCTTGGAAAATTCAGATGGTCGTCGGATGTTAATGAAACCTTCAAGACTTGCTCGGAAATGAATGGAATACATTTGGTATATTTCTTTCCTTTTTTTTTTTTTAAATCTTTATAAATCTGTCCTAATCTGTTATCCGTCTCTATATTCAATTTTTAATGTTTATATTTGTTATAAGAACAGCTTCTCGAATAATTTAAATCATCAAAATATACTGCTCAAACTGGACCCCCAGTTACAGCAAAAGCTGCCCTGAATCGTAAAAAAAATCAATTAGACTAAGATATATTTTATTTGATAAATTTTTCATTGCTTTTATAAATGAAGTAATTATGGACATTATTATCTGAAGCAAAAAATTTCCCAGAAGAATTCATTTTTACATTATTTTTAATTTAAAAAAAATTAATTAGAATAAATTATAAACTTTGAAATCTTTTAAAATGCTGCATTAGTCTGTAAAATTATATTGTTATTAAATAAAAAGTACATTTAATAATCATAAATTATAAAGATCACTACAATTTAATGACCGCAAGTATTTTAAAAAGGATTTTGAATTATTTGTTTGCATATAATTACGTCGATTTTTGTAAATACAGACGTCCATACACGACATTATAAGAAAACAAGAGCTGTACTTATAATAAATTTAAAATTTATTGGTAATTTTCTAACATTTTTAAACAAGTGTCTTGGTAATTTATACTACAGCGTTAAAGTACAAAAATGCAATTGTTTAAAATATTTTCTTAATTTTCGAAGATTACTTGGTAGTTAAAACAAACTATTCAAAAAGGCGTACAAGTTTTATTCAAGTAATAATCTTCTCAAACATCAAGCTGTCAATAAACGATTCCCACGTCATAAAAACAACTAATCCTTGTTAGAGAATACTTTTCTGTCCTATTTTAAGCTAAAAGTAATTAGGATTTGTTTAAAATCAAATTAATTAACTTTAAATCGACTAATTTTCCTAATAAATTGTTTCAGAAAAGAAAGTATATTTTATCTTTGAAAGATTTATTAAAATAAGTGCATTATTTTGTGTTGACAGATCTGCAATATGAACAAATTTAGAGATTATAAATAAAGAGAAAAGATTCTAATCCATCTAAAATCGGTTTAAAATACATAAAATAAGTATTGTGCATATTGAGAATATTAAATTTCATTTGTTAGCTTAGAATTAAATCTAAAATTAATGCACCAAGAAAGACGTCTTCTTGAAATGCATCTAAAACTTTTAAACGTATTTTCAGCTAAGATTTGCTGATGACATTTTTACTAATAATATTGCCTAATCCGAATTAACACGCAAAATATTTTTTGACGGGACGAGTAAGCAACAAGGAAGTTTAAAAAAATGGTAACAGAAACAACTTCTATTTCTTATGTGCCGTGTCCCTTCAGGACGTAGGCGAACATGGCTCTCCACTTCCACCTCCTCAATATATTTTATCCTTTTGCTACTTCGCCCAGACCCTGTTCTGTCATCTACTTGCTTAAGCCACCCCCATAGGTATGTCATATGTTACTTTCCTTTGTCTCTCTTTCCCTCTGTCTACCCTGTGAGTATCAGATTCTACAAGCCTTCCTTTCTCATTACGTGTCTCGGAAATTTCAGCTGCCTCATTCTGATGTTAACTATAATTCCCCCCGCCCAACGTTGTTTGCATCCTCTCCAAAACCTCATCATTGCCCAAACGCTCAGTCCATGGTATCCTTAGCATCCTTCTGTAGAACCATATCTCCGGTACCTCGGGTCTCTTCTCCATCTCCATTAAGAAGACCGTCCAACATTCGCTGCCGTAAAGGAGGACAGAGATAACGGAGCAGTTCAGTACTCTTTTCTTTGTTACCAACGAAATCCTCCCGTCTCCTAATACTTTGCCTAGTTTTTGGAATGCGCCTCTGGCCATCCCAATACCTCTTCGGATTTCAGAGTCGTACTTGCCGTCCTCTGTCCGAACACTTCCCAGATATTTAAATTTCCGCAACTGCTTTGATTTTAGTGTCCCCGATTTGTATATCGCATTTCGGGCTCATTCATTTACTGATGACCAATTCTGTCTTCTCGTAGTTTATGTTTAGTCCCTTCTTCTCGCTTTCATTCACTACCTTCTATAGAAGATTTATGTAATTTTCTTTCTGTATCTGCTATCAGCACTGTGTCATCTGCGTATCTCATGTTAAGATTGTGACCGCCAATGATGAATCCCGGTCGGATTTCCAGTTCTCTCACAATTGCCTCGCTGTATAGGTTGAATAAGTCCGGTGAAAAGACATCCTTGCCTTACGCCCTTTTCTATTTTTGTATATCTGCAGAACGCATTTTCTATCCTTATGCAGGCCTGTTTGCTGCCGGTATAGGTTCTTGATTATTCTAATGACTTTCCCAACTATATCACAGTTATTGAGCGGTTCCAACAGATCTTTGTGGCGCACTTTGTCGAACGGCTTTTGCGTAGTTTATAAAACACAGATGCACATCCTTCTGCATTTGTTTTGCTCTTTCTGAGTATGAATATCGCGTTCCGTGTTCCGAGCTCTTTAACGAACCCGTACTGTTCTTGTCCTATCTTTTGCCTGATTCTGCATCGCGCTCTGTTCATCAGAATACGGATGATGAGTTTTTGATATGTCTCGGAAAGGGATATATTTGAAAGAAGTAGCTAAGTAGTTTTGTCTACTATAACCAAGTAGAATACGGTAGCAGTAATCGACTGGTACGCGTCGTAGTCGCAAGTAAGAAGTGAAGATCAATGGCGTAGTCCAATGGGCGTCGTTATAGACTTAGCTCTCAGACTAAGGCTCTTCACTCTGTCGTACCTACACGTCCGTCGGTGTTTATGACGGACACCAGCCAATCATATTCCAGTGATGAGGAACACAGGTGTACGCATATTCCATTATATTAGTTTTGTTATGTGGCTCAATTGGCTGATTATTTGTTGCAGTTCACACTGATTTGCGCCTGGTTTCTTAGGCAGTGCTATGAAAATAGGTCTGCTGGGATCTTCCGGTATTTCCCCACTGTTGTAGATTTCGTTTAGCATTTCTGTAATCTTGTCTATACCAAAATCATCTAAGACTAGTGCTCCATACAGAAGTAGAGCTTTAATTATAATTATTTGTTTTAAAAAATATTATTCCTTCGCTACATAAGAGTTCTCATGTTTCAAAAACGAGAGCCGAAAACCTCAATATAATTATTACAATTAAATTGAGTTAAAGTATCAAGCCCTGTTTTATCCTCAAGCGAAAATTTAGGAAGGAATCAAACAATATATATATATATACATATATATATATATATATATATATATATATATGTGTGTGTGTATGTGTGTGTGTGTGTGCGTGCGTGTGTGTGTGTGCGTTCGCGTGTGTGTGTGCGCGCGCGCGCGTGTGTGTTAATAAAAGCACCGATTAAAATAAAAAATAAATAAATATATAAGATAAGAAATAAAAATAAAATAAAAACAAGCAAAATAATTTAACCCAAATAAATAAATAAACAAATAAACGACTTCCGATAAAATAACCGCCAAAATAGATTACCTACAATGCACCACTGACCCGTATATATAAATAGCCGAGAAAAATAACGGCACTCGTGGCCTGACGATTGCATCTAGCATGAAACAGACTGTCGCCTCTAAGTGTTGACGTCTACGTTCACTTTTATATTTATATATATATATATATATTGTTTGATTCGTATTATTTTTCTGCTTTTCTTTTCTTTCTTTTGTTATTGTTTATTGTAAAGTGAGTCAATTCTGTTCATCTGGAAGACCTAGAATGTTCTGGTCGGCCTGCTGTTGTTGCTGGTGACCATGTCGCAATGCTGATTAAATTAATCCGGATCATGACACGGGACATCGCACAGACATTCCATATATGTCATATGAGTGTCGTAAGGCATTCAAAAAGTCATGGTTACCTGAACCGCTACGATATTTAGGTGTCTCATAATTTAACGGAAACAAAATTATGAATTGCATTTCCAGGTGCGATTCCTGCATTTCCAGGTGCGATTCCTGCATTTCCAGGTGCGATTCCCTACTCAAACGCAACAAAAAACCGCACATTTTCGAAAAGTACGGTCAGAGTTAATGAGAAATGGATTCTTTATAACAATGTAAAACAAAAAAGTTCCTGAGTTAAGCAAAATGGGCCACGTTAACCACTTCAAAATATAACTGCGCCACACCGCGTGCCACACACCCACTAACTCAGGCGAGTAATTGGAGAAGCAAAAGAAACAAGCTGCCAACTATGTATTACGGGTACTTTAAAAAAATTGGGGTTAACACAATACCCATGTGATTAACACGGTTAAAGGCAACCATCGATGAAGAGAGCCCAGAATTGGCTAATCGGTACGGTGTCTTCTTCTATCAAGATAATACCAGACTTTTCATCGTTTTATTTTATTTTATTTTTTTTAATAAATACGACAAAAATTAACATTCTAAGTCTTCCAGATCAACATTTCTACTTCTGAAGCCAGCGAACCCCTTCGGAAAAGCACTCTCGGCTATTGCACGAGATTGGAAAACGGGTTGGAAAAAAGTTCTTAGCGTTTTCAAGTAAATTTCAAAGAAAATATTTAGACATTTGTGCATAAATTTATTCAATCATATATGTGCCATTGCCTTACCTTTCACCATTTTTGTGGCAGTTTTATGAGTTCATCCTACCAGATACCCAATATAAATATACAATGTATTTTGTACTTGCTTGATTTTGACATCTCCAATTCATGGTTCGTTTCTTGAACTGTTTCTCTTAATGATAACCACACATTATGTCTTCTAATAATTTTTGCTTAGTCCTTTCTTATCGCTCTCCTTTACTTCCATACAGCAGCATTAAATTGAGAACGAATTCGTTTATAGGACAACGTCTCACATCGAAGGGGAGAAAAAACAGAAGGTGACAGTGAGTAGCCTACTTAATGACCTTGTGTGTAAAGTGATGACAGAATATAAAGTGGGAGGGGAATAATAAAAACAAACAAACAAATATTGCTCAGATCTACAAAGAATAAGACATTTCTGTCTGAATTTCTGGGATCAGGAGTTATTATTTACACTATTTACATTCGGACTATTATCTTTGTTTTCGTTATCACAATGTTTCATTCATCTTTATAAATTATAAATAATATGACTGAATTATATTCGAAAACCCCTTTGAAAAAATCTCCATGTATTTTACAAAATAAGAAAATAAATAAAATAGCAACTGTATTGTAGTGTAATGAAAAATAATAAAAATAACAAACTGTGATGACACGTTTGCATAAAAGGAAGTCAGTATCAACAGACAGAAATTTGAAACCTACACCTAACCTTAAACGATTTTCACTTTGCCACATAAACTTATACTTGTTTCTTGATTCGTCAAAAAATCTATACCCACTTTATAAACATTTTTGAATACACATTCCCCCACCAACTCAAATTATGTAATACAATTTTGCATTTAGAGTAAATCAATTTTTTCGAAAGTTATTCTGCATCGTTTGAAAATGAAATTGAACTTCAAATTTTAAGTTTAATTTAAAATTTAGGTTTTGGTCCCGAAACATAGTAATTTATGTGTCGCGATGAGTACATATTTTAAAATTATAATATAATATAATATAATAATTATAATATATATATGTATATATATATATATATATATATATGAGATGTCAGTCTCATTTTCATTTTTGCGTATTTTAGACGACAATTTATGCATCTTACTCTCTCTCTCTCTCTCTCTCTCTATATATATATATATATATATATATATATATATATATATATATATATATACACACATAATGCGATGCATAAATTGTCGTATAAAATATACAATAATGTAAATGAGACTGACATTTCATTTTAACGCATATATCAAAATTATACTAAAATATCTTGAAATACTAAATACTAAATTTGTTCAATGAAATCGCCATTGACTTCAACCGTGGCTTCCAGACGACTTCGGAATCTCTTGCAACTCTTCTGGACGGTCTCCTTGTCTAAGTTGGTGTATGCTGCCAAAATCTTTGTCTTCAGTTTATCTTTGGTGTTACAAGCAGTTTTGTTGGTCTCTTGCTCAACTCTGCCCCAGACATAATAATCAAGAGGGTCTCAGTCTGGGGAAGTTAAGTGGCTAGATGTAAGTGGTGATGCAGTCGCAGAAATTGTCTGACACTCATGATTGGGTTCTCCTGCTTGTGTGACATAGGGCAGAGTCTTGTTGCAAAACATAGGGTCTTCCTGTAGCCCCACCTTTGACACAGGGCAACATTACCTCCTTACGGCCCTTGATGTAGGCCTCAGTTTTGAGTCTGGGGCCCTGTGGTAAGATGAATAGAGGCATAACATCGTCACCCCGTTGTTAGATTTTGAATTACGACTCATTGTGTCCTCCATATGCTTTCACGGACCTTTCAACCACCTGGTGAGCATTTATGAATATTCTTAAATTTAAAAACCTTTATAAACCAATGACATCCTCGTTAAACACGTGCAACAAAATAAATCCTACATTGCATTGATAAAGTCCCTCAGAGGCGGGAACGCTTCGGCTAAGAATAGTTTTTCCTCTTGTCTCTTTTTATTCATGTGTTCAGCGCTCAAAAATTTCTTGAACACCTTAAAATAAACACATGCACGCGTATAGATAAATTAAATAGAGAAATACAAGCTAAGTCAAAAAGTTCTTAACATCGCCATGGCAGTAGAATAAGGAAAGAATTTCTTATATGATGATCACAGACAGTCACAATTACTTCAGAACATTCTTGAAATATTTCATATGTGGTCCAAGCACTCTGTAATATATATTTATTAAAAATAATTCTTAAATATTACGCGCGTACTTTTTAGCAAAATTTGAATTACGACTCTTTGTCTCTCCCATAAGCTTTGGGTGACCTTTCAACCACCTGAGGAAATTCATGAACGTTCTTAAATTTAAAAGCCTTGATAAACCAGTGACATCCTCGCTTTTGTATATAAACACGTGCAACAAAATAAATCCTACATTGCCTTGATAAAGTCCCTCAGAGGCGGAAACGCTTCGGCTAAGAATAGCTTTACCCCTTGCTTCTTTTTATTTATTTTATTCTACAGATACACTTTATCTGAGAATATTTAAATACACACACACACACACACACACACATATATATATATATACACACACACATATATATATATATATATATATATATATATGTGTGTGTGTGTGTGTGTGTGTGTGTGTGTGTGTGTGTTTATGTGTGTGTTTGAATTTGCGTAGGTGTGTACCGGTAGCTGTACGAATATGTGTATAAATATTTTTTTAAATGCGTATAATTTACAATGGTAGTTTTATTATACATTTTTTAATGTGTTTCTTGTTGGTGGGGTGGGTGCCATTCTATGTCTCTCCCGGACACTTTGCTCATTGCGATATCTTCATCTTGATATAAGCTCTGGGATGAATTGCTAAACCTTGGTGGTCTGAGATTTCTTTCTTTTTTTTTTTTTTTTTCGTTTTTCACATTCGTTAATTTTTTTTTCTTTCTTCTCGATCATCATCATCATTATAATCATCATCATAATCATTTAATTTTTTATCTGTTTATTTGAATTTTTTTTTTTTATGGTGGGAAGAATACATTTTTTTTTTCCTTCTTTGCTTTTTCGCCTTCGCCATCGCCTTTTCCATTTTAAATTTAAGCACGAACAAATCCAACAAGTAGCACAAATGTTAACGATAAATAACGTTTAACATTTTCCGCTACTTCTGGAATTTGTAGAAAAGTATTTGTTTACAAATGTTTTTTTGTTTTTTTCTGTGTCTTTCTGCTTTCTACAGAAAAAAAGTAATCACGGCCATAGTTAACATGATATTTTCCTTTTAAAAAAATGCAATTAAATCATAGACAATTAAGACAATAGAAATTACCCCCCGCCCCACCGATATGAGTGATAAAAATATTATGTATTAAATACAGCAATTATTAAATACAGCTGTCGGGGCACTTGTCTCACAAGAACAATTACGAAAGAGTAGTGAGTAGGATCCTCACTGGGTGCCCCATACTTATGGCCTTACGCCATATATAAGCTAGGCTTAGAAAATTATCGTTAAATACAACTGTCTAGCCACGTGGTGTAATGGCTAGTAAGCATGTCTCGCTAGAGCAATTTCGACTGAGTAGTGAGTTTGATCCTCACTGGGTGTCCCATACTTTCGGCTTAGAAAATCATCTTTAAATATAACTGTCGATAATATAGACACCAAATATATAACTGGCTGGGAACAATGATACATTGCAAACTGTAATCGTGTTTGATCTGCAAGCAGATCAGTTTGGCAGTGGATAGTAGATCTTCCTGAACTTTCTTTCACGCACCCTGTTTATTCAAGACCTGGGTAGTCTGGGCTCTCCACGATTTCTTATCCTTTCTAGCATTTGCCATATTCATTCTCTTACTATCCACCTACTCCCTGTTCTGCAATACCACGTTATTCGCTTTTTCTCTGTCATTTTTTATTTCCATGTGTCCTGTGAGTGACAAATTCTCCCAGCTCTCTTTCCTCATTATGTGTCCAATAAATTTTAACTGTCTCTTTCTTATTCAAAGTACAAATACCCTTTTTCGTTCTAAATTTCCCTTAAAACATCATCGTTGCTCACATATTCCGTCTATGGTATTCTTACTGGACTTCTGTAGAATTACTTCACTGTTGCCTCAAAGTCTTCTTGAATAGATGAAAACTACATCTGAAGTTGCTATAATAATAAAAAAAGAAACAAACAAAAAGGAGCACTGTTAATATATATATATATATATATATATATATATATATATATATATATATATATATCATAATTAAGTAATTCATCGGGTCTAGGAGAAACCTCAACAGTTTCGGCCTATATTTGGGACTCATCAGCAGTGCGCATCTACTACCGAGAATTGAAACCCGGACAATAGGAAG
>OZ010587.1:70863713-70916213 GCA_963932145.1 Acanthosepion lycidas | reverse complement strand
TTGTCGTACAGTCTTCGCTTCATGATGCTCCAAAGGTTTTCGATTGGGTTAAAATCCGGAGAATTTGCTGGTCACTTCATTTTTCGAGGTCCATCGAAGCCTAACTGTTTCAAATATTTAGTATTCTTGTGAGCAGCATGTGAAGAAGCATTATCTTGCATACAAAACAATGGCCCTTCTGAAGGCAAGTCTTTGCCTTTTCATCCACGGTTCAAGATGCTCCTTCATAAATGCTATGTATGCATCAGCAGTCATTTTGACGCCATCTGGTACTCTCCATGGGCCCACTAATGTGTTTCCAATAATACCACCCCAGATCATTATGCCTCCACCGCCTTGTTGGCGTCTCAAACACAGATGGCGATTCTGTCCTTTCTGTCCTAGCCTTTGCACCATCTATCTGGCCCATCAAGTGTTGCTGGAGTTTCGCCTGTGAACAAAACTTTAGAGAAGTCAATCTTCATATTGTCCTCGGCCCATTTCAATCGATTTGAATGTGATTTCTTGTCAACGGAGGCTTCGATACAGGTTTGACTGTTGTTGCTATTTCCCTCAGATACTGACACCGAGTACTTTTAGACACAGTAGGATCCTCAATACGACTGAAAAGCTCTTGACTGGTAAGTCCAGGGTTCTTTGTGATCTCTCGTTTAAGTCGTGACATGAGACGACGTGAAATAACCTTCGGCTTGTCTTTATATGCCCCTTTGCGTACTTGTGTAGGGTCGGCGGTGAATTTTTCACTGTTTGATAATACTTCCCTTTAAACATTTCTAGGGTAGATTTACTTTTTGAGAGTTCTGAGGTAATAGTTTTCTTTTCAGCATCACTTAAACTGCTTTTACAGCCCATCTTTTCACTAAATTCTTATACTTTTCTAATAATTTAGCACGCACAAATCACCGTGCTGATAACAAATATGGCGCCAGTTTGTTTACATTGCGCAGATCAGTACAAAAATTTCAGAGATCGCGCAGTTTAGTGTTGCCAACATTGTGTGAAAATTTTGTGTGAATTGATTGAACGGTTTTTGAAATATTAAAAAAAAGTTATCTCGATAACAATTTGGCACGCAGTGTATATATATATATATATATATATATATATATATATATATATAATATATATATATATGAAAGTGAGTAAAAGAAATATATTTACTAAATATTGAACTCTCGAGAGTAATTATAAAACCTGAAAACTCGAGTCATGTTCTCCAATAGACTCGTCAGATCAAAACTTTCATATGGATTTCATACATGACACCAAACCCGTTCAGAAATAGTTTGTCAATCGCTAGGAATTAGACACTGAGATGTTAAAAGCAGTATAATTAATCATAACACAGTGAAGAGAGAAATCTTGGTCAAGTAAGGAGACATCCCGTCACCTGATCTCTAATGAAAGTCACCAGTTGCCCCTCTGCTGTGAAACATCAATTAGAAGAGGGAGTAAAGGATACTGGGCAAAGTGCTGGAGCCGTTAAGAACACTTGTTCTCACTTGAATTCCAATGAAAGCCGCCAATTACTCCTGGGGCGAAACATCAATGTGTATAAAGAATAACAAATACCATGGAGGTGCTAGAATAGTTAAATAGACGTGTTGTCACTTGATCTCCAGTGAAATCCGACAGTTAATCCTGGTATGAGACATCAATGAGTATAAAGAGTAACGCATACCCATGTGGGTGCTGGAATAGTTAAGAGAATTTTTTGTTATTTGATATCTAATAAAAGACATTAGTTACTCTTGTGAAACATCCATGAGTATAAAAAAGGAACGGATACTAAAGTGAGTAGTTAAGAAATCTGTTGACACTTGATCTCCAGGGAAAACTACCAGTTATTCCTGGTGTAATACATCACTGAGTATGGAGGGGTCTGGAATAGTTAAGTCGACTTGTTGACACTTGATCTCCACTGAAAGCCACCAGTTATTCCCGCTGTGAAGCATCAAGCTATATGAAGAGAAATGAAGGGTGATGGAATAGTTTAAAAGATTTGTTGTCACTTGATCTACAGTCATAATAATAATATGAAAAAGTAATTGCTAAACATTATTATTATTTGCCTCACGTATCATTACTGTGTCGTCTTGATGGTGCCCCCCACCGCTCACCAATGGCAACGTGGTAGTGCCTCGTCTCTGCGTTCCACATTCGTCGGCCGTAGATCTCTAGATCCAGATGCCGGAATTATGTGCATTTTATTTTCTTTCTTTAAAGAGATTTGCATCGTCTAAGATCAATCAGTAGGATCTTGGCCTTCTTATCATGGACAATGATGTCTGGTCGGCTGCCACAACCTCGTCATATCCCACATTATAATTGTATTACAGAGACGAGGAATCCCGAGTGCCAGATGTTCCAGCCAGTGTTCAAGCCTTTCATAGTCTAGAATCCTGACCACGACAGATTATTATTATTATTATTATTATTAGTGGTAGTAGTAGTAGTAGTAGTAGTAGCAGAAGAAGAAGAAGAAGAAGAAGAAGAAGAAGAAGAAGAAGAAGAAGAAGAAGATTAATCGAGGCTGTAACGGTATTCTATGGCAAAAGTGAATTATTGAAATTTCAATGATTTTCTAATACAAGTTCTACTGTTTAACTCAGCTAGGAGAAGAAGATATGGTTCCATAACTTTCTCAAGAGTATTTGCACGTAAATCACTATAAGAAATCCGAGTGGAATTCCAACTCGGTTTTCCGAAATCTCATTTTGAAACGTTATCCATTACACCACCGCACATCCAAGCTGTTTCTACCTTTTTTTTTAGAATGTTCGAAATTTTGGCTAAAAGTTTTGTTTTTCTTGCATCAATGTAAATTTGTCCGGGAAATCCTAGCGTCTTTTTGCAGTGCAAAACATATTGAATTGGAAATTCTTGCAAAAAATCAAATAATTATCAGATCCTAATGAAACGTTCAGGAACTCTTAAAATGTACTGTCACGGTGTGGCCCCACCTCAAAAAAAAAAAAAAAAAAAAAAAAAAATTAAACGTAGAGTGAAAAATACTTATAATAAATTAATTATAAAAATTATAATTATCATTAATTCGCTCATTCACAAACACGTGGTATTCTCACTATCGGGCAGCAGTTCAAATGCACAGGTCGTTAACACGTGCCTCAACGAAAATTTCATCTCCTTTTTCTTTTTCAGGCCATAATAGTAACATTTATCTTTTAGCACTCAACAAAAATTCGAGAATGCACGTCTTGTTTTTCCCACGTCTTGCTGTTTCTCATTTTTACGGCTATTTTGTATATATATATATATATATATATATATATATATATATATGATTATTTCCTCGTAGTTATAACTCTCCTACAAGTGAATGAAATTATTTTAGAAATGTTTCTTTTTAATAAAATCTTGGTACAATCTTTTTTTACACCAGCTACCCACCACTTATTTAATTTTGTGAAATTTCGCGAAATTTATTTTTGTACAACTTAAGCACAAGTCCTTGGAGAATTTAAATCATCATTTTTTATTTGTCAAACAGAACCCCCATCGTCTTCATAAGCGTATTCGTAAGCAAGACTATAAAGTACCTAAAATATTAGATTACTTAGAATATTTTCGTAAATTATTTAAAATTACTGGGCAGTTTTAAAAAATATATAAAAATGCATTCACGTTGTATTCGTTACGTAATTGTTATAGTTAAGTGTCCTTTACTTAAAAAAACCCAAAAACAACAGATGTCAAGCTATCGATAAATCCATTAACATCTTATAAAAACATCCACCCCCAGTGTTAAAAATGGCTTTTCTGCGATACAGTGTAACCCGGATATAAAAGACCCGGATATAAGAGAAACCCGGATATAAGAGCGTTTTTTCTCTGGTCCCAAATTAGAGCCATACTTACCTAAACACAATAGACCAAACCCGGATATAAGATAAACCCGGATATAAGAGACTTCTTCTCCGGTCAAGGCAACTCTCTTATATCCGGGTTACACTGTATTTTAAACTAACAGTAAGTAATATCTGTTTTAATTCAGATTAATTAAAATTTAAATCAGTTAATCATCCTCCAAAAAAAAAAAAAAAAAAACCTTCCAGAAGAGTATAATTTATTTTTGAAAGATTTTTCTAATAAATTATGTTGTGTAGTAGACATATTTTCAATATGGAGGATTTTAGCGATTTAAAAAGAAATCATACCAATCAATTCAAATTCGATTTGAAATGCAGCAAAGTATTTTCTTACTGGACATATTAAGTTTAATCTTTTAGCTTCTAATTAAAATAAAATCTTCCAGAAGGAGTTTTTATTTTCAAAAATTCCTTTTAAACTTTAGGTATCGCTTTTTTACAGGAACCTATTACTACGGTAGTAAACCTCAGTCTCTGTAGGAAAGAGAAATAAAAGCTGATTGTTTTTAATTTTATTTTATTTCAGAGTCATACACACATGCATACAGAGAGACAGATTGACGAACAGCTGTAGATAAGGTTATCTTTGTTTCTGCAACTTTATGATTTTATTGCTTACCTACGGTAGGTGTTGTCCAGACTTAGCAGAGGTGGGGAATGTATTATTTCAATGCCTCATGCAAAATTCTGTGTGTGTGTGTGTGTGTCTGTGTACATTAAATCTCACACTCACATCTAAGTCACTCATGCACAACACAGTCATAATCCTGCAAAGTCAAACGCAGAAAAAGCGTAGATACAGAGAGAACTCCTCTTTTCTAATATAAATCATCATCATCATCATCATTATTATTATTATTATTATTATTATTATTATTATTATTATTATTTCCTTTCATTTTTGTTGTATGCACATTTCCTTCCGGGTCCCAACCAGAAACCTAAGGTCAGAAATGAATTCATGACATTTTCCACTAATCATCTCACACATTTTTACATAGATAAAGCTCTTCGTAATCTGTGAGCTGTACTTGTGAGTATATTTTTTGTATTTCTTTAAGGTGTGTGCTACCAGGAATTACTTTAATGGGTCTATCGGAACTTTTTCCAATCAATTCGAAAGCTCCAACTACTACTGGAATTATTGATGTCCTCATGTGCCACATTTTTGAGATCTTCAAAGATACATGACAGTCTGCAGGGACTGTCAATAAGAAAGCACATTGTTTTTGTGGTCTTTTATTATTATTATTATTATTATTATTATTATTATTATTATTATTATTATTTCCTTTGATTTCTGTTGGATACACATTTTCTTCCGGGTCTCAACCTAAGGTCAGACCCCCCCCCCCAAAAAAAAACAACCCAAAGATCACATACATTGTACATTGATGAAGAAAGCCTTCTGTGAGCTGTACTGTGAGTAAAAAATTTTTGTATTTCTTTAAAACATGGGCTACTAGGAATACCTTCAAAGAGTCTATTGGAATATTTTTTTAATCAATCTGAGTGCTCCAAGTACAACTGGAAAGACTGAAGTCCTCATGTGCCACATTTTGGAGATTTCGACTTCATGGTCCTTGTATTTTGATAATTATTTGAAGATCTTCAAAGATACATTACAATCTGCAGGGACGGCCATCTCAATAAGAAAGCACATTCTGTTCTTGTGGTCCTTGATAACGATTACTATTATTATTATTATTATTATTATTATTATTATTATTATTATTCTCTCTGTAATTATTATTGCATTGTCGATGTTATTAATCACGTGAACTTAATGAATAGACATGGCTTTTTCAAGTGGTTATAGCATCCATGTGTCACATGCATTTCCGCCGATTTAAAAAAATATTATTTAGCGGATTCTAAGCTGGACACTTAATATTCGACAACGTATAAAATGCCTCTACAAGGAAATTACATTTATACTTGAGGAAGCGCAGATCAAAGACAATGGCGTCTTGATTTGATAGCTTGTGAGTAGATAGGCAGGGGGTTGGGGGAAAGAGTTAAGGAATTAGCATTTGACTGGGATGGAGAGAAAGGGAGATAGATATATAGAGAGACAGAACAAGAGAGAGATGTAGTGCTAGTTGGGTGTGGGAGTATAGGAAGTGCCTTTTATCAACTATCCAAAGCTTACCCATGAGAGCATCATAAATATCCAAACAAACACTATCGGTGCACTCAAATTCCAACCAACAACTGACAGACATTTCTGAAATAGGAATCACTTCTGTAGATTAAACTTGTCAAATCATGACAAGTATTAAATAAATAAACGAAGATCTAAATAATTGCTCTGATAAAGCGTTTGTGCGCATGAGCAGTCATGAATGGATCCTGATAGACTCTGCGGTACCTTGGAAAAAGAACATCGTGAAGGCGGAGCAGGCGACACTACGGAGGTACCTGGCGGGGCAAATCGGAGAAATGTACAAAGTAGCAGCTCAAGTGCTCCTTTTTGTCGCTGCTGCACTCGGGAATATTTCCAAAATAGAACGTTTTGCAGATACCAGGCATCATTGGGTGTGTGAAAGCGACTGCGCTGTTTGGAACATGTGCTGAGGAAAGTGCTGTGTCTCTAAGCTGCCGGGCAGGAGCTGAGTAATGAACATCATCACCCGTTCGAAACATCTAAGAGTCGGGGAAGATATCTACTACTACTACTACTACTACTACTAATAATAATAATAATAATAATAATAAAATATTACTTTTAATGAAAAATATTTAATTCATTTTAATTCTTTTCTTATTGCCTTATTATTGCTCTCTAAAACGTTCCTTCATTTTTGGAATTCGTTTTTGGTTTCTTTTTTACTTTTTTTTTATCAATACGACATACATATGTCATACTTGATGTTCTGTGATTATCCTTGAAATATAAATTAGCACAAAATTAAAGATGAAAGAACAAAATAATAATAATAATAATAATAATAATAATAATAATAATAATTAGAACGAAAGAAGCAGATGTGGACCAACAGAAAACGCATCAGTGGCTGAGGAGCACCGGGCTGAAATTGAGAGAGAAGGCCTAATTATTGCAGCTCAGGACCAAGGCCTCGCAACCAGATCCTATTACTATCACATAATCAAGGATGGAACTAACCGGAAATGCAGGATCTGCAGAAAATAGGATGAAACTATCGACCATATTACCTCAGGATGTCCGGAACTGGCAAAAAAAATGAATATACCCAGAGACCTAACAAGGTAGCGACGTATGTGCACTGGAAGATATGCAAGAAGCACAAAATCGAAACCACTGAGAGGTGGTATGACCACCAACCAGACACAGTTACCCAAAATAATGATGTAACTATCCTCTGGGACAAGCCAATTCAAACTGACAGGGAAATAAAAGCCAACAGACCTGATATTATAATAAAATACGGGAAATCCAGGAAGTGTAAGGCTTATTGACATGGCAGTGCCATCTGAGAGAAACAACTCCATGAAAATTATGGCGAAATTGTCCAAATATAAGGACGTGGAGATCGAGATTAACAGGATGTGGGGAATGAAGACTGAGACTGTACCAATAGTAATCGGAGCACTGGGCCTCGTGAGTAAAGAAATGGACGATTTTACTAACAGTGTTTCAGGTAACATCAACATGCAAGTTGCCCAGAAAATCGCCTTACTAGGAACATCCCATATTCAAAGAAAAATGCCATCAATTCAATAACAATTCTCCTATCGGACCCATGGTTTGTATCCGGTTTTACAAAATCAGTCAGTTAAGTGCCATACATGATATAGGTTGGGCAATCATGTATCTTTCGATACATGACTGACGAGGCAGATTTTTTCCGCAGTAGGTTGCCATTTCTTTCTGCGGTAGACTGGTTAATAATAATGATAATAATAATGATAATTATTATTATTATTAACATAAACTGGCCTATTATATACATCGGTGTCTATAAGTATGTATTTGATGTCAACGAGAAATTGTACAGGCACAAGATTAGTCTTCACGAGTCCACTAACTGTTATCGCTCTTTCTAGTACTGATGAGATTCCCCTTCCTTTCGTTTTTGATCGTGCGGAAAATCACCATATTGATTAATTCCATCTGGGTCTCACCATTTTACTGTGATGCAACCGCCATTTATCATCTAACAGTTTCTTTTCTCGCACTTCTTACCCGAGGAAATGCCTTCTGATTTCTTGCTTCCCTGCTAACTACAATCTTCAAAAAAATTTCAATCACCATCCTCTGTCTAGCTGAACCCCGTTCCTTTATTGTCACTTCTTCTCACTAGGGTGTTCTTATTCTCTTTCAATCCCTGTAAACACCCACACATCCTAGTAGCATTGTCGCCTTGCTTGGGGTGAAATGAATTAAAAATCATTATTTTGACTTCTAGTTAGACGCGCTATTCATTTTTGTTGTTCTTGCTGTTGTAGGTTTCACAAAAAGATTCATTTTTTGTGAAATATTTCCATTTCAACCGCTTTGTGCTTTTTTTTACTGTCGAACCTTTTTTACTTTAACCTTTGAAATATTCTGAAATTAAGTGAGTTAATGATGTAATGGAATAACCAATCACTTCCATGAATGATTACACTATAGGTAGTAAGTACCTATAAAGTCAACCGTCTACGAGAGACTCCAGGAAGGGTGATAGAGAGAATAGTGCTCTCTCTTGTTATTCACTGTCGAACTCTTTGCATTGAGCAGAGAGGAACTCGGACGAGGCTCTAAGAGAATATTTTTGGCCTAGCCTACTGGCTCGGAGAACCCACGGTAAACTCGGCCTTGTTTCACATACATCCCTCGTTGGTGGTGGGTACTGTTAAATATTAAGAGTGTGAAAGAGAATAGTGCTGTCTTATGTTCTTCACTGTTGAACTCTTTGCCCTGAGCAGAGAGGAACCCGGACGAGGCTTTGCCAAACGGAGGTAGACAGACCCTGAACCCGCTACATCAATTGAAAACTTTCAATAGAAGCAACAACTAAAACGGTTGGCACATGTAACTAGAAGGGAAAATAATGATATATAAATATATATATATATGTGTGTGTGTGTGTGTTTGCATGTATATACACACACATATATATATATATATATATATATATATATATATATATATATATATATGAAGAAAAATATACGGAAAAAACAAACAAAAATCCTAATATGCAATTATGCTGTTTAATGTTAATATAATGTCAACGTCGGACGTTTCGATCTAATAGACCATCTTCAGGGCATATTCAATATATGTTAATTATGTTTTATGAATATGTAGTAGTAGTAGTATCATTTATGTATATTATGTTTCCTGCTTTGTATCCTGTAGAGCCGAGTCCAAACTATGGTCCTTAGGCCCTATAGGAGAATTGTCATTTAATTGATAGCACTTTTCTTAGTATATGCGATGTTCCTAGTCGGGCGATTTTCTGGGCAACATGTATATTGATGTTACCTGGGACACTGTAAGTAAAATTGTCCATTCCTTTTCTCACGAGGCCCATTGCTCCGATTACTATTGGTAAAGTCTCAGTCTTCATTTCCCACATCCTGTTAAGCTCGATCTCCACGTCCTTGTATTTGGACAATTTCTCGACAATTTTTTATGGAGGGGTTTCTCTCAGATGGTACTGCTATTTCAATAAGCATTCACTTCCTGAATTTCTTGTTTTTTATGATAATATCAAGCCTGTTGGTTTTTATTTCATTCTTCTTCTTCTTCTTCTTATTATTATTATTGCTATTATTGTTGCTTATTATTATTATTATTATTATTATTATTATTATTATTATTATTATTATTATTTCCAATGATTTTTGTTGTATACATATTTCCTTCAGGGTTCCAACTAGAGATCTAAGGTCAGAAAGGGGAACATTACATTTTCCACTGATCATTTTTTTTAAAAAAAGAACAAAACCTGAGATCACACACATTTCACGTTGACAGCTCTTCGTAATGTGTGAGCTATACTTGTAAGCACATTTTTTTTTGCATTTTTTCAAACATGGGCCACCAGAAATTCGTTTATTCAGTCTGAAACTTTTCCAATCAATCCTAGTGCTCTAACTACAACTGAAATTACTGATGTCCTCATGTGCCACATTTTTTTAGATTTCCATTTTTCTTGTATTTTGATAGCTGTTTGAAGAACTTCACGGATACGTTACAATCTGCAGGGACTGCCATGTCGATAAGAAATCACATTCTGTTTTTGTGGTCTATGATCACAATGTCTGGGCTATTAGCTTTGATTGTATTCTGTGTATATTATAAAGTCCCATAAAATTGTTACAGGTTCAATCTCTGTAACCGGATCTGGGTGATGTTCATACCAGTTTCTTACAGTTTCCTGCCAGTAAAAGTTGCATATTTCCAGTGCAGATATTTGCCGATGTTATCATACCAAGTTTTATAGGTCTTATAACACCATGCAACCTGATAGAAGATTGTCAATTGTTTCTGGATATTTATCACAGAATCTGCATTTCAGGTTAACACAATTTTTCAGGATGTGTGTTTGGTAATTTCTAGTTTGCAAGCATTAGTCTTATGCAGCACGAATAAAATCTTCGGTTTCAGCTTTTAACCCTGCACTACGAAACCACTGATAGGTTCGGTGTTTGACTAGATTAGCTTGTTTGGTACGGGCAGAGTATTGAGCATGAATAAGCTTATCTGTGGCATCGTTTTTGCATTTAGTAGATTGCATTTGCTTTCTTTTTTAGGTTTTTTACCGCTGCAGTAGATGTATTATGGTTTACTTGCATTTCTTCACCCACATGAAATTCCATTTTGAATTTGTTGGTTTCATTTATTACTGAATAAAGTTTCTTATTTCTTTCATGTTCTTTGACACAGTTCATCCATCCAGTGTTCTGTAGTTTCGAAGCATCTTAAAAGATCGATTGTTGCAGTTTTGTAAGACAGTTCTAGTTGAACTAATCCTCTACCTCATTTGGATCTGTGTACATAAACATGATTAACATGAGCCTTAGTATGATGCATGCAGTGGTAATTCAGAAGCTTTCTCGTTTTGACATCGATTCGCTTAATGTGAGTTATGGTCTAGTTAAGGATGTTAAAACTGTATTGCATCACAGGGACAGCCAAAGAGTTTATGGTTGATATTCTGTTTTGTGAATTCAATTCGGTATTTAACACCATACGCACACGCCTGTAGTACTACTTTCTTACCTTCTCCTTCATTTGGGAATGCTGTATTCCATCTCCTTTGCTGACTCCTAGGTATCTATAGACTTCTTCGTGTTCCAGTTTCCTAATCTTTGTAACAAAATCTGGACCTATTGAGTGTTTTTTTCTGTAATTCTCTCTTTCTTGAATGTTACTTTTGCATATTTATCTCATGCGAAATCCATACCTATGTCGTCACTGAAAAATTTTATTACATTGAGGATACCCTTCATCTCACTGTCGTCTTTGGTAAAGAGTTTGATATCACCCATGTAAATAGGAGATTAAACGCCATCTTTTTTTTACATTGCAGCTATAGTCATTACTGTTTCGTTCATACGAAAGGGGGATTAAGGACAGACAGAACAGAAGGGGCGACTGGGAGTCTCCTTGAAATATTCCTCGTCGGATATTCAAACAACTGGAAGTGACAGTACCTTTGGTGTGATTTAGGTATAATGTGGTTTATTATTATTATTATTATTATTATTATTATTATTATTATTATTATTACCAACAGTTAAAAGAAGAGCACGATTTAAGAAAAGATAAAGAAAGGAAAAACACAGTACTTGACAATGTTAAACAATATTCTAAAAACGTCTATCTTCTTCAAGTTATATTTAAACAATTTTTCTAGAATAAAAATATATACATCTACAAAAATTTTAGATTTCAATAATCTAGTTACCTCTCTTGACGTTTACGCGTGTGTCTACATGATAAAATTTAAAAATTATACAGTACATAATCTTAGCGTTTTTCACTTCACACTGAAAAAATTAATTTTCAGATGAAATTTTGCCTTAGAAAAATGACGGATGCAACAATGTTTAGTTTTAGAAAAAACAACACCCAGATGATGACATTGTGCTAATGTCGAAAGTACTCAGAATAAAATGAATATGCATCAACATAGTAATTTTCTTTCTTCCTTTAATAAGAATACTAAGAAACTTGTTCGTAATTATGAGAGGATCCTATTAAAAATAATTAGACAAAACTTGTCTAAATTATTTAATGAGACATGTCTTAATGAAAACATGCTGCCAAAATCTACACAATATATATATATATATATATATATATATATATATATATATGATCCTTGTTTTTAAAAATTATAAGCTGCATAAGGTCCTTCTTTAATACGCAATTACTTTCAACTGTACATTCAGTCATCGTCAGGCAGGAAAATTATTTTGTTTTTAGCAAAATTCAGGTAGCATCCGAGACGAAATATATTTCAATTCGGATTATATGTCTTCGTCTCGGATGCTACCTGAATATTACCAAAAACAATATATATATATATATATATATATATATATTAAGAAATATAGTTTTAAGGTTTGGCATATTTATGCGATAAAGTGCTCAATATCCAAGATAGAGCCTATGTAAATATAAATATAAAAGTGAACATTTAAGTCAACACTCAGAGGCGACAGGCTGTTTCATGCTGGACGCAATCGTCAGGTCGCGATATTATATATATATATATATATATATATATATATATATATATATATATATATCATAATAAATGTATACTATATATCTAACTATCCATATATATATATATATATATATATATATATATATATATATATATGTATAATATGTGTGTGTGTGTGTGTGTGTGTGTGTGTGTGCGTGAGTGTGTATACATGTGTGTGTGTCTAAAGCCCGTGGGTGGCATTCAGAAGAAACACTAGGGCTGACTTTACAGACTTGAAATTGCTAAGGACTTTTTTTTTTTTTTTTACTTGCATTTTTTCCTCTTCTATTCTCAAGTTTTTGGCAAGAGAACACTTCAAATAAAAATTTGGGGAATGACACACGCTAAGATGGGGAAAAGTAACTGTTGGGGAGGGCGGAGAAGTGGTTGAAGAAAAAGATGAAAAAGTAATAATAAATAAATAAATAAATAAAAAACAACCCAAGTTCGTTGACGCATTTTTTTTTATTTATTCTCGGGCTACCGGAATAAACGAATGATTAATAAGTTTTTTTAGACTCCAGTCACTCTGCATGAAAATTTATCGTGTCTAGCCAAACAAGCCCTTCAATCATTTTGTGGCCAGAATGAGCCAATGGCAATTTCGCAATTGTTGTAGAAGTTTACATATCGTTTTAAACCTGGAGAGTAAATATGATTTGAAATATCGTCTCACCTTTTGAACTGAGATCACGCTTTAACAGCACAACATCCCAATTGTACCTATTTACGTTTTTTTTTTTTTTGCCATTTCTCAATGTCTTCTTCTATGTGCCACTTCCCTTCAGGACGTAGACAATCATGGATCTCCATAACGTCTTTTCCTTTATAGTTCTAAACAATGTCACTTTACTATCCATAACATTTCATCTTCTGCCATCCATTTACACGCGCTCATTTCATAGGTTACTGTTTGTTTCCTGCTGTCTCTCTTGTTTTCAATATGTCCTGTGAATGTGAAATTTTACAAGCCTTCTTTCTACATTGTCTAAGATATTTCAAGCGTTTCTTTCTTATTCTAAATGTGTCTTTCACTTTTATTTTCCTTAAAACTTCCTTGTTTCTTACATATTCAGTCCATGGTATTCTCAGCATCCTTCTGTAGAATCAAATATTTTGACTGAAGTCACTCCTTCATCTGTGTGAAAACTGATCAGCGTTCTCTGCTGTAGAGGAGGACCGATGTTACATAACAGTTCAGAACCCTTTTCTTTGTTTCTAATTAAATTTTCCTCTTTCTTAATAATAAGCTTAGAATTTGGAAATCAGTTTTTTTGCTGTTCAAATGCACCTTCGGATTTCTGTGTCATGTTTTATGCCATCGCAGACATTTAAATTTCTGTACTTGTTTGATTTCCGATTCATAACTTATATTTGGTGTTGTTTTCCTTGCAGAAAATCATAGGTTCCTTCTACGTATAAATGATAGCTATTCCTTTCAGCCCGCTTTCTTCTCCAACATGTAATATCTATTTTCATGATACCAAGTCCGATGGTCTGTACCTCCGATTTCCAGCTAACAGAGCCGGGCTGCGGGCCGATATATGCGTTGAGAGTTAAACACGTGTTTCTCCTGAAATGCGCACAAATAAACATGGCAGACTCAGGATATGAGTCCACATAAATAAGTAGAAAGAAAATGTAAAGAAAAGATAAGAGCCAATATATAAGTTAATTTTACAGTTCAAATTTATTGTTTCTCGAGGATGGAAAGCAAATAGTAATTTAAAACCCATAAACACGGGTTAATGCAGCTTTAAAATCATTTACCTTAGAGGTTGATCTTCTGATATGTGAAAAGTCTTTTAGTTGATCTTGTGATAGTGAAAAGTCTTTTAGTTGTGTTCTTGAAGTTATATAGGCTTGCAGCAACATCTGCTATGACTGTGCAGACTGATGTGCAAGTGGCAGTTTCTGTGTTGCCAGCTGGTGTATGCGTTGAGAAATAAACACGTGTGTCTCCTGAAATGCCCTCAACAGGCATGGCAGACTTAGGATGGGAGTCCACATAAATAAATGAAAAGAAAATATAAAGAAACGAAAAGAACCAATATATATATATATATATATGTACAACAAATGATAATGTATTGACAAAGACAAATATGTGTGTGCAATGAATGTGAAAACCTAATGGTCCAAAGTATGTGTAGTGAATGAATTTGCGTACGTACGTGTATGTGTGTGTGTATTGTTCATGCGTTTCTTAAAGGGAACGTGTTCTCCGTGAGAGGTTGGCGGGTAAGATCAGAAGAGGGCATGAAAAAAACCCCAAAAAACAAAACAAACTCGTCGAGTATGTATAGACCGGAAAGCGTCCCCTAGTAGCGGTTTCGAAAATTAGGAGCAGGTAACCCGACAGGCGGCTATTCACTCATGCCTTTGGCGTACTCAAATACAAGCCCGAAATAACTACATAATTAACTAATTGAATGAGTAACTAGTTCAATAAATAATAAATTTAATATTTTTTAACTATTCGTAAAAATATGCCACAAAAATTAATAGGGATAATATTTCATTGTTATGTTAATATTGTCTTTCTCTTTTTTACATTTTTGAGATAATTTTAAACAGCAACATTCACGAAAATGTCAATGTTAATAACTTTGTCACATAAACTTAATTTATTTTTTTCTTTATGCTTTTACTCTTCATAATAAGGAATATGTTGATTATAAAATTAATTTGTTAATGAATAATTTGTGTTTTTTTTATAACACGTGAAATATGTTGATACCGTCTTTGTAAGAAAACAAAACAAAAAAAAAATAATGTAACTTTTTTACTGCTAATTTTCACTAAATAAGATACAGAAATACACTTAAAAAAATTGAATAAAAATTAATTTACTGTTTTCTATAACATTATTCTTCATAGAAACATACGGAGCAAAAGTAATTATTTACCGGTATTTAAAAAATGTATGTGGAATTTCACTATTGTTGTTTAAAATATAAAAGAAAATTAATCAGTTTAATAATTTTAAATATTTGCATCGAAAGAAGGGAGTGATCTGAAGCTCCACAAGAGAAGATAAAATATGTAACTTTTCCATTGCTACATTAATGAAAAACTCCATGTTAGGTTTCTATCAGATAAAACTAATGCCATAATTAAATTCCGTCAGTCTAAATTATGTTACCATTGTTCTTAAGATCAAATCATAAAGATCGGGTCATTGATCATGTTGCTTGACATCATACTGTCCTTAGGGAAATTGTGGAGATGGACAGGGGGTGGGTTGACCTTGAAGCTGGGACACGGGATCAGAGCGCGCCGAGACAATCCTTGCAACCCAGTCTTCTTGCTTCATCCGTGCCAATTGCAGCAGAAACTGTCATTTGCACATCAGCCTGAACAATCATAGGAGATGTTGTTGCAAGACTATATAACTTCAGGAACACAACTAAAAGACTTTTCACTATTTTATTAAGATACTAGAAGATCAACCTCTAATGTAGATGATTTTAAAGCTGCACTAACCCGTGTTTATGGGTTTTAAATTACTATTTGCTTTCAATCCCCGAGAAACAAGAAATTTAAACTGCAAAATTAACTTATATATTGGCTCTTGTCGTTTCTTTAAGTTTTCTTTCATTTATTTATGTGGACTCACATCCCGGGTCTGTCATGTTTGTTGTGGGCATTTCAGGAGACACACGTGTTTAACTCTCAACGCATACAGCGGCTTGCAACACGGCTAACTCTACATCTGTTAGTTGTAAATCGGAGGTACAGATCGTACGGCCTAGTATCATAACTGTAAAATCCTCTTGTCTGAACCATTAATTCCTTCATCCTGGAATTTAAACTATTTTGGTCTTTAAAAGATGACATATTTCTATATGCATACAAAATTTAAATTCTCAGTTCTGAATCCTTAATTTCGAAGTCCAAGTCCTCCAAACTTTAGAATATAAGGTTCATACGAATTTTAGAAGGATTTTGTCTCAGCAGTTTTACGCTAGAAATCAAAGAATCAGCTTTTCATCAAATCTGTTGACTTTCTTTCACTGGAGGTATTCCAATGTTTTTAATTAAAATCTTTTAAAGCTCGAGATTTGAATTCTATCATGCTAGTATATATACATCATTTTTTTTCTCCTTCAAAAAGTAGAATATCAATGTTTCAGCACTGGTTTCAAATTAATGAAGCAATTAGGAACTTGAAAATTGGTAATGAGAAAAAAATGTAAAAGAGCATATTAAGGTTAAGTTACCACAAAGGATTGAGAGAAAACATTGTGATTCTAATATTCTTATCAGGGCATTTGAATATTTTGTTACATTTCGGTCGTTATTTTAAGTCTTCAGGATGATTTAAAGTTACCCAGTGTGAGAATATTATCAGCTTTGTTATCAAAAGTCTCAAAATTAGATGACTTTAATTTTCTTGGGGATATTGTTAGGAAACTCTGAAAATCAGAAAAAAAATGTGTATTCTTTTACTTGATGAAGTGTATGTCAAAGTTGCTCTACAATAACATTGAGGAAATTTGTTTGGTTTGGCTGAAAATTTCGAGGGATTAATAGTATTGGGTATCGTAGTAAAATATTTAAATGGTAAACTAAAGATTTTGCTTAAAATAATCCCAGTTACAAAATTAGAAATAAATTTTTATATGAAAATGTTTTATACATTGTTCATGCAACCAAACAATCAAACAGTCAATTAATTGCAATTGTATGTGACAGCAAAAGAACATGTTTCTCATTCTTTAAGGTTCTTGTGATCAAACTGTAGCTGCCATTAAAACACACCCATTATTAAATGGGGAGGATACTGCAGAAATAATTCATTTCATTAAAAAGTTTTCAAAATTTGGAAAAATGTCAGTGTCAAAGTTGGCAAAATAGTTTTTGTTATGTATCATTTCAATATGAAAAGAAAACGTGGGATAATATTGTCAAATATATTTTTCAAAAATTATTGTTTGATTCACCTAAGACAACCCAAAACCCAGCACTAAAGGACACATGGCCCAGTGGATACAGACGTTGGTTAGATCTAGTGACTAGACCCAAAGACTTGTGAGTCCAATACCAGGCGACAGCAGTGGTGAACCAAAACTTGGAGAGTTGAGTTAAAATGAAATAACTAAAACACCCGAAAGAGGCACGGCACGTAAAACTAGAATAATCTATCCCGGATGAGGAAATAATAGGTTCGGGTCGAAATTCCAATCACCAGAAGAGAGCCGGAGCCTACAACGGCCGAAACGTTGTGAATATTGCAATGAAAATTAGGATAACAGTCCGAATAATGCATGTAAATTTTGAAATTATCTTAACATTCTATTTATAAGATAGAAATATTTATACAATTCTCTTTAAGACTACATAATCTGTATTAAAGTCATACTTTTTCAAGTCGTAAAAATACGTTGATGAAGCTGCATTAAAAAGACGGACTTATCCATTCAGTGAAATATTTACCAGATATTTTTTATTTTCTATTTTCCTATTTTACATATATTTAATTGGTTTGCTCCCCAAATTATCCCATTAATTAATTTTATTTATTAATTTTAATTATTAAAATTATATATACTTGAAATATATATTATTGCATCATAGTGGAAAGAATACTTTCTTCTTCTTCTGTAAAACAAATTGTCAGTCAGTCAGTTATGTGCCATGCATGATACACGCTTAGACGATCATGTATCTTTCGATACATGACTGAAGAGGAAGATTTTTTTCCCGCAGTAGGTTGCCTTTTCTTTCTACGGTAGACCAGTTGCCATCCATTTTTGTTCTTTCTACATTTGCATTTATGGAATAATTGTAAGCTGTTTCCTAATATTATATATAACTATTAATTAACTAATTACTGGACATTACTAACAAGTTTCTTGCTAAAAATGTTTTCAGTAATTGTTATTTAGTAGTAATTTAGGCCCCTGCTATTTACCCATAGCTAGATGGGGGGGGAGAAGAATAGGATTCATACCTTTCCCAAGGGTATTAGCACGTAAGTGAATGCAATGGAATCGACTAGGATTCGAACTCGGTTCTCCGATTCCTCCAATGTGCCTCCTATAATTGTATCATGAAATCAGAAAGCAATTTCAACATTTAAGAAATTGGGTATTAATAAAATCTGAAAATATTTTACAAAAAATATGAATTTCAGAATAACAATAATTTTAATATTTATTGTACATATCACAAAAATCACAATAAAAGTAAATATTATTAAAATTATTGTTTTTTTGAAATTCATATTTTTTGTAAAATATTTTCAGATTTTATTAATACCAGATTTTTTAAAATGTTGAAATTGCTTTCTCATTTCATTATATAATTATATTTTCTGTGATCAACTTGTATTAACAAATTAACTCATTATTTTTTCTTTATCCTCTAAAATGTCTCTAATTTATGGTGAAGTGATTTTTGTGCATTTAGTTATTTTATGGTCGAGTTGGTTAATTTTGTTCTTTTTTGTACATTTGCATTTATGGAAATAAGTCAGTAATTGTAAGCTGTTTCCTAATATTATGTATGACTATTAATTAACTAATTACTGGATATTACTAACAAGTTCCTTGCTAAAAATGTTTTCAGTAATTATTATTTAGTAGTAATTTAGGCCTTCACATGTTGAACGCAGTTGCATAGTTCCAAGGCCTGGAATAAAGATCGCCTTGGCTGTATATAATAAATATTTATTACATGTATAATAAACGCATTGTAAATATATAGTAAATAATAATATATATATATAAATATATAGAGAGAAAACATATAATAAATGTATAATATATATCCATTCATCTATCATAATAATAATTATTATAAGTATATGAAAAATATGTAAACAATTTCTAAGAAATATGTCATAAATATATTGAAAATTTATTTATCTTTGTCAGATCTATCATATTTAACCTATATTTTATAGATTTAAAGAACATCTGACTCTGAGGAGCAATTTGACGCGAGGCTCTCATGTCGTCCAATGAGATAAATACATTGAATATTTATCGATCTGTTGAATCGAAAACCTATACCGTAAACTGCGGTGTACAAGTCGAGATTTCAAGCCTAAAAACCTTTCCAAAACTAGGAGTCGACTTATATGGCGTGTATTAAATGCAAATCGTTACCACCGAGTTGTCAACAAGTGGGACAGCGCCATTAACAATTACTGTACACCATTTATCGTACCTCCAGCAGTCTGCCATAAATATATCCCACTAAAACTTGTGTTTGGTTAACATTGTTGGCATATTAAGACAGAAATTAATATCAGTCATTTATATGCCATGTGTGATACACGTTTAGGCGATCATGTATCTTTTGATAGATGACTGACAAGGCAGATTTTTTCCCGTAGTAGGTTGCCATTTATTTCTGTGATAGATCAGTTGCCATCCAAGGCTATAGAACACGGTTTGTCTTGCTATTTACTCATAGCTGGGGGGAGAAGAAGAGGATTCATACTTTTCTCAAGGATATTAGCACGTAAGTGAATGTAGTGAATCTGACTGGAATTCGAACTCGGCTCTCCGATTTCTCAATCCGATCCATTAAACGACCGTGCCTCCTCAGAAATTAATATTAAATAATAAAACAGTAACACAAATTCAGTATTCTATTAATTCTACTAATCAAGTCCAACAATTGATACACTAAGTGAAAATGTCCGTTGAGTTATACAACTACAATATACGGTATCTAGCGGTGTGTGTTGTAGATTGTTTGCTATACAATGCATATAGAAAGATATTAAGGTTAGTGTCTCAATATACAGGTAAGTGATGTGACTTCATGTGGTGTGGGCATAGGTTGTCGTAGCCAAACTTTACGGGTATTTTTGTTGGATTTTCTTTAGCGGCATATCAATATCTATGGGTCATTTAATGCCGAATTTAAGATTACCTAGTTGTAGGTTTTGGGCCACTCTTAGCCTAGCGTATGTTTGGGGATCGGACTATAAGGCAGTTATAGGCCTAACTCAGAATTTTGAGCTAAAAGCCTCGAAAATGTTGAATTCATTTACTTTGAAAGTTTTCCCCCTGATCTGTTATAGAATGAACAGGTGACCAACAACGACTCCGTCCATTTCAAACCTGTAGCCACACATCGCTACAATATAAATCTACATATAACATCAATGCGCCTTTTTTATGTTCTTCCTTATATGCTTGTAGGATTGTACCTTCAATGCAGCTATAAACCCAGAGGAACAAACGAAACAAAGTGCCGGCGATGAGACGGAAAAGAAAAGAAGACATTGCGTTAAAATAAAATTCTTTGTATTGCTAATATGGAGGATTAAGTTGCAATATCTCTGTGGGCGAGGGAAGCGACCTGGATGGTGAAGAGAGCCGGTAAGGCCTGGATGTTGATGCGTGTGTATGGTCGCATAAGTACAAATGGAACAACAAAGTATCAGCGGAAAAGAAAAGTAGACACATTGCGTTAAAATAAAATTATTTGTATTGCCAATATAGGCAATTTAGTGTTTCCATCCTCTTAGAATGGCTACCATACAAGACGAGAGAATCCAGTATACCCTGCTATTTAACCTATATTTGTAGGGAAACGAGATGGATTCATGTCCTTTTCCAGTGATCGCAACAGGCAGAGCCTCAATTCGTGCTCGGTTTGCCGAATCTGCATTCGGCACCTAAAACCATTAAACTATTGGCGCGCTTTTTCTCCATTACGAAGCCTAAGAGGCGCCTGTATTCCAAAAGTGCTTGCAGATCTTTTTGGCGACTCCATCGTATAAAGGTGTCCTCCACGCATTATTGCTGGATGGTTAGTCTCACTAGTGTGACGTGAAAACATTCCATGTACATGTTCGCCATGATTGTAGAAAATAGTGATTCTATAGCTATACCTTATTGCTTATATCTATGCCACACAATTAGAAATATATCATTGCCACTCTAATTAAACATGACCATGAACTATGTAGATTAAATTCCATAGAAGCACAGCAAGGAATACAAAAACGAGACCCATCGTTTCCAAAAAATAAAACTTGACAGTTTTTTGGGGAAAATAATGTCCGATTTTAGAATTACTTTTTATTCCTGAATTAATGTATCTAAACAACATTTAAATCAGTCAAAATTGGAAACATGAGCATTTATACATTCCTGTCATCGATTTAGAAAATTATTTACGGCTTTACGATAAAAATCTAAAGGTTGGGGTGCCCAGAAATGTTTGGATGCAGTTTCTGCATCTTCTTTGCATAGAAATGTTTGTTGGCTGTAAAACGCCATTGTTATATTTAACAGCTCCCCCCTACACGAGGGATGTATGTTGCCAAGTAATTGGTTATGGTATAAAAACATGAGGGTGCAGATAAATCGTGTATTGAACAGTAAATACAACAGAAGTGGGTTACACGACTTGGGGCGTGTGTGTCGGTTGACCAGCGTTCAGTCTATATCACCGTTATATGTAATAGGCCGCCCACGAGGATACACGTGGCACAAGACCGAGTTTACCGTGGGTTCTCCAAGCCCGTAGGCTCGGCCAAAAGTATTCCCTTAGAACAGGCATAAACGGGTTCAGGGTTTGTCTACCTCTCCGGACGAAACTTCGGCAAAGCCTCGTCCAGGTTCCTCTCTGCCGAGGCAGAGAATTTGACAGTTGAACGGGCTGTGGCACCGTTATATTTAACGCCTTCCCACGTGGGTCGTATGTGGCACAAGGCCGAGTTTATCGTGGGTTCTCCGAGCTCGTAAGCTCGACCAAAAATATTCCCTTCGAACCCGTATAAACGGGTTCAGGGCCTGTCTACCACCCCGGACGAAACTTTTCCCTATCTAATAGTAAGTGAAAGAGTCCACAATAGGCTCATTCGAGGGAGCACACTACAACACAAGGAAACAGGTGTCTGAGCCTTGTCATGAAGCAGAATTGTCCCTCGTTGACTAACCAACGCATCTTTCGCATTTTGCTTAACTGAATGTGCATTTCATCCAGATGCTTACAATAAACGTCGGTAGTGATTCTTTGATTACTTTCCAGAAAGCTGTAATGGATGACATATATGGTGGATCACCAAACAGTCACCATAATCTCTTGGAGCAATTCCAGATTTGGAAAATGTTTGGGTCCTTCGTCATTATCAAGTGATTGAGCAAACCAGATCCATTTCTTATCAGAAGTCGGTATTCGACGAAGAAATGAAATATTCAAATTCCGCAGCAGCGAACACACTTAAAATGTCGATGATGGATAAACCTCTAATCCCGTTCAAAAAACCGGAGAGGAGTGTGAACCGAGCGATCGATGACGAGCTCTAACTGCCAATCTATCGCTTAATTTCATGAAGTTGACGTACCAAAGAGGAGAGCCCATCGCAACAAATTGGAAATGAAGTATTTACGGAAAAGGTACAGGGAAGCCATGTTACGACGGTGGGAAAATGATTTAAACTGATATACCAGGTCAGGGAGGAAAATATTGCAGATTCTTCTGTGGATTTTGTCAAGACTCTCTCTTTCTTGTCTCTCTGTGTGTAGATATATATATATATATATATATATATATATATATATATATATATATAATATAAACAATATATAAATAATATATTACATACATTACATATATATATATATATTTATATTTATATACACACACTTTTCACACACACACACACACACACACACACACACACACACACACATATATATATATATATAATTATTCGAAAATAATATTGCAGATTCTTCTATGGATTTTGTCAAGAATCTCTCGTTCTTGTCTGTGTGTGTGTATATATATATATATATATATATATATATATATAATATAAATATATATCTCTTTATATATATATATATATAAATAATATATAATATAAATAATATATAAATAATAATATATATAATATATTACATATATATATATATATATATTTATATACACACACTTTTCACACACATACACACACACATATATATATATAATTATTCGAAAATTATAACATAAATATGTTATAAAATCACTACAAAAATAGCCATTTTGTTTCAACACTTCTGGTGTCTTATCAAGTGATGATGTTGTTATTGGAATTTATTTCGTATGTATATATATATATATATATATATATATATATATATATATATATTATATATATATATATATATATATATATATATATATATATATATATATATCAGAAGCACGAAACCAGATGTGACAACAGTATTTAATGCACAGACAAATGAACAGTTTTGCTTTGGTGGCGTTAAAATTATTAAACGATTTCTTGCCCCAGTTAACATTAGACTGAACGTGATTAGTTACAAATTTGGCACACCTATTAGACTTACCATTGAGGCAAGAATAAATGTTCTCACCAGCATAGATACAGAGTCGTATACCAATGACATCAAGAGGTGTCATTGATAAATATCAGAAACAAAATAGGCACGAGGATAGAAGAGCTCTGGAGATGGGGATAACATTTAAATGAATTAATAACGACTTCTCTCGTAACATATTGTTAATGCTTTTACTATAGAAAAGCAAAGACTAATTTTGAAAAAGGGATTGCCTATGATGAGGAATTAAGTGTTACTGACAGGATATATATATATATATATATATATATATATATATATATATTATTAAGACTATTACACAATCCTCATCATCAATCCCATAACTGGATGTGGTCCTGGGGTCGCTGTGCAGCTAAGCGTCTAATCAATTCCTTCCAGATATCAGGGTGGAAAGCCGGAGAGGTAGTCATTCACGGGGAGACAAGTAAACCTGACGGAGCCCATCGCTCTCCGGGATGTCCTCCCACTTGAAAGCTCTCAGTCAGTCGATTTCCTTCACTCTGAAGGTTTGCCTTATCACCGAACACGTGGCTGTTGATTCAGTCGAGACAATCATTCGCCCGAGCCGTTGAGTTTAGTCTCGGAAAGTCGTCATTCAGCGACGCCATTTCATCACTGCTCTGACTGAATGCATCGCTATGGAGACTAGTTTTCCCTATTGTGAAAGATTTAAGTTGATTCAAAAAGGTTTCTTCATCCTTTGATAGGTGTTATTTTAAATCACGCTGGGTGTCCCGCCAACGTCCTTACAAGGAAAGCCTGACAAGGGAACCGATTTAGTTGCTGATGACTCGACAATGCCGCAGATAATAATCCTAGAGTGATCTGAAATGCATTTATATATTGTGTACATATTGCACAAGAAATGAAATTCAAATGATTTTAAGCGGTATAGCTAAAAGGACTCGTCTTTTACTGGTGTTCGAAAGACCGTAACACCGGAGGGGTCTAATTTAAAACCAATCTGCTGTCTGAAAAATACATACGTAGATAAGTTCTAGTGATACAAGGCTTTATTTTCTTGTAGACATCTATATCCTGTCGCATGATTTTAACTTCGGTCTTTCGAGTGCAAAATATGGATTTCTAAAATTTTGTTACATTTATCAGTGATGTTTTTTTTTTGTCGAAGGTCAATAGGGGTTTCGGGTCTTTCAACATCATACCGCCCATATCTACGGTGACCCAGCCGATATCGATTTGTGTGCCATCCGCCAGCTACAACTGTTCTCATAATGTACACAGCACACAGCGATCCCTTCTGGCATTTTATAGTCCAAACTTGAACAACTTCTGGTTCATCAGCTTCTGCGCTCTTCTGTAAAGAAGGAAGCGAACGCAGTAACCGTTTCGCACTCGCAGGAAGTATGGCGTCACTCTCGATTTGAAGGGGTAAGTAACGATCTGTCGCTTCACACACTGAGATATACATACACATATAAATAACCAATTCTTCCCCCAAAAGCTAATTCCTTTTATCCTGTTTTCATTCATACTAATCATTCAACCAACACGAAAAAACCAAAAAACCAAACAAAAAAAAAACGTGTCCCTGATAAGGGGGCAAACAAGTGCTATATCTTAGCCAAACATCACCCGTAGGTATCAATGGTTCGGGGTACACTACTTCTGCCTCTTAGTCGAGAGTCCATTGTCACATATAGTTTTAGGCCATACCCAAGACCAAAATAGGCACCTCGACGTAGTGTTATAGCTAGCACGCTTGCCTCGCTAGAACAATTACGGCAGAGTAGTGAGTTCAATCTTCACTGGGGGCGCCATACTTTCGGCCTTGTGCCACATCTAAGCTACGCTTAGAAAATCACCATAAACAACAACAAAATGAAAACAGTGAAGACTAGAAAATGAATTGTTTTTGTTCACAAATTAGTGCATGGGTTTTTGACAGAATAGAACCACAGACACACACACCCTCTCTCTCTCTTTCTCTTACACACACACACACACACTCACTCACACTCACACACACACACACACATACACACACACACACACATATATATATATATATATAATGGAAAATTTAACTATATTGTCGACATGGAAAAAACCCCAAGAAATAGTCTTACTTAAAAGGAAGTTACCAATATCCAAAAAGAGGCTTACACAGGCGCATACATTTCTTTAAATTTTGGATTTGATGTAATTATGGCTACAAAATTTTTCGCTTTCATTATTTGGATTGATAAAGTCGGAAGATGAAACGCTTTCCAATTGTGATTTTTAAACCAATTTGCCTTATCTTCAAAATTATTCTGAGAAATTTAACTATAGCTATACACACACACACACACACACACACACACACACACACACACATATATATATATATATATATATATATATATATATATATATATATATATATATATTAGGTTGGTGCAAAAATAATATCGTTTTTTGACGTTAAAATATACGTGAAAAACGATATTATTTTTGGACCAACCTAATATATATATATATATATATATATATATATATATATATATATATATATATATATGACCGGTTCCCTGTACTACTCCTGTAATTACCTGACTCCTCGTGCTATCCTCTATCTTTACAAGAGCCAGATCAGGCCTAAAATGGAGTACTGTTGTCATATATAGGCGGGAGCTAACCAGTCCTCTCGATAGAGTCCAAAAGCGTCTCAGGGTCCTTGTAGGTGATAAATTATTTTCCACCCTTCAACCTCTCTCCCACGGACGGGATGTGACAAGCCTCTCCACTCTCCATGCTCTGTCGCTACTTTCATGTAAAGTGCTCGGACGAGATGCATTCCTTGGTTCTACTACTTCTAACCTTTACGGCCAGGTCTCGCTGTGTCAATCACACTGTATTTATTCTCACTTTGTAAATTATGTCAAAGTTAATGTTTATCCTTAATAACATGGCGCCCTCGACGCCTGCTACTACGCTTCTCTTTCCTAATAGTCTTTCTTTTCACTACTGGCTGAATACAAATATATTAGGTTGGTGCAAAAATAATGACGTAATAATGTCGTTTTTTGACGTTACGTCAAAAAACGACATTATTACGTCATTATTTTTGCACCAACCTAATATATATATATATATGAAATTTAACTATATTGTCGACATGAAAAAAAAAAAAAACTTACCAGTATCCAGAAAGAGGCTTACGCAAGAGCGTCTCTTTCTTTAAATTTTGTATTTGATGTAACTATGGCTACAAAACATTTCGTTTTCATTGCTTGCCTTGATAAATTCGGAAGACAAAACACGTCGGCAAGAAATAAACTTTTTCCAATTGTCATTTTTAAGCCAATTTGCCCTATCTTCAGAATTATTCTGGGAAATTTATATATATATATATATATATATATATATATATATATTGTGGCTATTTTTGTAGTGATTTTATAACATATTTATGTTATAAATTTTTTTTTTTTAAATAAATAATTATATCTGCTCTACTTTGTATTGAGCACTCTTTTAAGAATAGTAATTGTTGGTTATTGGAATTCATTCCATATACACCAATCATATACTTGGGTATATATATATATATATATATATATATATATATATATATATATATATATATATATATATATATATATATATATATGGTCGGTTCCCTGTACCGCTCCAGTAAGTACCTGATTCCTCATGCTATCCCCTATCTTTACAAGAGCCAGATGTGTATCCTTGATGCCAGGGCGCTTTCGGCACCTCCTACTACGCTTCTCTTTCCTAAGAGTCCTTCTTTTCCCTACTGGTTGAATCGCACTATTCCATTTTTCTTATTTATTTCCGTACCTTTCAAAAGACTAGAATTTGATTTCAGCTTTGAATCTGTCTTCTAATAAAGAATAATAACCACATCGCCATTGAGGTGAATTTTAAAATCTCATAGATTACCTTGTTAACAAGCTATGAGATTTCAAAAATCTACTGAGATTTCGTTTTCCACGGGCAAACCACATTTTAGATCTGTGATGGTTTTATCACACAATACAAAATATTGACACGATAATAAGATACGCAGATGACAGAATACTAATAGCAGACTCGGAAAAGAAATTACAAAATCGCCTACAGAAGGTAGCGAAGGAGAGCAAGAAGAAAGGACTAAGGATAAACTACAAGAAGACAGAATGCATGGTCATCAGTAAAAAGATGAGCCCAAAATGCGATTTACAGGTCGGGGACAATAAAATCAAGCAGGTGCAGAAGTTTAAATATCTAGGAAGTATTTTGACGGAGGACGGTAAGTGCGACGCTGAGATCCGAAGGCGTATTGGGATGGCCAAAGACGCGTTCCAAAAGCTAGGCAGAGTATTACGAGATTTCTTTGGTAACAAAAAACAAACAAAAAAAGAAAAAAAAATAGTGTACTGAGTTGCTACGTGATATCTGTCCCCTTTTACGGCAGCGAAAGATGAAGAGGAGACACGTGGCAACGGCGATATAGTTCTACAAAAGGATGCTAAGGATAACATGGAACGAGCGGGCGACCAACGATGAGGTTGCAAGCAAGGATGAAGCTTACACTTAAGATCTGGAAGAGGCAGATGAAATTTCTAGGACACGTAATGAGAAAGGAGGGCCTGGAGAATCTCACAGGTCGAATAGAGGGAAAAAGAAGAGAAAGCAACGCATGACATACCTGGCGGGCTTAAGCAAATGTATGACAGAACAGAGTCTGGGAGAAGTAGCAAAGAGAACTACAAGTCATACGGAGAAGTAGGGAGCCATGATTATCTACGTCCTGAAGGGGCACGGCACATAAAAAAAGAAAGAATGGTTGGAAAGTTAGCAGGCCATTAACTACTGTAAATGTAGTGACTTCGAAACCTCCTGGTGCCCGTATTTTGCGATCTTGTGCCCGACTTAAATTTATTCTTCAATTCTTCTATTAAAGCCTTGTGTCCAACTTGGTTGTATAGTTAAAGCTATCTGTTGCCTCTTTTCCGTTTAGAATAAATGTTTTCCAAATGTTCATTGCAGATATACACCGGATGTACAGTGCGAATGACAGGAAGGGGATTATGGGAAATGTGGTTGGTTCCTATCAGCATGATTACAAGTAGGATACATGGTTCCTTGACTAATTTTTTTTATACAGCCTCATATTTCGAAGATAGCATTTTAAAATACTTTTTCCTTGAGATTTAAAGAAGTACAATTTGCAAACTATGAACATGACATGATATTCGAGGAAAAAATCTTTGGCAAATATGGACAAACGTTCCCGCAATAAGGCGTAGTATGAAAAGGACGGTTTTTCCCATGACACCGCTTTTTTTTAAAAACTTCCCCTATTCCTCGGGAAATGTTTCTTGTTTTGAAAAGTGAATTGGAATAACATATGATGAAAGTGAACGTATTCATTTTTTTTTTTGTTCTTGACAATTTACAACAAAAATATTAAACACTATTTATTAGATTGTTTATTTACAAGAATAAAATATATTTATAACATTATAAAAATTAACAAAATTAGAAGTAATGCAATATAATTTTTATCATTTACCAAGTTATTAAGAAATAAATGCGAAAACAAATTTTTATTCATAAATTTATAGACATTTACTAAATTATTAAAATATGAGACCGAACTATAAGGAAATCCTCATAATTTACCATTTTATAAAGTTTGCATCAATTGGCAATTAGCCGATGTTTTGCCAACCATTCCAATTGTTGTGGATTCCGAGATGAAATTCGGTCTCCAATGAATGACAAACGCAAGAAATAAAGATAAGAAATTAAATGTATTTACCCAATAATACAATGGGCAATACTGTTAGGAAAATCCAGGAATGCTGTTAGCGGCAATAATATATATATATATATATATATATATATATATATATATATATATATATATATATAAAGAAATATAGTCTTAAGGTGTGCTATATTTATGGAATAAAGTGCTCAATATCAGAGATAGAGCGTGTGTAAATATAAAAGTGAACATAGAAGTCAACACTTAGAGGCGACAGTCTGTTTCATGCTATATGCAATCGTCAAGCCACGTGTGCTGTTATTTTTCTCGGCTATTTATATATATACGGGTTAGTGGTGCATTGTGGGTATTCTATTATGGCGGTTATTTCACCGGAAGTCGTTTGTTTATCTATTTAGGTCAAATTATATTGCTTGTTTTTATTTTTGTTTCTTATTTTATTTATTTATTTATTAACGTAGTAAAAATTTGTTTATATCACTTATTTAACAGTTTTGTTTTGGTTTGGGAATTTAATTAAAACTATTTGTTCAGTTTTGGGGTTGATTGTTGTAGTTCATTCTAAGTATTATTTTGGCGGGAACAGTTTTTAATTGATTATCTTTATTTGGGATTGGTTTGTTTATTTACTTGGATGAATTTAGGTTAATTTATTTTACTTGTATATTTTCTCTTTTCGGTTTTCGATTTTTAAGTAACATAGTATTTTTTTATGTTTTATTTCTATTTTTTTTTTTTTTTTGTTATTTTGTTATTTTTGCTTATTAGTATATTTATTTGTTTTTATTTTATTTTTTCCGTTTTTTAATTTTTTAGGTTACGTAGTAAAAATTTATTTTCATGTCTGCATTTTGAGATGAGTTCGGATCTTTTGTTTAATAATTTATTTTGGTCGGGAAAAGTAATGATAGCTATTTTTTCCTCCGAGCAAAGTTTGCAAGTTTTTGATTGGTTATTGTAGACTGATGATTTTTTCCTTATCTTCCAAGATATTTTCCAAGATTATTCATCCAAGTAAATAAACAAACCAATCCCAAATAAAGATAATCAATTAAAAACTGTTCCCTTTTGATACGAAGTCGTATTGCAGGTGCGTTTGTCCATGTTTGTCGAATGTTTAATATTTATTTAATATTTTTATTGTTTAATATTTTTTTAATATTTTTAATGTTTAATATTTATTTAATATTTTTAATGTTTAATATTTATATTAATATTTTTAATGTTTAATATTTATTTAATATTTTTAATGTTTAATATTTATTTAATATTTTTAATGTTTAATATTTATATTAATATTTTTAATGTTTAATATTTATATTAATATTTTTAATGTTTAATATTTGTTTTATATTTTTAATGTTTAATATTTATATTAATATTTTTAATGTTTAATATTTGTTTAATATTTTTAATGTTTAATATTTATATTAATATTTTTAATGTTTAATATTTGTTTAATATTTTAATGTTTAATATTTATTTAATATTTTTAATGTTTAATATTTATTTAATATTTTTAATGTTTAATATTTATTTAATATTTTTAATGTTTAATACTTATTTAATGTTTTTAATGTTTAATATTTATATTAATATTTTTAATGTTTAATATTTATTTAATATTTTTAATGTTTAATATTTATTTAATATTTTTAATGTTTAATATTTATATTAATATTTTTAATGTTTAATATTTATATTAATATTTTTAATGTTTAATATTTGTTTTATATTTTTAATGTTTAATATTTATATTAATATTTTTAATGTTTAATATTTGTTTAATATTTTTAATGTTTAATATTTATATTAATATTTTTAATGTTTAATATTTGTTTAATATTTTAATGTTTAATATTTATTTAATATTTTTAATGTTTAATATTTATTTAATATTTTTAATGTTTAATATTTATTTAATATTTTTAATGTTTAATATTTATTTAATATTTTTAATTTTTAATATTTATTTAATATTTTTAATATTTAATATTTTTAATGTTTAATATTTATTTAATATTTTTAATGTTTGCTATTTATTTAATATTTCAATGTTTAATATTTATTTAATATTTTCAATGTTTTATATTTATTTAAAATTTTTAATGTTCATTATTTATATTAATATTTTTTTCTTTTGCTTGTTTCTAATCAGTAAGAGAACTGAGCAAAATTGTTTTCGTTTTCCTATTTTTAATAGTGAGTTAATTTATTCTAATTTAGCAAAAAATTTCGCATAGTAAAATCAGTGTTAGTAACGGGTGATTGTAATCGGTCATCAGACTGGGGAAGCCGAGTGCGAATTCCAGTCAGGTTCGTTAAATTTGCTTATACGCAACTTATCTTCAGAAAGGTATGAACCAATCTCTTATCCCCCCAAGCTATGGGTTAAATAGTAGAACAGACTGGGCCCTACATCCTTGGTTTGCAATCAGTCAACTGCAGGAAGAAACGATTTCCTACTGCGAGAAAATCATCTGCCGAGTTAGTCATGACTCGAAAGACACATGATTGCCCAAGTAATGTTATCATGTACGGCACCTATCTGACTGATTCCCATAATGCAGGCAACTATTATCGTGCGGGAGAGTTGAATGTTACTCGTTGGTTCTAGTGGTAGAAGTTACAAGACCAGTTAAATGGATGAATTTCGAAAGCAGATATTGAAAGAAGGTAAGCAGGCAGGCAGGCATGAAAGTTTAGACTCTTATTCTTCTGCTTCGCATGTTTTATAGTATATTCATCTCAGTTAAGAAAATTTCAAACAATTTGCCCCCAAACTCTATTTGTAAACTCCCATTCGGATTTGTGTCGTAATTTGGTCTGTTTTTTTGTTTTGTTTTGTTTTGTTTTGTTTTACGGCATATCAACCTCAATGGGTTGCCGACAACATTTTTACTGCAGGTAATATTTTGTTTTGTCAAAAATCTATTTCTGGTAACATTTTTTTTTTTTAAATGTGTTGCTGATAACAATTTTTTTCAAATAAACTATTGCTGGTAATATTTTTTTTCCTGAAAAATGTATAGCTGGTAATATTTTTTTTTCTTCAAAAATTATATGATGGGAATAATTTTTTACAAAGTATTTTTGGTAGTAAAACCTACGTTTTGGACTTTCATAGTGTTTTTTACCCCAATTTCGGGGTTAACTATTTGCCTATAGCTGGGACCCTAACAGGTGCTACCACACGTGTCCATTCCTCAAAACCCCCTGATCACAGGCCTTGCTGTTGGACGTAGTTTATCGTCATACCCAGGACGGTTTGTCGTAAGTACATTTGGCTAATTAAATACCAGCATCAAAAACTAACCTCAGTGTTAAAAGAGCTGCAAAATCAAATCCTGTTTTTTTGTTATGCTCAGTATCCTTCAGTAGAACCGCCTCTATATTGCCTCAAGTCTCTTCTTCACCAGCGAGGAAATTGTCCAGTATTCACTGCAAGATAAGATGTTTTAAAAGAAATATTTAATGAAAATTTAGTCAATAATTAGAGAAAGAAGTATTAAGCAATTATTGGAAACATTTGTCTATTTTTGTTTTAATGAGTTCACGAGATTTTCAATAAGCCCTACTCCTTAGATTTGATGTCTTTTTAAAGGCAATATTTTTAGGGCGGATTAAAATATCTTATGGCAATGATTTATTCTATCTATCTATCTATCTATCTATCTAGAATTAACGACTGCATATGCCTAGCAAACCGGAAGTCAAAAGGGCAACAATTGAAAGAAAAGAGGAAGAAGAGAAAAGGAGAGAAGAGTTTCAGGAGTGAGTGTAAAGGCAATATAACGATGAAAAGGAAAAAAAATCACGACATTCTACACGTGCGCACATGCGCGCAGACGGACTCATGGGCGCATGCGCGCGCGTACACACACACACACAAACTCACACATACACAGACATTCAAACATGCAATCAATTGCTAATGCCTCCTGACGAGCGGACAGTGTGATTCCCGGAGCGTTCGTCTACGAAACTTGGATGCTGAAGGTAACTGATCATCATCTAGCTCTGATACTGAAGGTAACATCAAGGAGCTAGGTGACAAACCTTTTACTTGTATTATATATATATATATATATATATATATATATATATATATATATATATATATATATATATATATATATATATATATAGCACATAACTAATATACTTTAAAACATATGCAATTTACAGTTCTTAAAATCTACGGAATCCGGTCTAAATTTCTGATTCCTTAAATATTGTAGATAAGATCCTTTCATGGGAATGACAGCATCTTAACTGATGATTTAAAAAAAGGCAAAATTGTTATAAATTTTAACATGTTTATATCTTAATTTCTGGTTAATAGATTTCGAACCTTAAGACCCAAGTGTTAACCATTGATTTGTTTTCTATTACGAGTTAAACATGAAGTGTACATCCGGTCCTTCGGATTTCAACAAAAAAGGTTGGTCCTTGAAATACCAATTTTTTTTATTCCTTTCAGGCAGTAATTGATTCTCGAACATTGCCTAGTTTTCAAGAAATCCCTCTTGAGAAATACTCGAGTGCCTGTGTTTCCTTTTTTTTTTTTACGATTCTTCTCGTCATCCCATTTTGCAAAACAAGAACGACATTCCAGCGAAGCACATATCGAGTTATGGCAGCATTTCGTATCGTGGCTTAGCAGACGAGGAAAAGGATGTCTGTGGCGGATTTTACAAGCACAAAACTGTAGTAAGAGAATCTAGCTACTGTTTGGCAATTCTGTTCGGCTGATATCTTTTGGAAGCTTCAAATGAAGAAAGCGAGGATTTTGTAAGCATTCAGTTGCAACGACTACCATCAATGATATATATATATATATATATATATATATATATATATATATATATATATATATATATGTATAATTATTTATTTAAAAATATGATTCCATCGCCACATAAGAGTTCTCATGTTTCAAAACAAGACCCGAAAACTTCAATATAATTATTTATATTAAATTGAATTAAAGTATCAAGCTCTGTTCCATCTTCAAGCGAAATTTTTTTTTTTGAGAACCCAAAAAAATTTCACTATAATAAAATATCGGATTAGAAATAAAAACAATCTTTAGAAATATATATATATATATATATATATATATATATATATATATATATATATAGAGAGAGAGAGAGAGAGAGAGAGAGGGAGAGAGAGAGAGAGAAAGAAAGAGGAGAGAGAGTGATTTTTTTAGAGAGGCGCCTTTCATTTCATTGGCGTCCAATTTTCAGAACAAGTGACGAAGGGATAAAATGCCAGTTAGTAATTAAACATCTGGAGTTTCGGCAGACAGATTGTTTTGTTTTTTACGGTTTATCAGCCCTTTGTGGGTTATTTTATGCCGAGACATATTGGCGGAAACAGAGCATACTGTTTTGTACATTCACAGATGTCAAATATGACACAACGTTTTTTATGTGTTGTCAATCAAACTTAGTTCATTATCTATCTATATGCTCATCCTCGAACGCATACTTCTAACCAATTGTTTACAATTATTTCCATGATCGATAGCCCTTACTTATCGTTGTCATCTATGAGTTGATCGATGAAGATTCTTGTTGATCTAATTCAAGATCGTTTCTGAAGATTACGTTCAAACATGAAACAGACTATCGCCACTCGGTGTTGACGTCAGCATTCACTTATGACTTTAAACGTTATTATTTTAGTAGATACTCATATCTGAGTAAACGCTGTGCATATTTATTAAAGATTATATTTATTTTCGGCCACTGGCTTGAATGTTAATATTTTCTTTAATAACACTTCTAATATATATATATATATATATATATATATATATATATATAAATTTCCAAGAGGATAGAATTCAGGTAGAGCTCAATGTCCGGGACAGAGCAAGAATATAATATAAAAGGCTCAAACACTAATATTTATTACATTGGAATCGTAATCACGATCCAATTCATCAAACTTACAAATTCAAAAACCTTTTTGAATGTGTACGTCTGATGGATTATTACCAAGGAATATTAGTGTTTTATCCTTATATATATATATATATATATATATATATATATATATATATATATATATATAATCTCCGGTGAGATTTGAAACCTGCTTCCTTCTTTGCCGGAGAAACCATCGTTTGATCCGACGTATTCTTGACCACTCGGCTACGAAGAGCTTCAAAATCAAGCATTGCTCTATCTGCCTTTGAAGCACATTTCGCTTGCTCATATTTCTTCGAAAGTTATATCTACTCATTTTTATATCCGAAAGGTAAACAAACCAATTTCTAAAAAATTAATGCATTTTATTTAGTAATCTGACATTTTTATTATTGAATCGTTTTTTTAGTGGATACCCATATGCGAGTAGTATTTTATTTCGTCTACCGACTTGAACATTTGAGAAATCTTATTAAAGAAAGTACGCCGTCCCAAGAATGGATTTTCTAAATAATTAATAAATTTATTTTTAATCCGGCATTTTAATTATTTAAAAAATGTGCATCAAATATAATAAATTTTGAAGTAATAATATATTGGGTTGGCGCATAATTATCAGGCGTTTTTGTAGGCTTGTTATTTGTTAATAAAAATTGCTATTTTGTTTATTTTTTTTAATAAACATAATATTTTATTTTCAGGTTATAAAAATGCGTGTCGATAATCCTACGCTCCGGAATAATCATTTTAAAATGTTATTGTTGAATTGTTGTTGTTTTTTTTTTAAAATAATATTGTTTAAAAACGCCTGATAATTATGCACCAACCCACTACATGTATTAGGTTGGTGCAAAATTAATGTCGTTTTATGACATAGTAACATATGTGAGAAAACGACATTATTTTTGCACCAACCTAATATTTCCGTTGGTTTTGCAACAGATGTCAGGATATACTCATCTCATCCAATATAAATGCAATGGTGAGGTGCTGTCTGGTTGATGGATCAGCAGTCACCAAAGACCTATTGTTTTATTGGTTGCCAGTCTGAAAAACAGAGTAATCTGATTATCTCTGTGGAAGAATTCACATGTTTTGAGAACACTAATTCTCACAGTCCACATCTGAAACTTTGATGGTTTTCTTGCTCATCTATGAAAGAATACAGCTGTTATAATTTACTTATAAATATAATTTGACCACTATTACTTAGATAGTTGGTCTGTTGATACAACCCTTTATCAAGCGTATATTTGAAACAAGTGTGGCATCCGCTTTTTTGAGGCAAGACTGGAGACTGATCTCGTTGCGGCATCTTAACAGTATGAGGCTAATTAACACTTACCGAATGACAGATAAAGGAACGCTGTATATATCTGGAGAGAGAGAGAGGGAAAGATAGAGAGATGGAGAGGGAGAGAGAGAGGGAAAGAGAGGGGAGATTTTCAATTATTTACAAGCATAGGGCCAGAGATGTGATGCGCTCTTGTTGATCTAACTCATAGCATTGATGAATTGGTCTGAGGTTTTCGCTTACAAATGCTATATATATCGGAAGAGATAGAGAGTGAGTGAGAGCGAGTGATAAAGAAAGAGAGGTTCTCGCTTCAAACGCTATATATATCTGGAGAAAGAGTGATAGGGAGAGAGAGAGAGAGAGAAATAAAGAGAGGTTCTCGCCTGCAAACGCAATATATATCTGGAGAGAGTGAGAGAGATAGACATAGATTAAGAAAAAGAGGTTCTCGCTTGAAAAACGTTGCACTACGGCAGGTTACCACGTATTTATTATGCTCAGCTTAGTTTGGTACAAGATCAGAAACGTTGGGCACGATGTGAGGTTCAAACTCATTACACATTAATAGTGGTGTGTTCGATAAAGTCAGTGACTATTACTTTTGTGCGAGGTACTCATTTTTACGGTGACACTCGTGAGATTCGAACTCGCTACACTGATGTTGGCGTCTTAGGTATTTATTAAACTTAATTTGATCTGGAACATAGTAAAAAGGAACCAGTGAGTATAAGACTCCTTACAAAGTAAGACACTCATGAGTATTCAACTCCCTTCTTTTGTGTGCCATGTCTGTTTTAACAGCTGGGTAATCATGGCTTCTTGTCTTTTGGTTTGATCATGGCTCTTCCCAAATTTCTGTCTTTTGTCGACACTCAACCATCTCTCATTGTCGATGGTGATTATCTAAGCGTAGCTTAGATGTGGCACAAGGCCCCATCTCTTGTTGTCTATGGTGATTATCTAAACGTAGCTTAGATGTGGCACAAGGCCCCATCTCTTGTTGTCTATAGTGATTATCTAAGCGTAGCTTAGATGTGGCACAAGGCACCATCTCTTGTTGACTATGGTGATTATCTAAGCGTAGATTAGATGTGGCACAAGGCCCCATCTCTTGTTGTCTATGGTGATTATCTAAGCGTAGCTTAGATGTGGCACAAGGCCCCATCTCTCGTCGATGGTGATTATCTAAGCGTAGCTTAGATGTGGCACAAGGCCCCATCTCTTGTTGTCTATGGTGATTATCTAAGCGTAGCTTAGATGTGGCACAAGGCCCCATCTCTCGTCGATGGTGATTATCTAAACGTAGCTTAGATGTGGTACAAGGCCCTATCTCTTGTTGTCGATGGTGATTATCTAAACGTAGCTTAGATGTGGCACAAGGCCCCATCTCTCGTCGATGGTGATTATCTAAGCGTAGCTTAGATGTGGCACAAGGCCCCATCTCTTGTTGTCTATGGTGATTATCTAAACGTAGCTTAGATGTGGCACAAGGCCCCATCTCTCGTTGTCTATTATATATCATTTCATTCAAACTCGTTAAGTAGGCTACTCGCGTTATGACCCTGCTTCTTTTGCTTTGAATATAACCTGTACGTGTTAAATTTTCTTGGTCCCCTTTCTTCAGAGAGTTTAATTACCTCTTTCTGAGTGTAAGTACTGTATTTTGCTGCTTAAGAGATGCATTTTTTTCTATGAAATATTTCCAAAAACCACCCTGCTCCTATAAATCGAAGTTCGGTGACAGAAGTTAATTTCTATTTTGATTATTACATTCTAAATAGTTACCATAAATTTAGTACTTTTGGTTTTCCTGCTGAAATATGCTATTCAGTGGGTAAAATTGGGTGTGATAGTTTGGGTTATGAAAGAAAAAGAAAAAGCATTTTTTTCCGATTTCCTTATTCAGAATTTAGGGGCGTCTAATGCATGGAAGCGTCTTATAAGTAACGAAATACGGTAAGTTTCTATAAAAATTTAAATGCAACATCAACCGTCATCTTCTGTCTCCTTGAATCCTGTTCTTTTTATCATCTTTTCTCCTCGGTAGGGTTTTCTTAGTTTTCTTCATACCCAGTAACCCTTTGCAACTTAGTGATTTTATCGCCTTACTTGGAGGGAAATTAAAAAAAAAATCCTTGTAGTTCTGATTTTTTTTAATAAATTTACTTGTTTCAATTTCTCTCAAATATATTCTTAGAATTCGTCATCTCTGTTGCTTCTAATCTCTTCTTCATCAGTGTGTCAAGCATTCATCGCCATATAGGAGATTATATTACCAATCAATACTTATAAATATTAGGTTGGTGCAAAAATAATGACGTAATAATGTCGTTTTTTGACGTTCGTCAAAAAACGACATTATTACGTCATTATTTTTGCACCAACCTAATATCATATTTTCCTGAGAGTGGGCAATTATGGATCTCCACAGCTTCCTGTTATGTAATTCTCTGATTAACGCTTGTCTTTTAATATCCCTCATTCTCCGTATGATTTTTGTTCTATACATTTACTGTCTCGTTAAGTAGATTACTCACTGTTTTATCCTGCTTCCCTTGTCTCGTGAGTATTAAATTCTCCAAGCATTTTTCCTCATTATGTATCATCTTGCTAACCTAAACAAATTTGTTTTCTGTTACTGTCAAATTGATTCCTCCACAAGATATGAGGGCCTATACTGATATTTTTGAACTCTTTCGAAGATCCGTACGTTATATGTGCCGTGTTCCTTCATGACATAAGCAATCATGGCTCTCCACAACCTCCTTTGTAGCCCTCAGCAAGCTTTGTTTTTATTTCCATCCCTCCAAGACCCTGTTTTAAAATCCATTTACATAAAATCGTTAGGTAGGTTACTCACGGCTTTCTTCTGTCCCCCAATATGCTCCGTGAGTTTCAAATTCTACAAATTGTTATGTGTCCTAGACATTTCAGCTTTATCTCTGATTCTAAGGATAATCGTCCTTTGTGCTTTCAGTTTCCTTAAAACTTACTCGTTACTCACGTTAATTACTCGTTATGTTCAGTCGCTGGTGCTCTCGGTATCCTTCTGTAGGACAACATATGTGTTGCTTCAAGTCTCTTCTTCGTCTGTTAGAAATTTGTCCAGCAACCGTTGCTGTAGAGGAGGATTCTTATTAAATAACAGTTAAGCACGCTTTTCTTTGTTTCTAACGAAACTTTCCTGTTTCTTAATACTTTGCTTAGATTTGGAAAGGCTTCTTTCACGATTACAAATGCACCTTCGAATGTCAGTGTCACATTTTACATTTTCTGGTATCTCCAATTCGTAGAGCCCGTTCTTTCAGACACCTATACATTCTTTCTTCGTACAATTGCCGTTTAGTCCTTTCTTCTCCCTTTCCTTTATTATATTTCCCAGTAGTTCTTGCAGTTTCATTTTGGTGTCTGTTATCAACAGTGCGTCATTTGCATATCTTAATAGTAATAATACATCTTAGTAATAAATCCTGACTCCTAGTTCTCTTAGGATATGCTCGCTGTAAAGGTTGAATAAGTCCAATGAGAAGACATCCTTGTCTTACACACCTTTCTAGTTTTGTATATCTGTCGAATTCAATTTCTATCCGTATGCAGGCAGTTTTCTCCCAGTTTAAGTTCCGGATTATTCTAATATCCCTCCAAAATAAGTCAAGGCTCCCTAGCAGTTCAAATAGTTCTTTGTGTCGTATATGCTGTTGCATAATCTATAAAACATCGGTATACGTCCTTCTGCATTTGTATTGTTCTTTCTAATATAATTCTGAGCATAAATATCACATTCCTTTTTTTTTTTTTTTTGCCAGTGTCTTTAACGAAACCAAACTCTTCGTATTTCCTACTCCCGGTCTGATTTTCCTGCAAGTTCTAGTATTCAGAATTTAGATGACCATTTTCTTTATGTGGTTCATTTAGGCGATTGACTGATGGAGCTCGCATTCACTTGCACCTTGCTTCTTTTTTAGTGCTATGCCTAATATTGTCAGCCATTTTGAATTCATTCACTGACCACCGATTATTTAACTCTCTCATTTTCTTTTACCTGTATGCAAATTGTTTGCGCCTGCGTCATGGATTATTTCTACTGTATTTCCAAACGAAATCAATCTTTGCTAGCAGTTCAAACAGTTCTTTGTAAGTCAAATAAATCCTACTGAACGATGTCGAGGGTAGATTTAATGAATTTAGTAAATTACGTAGGTAATATCACTTCAGTTTCTTGTCATTGCGAATCTTCCAGCGAAATATTCTTCCCCTGGTTCAGTCGTACTTTCTAAGAAGGATAAAAGAGGTAACTCTTTTGAGAGCGTGACATATACTCAGAGACCGGATGTTAACTGCAGTAACACCAGCCAGTTGCATGTAATGTGTGTGCTAAAATGAAAACGATTTAATGAATAAAAACTTCGGATGCAAATGATAACTTTTTTTTCCCTCCTTTAAATTAGATAAAGATGAATAAAGTTATCAGAGGCCGCTAAAGTCACCACAAAATTAATATTTTCTTTATCCTTTACATAAGCGACTAATACGTGTGCATAGATTTTAAGTTGTTTGGGATTTAATGTTTATAGTTAGGGAAGCAAAACATTTTCTAGGCATTTGGGAACCACCTGTGAACAGATATTTTCTGGTTTTTAATTTAACGTTAAATCTTTTTTATTAAATGGTTTCCTTTTCCCGCATGGAATTTATTTTATCATTTTTTTTAAATTCCTTCCTTTCTTTCTTCCTCTTTCTTTCTTCCCCTTTCTTTCTTTCTTTCTTTCCCAAATGCAAGTTTATTAATTTCTTCGCAATTAAATTTTAAATTAAAAAAAATAAAGAATTAATTGCTTTTTACGACTTGGGGTAACAATGAATTATAACGGAAAGTTCCAGAACATTTATTTAACTAAAAGATCAGTGGCTTCATATTTCAAGCAATTATGAACGGTTTAAACATTTTTTTTTGAAAACATTCAGATCGTTATTTGAAAATAAAAGACAGAATTTATTTTTAACGATTTTATAAGAAGATCATAACACAAAGTAATTCATATTCTAAATTTCTTGAAAAAGAAAAGAAATCTATAGACATATCTATTGGAGAAAAACGTGTACATACAAATAATATATAATTTAATAATAATGATACAAATAATAAAAATAGGCTAGCTACTCGTTTCTGATTATGTCTGACTGTTAAGGTGGCTAGTTAATCCCTGACACAGGTACCGGCTCAGGCATATTTCAGCACCCAGGCAGCTAACATGAAGTTTATACTGAAACTATGCTAAGCAAACCTTACTTAACATTTCTGTAAGTGGGGGCATAATGTGGCGGGATTAACAGTTTAATCAAGGCAGTACAATCAAACCCTCAGTCACTATGACTTGTGACTACGTACTAGCAAAACCGTCGTCAACCCAATTTCACTCACAAGTTTTTTAGGCATGATAGGACCGTCTCCCCACATCGATATTATCAATAAACCATCTCCTTAACAAACTGACAGTGATGAGATAAGATGGTTTAAATTTTAACGTTCTAACCACCCGGTCAGACATCGATTCTCTCCTATATATATATATATATATATATATATATATATATATATATATATATATATATACAGCAAAAAACAAAATTACCTCTCATGGGTATAGTCTATTTCATCCTGGTCCACACCAGTCGTTTTCAGACATTAAGTGTTTGTCTGGAATTGGGATTTTGAATTTATTTTCGACATCAATCTTCCTCTGAGATATGCCTTGTTTTTAATAAGGTGCTTGTGTTTGTGACTGGGGGAGGGCGTAAGGTATGCCATTACGGGGAAGTGGTCTGGGGTTGAAATTTATTTATGGCTAAAGCCTTATATTTTAAGATAAAATTTTATTCTTTCAATGTACTTTCTACGGGTGTTTTTCTAATCGACTATTTCAAAGAAAATCTCCAAAATTTAAAAAAAATTGAGTCACTAACAAACATCAAATTATTTGTAGACATTCAAATTTATATCAAACATTGTAGTCTTTGTGAGCCACCAGGGTGGCGCTTTCGGAGTGGGGCAGAGTGATAGCGTCTGTTTCTAGCCTTTTTTTACAAAGAAGTTTAGTGACATCTTCTCTCATAACTTCCTTCTCTCTTTTTCTCTCTATGGTTTTTTTCTTCTCTACCCCTTCGATATCAATATATAACTTCCGTTAAGTTAACCGTTTAAATGTGTCAATATCTGCTGACGCACTCATGTTTTCTCTCTCCCCTCTCGCTTCCTCACTTCGTTGGTTTACATGTGTTTAGTGCGGCCCGTCAAAGGTGTGTAAATTTTCTTTTCATTTTTTTGTTTGGAAGTAGGGTCTGATGATCCGCGGTCCTTTCTGTGGTGAAGTAATTTATTGCATGGAACCTTGGGGTAGTCTGTTTTTATTTAAATTATTTGCTCTGGATTTACATTGAGCTCTCTGGATTTTATCCTCCTTAGGTCTACCCATACGGATTACCTAGTTTTTTATAAACTATATATATATATATATATATATATATATATATATATACCCGGGTCTAACACCAAAATAATTTTCCGTCCCTCAAAGTGTTTAATATCTAAAACAAAACAGTAAACTAATCTAGTTTCTTTTTTCCTGGTTTTCAGGTAAGACGTTTAGCTATATTGATACCATTTGCCATAAGAATCACTGAAAAATCCTTTCAGTTATTCAGCTAGAAAGAGAACGGTTTAAAATGGCTTTGCGTCAGCCCCACTGTCTTCTCAAATGAGAAATGGTGAGAGGAAAAAGATCATTCAGGCCTTCCGTAATGGTACCAGCATTCATACTCTGGCTGCCATTTTTATGGCCGATTCATGAACCATCAAAACGGCGGTGAATAAGTTTTAAAAAGCGGGAACAATAGAGAGGAAAACTGAAAGAGGGATCATTAATTCAGCTTAGACCTAAAGAGATCTATAAGAAAAGATCCAACTCAATTCATAAGACATTTGGCACGTGAGAGAGGAGTTTCAGTTATGTCAGTCCAAAGAGCAGTGAAAAAAGACATGAAAATGAAATCGTACGTGAGACGTGTTAGGCAGCTTGGGGGCGAAGATTTCTTGAATAAGTTGGAAAAAGATCCTGGAATAATATATATATATATATATATATATATATATATATATATATATATATATATATATATATATATGTGTGTGTCCTGGAATATATATATATATATATATATATATATATATATATATATATATATATATATATATATATGAACTGTATTTCATGAGCTTTCGATCCTTAGGTATGATTAATTAATGATGACATTTTCGTTTATGATCGATTTCAACACGTTTCTTCTGTAACGCTTGGAGAGTAATTATACATTCTTACTGCTCAAATTAGATTCCAATACTGTTATAAAAACCTCGGATAATGCCAGTAAGATATATTTAATCATTTTCAAGATACAACGGTTCAAATCTTAATGTAACAATATTGCTTTTACACGATTTGGGCAATTTTTCCTGTCACAACCGGTATATATATATATATATATATATATATATATAGTAATTTTCTAAGATAATGGATTTTATTTATCAATCTGATTTTTAGTGGATACCCATATTTAAGTAGACTTTCTGTTTATTTTAAATAGTATTTTATTTAGGCAACCCACCTGAATATTTGAGAAATCTTATAAAAGAAAAAATATACGCACTCTGGCATCTTGACCTTTAATAAGATTTTTCGAATATTTAGGTCGGTAGACCATAATACATAAATATACTGTTTAATAAGTAAACGGTACGTCTACTCAAATATGAGTATTCACGAATTAGAATGTTATTTGATGCAACGTTCTTCTTTGTTGGGTGTTTACTATCCTTGTTACTCGCCGGCCGTCTCGTCGAGAGTCCGAAATTTTTAAACATGTCCCTGAGGTCTGTCAGTAATTCACGTATTGCTTGCTATTGCTGCGCAAATTGTGAAGGGAAAATCCAGAAGAGTTTTCAATTCGTTGGTAAGGAAGGCCTTCCAATCCGAAAACTTCTACCCTAGATTTGCTACTTTCTGGAACAGACTCCTTTTTGGATGCTTTCCCGAACACTACAATCTTAACCTTTACAAGTCTAGGGTCAATCGTTATCTATTCACCATATTCCTCATGATCTACAATTCTTACGTCCGTAAAGCAACCCCATTCAGTAAACTTCTACCTTGAGTGGCTCTTGGGTTTTGTATTGGGTGAATAATAGCGTAAAAAACGAAGAGCCTTTTTTTTTTTTTAAAATATCTTTTCTTTTCAGGGCGTAAGCGATCATGGATCGCTTTAGATTCCTTTGCTAAGTCATCTATGAATTAGGAAAGATGGTATTAGGTTGGTGCAAAAATAATGACGTAATAATGACGTTTTTTGACGTTAAAAATACGTCAAAAAACGACATTATTACGTCATTATTTTTGCACCAACCTAATAGAATAATTTCCCGTTGTCTTCTTGCAGTTGTGAATTCATAGATGTCCCCCTCTTAGACTGTCTGCCATCCCACGCTAGATAACCTAGTTCTAATTTTTCCTCTTTTAATATCACACACCTTATTTAGTAACCCTCTAACTTGGTTCATTCGGTACAAGTTTCTTGAGTCTTTTATTTAGTGAACTTCAGTTAAAAGAAAAAGAGTACCTACTTTTTTTGGAGTCCTTTATCATTACGAAAATGTGTTGAATCCTATCCGCGCATCATGGCTATCATGGCCACACTGTCGCAACTACACAACGTTCTTTACTAATGACGTCAGAAATGCGTCATCCGGTCGAATCTATTTCTAACAAAGTTATTTTTGGAGCAAGGAAGAAACAGTTGCACTGGTGTTTATAATTTTTTGGCACTTCAATCTTTTTTTTTCTCTCCTCTCGCTTGGCCTGAGTCAGTTTACAAATTTGTTACCTTCAGCCGTAAACGTAAACAAGAAACGTATCTGCGAACCCCAAAAGAAAAAGAAAAAAAAAAGCAATCGAGTTTATCTCAGGGTAAGTATCCTAAGCTTTTTGGCTTTCAGTGCTTGCTTTTCAGGGGAGGTTCGAGGAAGGTGATACAAATATGCTCCCCAGCAACGGGTTATCAAACTGGTTTCAGGTGACTGCGATATTTAAGATCCGGGTTTCGTATTTCCCGGGCTCGGATCATCTTCCGGGCTGGAGGCAGCCATGTATTTAACTGCTGAAGGCGTTGCATGACTGGTATTTGAAACTCTCTTTGGGTTTCATCGAAAAAAATATTTACATGGTCTCGGATAGGAACCAGATAAATCTTCTAAGTTTACTGTTTTGTATTTATATACATATACATTTATTAATTGATTTTTTTCTTAAATTTAGAAAGAGAGGGACAGTTCGAAATAATTTCGTCGCCATCTTTGTAACCTTGATTTTTGTCTTTGGGATGTTCTGCACGGAGATAGAATGCGAGTTCGAAACTTTATAAAGTATCAGTTAAAAATCTGAAAGACAAAAATTCGTACAGAAAGAAACAGATCGCAATATTTCTTTTTATTTATTTATTTATTTTATGAAATGTACAAAGCCCGACAATTATTTTAAAACATTTTTTATGTTTATAAGTTCTTTTTAGAGATACAAATATTTAAGCAAATGCTCTGTTTATAATAAACAGTATTAACGACCTGAATATCCGAGAAATTTTCATAGAAAATATGCGTCTTCCGACAGGAATCGAACCTGTATCCCATACGGATCCGTCATATAGCCTGACGGGCATTTACCGATTGAGCCACAGAGGAGCGTTGCCGTTAGCAAGGTCGACTTTACTGTTTTTAAACTACAATTCTCCCTGATTTTCTCTCGTACATTCATATCTGATCGATGCGTATCCAAATATAAACAAATGACGTCACGCATTATGAAATGGATAATTCCGATAATTATTTTAGGTAACCCTAACCCTAGCCACTAAATATGACGTTTTAATTATGTCGGATAAAAAATCCAATAGTTCTTTAAAATTATATATATATATATATATATATATATATATATATATATATATATATATGCCGAGAGTTTTTTTTTAAAAAAGTATTAAGAACTATTAGTACAAACCTCAATATTTTAAATTACCTGGTGTACGGGATAGAATAGGAGCAACACACGCGAAGGCTCGGAATAAACGCCCCTCTTCAAAACAGTACAAAAATAAAAATGCAACTTAATCAAAACATGGGGAAAGACAAACACCACCAAAAAACAAGCCCCCCTCCCCCTGAAAATGACTAATGAAGGGACCGAACGCGCATGGCATAATTAAAATTATAGAAAATTAGTGTAATTCCTTTCTCCTACAAAACGGAAAAGGGTATGGACGCTGGAAAAAAAAAATAAAAAAATAATTATATCTTCCTATATATATATATATATATATATATATATATATATATATATATATATATATATATATATATTTGCAGTATATAGATATATAATATCGCGCATTGAGTGCTGGCGTTAATTAAATAATGCTTGATGTAACAGAGCTAAAAATTATATATTAATATACGTTTTTATATATTAATATAAGGTTTTTCCTCACCAGTAGCACGCTTCTGAGTTTAATGCACAACGCAATCTTCAGGTGCTGAAACGCGTTGATAAAGGAGAGTTTTCCTTTTGTTTTTATTCATATTATCTTATAGAGATATATTTTCAATTTGTATCTGAATTTTTACATATGTGCTTATATATCTTTGTGCGATTGTGTGTGTGTGGCTTTTTGTGGTTGGCTGTGTGTGTGCGTGTGTGTGTGTTATTTCAAATTTACTATATTTATAGAACAGTGCTCACTATTGGTGAATTCACTGCTTGCATTCTGTTAGTCCGGTTTCCAACCAAGGCTAGAGAATCCAGTCTACTTTGCTATTTAATCATTAAGTGAGGCGAGACGGGAAGGAAATGGATGGATTCATACCTTTTCTAAGGCCATTACTGCAAAATCAAAAGTAAGGTTGGAATCTGAAATGATAAGGATATAGTGAATAATTTCTTAACCTTTTAACATATCATATAATCTACCAAGAGTGAATATACATGGTAAGGTGAGAAACTAAGTTATTAAAACTGATTCTAATTTTTTTAAAAAGCTTATTCACTTTCATACGAATAACAAAACTAAATTTAACTTTTAATTTAATAAGTGTCGCTATACATAAATATTTTGAATGTGTCAGGCTTACTGGCCTTTCAATTCTCAACGTTTTCCTTTTCAAATGAACATATTCACAAGATGACGGCTCTGACGAAAGCCCATTTCATGATTGCATAAAGTGGACGTGTCTCTTGAAAAGTGACTCTATTCATTTTAGGTATTTAACGTAATTCTGATTCCAGTGTCTCCAGTAAAAGTGGTTCCAGCTTCTGGCTGGATACGCTTTCTTCGGGAATTGGTGCTTGTCTGTGACTGGTGAATGGCGATGGGAAAACATATTGTTGGCCTCTTCAAACGGGAACGGAACAAACCACTTGGTGATGTATTCTGCAAAGAATTCGTCGTGACCAGCGTCGCGTCGGGCAACTCCAAAAAAGACGAGACGATAGCAGGAGACGCCATATATTTTAAGATATGCCGCCTCTTCTCACCCACACCCCCCACACACACATACACACACACACGGATACACACACACACACGCACAAACAAACAAACATACATACATTTTTATTGCTATAAACGTTGTATGTAGTGAATCCACGAGTTTGATTACACGTCAATTTTTTTTCCTTTGAATCAGTGAAATTAGCAGCTACTGGCCTAGAAATCGAATTTGTGCCTCTCGACATTTTCTTCAATAAGTCTTTGAATCTCTAGGCCGGTGGATGTTACAAAATACTACCCCCCACAAAAAAAAGACATTGTATCTGCTAAAACAGGGCGTAGTCACTAAATATAAAGCTTATAAAAATAATGTCGGATAAAAAAATCCAATAGTTCTTTAAAATTATATATATATATATATATATATATGAGTGTTTATGTATTTGTTCACACACACACACACATATATATATATATATATATATATATATATATATATATATATATGAAATAGCCTGGCAACACTCACATGTACACCACACACCACAAAAAAGCTATCAGGAAGAAAAACATAAAATTGTTCAACCCACCGTACAAAAAAAAAAGTAAAAACAAAGTAGACAAAATATTCATTAAATTCATACATAAACACTAACTCGTATCAAGCACTCTCCCCGATAGATACTTATCAAATAGATAGATACTTATCAAAAACACAGTAAGAATCTGCTACATTTGCACCGCAAAAAATAAAACAGCACAACGGAAAAACAATCAACAAACCACCTGAACAAATTAAACCCACATGTAATTGCAGAATAAAGAACGAATATCCCTTAAACGGCAATTGCTTGCAAAACAATGTAATATATCAAGCCACTGTAAAATCAGCAGATAACGAAGAAAAAATATTCAAAGGAGTAACGAAAAGATCATGGAAACAAGGAAACTACGCACTCAAAATATCCTTTATAAATAGTAAATACGCGAACAGTATAATGTTTTCTAAACATATTTAGGAGATTAAAAAGAACAAAAAAAATCACATGAAAAATATCATGGAAAATAAGCAAAGGAAAATCAGCCTACATCAATCCAAAAACTGTAATCTCTGCCTGGAGGAAAAATAGATATAATGATGTTCCCAAACCAAAACAAACAACCAAATAAACGATCAGAACTCATCTCAAAATGCAGACATGAAAACAAATTTTTACTACGTTACTTAAAAATCAAAAACTGAAAACGACCAAGAATAAATGAAAATAAATGAATAAAATAAAATAAACAAAAACAAATAAAATAAATTCATCCACACAAATAAATAAGTAAACAAAGTAAATAATAAACAAAAAATAAAAAAATAACCGTTAGAATAATACAACATACTACCCACAAACATCACTGACCTGTATACATAAAACGTCGAGCAAATACACAACGCACATGGCCTGGCACTTGCGTTTAGCATGAAACAGACTGTCGCCTCTCAGTATTGACCTCAGTGTCCACTTTTATATTTACATACGCTCTATCCCTGATATTGAGCACTTTAACCCATAAATATAGCATACTTTAAAACAATATTTTATTTATAATATATATATATATATATATATATATATATATATATATATATATATTATAAATGATAAAATATAGTTTTAAAGTGTGCTGAAGGGCAGAGTCTTGTCCCGAGAAACGGCTACACAACTCCATTTTATACGGGGAATTTTGGGCTGAGCATACGGGTTCGGATACCTCACATTAAATTCGGTTTTGTGCCACATCTGACCGCGTTGGGGGGTAGATATCCTTGCTTCGGGAATTACTAGCCTGCTACCCAATTCCTTGTCTTTCAGTAATATATTCTCTTTTACAATAAACCTCTCTTTCTTTCATCTACGCGCGTGTTGCTGTTCCTTCACTCGAGTATCACATTTGTCTGATTGTAACCTCTTTAAGGATACAACATTTTCCAGTACACCCTCTTATTAACATACATTTATATTGTATTCGGTATTATACCAATATAGTGACGATTAAACGAAATGGGAGTATGTGCGTATGTTGTATGCAAAACCTCCACCATTTTATATAACTGATATGAACAAACACCGATCCTGGTGTCTGTTGGCGGTCTTGTAACCAATTCTCGATTATATATATATATATATATATATATATATATATATATATAAAAAAAACAATACTCGTTATATATATATATATATATATATATATATATATATATATATATTTGTGTGTATGTGTATGTGTGTGTGTGTGTGTGTCTTACAGACTTTGTCGAGTACTTAAAGCGCAGATCAAATAGGTTTTAGAGTATGAGACCATGTGTTGAAATATGAAACGCCACCAACTGATTTTCTTTTCTCGAATCTTTTAAATTTACAGAAGGGTTGGCGAATTTGGAGCGTTTGCCCCACAGGTGGGCAATTGGTATATTTGACTGGGGGTCAATTTGAAAATCCAGCGAGAAGGAAAAACAATGCATCGCTGAGCACTGCGCCGTATTAAGCTTTAATTGATTATTTCTAAAGAACTTCAGTGATCTCGTTCGACATTTAATTTATTAGCAGTCCTGGTGGCGCATGGAGGAAAAGTAAATGCTAGAATTATCGGGTTTAAATCATAAAAATCTCAATTTACAAAAAAGCGTAGGTGACTATGGCATTTCAGACGTTCCTTTCCATTATTATCTGTGAAATATCATATCTACTCGTTGCCTTCTCCATAGTTTAGAATTCAGAATAGTGTCATTTCTAAGCGATTAACGGATTCTTTTAATCAGATAATATTTCCTATTTTAAACGTTATATTTAGCGGATACACGTGTTTGAGTGAACACCTTTTCTTTTTTTTCTTTTTTTTTTCTTTTTTTTTTTTTTTTGGCAGTGATATTAATGTCTACCGGCTTAGAAACCGAGAATCGTACTAATGAAAACTGCCCTACAGTAGACATTAATTTGATTATTAAGAAAAAAACAAAAACAAAAAAAACAAAAACACAACAGAGCAGTCTACCCAAACACGTGTATCCACTCAATATAATGGTTAGTAATAAGAACTGTGTATATATATATATACATATATATATATATATATATATATATATATATATATATGTGTGTGTGTGTGTGTGTGTGTGTATGTGTGTATATATATATATATATATACATTTGTATATATATATATATATATATATATATTTATATATATATATGTGTCTGTGTGTGCGGGTGTGTGTGTGTGTGTGTAAATAGGATATAGGATATAGAATCCAGACAGTTTGGTGAACTTTGACAAATCAGAAACTGTTTCATTAACCGGATTCGCAATCTTTAAATAGGCTTTCTCAAATCAGAACGAAATATATATATATATATATATATATATATATATATATATATATATATATATATATATATAACATTTTTATGTTTAACGTTCTTTTTATAGAAATGTCTTTAATAAATAAATTGTCGGACATTGTCCATTTCTTAATGTATGACGTCATTTGTTTACATTTGATACGCCATGAGCAGTTATGAATGTTCGAGATTCATGGAAGATTGAAGTTTATAAGCAGTCAATTCGACCTTGCCTACCGAACGCACGTCAGCGTAAATGACGATTCCGTATAGGATGCAGGTTCGAATCCTGTCAAAGGACGAATATTTTCTATGAAAATTTATCGGACATCCAGGGCGGTAAATTTTATTTAATACTGTTTATTATAAACAGAGCATTTCCTTAAATACTTGTATCTATAAAAAGAACGTTAAACATAAAAATGTCTTAAATAAATAAATTGTCGGACTTTGTCCATTTCTTAATATATGTGTATATATACCGAGAATAAAAGCGAAAGCTCAATGACAGAGCCTAAATATTATATATATATATATATAAAAATAAGTTTTTTTATGGTACAAAATTTAACAATAGCTCGGCAAAAGCAAAATTTATATGGCATTTTTAAAAAGGCA
>OZ010587.1:70843713-70853713 GCA_963932145.1 Acanthosepion lycidas | reverse complement strand
TATATATATATGTGTGTATATATATATATATATATATATATATATATATATATATATATATATATATAATCAACGGGATTGCTGTTTGGGGAGTTAGGTGGCCAGATGTAAGTGATGATGTAGTTGTAGAAATTGTTTGACAGACATGATTGGGTTCCCCTGTTTGTGTAGCATGATGTAGTGTCCTTTTGCCAGGCATAGGGGCTTCCAGGAGCCAATCTTTTGACCCACGGTAGCATTACCATCTCCAGACACTTTACGTAGGCCTCCGAGTTGAGACTGAGGCCCTCACCAACAAATTTTGAATTTCTTTTCTCATCAGGACGATTAGAGTGAGTTTTCCGAGCTGCCGTACCTTTGTCTTATCCATTAGACTCATCCAACTTTTTTCCAAATCCTCTGCACTGTTTTCAGATTGACACCGAAACAATCTGAAATATTCCAGTTAGAGCTTCTGGCGCGAATGCCAAGCAATAGAGCATGCTGTTTCCAAATTGAAATGAAGTGCGTCTTGGTGCTCAGATACGGTGCGCATGCGCGTTTTGTTTCATTTTGTCGGCTACACAGTATACCGTGCAGTTAAAATCAATCAACGCGCACACAGGAAATTAAAAATGGCGACAATTTATCCATCGCAGCCTGTATAGAAAATGCGGTAGTAAAAGTGTCTGGATCCCAACCGCTTCCCTAAATCTGACAAAATTATCAAACATTACGATTTGCGGGGCGGGGATCCTTTCTTGTTCGGGCCGAGTCATTTTTAGTAACCCTTCAAGTGCACCCTATACCCGAAGAGGAACTCATATATACAATCCATCGTTAAAGATGTTGGAAAAAATGGTCGGGTCATTGTACCGTTCCAGTAAATATCTAATTCCTGCTGCTATGCCCAATCTTTGCAAGAACCAGATCAAAACAAACATGGAGTACAGCTACCTTATCTGAACTAGAACTGCGCAGTCGTCACTCGAGTTGAATAGCGTGTACGCGGCATTAAGGGTGACGAATTCTCTTCCACCATACAACCTCTTTTCCCCACAGACAAAACATCGCAATAGTGTTACTATTCCGTTGCTATTTCCATAGCAAATGTTCTCATAGGCTAAACACGGACATCTTCTTTCCAAGCACCGCTACTTTGTTGAAAAGACTTTCAGAATGAGGCTTCCCGATCATTACAATCTGAAATCTGAAGTTAAACGTTATCTTTCCTAACTATCCTCATAATCAACTATATCTCTTACTTCATTCTCTTACAGTAAACTTCAACCTTGAGTGACTCTTGGGGCTAGTATTTGGAGAACCTTTGTGATTATATGGTGAACTCTCCCGTCGTATTCGATGTATGAGGGTCAAGCGGCTCAGTTCCTAGGAAACGACAGCCCAGATAACTGCACACAGGATTTCATTATAGTGATGGAGGCTTTGTGCAGAACCAACCACACTTTTTGAAAGGCCGAATATAGAGGCCTAGTACATTACGTGCCACAAGATCTCCAAACGACCCTCCGCAGGTTTTGAATACAGAGTTGTCCTTCTCCTAGACCAGTTGCCATCCAAAGCTATAGAACCTAGTCTGTCCTGTTATTTACCCATAGCTGGAAGGAGAAGAAGATGATTCACACCGTTCCCAAGGGTATTAGCACGCACGTAAGTGAATGTAATGGATTCGACTGGAATTCGAACTCGGCTCCCCGATTCCTCAATCCGAGCCGATATATATATATATATATATATATATATATATATATATATATATTGGGCACACATGCACCACACTTTCTCGCAGATTGGCCTGCCACCTGTCGAAATCTAGTGCAATCCGTGTATACATCAACCAACGACCAGCACATCATGAACGACCAAAGTAAAACTAGCAACATAAGACAAATACTAGTAGATAACATCAAAATACTCTACAGCATCCAATGCAAGGAAACATTAAAAAACTTTAGACGGTCTAATTATACAAATTAAACTAAATTTTGGAGTGCATATGATATACCGTATTTGACGGCATATAAGTCGCACTTCTTTTTTTTTTTTTTTACTTTTATGCTATATATGCAATATATAGGTTTAAAATTCGCGATAGTCGGCCGAAATTAGCTACCTGGCAACTTCTATTAGCTTAGACTTTAGAGTAACTTTCATATACCTATTATCATTATTTAAAAGGCTATTATGCGAATTAAAATTGTTATCATTGATAATATTCATTATATTAATTTCATCACGTTTAATATTAGTACTTTGTTTCACTAAAATTATATGCAATAAATTCAAATTAAATATTTGTAAAATATGTTTCATTTATATTTTTCTTGCGATAACTTCCGGTTGCATTGGTATAAATACAATCAGAATTTTTATATCCTAATTATTCTACCAAGACGTCTTTTGGCCTTGTCCTACATTTTGTACATTAGTACAAATACATATTTATTCTACCAAGACGTTTACAAGGCATAGGCTGTACAGATCATATAAAGGAAAATTTTTGACTGAATTTTAATGGCAACTGTACTATTTTGCTCAATTGTAATAATTGCTTGATTTTTATTTTCTTTTCTTACCTTTGGATATAATAAAGCTTTTTTTTTATAGGTTCGTGTTCTTTTATTATTATTATTCATTTAATTGTAATCATGGCATGTTTAACCAAAATAATACCTCATAAATATAGCCTAGGCTGTACCATTTGCTAATAATTTTACTAATTTCTCTAATTACTAATTTTTTCTTGATTTGCCCTGTTGGAATTGGGGTGCGTCTTATACACCCGTGCGTCTTATATGCCGTCAAATATGGTAATTAATGTGCCCACATATTTCATCAGCATTATAATAAAATAAATAAATAACAAATAAAAATGAAAATTTTAATTAACTTAATAAATAAATAAATCGCATTCTTTTTGTGCGACCTCGTTCTCAATAGCCGTTACACATGACGTCACGATAGACCATTTCAAATGTAGAGGTTGCCAAAGAATACAAGGAATTAGACAAAGGTATTCTATTAGGTTGGTGCTAAAACAATGTCGTTTTTTGACGTTCAACTTCAAAAGAAAAAACGACATTATTTTTGCACCAACCTAATAACTACCACACTGAACCACATCGGTTTTTGATAATGACTGTGAAAGTCGAAAGAACCTGGACAAAAATAACAAAAGTTGAAGTAAATCAACGCAGAAATAGGACGTCCCTTTCTAAATATTTTTGGAACTTAAACAAACCCCTACGGTAAAATGGAAAATATTAAAAAAATAAAAAAATAAAAAAAAAAAACAAGAACTTGTAAATCTTTAAATCAACCGTGTTTTCTACGTTTACAGGAGAAATTTCAAATAATCAAAAAAAAAAAAAAATAAAAAAAAAAAAGGTCTGTTAAGCCAAAGGAGTGAATTAACATTAAACTACCAACACATCTTTTACGTTAAAATATAGTCTAAAATTTTATAAAAAAGCAATTACGTATTACAATTTTATTGGTATAATTTTATTAGTATATAATGGTCCACCCTCTACGGGTAATTATCTTATTTGGCTTACTCAACTTAAATATCGCTGTTTTGCCGTTTATTTATTATTATTAAGATTGTATATAGATGTTCTACATTTTTAGTTTTATCTACACGCTCCTTTAAGAAGCTACCTGAATATAAAAACAAAATTTTAAAATTTTTTCTGTTATCTTTACGTCTGATTAAACTAGCCACCACTTCAACAAATAGAACGACATATTTGGCTACAATGATGATACATTTGTCGCTGTCATATTCTCCACAATCGTCAATGATGCCATGTCTATGTGCCGTTTATTGCGACATGAAAAAATAACTCACGGACCACCAACCTCTGACCTTATTTTTCTATTTAGCCTTGATTTGACATTTAATTGGTTAATCGAGACATACCCACAGGTATATTTTTAATTCTGACCTTATGCCCCCGACTTTAATTTTCGGAAAAGAGGTAACGATTTGTTTTTAAATATCCCTAAAAAAAATCATTTTATCAACCATCGCCTGAGGAAGTACAATCATAGTATTGAAACATGAAAACTTTTGTGTAGCGATTTCAAATGTTTTTATTATAATCTCTTATAATAAAAATCTAATATATCTATATCTATATCTATATCTATATCTATCTATCTATCTATCTCTCTCTCTCTCTCTCTATATATATATATATACTAAGTGTGTATTATGTGCATGTGTGTTAGTGAAGAAATGTATGGAAGGAAAGCTTCTCTCGCAAATGATATTGTGCCCCCCCTTCTCTTCTAGAATTGAAAATCTTACTTTTCTGTTCCTTTTCTGTCATTTTCGTCTTTAAATTACGGGTCGTTTCTTTTTTATGACACCTGTGTGGTCCGACCGCTATCCCCACCTACCACTTCCTTGGAGTGAAGGTAGTCAGCGTCCACACTAACTGGATAGACATGAAGTGATCAGAGAAGGAAGCGATGGTAGCGGTGGGGAGATGAAAAACTGACAGGGGTCAAGTCTTAGAGAGAAAGAAAGATCAGGAACTGTTTATATAAATGTTACACGAAATACCCTCTTACCAACTCATTGAGAGAGTGTTTTTTTATCCTTACCACTTGCATTAAGTATACCTCCTAAATTTTGTCTTTTTTCTTATATTTATATCTTCTTTCTCTCCTTTTCTTTATTTGTATCACCCAATTTCTTTCTTTCTTTCTTTTTTCTAAATGGTTTTTAATCTTACATGCCTACTTTCTTTTTTCTCTATTCTTTCTTTCTTCTTTTCTTTATTTCTTTTTTTTAAATTATTCTTAATCTTACTTTCCTTCTTTCTTTTTTCGCCATTCTTTCTTTCTTTCTTTCTTTCCTTCTTTCTTTCTTTCTTTCTTAATGATACTTAATCTTATTTGACTTTTTTCTTTTTTCACCATTATTTCTTTCTTTCATTTTTTCTTTCTTAATGATTTTTCATTTTATTTGCCTTCTTTCTTTCTTTCTTTCTTTCTTTCTTTCTTAATGATTTTTAATTTTATTTGCCTTCTTTCTTTTTCACCACTCTTTCTTTCTTTCTTTCTTTCTTTCTTAATGAATTTTTAATCCTACTTACCTTCTTTTTTCTCCATTCTTTCTTTCTTTCTTTCTTTCTTTCTTTCTTTTTTTAATTATTCTTAATCTTACTTTCCTTCTTTCTTTTTTCGCCATTCTTTCTTTCTTTCTTTCCTTCTTTCTTTCTTTCTTTCTTAATGATACTTAATCTTATTTGACTTTTTTCTTTTTTCCCCATTATTTCTTTCTTTCATTTTTTCTTTCTTAATGATTTTTCATTTTATTTGCCTTCTTTCTTTCTTTCTTTCTTTCTTTCTTTCTTTCTTAATGATTTTTAATTTTATTTGCCTTCTTTCTTTTTCACCACTCTTTCTTTCTTTCTTTCTTTCTTTCTTTCTTTCTTTCTTTCTTTCTTTCTTTCTTTCTTAATGAATTTTTAATCCTACTTACCTTCTTTTTTCTCCATTCTTTCTTTCTTTCTTTCTTTCTTTTTTTAATTATTCTTAATCTTACTTTCCTTCTTTCTTTTTTCGCCATTCTTTCTTTCTTTCTTGCTTTCTTTTTTCTTTCTTTCTTTCTTAATGATTTTTAATTTTACATACCTTCTTTCTTTTTTCACCACTCTTTCTTTCTTTCTTTCTTTCTTTCTTTCTTTCTTTCTTTCTTTCTTAATGAATTTTAAATCCTACTTACCTTCTTTTTTCTCCATTCTTTCTTTCTTTCTTTCTTTCTTTCTTTCTTTCTTTCTTTCTTTCCCACTTAAACCTTCTCTCTTAAACGACTTTTTACTAAAAAGCATGCAAATCCCCAAGTGACAACCTAACTTCAACCAATTTTCTTTATATCGTTTAGCCTCATTAAATTTCCAATTTTTTTCTCTCTTTCAATTTCTGCCCAAATTTCTTCCCTCCATGTTGTCTCTATTCATTCATTTTTTTCTCTCATTCATTCCTTTTACACATTTTGCGCCATATTTTTTCTCATTTTGTATTTCAACATATTTTCTTTCTCTTTTTCTTTCTTTTTAATTTCTTTCCCTCTTTCTTTCTTTATTCAATGTATTTTTTCTGATTTTCATTCTTACGTCTTATTTGTTTTTTTATTCTTTCCTTTTTCCCATTTCTTTTTACCTATTCCCCGTTTTCTTTTCAACATTTCCATGTCCTTTCTTTCTTTTCCATCTTTCTTTCTTTGTCCATTTTACCTTTTACTTCTAATCTGGTTTTCTCTTTCACTTCCTTTCTTCCAAGTGTCACCAACCAATTCAAAATATATCCCCTTCTATTACACTCCAAGCAAATTTTCCCCCCACTCTTTTAACCGGAGCATCCCATTAAACCGTTTGAAACACAGGAAGCATTCACTTCTTAACTTCAGGTTTCGTTACAGTTTTAGAAAATCTTACGTCCGCTTCGTCCTCTTCAGATGGAAATATTTATTCAATTATTTCGTCCATTTTTTTTTTTTTTTTTTTTACCCTCGACTATATTTTGTGACTACTCCCGTTAGGCCTTTCTACATATTTACGCCACTTAAATCCCAGGGTGAAGTAGTGACGAGTGGGTGGCGTGGATTAAATGTGAATGTTATAAATAAACACCTGTAATGTTACTTTTTCGTGTCCTTTTCATACCTTGTTTCATTGAGAAAAATAAGATTTTATGAAGGGAAGTCGAATAATTCACAATGCAATGAATTTCTTAATATAAACAGTGAAATAACTTATTCGACAATGACATGATTTTTTTTTTCTTTTTTGAAAAATCGATTTCACCCAGTATAGGAATAAAGTGACATTGTGGACACTGTAGTTTGAACCCAGATCACCAGTGAGCAAATACGGACGATTCCATTATTAAATAGCTAGATCACGTGATCGTAAAGGAAACGCATAAATGGGAAATAATGTGACGTCTAAGTGATCGCTATTCTCTGTATTAGGGTTGCTAGATTTTTAAATTGTTATTTTATTCCCCTGACAGACAATGAATTGTACATATGTGGACTAGTTAGGACTTCACAGAGTTTCTGAGGTATTATGGTGGATGAGGTAAGAATGCGTTGTTTTGTTGTTAGGAATATTGTTTATATGTTTGGGTCAGTGTTTGTGGCTAGCTAAGTTTAACGTTAATACAGAGAAGACCATCCTTTTCCCCTAGCCCCCTTTTTGGCCTTGTGCCACATTTGTACATTATGTGCAATAAATATCATCGCTATTCTCTATACTATCCACTATACTATTTCTCTATACTGACCATTATACGACTTACTATTCGGCGATTACTATTTGAACAAGTATTAACATTATTAGTATTATAATGCGAGTATTATTTGATGGCTTTACTACTAACAGTATCTGCGTTTACAAAGTCTCGTTTACAACGAGAATTTCGGAAGTGATGACGAGCATTCGCTGACCTAACAGAAGTTACAAACATCCCAAATCACTTGATGCTAGGTAGTAAAGCCACTAAGACACAAGGGGTTATTGGGTGTGAACGAATTAGAAACAGAAACATTACTAATGAACGGGAACAAAAAGAGTTATCAGGAGGTCAGTACATAGCGAATTACACTGCATTTAAATTTGTGTAGATTAAAGTTAGCTAAAGTTAGGATGGAGCTTTCTCCGGGCGATAAGTGCGAGACAAGAAACTGTTTTGATCTGTCAAATATTTGTTAGTAATATTCACCTAATGCAATGTTTAACAAAGAGGTGTGTGGTATGGATATCAGCTTCATCATCCTTCGACCTCCCTATGGTTGTTCGGAACTTCATTGACAATCCCTTTCCACATTGTTCGGTCATGTAATGCTATCCCCAGGTCCCTAATGTCCAACCCTGGGTCCAGAGCTATGGTGTTTGGGAAAGTCAATTTTTGTGAAAATACACTTCCAGAAGGACGTCATATGAGTAAAGATCAGACGAATTTTCTATCCGTTGACAGTGGCCGGCAAACTGTAATTGTTTTTGTTTCAGCTTAAGAGAGCCTGCTCTCAGTACCCCGTAAAAGATATTAAACGTTTCATGGGATCCCCAACTGATTCTCTTAATTTTTCTAAGTAGATTTGGTTATGTTCCATCCAGTCGTCTTTTAAGATAAACAGATAATGTCCAAGTCTATGATCCATACAGTAGGACTGGATCAATCGATATTCGAGAGATTTGGACTTTTACGGAGGGTGGAAGGTTTGAGCGCTAAATCCTGTGAATTTGTTACTATAAATAGGTATTGTTAGTAATGTTTTTATATAAAAAATATATTGTTGGTAATTTTACTATAAAAATATATTTTCATACGTCCACATACTTTCTTTTAGCTTGGGGAGTACACAACAATTCGCCCTTGCATGGAGTATTGCTGCCATATATGGTCTGGAGCCCCTTCTGTTTGCCTCGGGGTTCTTGATAGGTTCCAGAGATGGATATGCAATATAATTGGCACTGTTCTGGCATCTCGTCTACAGTCACTCTTTCACAGACGCGCCGTCGCCTCTCTCTGTGTCTTTTTTCCGAATACTTTCATGGCAATTGCTCCGAGGAGCTGCATTCACTGGTTCCAAGACCTCATGAGTTCAAGCGCCCTACGAGGCTGGCATCCCGCTCTCACCCTTTCACTGTCGAAACTATTAAATGCAGGTGTGTTCGGAAAACGAGAGTACACTGCCGTTATATATATATATATATATATATATATATATATATATATATATATATATATATACACCGGGTGTAACAGCAAAATTGTCCAAAGCATGTAACAGTAAAATTGTATCTTAGAAATGATTAAAGATATGTTACTGGAATTCTCTGAGGTTTTTATAACGCTATTGGACTCTAATTTGAACAATAACAATGTACTTAGCACTAAGATGAAATGATCAACCATCTTGGTGTGGTGACCCCCTGATCCAATTTTCTTTTCTACTGTTTCCTCTTTTTTTTAAACTTATTCACCGTTCTCTCGATGGTTCTTGAATGGACTTTGAAGATGGAAGCCAGAGTATGAATGTTGGTAACATTACTGAAGACCTGAATAATCTTTTTCCTCTCACCATTGCTCAGTTGGGAAGACATAGTGAACAAAATGATTTTAACCTGTTCTCTTCCTAGCTGAATAACTCAAAGCGTTTTTTCAGTGATTCTTAAGACAAATGGTGTCAAGATGGCTAAACGTCTTATCTGAAAAACTGGTAAAAAAAATGAAACTCAATTAGTTTAGTGTTTTTTTTTTTAGATATTCAACATTTTGAGGGGGTTGACAATTATCCCAGACTGTTAGACGATTTGGACAATTTTGCTGTTACACCTGGTACATTTCGAAATCGATTTTTCTGTATGCACTTATTAACCCGACGTATCTTTTATTTTATTGTTTAAACATTATTTTCAGTGGACACCAATATACGCAAATATGGGACACGAAACTGTTTGTTTGGCCAGTAGTTTTTTGTAGCCGTGCGGTTAATGCACGGCGGATCTAATGACAGTTTCCTCTAGTGGAACGTAAGTTCGAATCCTGCCGGAGGACGCATATGTCTATAGCAAAAGTTCTCGACTATTCAGGTCGGTAGATGGAAATCAGTAAATGTACTATTTAACAAATAAACAGATCATCTACTCAAATATGGGCATCCACAAAACATAACGTGTAAATAATAAAATTAAAATAATATATATATATATATATATATATATATATATATATATATATATGTATGAATAAAGCGTATGGCAATCAATATGTTTGGTTAACTATGCGTATTTAAATGTGTACTTATGTAGCATAGAGTGACTCTTTTTTTTCTCTCTCTCTCCCTGTCTCTCTCTCTCTCTCACACACACTCATAGTAGTAATATGCATAGTATGTTTGCCAAAATAATAAAATTAAAATAATATATATATATATATATATGTATGAATAAAGCGTATGGCAATCAATATGTTTGTTTAA
>OZ010587.1:70836213-70838713 GCA_963932145.1 Acanthosepion lycidas | reverse complement strand
AAATACATTTATTCAAATTATATATATATATATATATATATATATATATATATATATATATATATATATATATATATATATATAGTAAAAAGAGAAAGAACAGTAACATATATAATCCGGTGTTCTTATTGATATTTTATTTTTACAAAACAGTGCTCAATGCAAATTTACAGAGAATAAATATTATAAATTAACTTTTTTAAAGATATGGTTCCATCGCTACACAGGAATTACCATGTTTCAAAAACAGAAACTAACAGCTTCAAATTCAATTATATAATTAAATTAAAAGCACCGGTTCTGTTTCTGGTGTTTTCTCAAGTGATGGCGTTGAAACAAAATGGCTATTTTTGTAGTGATCTTATATCATTTTTATGTTATAATTTTCGAACAAATGATTATATATATATATATATATATATATATATATATATATATATATATATATATATATATATGGTGCACCAAAAGAAAGACAAAGTGCGAAACCATTCTATACTATGGGTGAGTATTTGAAAGGTTTCGTCAGATGACAGGTGCATACGTGTGTAGAAGGGTGCGGAGGGCATTTTGAACATTGGTCATGAGTTGGTGTGTTGAGGTACAACGATGTCCTTTTGGAAAAATATTTATATGGACATTTTACTCGTTCTAGTGTTAGGGATCCTCTCCCAAAGTACTTAAAAGTATTTTTGTATTGTATCTTGGATTGTACATTTAACAGCATCTAACATAAAAAAACAAGTAAAAAATGAAGGATCTGCAGACATATGTTTATATGGCCTTTTTCCTTGTTTTGGTGTGAGGAACGGGATTCCAAAGTTTGTAAAAGTATTTTGATACAGCCTCTATATATACATTGCATTATAAATGTGTAGGTTCATAACATAACAAATAAAATATTTATCTACCGGGCGTAACACCAAAATTAGCCAAATCATAATTATACATTCCACAAAAGGTTTAATATCACTAAAAAAAAAAAAAATCACTAGTCTAATTAAGTTTCTTTGTTCAGGTTTTCAGATAAGACGTTTAGCCATCGTGACACCATTTGTCGTAAGAACCACTGAAAAATCCTTTGAGTTATTAAGATTGAAAGAGAGCAGGATAGAATTGTTTTGTGTCAGACCGACTAACTGACTGAGCAATGGTGAGAGGAAAATATCATTAAGGCCTTCAGTAATGGTACCAACATTCATACACTGGATTCCATCTTCAAAGTCCATTCAAGAACCATCAAGAGAACGGTGAATATATTTTTAAAAAGAGGATAACAGTAGTGAGGAAAAATGGATCAGAAGGTCACAACAACAAGAGGGATCGTCATTTCAACTAAGAGCTAAAGAGATTAATTAGAAAAAATCCAACTCAGTTCATAAAATGTTTGGTACGTGAGAGAGGAGTTTCAGCTATGACAGTCCAAAGAGCAGTGAAAAAAAGACTTGAAAATGAAAGCGTACGTGGAACCTGTGAGGCACCTTGTTACTCCAGGGCAGAAAGTTAGAACGTTAGAGAGGGCGAAGATCATCTTGAATAAGTTGGAAAATGATACTGGAATAACACACGCGCACACACACACACACACACACACACACACACACACACACACACACATACATTCTTATTGTTCACAGTAGAGTTCAATAGTGTTATAAAATCCTCGGAAAATTCCAGTACGATATCTTTAATCATTTCTAAGGTACTAAGCTTAATCTAACAATGTGACAATTTTTCTGTTATACCCGATATATATATATATATATATATATATATATATATATATGGTTCATATCCCATCTCTCTGTCTCTCTACCCCTCTCTCTCTCTGTCTATCTATCTATCTATCTATCTATCTATGTGTGTGTATGTGCGTGTATTGCCATTTATATGTTTAGACTCGCAATGAAACACGTGAATGCGTGGTTAGGATTTCTTAAGTAAATATGTAAAAACTGATTCACTCCGATGATTACAAATCTATATACTGCCATGCAAATGTTAAAAGTAAAAAGTAAGCAGATGTCAGCAATTCCATAATACATTTAGCGTGTGAAAAGATATTGCGAATGTAATATTAATTAAAAAACCTTGATCATTTAATACTTAGATATGTTTTTGCTCGACCATTTATGCAAAATATTAACTTCATGGGCATGCCGGGTTTAAAATGGTACATTCTGGCGCCTCCCACCTTCTGGAGGGACCCTTAACAGTCCACTGTTGGTGAGAGTTGATCTTAGTGCAAAACAGATGCATTAATAATTAAAAACAAAATGCCATGATTATGTATTTATTTATCCAATCAAAGCAATTTCCGAACGTCAGCCTTATGGATATGAATGAAGGAAATTTATTATCGCAATATAAGCGCTGAAAAGAAATGTTATCGATTATTTAATGTATTGAACAACTTTTGGCTTACATACTTAGATCATATTTCTGCATTGCATACGGGGCACTGAAAAATCAGAATAAAAGAGATTGTTACTATTCAAGA
>OZ010587.1:70713713-70831213 GCA_963932145.1 Acanthosepion lycidas | reverse complement strand
GAAAGTAACGAGAGATCAATCAATGAGGGGAGAAATTAATGAGAGAACAATCAATGAGGGGAGAAAGTAATGAGAGAACAATCAATGAGGGGAGAAAGTAATGACAGAACAATCAATGAGGGGGTAAAGAAATGGGAGAGAATTCGATGAGGGGAGAAAGTAATGAAAGACAAATCAATGACGGAAGAATTTAATGAGAGCGCAATCATTGAGGGGAGAAAGTATTGAGAGCGCAACCAATGACGGGAGAAAGTAATGGGAGAGAAATCAATGGAGATGAGAACATAATGAGAGAGCAATTGTTGATATTTCTACAATATCTTATATATAAAGTACTGTGTATGTGTTTGTGCGTATCAAACAACTGCTTCACTAAACCGATTTGAATTCAAAAGCCCTAGAAAAGTTAGGCGCAGGGAACCATTTTCGTTGAGCTCAGATTCAAGGTTGCCAGATTATGCGAGGTTAAAAATATATATTATACTAGCCATTAGCGTTGCTTTCATGGTTCATTTTCCTTTTGTATCCCAAGTTGAAGTGCACATTTTATTTTAAACTAGCTTAAAAGCCGCCCTATCCGGAGGCATTTAAGATAGCTCCTGTGTAGGACTCTTGGTTTGGCGATCATCACAATAGTTAAGGAGGAGTAGATGCGTCATCAATAAACTACAGAAGAACTGAAAATTGATCGCTACATTTAAGTATTGCATTAATGTTTAAGCTTACCTTTTAAAAGTTCAACGATAATTCTTCTGCTGCCACTTAATTTAAAGACAATTTGGTGTGGGTAGATCATTATTTTCCGTACAAACAATTATTTTTTATTTCATGGGTGACAGAACAGGGGACAATTTATAATATAAAATTAATATAGCTTAAAGATGGGAAAATAGAAATTAGAATTAGTTATACATTTAACATTTGAAGCGTTAGAGAAACATAATAGCTAATTAAGTAAAACATATTATGGAATCTATATCAATAAATGCAAAATTCTACGAATTCTGAGATTAGTGGCTCAATATCTTCATTATATATTATATACTTCTAGGCAATATCACTCTTTAGGTTTAACTAATTTGCATATTGATTTTTAAAAAGTTTATTTCATTAATTAACTGTCCTTCATTACTGTTCTTTTATTTGAAGATTTGATTTTCCTATCAAAAATATTACCGTTTAGGAATATCATCTTATATAGTGCAGAAATGTGTTTGAAATGCGCATTTTACTTGACCTTCAACAAATTGGCATCTATTTGTAAAACTTTCGTTAACTATAACAAGCCAATTTATGAATGAAATATTCATTTAAAATTTTTGTTTCAAAGATTTCAAGTAGTGAATATATCTTACTTTGCGAGGCGATAGCGAGCGGGTGAAGCCTGCTCAGCCATGCGTGACACAAGCTTAGGCGGTCATGTATCTTTCGATAAATGACTGGAGTGGCAAATTTTTTCCCCGCAGTAGGTTGCCATTTCCTTCTGCGATAGACCGGTTGCCATCCAAGGCTATAGAACCCAGTCTGTTCTGCTATTTACCCATAACATTAGAATAAAAGGATTTATAGTTTTCCCAAGGGTATTAGCACGTAAGTAAATGCAGTGGATTCGACTGGAATTCGAACTCGGCTCTCTGATTCCTCAATCCGAACTGCTATCAATTACTCCCCCTAGCCTGCTAGATTACTATAAAATATATTGTTGGCCATTTTGCTTTATAAATGTATTGTTAATTTTGCTATAATAGGCATTGTTGGTCATTCTTTTTATATAAAAATGTATTATTGGTAATTTTACTATAGAAATCTATTTTTATATTTTGATAGTGTTTTGTTTTTGTTTAGGGGTTAATTATTTACCTATAGCTGGGACCCTAATAGGTGTTTCCACCTCGGATCAAGGTGGACCTGTGAATAAAAGCCATCTCCCGATCAGAGGCCTTGCTGCCGGATGTAGTCTATTCATATAACAACCAATTCAAGGTATGAGAGACACTCAAGTTACAGGGTTACTAAATAAAGTTTTAGTGTGAGCGGTAAGAGGAGAATGTAAGTGCATATTATGAGGATATGTAGGAGAGATAAAGACTGACCGTAGATTTGAAGAGGTTAAGATTGTAGAAAACAGACAAGGATCTGTTCCACAAAATAGCAGTTCTTTGGAATAAAGTGTCCAAGTGGAACTGACTTCTTAGTAATAGAATACGACGGGAGTTGGGCATGAATTTTGCCAGTGGACGTGGCATAGCTGTAAAGGTCTGAACTGGTGGAACTAAAGAATGTAGCTTATCAGAACATTTGCCACGGAAATAGCGATGGAGAGAGGTTTAGCCGTAAAGGTCTGAACTGGTGAAACTAAAGAATGTAGCTTATAAGAACATTTGCCATGGAAATAGCGATAGAGAGATGCTTAGCCGTAAAGGTCTGAACTGGTGAAACTAAAGAAGCTCGTCTTGACAATGGACACAGCGATAGCCATACGACGTTGTATATGTGGGTAAGAAGTTCTAATTCATCGCCAACGAGGCTCCTCCTAAACGCCTTTGAACTATTTCAAGGCTAGAAAATGTGGATTGGGCGTATCCTTTAGCGATATCGCAGCAATGGTCCATTTTTGTTCTGGTTTAACTTTTGTTAAGATGGAGCCAGGCAGATGCTGTACAAGGAACCGACTATTTTTCCAATGTCTTTTATTATCATCATGATTCGACCGTAGTCGGGATTATCGAGCCAATGCGAACATTCCTTTATTTAGCTGTTTAGCATGTTCTTCTCACTCCACGTGGAATATAGGTCTCTACTTTCATTCTAGCTTATGTTACTGTTGTCTCTGCTGCAATTATGGTTCTTTTTTACGGCAAGAAGTTGCCAGACCCACGACCAACCGGTTTTGAATTCAGAGTTATCTTTCTCCTAGACTGGTTACCAACCGAAGCTATTTAACCTAAAGTGGGGAGAAGAAATGGAAAAGGTATTTTGTGCGAAACTGAACGCACCAACCACAGCGGAATTTGAACTCGGCGATAAACACTACACTACGAGCATGTCCCATAAAAGTTGCATTCATTTCTGGTCATTGACAATTGTTCTTTCTTTCTATTAAATGCACATTTATAGTAAAAAAAAATAAAAAATTACAATACACTTCAGTTGTAAAAACATAAACAATCTAGTTCAATTATAGTTCTTATCTATTACGCTAACTCTAATTCCTGACCAGTGACAATCCCTTTCATCGTCATTTTATATGCGCAAACATTTACTAAAACAAATTCGGTAATTAAGCATCAAATGATTGAAACGATGCAAAGATTATTTTCACCTAAAAGCAGGGGCACATTTTAAAAATATAAAAATGGTAAGTTTATGATTCATTATTAAAAATTAAGATTAATTGATATTAAAACTAGGCCTTCTGGGAAATTGAAAATTATATAATACTGAAAATTATAATGATATTGATAATAATATTCAATAATATTGAAAATATTCAATAATATTGGAAATTATATAAATTTTTATAAAAATTATATAAATTATATAACATTCAATAATGTTGAAAATTATATAAATTGAAAATTATATAATAATTTAATTGACATTGAAAATAGGCCTGCGGGGAAATATTAGTTTGTTCATTATCTATCTATCTATCTATCTATCTATCTATCTATCTATCTATCTATCTATCTATCTATCTATCTATCTATCTATCTTAGTTTGTTCATTATCTATCTATCTATCTATCTATCTATCTATCTATCTATCTATCTATGTCTATTTTTTAAGCGTTTCACCCCAAGCAAGATGGGAAGCCACTAGTACGCAAGGAGTTACGGAGAGTTGGAACAAGAGCAAAGAGGATCGACAGAGGAAAGGATCAAGAGAAGGTTAGGGGATAGATCAGGGCATCTGGAGACGTCGATTGACGTTAAATTTGAATAGTTGAAGATTATAGCTATCAGGAAAACAAGAAATGGAGAGGGAGTTCCACAGGCGAGAAGTGCGAGACATTAAGCTATTGGAGTAAAAGAGACGGCTACATTTAACAATTTCGACAGTCAAAGTGTGAGAGCGAGATGTTAGCCTAGTCGAGCGCTTAAATTCATGAAGTCTGGGAACCAGCGAAAGCAGCTCATCAGAGCAGTTACCGTGAAAGTATTTGTAAGCGTAGTCTTTTCTTATCTATCTATCTATCTATCTATCTATCTATCTATCTATCTATCTATGTCCATTATCTATCTATCTATCTATCTATCTATCTATCTATCTATCTGTTTTGATGGCACACTTGTAAATATATCATTTTATTTCTGTCTGCTATTTTCTATTATTTTTAATCATTTCACCTCAAGGAAGGCCATAAAGCCATTAAGTTGCAAGGGCTTACTGAGTTCTAGAGAATATGAGAAAAAAAAACTCTATTAAGAAGAGAGGACGATAATAAAGCAACATGAATTAAGAAGACAGAAGATAACGATTAACATTGCATTGAAATTATTGATGGCCAAAATTGACTGGGACGCAAGAATTCGAAAGAGTTCCACAAGCGAGGAACTGTTAGCATAGGACTTACTGTCACATCTAGCCATTTCAACTGTAAATTAATAGTCCTTGTTGCCAATGTAGTACTGCGCTTAAATTCATAAATCTAGATATCACAGAGTAATGAACAATTACCACGAAAGTATTTGTAGAAAAGGCACAGGCAAGCTACGTTAGAGCGGTTTGAGAGTGACTGAAGCCGACATGCCAGGTCAAGATCAATAATATTGCTGATTTTTAGTTCTTTCTTTTTTGCGTTTATTTCTCCATTTTTCTTTTTTGTTCATTTTCTTTCTTTCTTTCTTCCTTGATTTTAGTTCTTTCTTTCTTTCTTTCTGTCTTTCTTTCTTTCTGTCGTTCTTTGTTTGTTTCTTTATTTATTTATTTATTTATTTCTCGAATTTTTTATTTTGTCATTTCCTTCTTACTTTTTTCTTTCATAATTTTCTTTATTTATTTATTTATTTATTTATTTATTTATTTATTTATTGGATTTTTTAATTTGTCATTTTCCTTCTTACTTTTTTCTTTCATAATTTTCTTTCTTTCTTTCTTTATTTATTTATTTATTTCTCGGATTTTTTATTTTGTCATTTTCCTTCTTACTTTTTTCTTTCATAATTTTCTTTCATTGTTTCTTTCTTTCTTTCTATCTTTATTTATTTATTTATTTTTCGGATTTTTTACTTTGTCATTTTCCTTCTTAATTTTTTCTTTCATAATTTTCTTTATTTCTATCTTTCTTTCTTTCTATCTATCTATCTTTCGTTCTTGCTTTTTTTCTTTATTTCTTTCTTTCTTTCTTTCTTTATTTATTTATTTCTCGAATTTTTTAATTTGTCATTTTCATTTTTAATTTTTTCGTTCATAATTTTCTTTCTTTCTTTCCTTCATTCTTTCTTTCTTTCTTTCTTTATTTATTTATTTCTCGGATTTTTTTAATTTGTCATTTTCCTTCTTACTTTTTTTTTTATAATTTTCTTTCTTTCTTTCTTTCTTTCCTTCATTCTTTCTTTCTTTCTTTCTTTATTTATTTATTTCTCGGATTTTTTCCTTCATAATTTTCTTTCTATCTATCTATCTATCTATCTATCTATCTATCTATCTATCTTTCATTCTTTCTTTCTTTTTTTTATTTTTTATTTCTCGGATTTTTTACTTTGTCATTTTCCTTCTTAATTTTTTCTTTCATAATCATCTTTATTTCTATCTTTATTTATTTATTTATTTAATTCTCGGATTTTTTTTACTTTGTCATTTTCCTTCTTACTTTTTTCTTTCATAATTTTCTTCTTTCTATCTTTCTTTATTTCTTTCTTTCTGTATTTATTTATTTCTCGGATTTTTTAATTTCTCATTTTCCTTCTTACTTTTTTCTTTCATAATTTTCTTTCTTTCTATCTATCTTTCTTTATTTATTTATTTATTTCTCGGATTTTTTAATTTCTCATTTTCCTTTCATAATTTTCTTTCTTTCTTTCTTTCTTTTTTTTTTTCTTTCTTTCTTTATTTATTTCTCGGATTTTTTATTTTGTCATTTTCCTTCTTACTTTTTTCTTTCATAATTTTTTTTCTTTTTTCTTTCTTTCTTTCTTTCTTTCTTTCTTTATTTATCTATTTGTTTATTTCTCGGATTTTTTAATTTGTCATTTTCTTTCTTACTTTTTTTCTTTCATAATTTTCTTTCTTTCTATATTTCTTTCTATCTATCTATCTATCTTTCTTTCTTTCTTTTTTTCCTTCTTTCTTTCTTTCTTTATATTTTTTTCACTCAATCTTCTCTACCCCTCCATATTTCCCCACCCTCTTTGCTTTCTCTGCCGGCCTTCGATTATTTTCAAATTAGACACACGTGTTGGCAATCAATTAAATTCTGCAAACTCGTCGCTTTCCCGTTTCAAGTCGACTGCAATTTAAGGTCTCTTGAAACCTCACGACGTTGGCATTTTCTTCCGGAGGTCACTAAATTCCTCCACCTTCTTCAAAATAAACAGACAATATTTCCTAATTCCTGTTACTGGATACATGGCGTCTTTTAACATTTTTTTAATACATAACTTGATTAGAATAAAACAACCACTCGATGTTATGGCTTAGTGTTGGAAAACGATAATAAGGATCACAAAATATAAGTTTCATTAAGAAAATTTGTATTTTATATAAACTTTATACATACATACATACATACATACGTACATATGAAGCTGTAATGAAAGGTTCTTTGTCTAACCTACCATCCCCAAATTTGTATTTCGCTGTTCAGTTATTGAAATACTGTTATCGGAAGTTGGTAGTTTTTATCTATTTGCTGTAAAGAAATATGGATAAATTACCTCCGCACTATAAACAACTAAGTAATTTATACTTTCCAACTTCAAGGAGGCTGTTCCAATAAAAGAGACGTAGCCAACATTAAATAAGGTATCCTGCTCCATAGGGGATCGTATATTTAAGTGGGTTAAAAGACAAAACACACTACATATAAAAAATCCAGTTTGACCGTTTAAATGACGTCACCTTGAGTTACTTGAAATTGATTCCAATATGAGAACACCGGTATTAAGCAAAAAAGGTTACGTAAATATATATATATATATATATATATATATATATATATATATATATATATATATATATATACATATATATATATATATACATATATATATATATATATATATATATATATATATATATATATATATATATATATATATAATCATTTTCCTCTCACCATTGCTCAATTGGTAAGATATAGTGGGGCTGGAACAAAATGATTTTAACCTGTTCTCTTCCTAGCTTAATAACTCAAAGCGTTTTTTCAGTGATTCTTAAGACAAATGGTGTCAAGATGGCTAAACGTCTTATCTGAAAAATTGAAAAAAAGAAGCTCAATTAGTTTAGGGGATTTTTAGATATTCAACATTTTGAGGGGGTTGATAATTATCCCAGACTGTTAGACGATTTGGACAATTTTGCTGCTACACCTGGTACATTTCGAAATCGAATTTTCTGTATGCACTTATTAACCCGACGTATTTTTCATTTTATTGTTTAAACATTATTTTCAGTGGACACCAATATACGCAAATATGGGACACAAAACTGAGGTGAAATATATATATATATATATATATATATATATATATATATATATATATATATATATATATATATACACACATATCAAATATATTTTCTTTGTGTGCGAAAGGATTTCGCTATTTTATATCATTAACTTTGCTAATCTACTTTTTGTATGAATGATTCATTGTAATATATATATATATATATATATATATATATATATATATATATATATATATATATGTATATATATATATGTTTTGAACAATAAAAAAATAAAAAAATAAAAATCTTCAGGTACTCTGAGTTGTATATTAATAATCTTTCGTTAGATTCCTGGACTAGTTTCGGCCATCATCAGGAAAAAAAAAATCCCTGCTTGTTAGTAGCAATGAAATACAGAAATGAATGACTTGCACTATCCTTGAAAAGAACTCGAAAGTGCTCGGAAAAAATAATAATATAAAATAATAAATAAAAATGGACTTTGGCAAATTTAACGATAATATAAAAAAACGATTTCGGGAATTTGAAAAAGTTAAAAAATTGGATCGATAACTGTTCGATATTATTTAACCAAATATGTTTGAAAGAATTCTTGCTGCTGATATACACCTTATTTAAATTTTAAATGATCTATCTATCTATCTATCTATCTATCTATCTATCACGATCTCTTATCTATCACGATCTCTTATCTATCTATCTATCTATCTATCTATCTATCTATCTATCTATCTATCTATCACGATCGCTTGTCTATCTATCTATCTATCTATCTATCTATCTATCTATCTATCTATCTATCTATCTATCACGATCTCTTATCTATCTATCTATCTATCTATCTATCTGTCTATCTATCTATCTATCTATCACGATCTATCTATCTATCTATCTATCACGATCTATCTATCTATCTATCTATCCTTCTATCTATCTATCTATCTATCAATCTATCTATCCTTCTATCTATCTATCTATCTATCTATCACGATCTATCTATCTATCTATCTATCTATCCTTCTATCTATCTATCTATCTATCTATCTATCTATCTATCTATCTATCACGATTTCTTATCTATCTATCTATCTATCTATCTATCTATCTATCTATCTATCGATCTATCTATCTATCGATCTATCTATCTATCACGATCTCTTATCTATCTATCTATCTATCTATCTATCTATCACGATCTCTTATCTATCTATCTATCTATCTATCTCTTATCTATCTATCTATCTATCTATCTATCACGATCTCTTATCTATCTATCTATCTATCACGATCTCTTGTCTATCTATCTATCTATCTATCACGATCTCTTATCTATCTATCTATCTATCTATCTATCTATATATCAATCTATCGATCTATTATCTATCTATCTATCTATCTATCCTTCTATCTATCTATCTATCTATCTATCTATCACGATCTCTTATCTATCTATCTATCTATCTATCTATCTATCTATCTATCTATCACGATCTCTTATCTATCTATCTATCTATCTATCTATCTATCTATCTATCTATCTATCTATCTATCTATCTATCTATCACGATCTCTTATCTATCTATCTATCTATCTATCTATCTATCTATCTATCTATCTATCTATCTATTAAATAGAGGTTTCATTTCGAAATTTCCGGTTCCTGAAGAAGGCCAGCGGGCACAAAGGCCAAAATATTGTGATTATAACAAAAAACAAGGCCATCAATCTGAATATAATTAATGTAAATAGATTATTTACTACGTTAAATAAATATCAACTTTTAATTAAAAAGTTGTATTCAATATTTATAATAGTTCGACGCAATCTTATGTTAAGCACAGCTGAGATTATAGAGTCATTGTGAACTCAATGGTCTTGCATAGAATGTGCTACGCCAGGGCTACATACGGATTTAAATTGCCATTCTCTTAGACTAGTTGCCAACCACGGTTATTAAGTCCAATCTCAGGTTGGAGGGGAGAAGAGATGCATTCATACTTTTCAAGAATATTAGAATTTCTTTTTTTCTTTTTCTTTATATCTCATTCTTTGATTGATAAGGGTTTTCCATTTGTTTTTTTATCTTATCATAGTATACAATATAAAATATATACAATGATATGTAATATAAAATAAAATATTGAGAATAATTTTACCTCATGTTGTATTAATTTCACAATTGTCCCACGGAACAATAGCCTAGTGGATTAAAGCTTTAGTTCGTGAATTTCGTGGCGTAGTAATTGTGAGTTCAATCCCTGTGTCGGGCAGCGTCTACTTGAACACAGTGAACTGAACAGTACTAAAAATAAGAACTAGATATGGACAGTGGAGCAAGAACAGTCTACATGCTTAGATTAAATAAAGGGTTCAGTTCAGAATTCCTTGTAGGTTACCCAGATCGATATACACCTGATGAAGGTCCGAAACGTTGTGATAACAACAATAAAGATTAAGATAACAGTCCGAAAATAAATAGCCTAAATAACTTGAACTCATATATATATATATATATATATATATTGTCTTCCTTTAATTTTCCCCCTTTTATTCCACCTTGTTAATCTATTGTTTTTTAACATCTGTCGTTGATAATAATTTTTTTCTTATCAACTTCTTTGTTTTATAATGCCGATATATATATATATATATATATATATATATATATATATATATATATATATATATATATATAAAGAAATATAGTCTTAAGGTGTGCTATATTTATGGAATAAAGTGCTCAATATCAGAGATAGAGCGTGTGTAAATATAAAAGTGAACATAGAAGTCAAAACTTAGAGGCGACAGTCTGTTTCATGCTATATGCAATCGTCAGGCCACATATGCTGTTATTTTTCTCGGCTATTTATATATATACGGGTTAGTGGTGCATTGTGGGTATTCTGTTATGGCGGTTATTTCACCGGAAGTCGTTTGTTTATCTATTTAGGTCAAATTATATTGCTTGTTTTTATATATTTAGGTCAAATTATATTGCTTGTTTTTATATATATATATATACTAGAAAGCTTCTCTGGCTCGATATTGCTTCGCAAAGTAAGATATATTCACTACTTGTAATCTTTGAAACAAAAAATTTAAATGAACAGTTTATTCATAAATTGGCTTGTTATAGTTAAGGAAAATTTTAAAATAGATGCCAACTTGTTGAAAGCCAAGTAAAATGCAAATTTCAAACACTTTTCTGCAAGACAATATTCTTAACGGAACTATTTTTTATATAAAAATCAAAACAATCCTCGAATTAAAGAACACTAACGAGGGACAGTTAATTAATGGAATAAACTTTTTTTTAAAAAAAAGAATATGCAAATTAGTTACTCCTGAAGATTGATAGTGCCTAGAAGATTCCATATATATAGGTTTATTAAATTAGCTGTTATGTTTCTCTATACTCTTTAAATGTTGAATGTATGACTAATTGTAATTTCTATTTTCCCATCTTTACACTATATTATCTTATAAATCGTACCATGTTTAATGGATGTCAGTTATCACCTGTTAATTTTCCCTCTGAATGTTCTCCACTGTCTTAACCGGGTATTGAACTCACACTCTTTGGGTCTTGTCACTGGATCTAATCAACGCCTTTATCCACTGTACCATGTGTCCTTGAGGACATTCCAGCCACCAGGTTTCAGTTCCACATTCTAACCTCCTGAAAAAGGCCGGAGTGTACGACGGCCGAAACGTTGTAATAAATATGGCGACAAAGATGAGGACAATAGTCCGAATAACGTACATAATACCTCATCTCAGAAATATAGACAGATAATAATAAGACAGTTGACTAAAGTTGCAAGGAGCTATGATCGCCTACGTCTTGAAGGCACATGGCAAATAAATGATGATTAGTAATGGCTTCCAAGATTAGCTTTTTAAATATCTTAATCGTAATGGCGCTATTTAGAACGTGGCAAAGATATATTAGTTGGAAATCAAATAATATCGGTTTCAACTTATTTGATAAAAAGATTCAAATGAGATTAACTGATTAAAATAGTCGTACAAATTAATCCAGAGACGAATATGCAATGTGGTTGGCTCTGATCTGGCATCTCGTTTACAGTCGCTCTCTCACAGGCGTGTCGTCACCTCCCTCTGTCTTTTCTACAAATACTTTCACGGTAACTTCTCGGACGAGCTACTTAATGTAACCGTGAAACGGTTAAAGGTAACCATCTCTTCTACTTCAATAGCTTCATGTCTCGCACTTCCCATCTGTGGAACTCCCTTCCTCTTACTTGCTTCTCTGATAGCTATAATCTCCAAATATTCAAATGCAATATCAATCGATATCTCCAGATGCCTTGATCTATTCTCCGTCCTTCTCTTCATCCTTTCCTCTATTATGCCTTTTTACTCTTGTTCCCACATTCTGTAACCCCTTGCGTGTTAGTGGCACTCCCGCCTTGCTTGGGGGGAAAAGTTTAAAAAAAAAATCTCCTTACAATATTTTGATAGGTACACCTCAGATGTCATTAAACTTTTCAATCACTAAAATTTTGTTCAATTAGATATTTTAGAGTTCATAGCATAGGATATAAAGAAATTGAACACCGAATAGGCTGCGTCAGAGGTAGATTCGCTCAAAACGTTAAATTGTTTGAAAGCGAAATCATTAACACGAAAACTCGAGTAATGTTCTTAAATAGCCTCGTCAGTCCAAGACTTTTATACGGATATTATCCATAGCACTAATATTTAAAACTGACAGCTGTATACAAACATTTTGTTAGGCTAATGGTTAAAATGGATTTGAGCAAGCGAAGCCTGTGGGTGAAGACGCAATACCTTAAAAAAATGACATGGCATGCAAAAACGCGATATTTGAGAAAAGGTTGATATTGAAAACAAACACACACACACAAAAAAAACAATAAAATAAATAAAAAATAAAAATAAAAAAGTAATAATGTTCGATAATTGTTTTTGAAAACTGAAACTACTCAGATATTGGATAATTTATATTTAAGTATGTACCTGAAACAAGGAAAATAGACCGTAATATAAATATTTCGGACTATTTTCCTTGTTGATATAAAAAAAAATCATTTCTTAAGGAACTTTCATTGTTTTTAGCCATACTTGTATGAATGAAAAATTGTCGCACGAATACACCCAATGTGTGTGTATGTGTGTGTGCGTGTGTGTGTGTGTGTGTGTGTATATAAATATATATATATATATTTATATATATATGTATATATATATAAATTATGACGTCACACATTATTTGTTTACATTTGGATACGCATCGAGCAGATATGAATAAATATATATATATATTATGACGTCACACATTATGACGTCACACATTTACATTTGGATACGCATCGAACAGATATGAATGTGCGAGAGAAAATCATGGAGAATTGTAGTTTAAAACAGTAAAATCGATCTTGCTAACTGAATCTCTATTTTGTGGCTCAATCGATAAAAGCACGTTATGCTATATGACGGTTCCGTATAGGATACAGATTCGATTCCTGTCAGAGAACGCATGTTTTCTATGAAAATTTCTCGGACATTCATGCCGGTAAATGTTGTTAATACTGTTTGTTATAAACAAAGCATTTACTTAAATATTTTTATCTGTAAAAAGAACGTATAAACATAAAAAAATGTCTTAAAATATATATTAATGTAAGGTTTTATAGGCAGAAACATAGTATAGCCTTTTTTCCTACTTGTTTCTTTTCTTCTTTTTTTCCGTCTGTACTCCCACACGTACATAAACATACATATATATGAATATGCTTTTGTGCGGAGCTACATAGGGATTTCTTTTTTAATTTTAATGTTTCTACGCTCTCTGTAAAAGCAATTTTTCTAAGCTATTTGACCCCTACTGGGCCAACTAGAGAATTTGATCTTTTTTTTTTTCTTTAGAGCCTGATTAATATAAGAACTATTTTCTTATATGGATACACATTTTGGTGCAAATTTAATATAATGTGTATAATTCCCCGACTTAAAGATAATCATAAAAAAAATTAAATTTAATTTTCTTATGTAAAGAAAAGAGTAAAACGAACAAACTCCCATTTAATAAGCATTAGCAAGAAAATTATGATTGATATTGTATTTTAGATTTTTCAATATAATCAGGACGATAATTTTTTCTTAAGTTTTAATATTTTCTGGAATAATTTTCCCGTTTCCTGTAGAAGTGAAGCTAAATTTCATACCGCTGTGTGTTTCAAATTTTATAAGTACTTTTATTGAAAACATATGGATCGTTGTTCAAAATACATATCCCTTTTATTCAAAATCTAAGCATTTTAGTGCCTACGTACTTTCATTCAGATTTTTAAGCGCCATCATTGGTTATACGTTAGCGAATAAAAGTTAAAGAATTTGGTTTTTGCTCTGAAGTAGTAAGTGTTCGACAATGTACTTTCCGCCTGTTGCCATTCAAAAGCGTAGTGTGATTTGTCGCATCCATGTTGACAAATTACAAAGGGAGTTGCAGATCTGAATGTGTCGTGAAGCTGAAAAAGGAAGGTGGTAAAAAAATCTCTGGTATACACCGGTGATTATGACTTAAATATTATGATAAACATGCAAATTTACTATGCCATAATTATTCCTTAAGAACACTTTAAATTTGACCGAACTCACTGCTAATGAAATTTCTCATGTTACATGGACCAATCTTCTTCTTTCATGGGCCATGTCCCTTCAGGACGTAGACAATCATGGCCCTCCACGTCTACTTGTTCCTTGTAGATCTTAATATGTTTTGTCTTTTTGTTTTTTCTCCCAAACCCTGTTCTACCATCCATATAGTCAAGCTCATAAAATATGTTATACGCCGTTTTAATCTGTCCCTCTTTCCCTCCTACTGTCCTGTGAGTATCAAATTTTCCAAGCCCTCCTTCCTCATTACAGGCCCCAGAAATTTCAACTGCCTCTTTCTGATTTTAAGTATAAGTTTCCTTATTGTTTCTATTTTCTCCAAAACCTCGCCGTTGCTCACATGTTCGGTCCATGGTATCCTCAGCATCTTTCTGTAGAATCACATTTCTGTTGCTTAAAGTCTCTTCTACCTCACAGTTGAAACCTGGGTTGTGAAGTTGGTTAGCATTTTAGCCTTTTCTTATATATATCAGTTACAGAAACATTTCAGTCTCCACACACTCTGTCCTCAAAAAAAAAAAAAAAAAAAATTCTGAGGACACTTGAAAAATGAAATAAAAATCTTACAAAATATTCCTTGTCCAGTCATACTTAATAAAACATGGAGCACTTTGTTGTGTAATGGTTAGCAAGCTTGTCTCCCTAGATCAATTACGACTGAATAGCGAGTTCAGTCCTCATTAGGTGACCCATACTTTTGGCCTTGTGCCACATCTAAGCTATGCTGAGAAAGTTGCCATACTTAATAAAACATGCATATATATCATATTCTATTGAGGAGATTGTCTAACATATAGGAGGATAGATATTATGTAACAGTTCAGTAATATTTTCTTTGTTTCCAACAAAGTTTTTCCTGTCTCTTAATACTCTACTTAGCTTTTGGAATGCATCTTTGGCGAACCCAGTGCGTTTTTGGATCTCAGGGTTGCACTTTACGCCCTCTGTCAGAACACTTCCCAGATATTTAAATTTTTGTATTTATTTTATTTTGGTAACTTTGATTTCTACTTTTCATTTTAGGCTCCTCCTTTTGCTAACAACCATGCATTCTGTCTTCTTGCAGTTGATGTTTAATCCAATTTTCTCGCTTTCCATCACTGGCTTCTCTAGGAGTCTTTGTAGTTGTTGTCTTTCCGTCATCTGCATATCCTATGTTTTTATGATTGTGGCCGCCAATAAAGAATCCTTGTAGGAATTCTTATTCTCTTAAAATTACCTCGTTGTATAGATTAAATAAATCTGGTGAGAAGACCCATCTTTGTCTAAGCTATATCTGATGAACTCATTTTATATCCATATGCAGGCTGTATGTCAAGGCTGCCGAGCAGTTCCAGCAGATCTTTGTGGCGTACTTTATAGAACGCCTTTGCATAACCTATAAAACACAGGTACATATAGTTCTGTATTTGTATTACTCTTTTTGAGAACATAAATATTGCATTCCTTGTTTCAGTGTCTTTGACGAACTGTTCTTGTCCTATTTCCGGTCTGATTCTGCTGCGCGCTCTGTTCATCAGTAGGTCTCCTATAAATTTCAGCTGTTCTTCTGATTCAAAGTATAGTCACCTTTTTTGTTTGCATATAATTTAAAAGTTTCTCATTACAAACATTCTCCATCTTTGAGGAGACAGTCCAGCATTTTCTCCCATGCAGAATAGATATCACGTAACAGTTCAATGATTTTTTCTTGTTTCCAACGAAATTTCGGAAGCGTTCCGACAGAGGGCGTATTAGAATGACCAAAGGTGCATTTCAAAAGCTAAGCAACGTATTAAGAGACAGGAAAAAATTAATTAGAAACAAAGAAAAGAGTATGGACCAATCACAGTTGATATAAATTGGATAAGGGAAAACTTTCTTTAAGGAAAACAAAGACTAAAGTTAACAAAATGCCACTAACAATGACACAAAGTAGAATAAGTATAAATTAAAACAAACTTAGACAGGTTACTCGTTCTTTATCGCTGGTCCTTTTATCGGCAGTATGTCTTACAAGTGTTAGATTCTCCAAGTTTTCTTTCCTCATTAAATGTATCATTGTGTAAATTTGGTTGTAGAACCAATTTTCCGTAAAATTTTCTCGTTACTCGCATGATCTTTCCATGGCATTGCCAGCATGATTTCGCATTGATACACATTTTGTTTATCATTTCACCCTAAGCAAGGCGATAACGCCACTAAGACGCAAGGAGATAGTGAGAAAGAACAATAAAAGAACAGGTTCCAGGAAGACATAAAATGGTGATTGACGTTGTATATAAACTTGTCATATCACCACATGAGGTTCCATCAGTAACCATGGATTGTGCAGGAGTTTTTAGTCAAGGACACAGTCCTGAGGTTCGACAACCAACATATATTCTTATATGGCGCCACTTGCAAATTTTCTTCTTAAAAAATAAAGGCTCAATTGAAAGAAAGTGTGTGGCTTCAGAATTGGACTGCTTCAAAGGAGTTCAAATACCGAAATGATATATGTTGTAGTTTAAGGCGGGCTCTTTGCTTAGTGGTTCCAGCAGTTGAAGACGTCCAAAGAAAGGTCCCTCAACGATTTCATCAAATCGAAATCGGTATCTTTCTTTTATGATGGAATGCAGCTGAGTTTGGGTTAGGTCATCTGATGGCAGGTAATTTTTTAATGATTGACTTATGATGCTCAGAATAATAAGAGCTAGGTTTAGGTCATCAGATGCCAGGTAATTTTTTAATGACTGACTTATGAGGCTCAGATTAATAAGAGCTGGGTGTAAGACATCAGATACCAGGTAAATTTAAATGGCTGATTTATGATGCTCAGAATAATAAGAGCTGGGTTTAGGTCATCAGATGCCAGGTAAATTTTAATGACTGATTTATGATGCTAAAAATAATAAGAGCTGGGTTTAAGTCATCAGATGCCAGGTAAATTTTAATGACTGATTTATGATGCTCAGAAGAATAAGAGCTGGGATTAGGTCATTAGATGCCAGGTAAATTTTAATGACTGATTTATGATGTTCAGAAGAATAAGAGCTGGGTTTAGGTCATCAGATGCCAGGTAAATTTTAATGACGTATTTATGATGATCAGAATAATAAGAGCTGGGTTTAGGTCATCAGATGCCAGGAAAATGTTAATGACTGATTTATGATGCTCAGAAGAATAAGACCTGGGTTTAGATCATCAGATGCCAGGAAAATTTTAATGACTGATTTATGATGCTCAGAAGAATAAGAGCTGGGTTTAGGTCATCAGATGCCAGGTAAATTTATTTAATGATTTATGATGCTCAGAAAAATACGAGCTGGGTCGAAGTCATCTGATGCTACGTAAATTTTAATGACTGACTTATGATGCTCAGAATAATAAGAGCTGGGTTTAAATCATCAGATGCCTGGAAAATTTTAATGACTGACTTATGATGCTCAGAATAATAAGAGCTGGGTTTAAATCATCAGATGCCTGGAAAATTTTAATGACTGACTAATGATTCTCAGAAAAATAGGAGCTGGGTTTAAGTCATCTGATGCTACGTAAATTTTAATGTCTGACTTATGATGCTCTGAATAATAAGTGCTCTGCTGAAGTCATCTGATGCCAGGTACATTTTAATGACTGACTTACGATGCTCTGAAAAATAAGAGCTGGGTTTTAATCAATTGATGCTACGTAAATTTTAATGACTGGCGATTCTGAGAAAAATAAGAGCTGCGTTTTAATCATCTGATGCTACGTAAATTTTAATGACTGACTTAAGCTGCTCAGAATAATAAGAGCTGGGTTTAAGTTCTCAGATGCAAGGTAAATTTTCATGACTGAATATGATTCTCAGAAAAATAAGAGCTGCATTTTAATCATTTGATGCTACGTAAATTGTAATGATTGAATTATCATTCTCAGATAAATAAGAGCTGGGTTTTAATTATCTGATGCTACGTCAATTTTAATGCCCGACTTATGATGCTGACAAAAATAAGAGCTGGGTTTAAGTCATCAAATTCTACGTAAATTTTAATGACTGACTTGTGATGCTCAGAACAATACATGCTGTGCTTAATTCATCTGATGCCAGGTAAATTTGAATGAGTGACTTATGATGCTCAGGATAATAAGAGCTGGGTGTAAGTCATCTGATGCTAGGTAAATTTTAATGACTAACTTATGATTCTCAGAAAATTAAGAGTTGCGATTTAATCATCTGATGCTACGTAGATTTTAATGACTGAATTATGATTCTCAGAAATGTAAGAGCTGGGTTTTAATCATCTGATGCTACGTAAATTTTAATGACTGACTCATGATTCTCAGAACAATAAGAGTTGCGTTTAATCATTTGATGCTACGTAAATGTTAATGACTGACTTTTGATTCTCAGAAAAATAAGTGCTGGGTTTATGTCATCTGATGCTACGTAAATTTTAATGACTGACTTATGATTCTCAAAAATAAGTGCTGGGATTTAATCATTTGATGCTACGTAAATTTTAATGATTGAATTATGATTGTCACAAAAATAAGAGCTGGGTTTTAATTATCTGATGCTACGTCAATTTTAATGCCCGACTTATGATGCTGACAAAAATAAGAGCTGGGTTTAAGTCATCAGATTCTATGTAAATTTTAATGACTGACTTATGATGCTCAGAACAATGAGTGCTGTGCTTAATTCATCTGATGCCAGGTAAATTTGAATGAGTGACTTATGATGCTCAGGATAATAAGAGCTGGGTGTAAGTCATCTGATGCTACGTAAATTTTAATGACTGACTTATGATGCTCAGAATAATAAATGCTGTGTTTCGGTCATCTGATGCCAGGTAATTTTTTAATGACTGTCTTATGATGCTCGGAGAAATTAGGTTTGTGTTGAGGTCATTTATATTCCGGTTCCATTTTGGGACCCGAATATAATGTAAATAAATGGGTCAAAACATTTGTGTGCGTTTTAATTGTCTATGTGTATTTTGTTGATAAAATAATTTAGATTGAGCTTAGTTCATATTATAGAGCTTGGTTTTGGTCATCGAATAAACGGTAAATATGCTAAGAATTTATATGTGATTTTGTCAAAACTAGGAAAAATTTGGAGTAACCTCATATAAGTATATAAAAGCGCGTGTATGATGGGAAAAATTTTAGCTCATATTTATTCCCCGTGTCGGAGGTTGGAAATGTGTGTGCGCCCGCGCGTGCGTGTATATATATATATATATATATATATATATATATACATATGTATGTATGTATGTATGTATGTATGTATGTATGCATACTTCAAATTTGTATATGTTTATTGAAGAAGAGTGCTTAGTGAAGTCAGTTACCTGGCATAGTACGGTTAGTTACTCCACATGTACTCCTTGCTTGGTGATAGGTGGGGTTGAAAATTCTCCGGCTAACCAAGATTTCATTTATCAATTAAGTAATTTGAACATGTTTTGAAAAGTTGGTTCTGTAGAGACAAATTAGTATAAGCTGACAATTGGAAAAAAAATTTTTTTTTGCGACGCTTGAAGACAAAAATGAAATTGAAATGTAACACTAACGACAAAAATGTTTCGATTTCATTTTTGCCTTGTAAAAGTCAGAGACGAAACGCGTCGGCAAAAAACTAAGATGTTTTTCTAATTGCCTTCTTATATCATACATACATACATATATATATATATATACATATATATATATATATATATATATATATATATATATATAACCAGATGCGATGAGAACAAAAGTGATATATAAATTCCAACGTTCACAGCATTAATCCAAAAGAGGGCTCGATGCCGATAGTACAGTGATAATTATTTATTTATTATAATTTTACCATATAGACAAAACCATTTTACTCACTACAAAGATACAACTTCGTTTCTGTGCATTTCAACTGCACATCGACGAGTGAGAAACGCTTTTTGTCTATATGATAAAATCATAATAAAAGCATATATATATATATATATATATATATATATATATATATATATATATATATATATACAGATAGATAGATAGATAGATTCATTCAGTACTATTATAGACATTAAGGAAGGCTGATAATAATAAATCCTCTGTATCTATCTCCGTGCGACTCTCTCTCTCTCTCTCTCTCTCTGTATAATACTGACATGAAGTGGGATGATTATAATGAATCAATTCCTAGAAAAATGGTTTCATTTTGATGTGCGAAACAATTTTTCTCTTCAGAATCCATCTTGTACATTTACTAATCTGCCATTCATTCGTGCATTGCATATTGATACCATATATGGTCTGTGGATCCGGCTATATATCACGAGATTCTAGACAAAATCCAAAGGGTCTTCATCTGACTTTTCGACATTTTATTTATCACCACCGTGACGTGGCTTCCCTCTGCTGCTGTTTCTATATAATATTTTCACGGTAATTTTGTTCCAAGGAGCTTTCATCCATAGTACCTTGGCCGGATGGATTTAAATGTACTACTCGGATGGAAACTAGGTCTAGTCGTTTTACTGCTAAAAATAACAAGATGAAACCGTAAGTTCTATCTTAATATTTTCTTCTCTCGTACTTCTTGTCTGTGGAATTCTCTTCCAACTCCTTTCTTTCCTATCACCTACGAAATTCATTAATTTAAATGGAACGTCAATCACCATCTTATGGCTTCCTGAACCAACTTTTTTTTATTGTTTTTTCTCCTTATTTGCGTTTTCTCATTTTCTTTCACTCATTAACACATTGTATTTTAGTGGTATTGTCTTCATTATCGCCTATCTATCTATCTATCTATCTATCTATCTCTCTCTCTCTCTCTCTCTATATATATATATATATATATATATATATATATATATATATATATATATATATATATATATATTGAAACAATTATGTATATTTGGATTTTGCTAACCAGGCGCTTCTTTATAGCTGAGTGGTATAGTACGTCAGATCAATTGATAGAACACAGATTCGATTCCTGGTGGAGAATGCATATTTTCTACGAAATTTATCGAGCATTTAGGCCCGTAAATGTAATTAATACTGTTTATTAAAAAGAAAGCAGAGAATTTACTTTAAATTGTTTCTTTTAAAATAACCGGAAAACAGATAATATATAACTCTGTCTGTCTGTCTGTCTGTCTCCCCCTCTCTCTCTCTCTATATATATATATATATATATATATATATATATATATATATATATATATATATATATATATATATAATTTGTTTATTTAGGCAGCTATTCTTCTTTCATGCACATTTCATTGAAAAAAATATTAGTTCGCATGAGAAAAAACTAAATAAAAACACCTTGTTTCTCATATTCTATGAAATGTGCATATATATATATATATATATATATATATATATATATATATATATATATATATATAATTTGTTTATTTAGGCAGCTATTCTTCTTTCATGCACATTTCATTGAAAAAAATATTAGTTCGCATGAGAAAAAACTAAATAAAAACACCTTGTTTCTCATATTCTATGAAATGTGCATATATATATATATATATATATATATATATATATATATATATATATATATATATAATTTTAAATATAAAAACAGTAATCTCCGTATAACATTACGTCAACTAGATATTTCTTATTGAAATTTAAATTATGTAACAGCCAGTCCCTACTCAGCACCTGAAGATTGAGTTGTGATTGAAACTCCGAGTCGTGCTACCGATGAGGAATAATACTTAGATTTATTAATATATATATATATATATATATATATATATATATATATATATATATATATATATATATATATATATATGTATATATATATATATATATATATATATATATATCTGGTATCTCAACTACAGTCAATTTCTCACAGACGTGTTGTGGCTTCCCTCTACAAATATTGTCATGGCAACTGCTCTGACGAACTACTTTCACTGGTACGCCAACGGCATGAATTTAACCGTGCTCCAGGTTGGCATCTCTGTCTAGCCCTTCTGTCGTACTTCTCGACAGTGTAACTCCCTTCCTCTTACTTGCTTACATGATAGCTATGAGCTTCACATATTCAAATGTAATGTCAATCGACATCTTCTGATTCCTTGATCTTGATCCCCGTCTTTCCCTTTATCTTTTCCTCAAATATCTCTGTTTACTCCTGTGGTAACCTAGAAAAGGTTACCGAATAAGGAATAACCAAAACGGAGGTTGGAAATGAAATGGTAATCTTTATAACATCAACAAAATACAATACTCACCAGCAGCGTGAAGTAGGTAAACCACTGCTAGTGGTGGACTACTTAGACGGCATATTACCCCCCCCCAACTGGGCACCTCGACGTAGCGTAATGGTTAGCAAGCTTGTCTTGCCAGATCAATTACGAGTGAATAGTGAGTTCGATTGTCACTGGGTGCGTAATACATTCGGCCTTATGCCACATCTAAGCTACGCTTAGAAAATCATTTTGGGGCTCCTCTAAGTGGTGTAATGGTTAGCAAGCTTGGCTCGCTAGAACAATTACGACTGAATAGTGAGTTCGATCCTCACTGGGTGCCCCTTAATTTCGGCTTTGTGCCACATCTAAGCTGCGCTTGGAAAATCACTATTACCCCCCCCCCGACACACACACACACACTTACAATAGTGTCCAACGTATTTATGAGGATTGGGACATATTCCTTAGTGTTCATAGGTTCGGTATATAACAATTATTACTTTAACTCTGTAACCGCTTGCGTGCTGGTGGTACTCCTTGCTTGGGTGGAAATGCTTAAAAAGAAAAAAAAAATATATATATATAGCATCTTTGGGGTCTATATTATTAGGTTGGTGCAAAAATAATGACGTAATAATGGCGTTTTTTGACGTATTTTTAACGTCAAAAAACGACATTATTACGTCATTATTTTTGCACCAACCTAATATTTGAAAAGGATAAAATGTATCAGACCTAAAACGACAAGACAAATAAAAACTTCCACACTGTTAGAGAAGTAATAAATGCGGCCATACGGACAGGCACACACTGTTTTAGATTGTTTGGTCCCATCACAGAATATTTACTTTTCATAACCAACACTTGTGGCTCTTATGTCTGCATTTCAAGTGTTCTAAGCTGTGGACGTATTAAGTAATTAACACGGGGTGACAGGTTTTCCCCTTCCATCTTTTTTTCATTTTCCTTGTTTTTACCGCTCTAAAAATCTATCCCAGTGTTTTGTAAGAAGGGGCCACTCAAGAACTCTGCCAACAAATCTGATACAACTTATGCCAGGAGATGTGTGTCCTGACACACGTGAACTGCTTGCGATAGACATTTTGAATAAAATATATGGGAATAAAGATGATTTTTTTTTTAATCGTAGGGTACTAGAGTGGGTGTAAAAAATCAAAAAAAAAAAAAGAAAATTTTTTCTATTTAATATCAGTTACAAAGGTGCTCCTAAAATGTTCGTTTAATTTCAGGATTAAAAAAAAAACAAAAGAAAAGAAAACACACACACGCACAACAAAAGCTTCGAAGTAGAGTGAAAATAAACTGCTCGGCTATTGCTCACAAAGAGTTGCGGCAAAATTCGCACATATTATACAGTTATCTTGAACTTGCTGGTAGCACAGACGACTATCTAAAAATCTTCAGGGTGTTGAAAAGTTCTCGGCCTGACCCATAAACCAAAATCTGAATAAATAATCAGATTTCGGGTGGAGGTGAGGGTCGAAAATTGACCGAAAAATTTTCACTAAAACTTGCACACAGACAGACACATACACAAATATATATATATATATATATATATATATATATATATATATATATATATTTGGTTATTGAGAGCTTTCTAATAAGTACCGCGCATATAATATATAAATAATTTTTATATATATATATTTATTTATATTTATATACACACTTTTCACACACACACACACACACACACATTTGAAAAATCGACCATATGTAATTTAAGCTCTACTTCTGTATGGAGCACTGTTTTTTGTTTTTTTTAAATAAAAACAAAAATACTAAAGAACACCGGATTATTTGCCTAACATGTTCTTTCCTATTTTTCTACACACACACACACACACACACACACACACACACACACACACACACATATATATATATATATATATATTCAAACATATTTCATTAAATAATTTATACATATTATTACAATTGCAATAAGTTTGTCTTTCTAATTTACTCCTAAAGCTTATCTTAGAAAAGGATCAAAGTACTTGGGTTAAAAAAAAATAAACAAAAAACTACGGTGCCTTCATGGATGAATTTCATCTTAACATCAAGAAACTGATTAGACAACTGGAAAGGATCAATATAAAATATCAATATAAAAATAAGTAAACACAATATTTCGATATTATTCAATGAAACATGTTTGAATGAAGATATGCTGCCTACATGTGTGTGTGTGTGTGCATGTATGTGTGTGAATGTTAAGGTAGACACTTAAGTCAACACAATGCGCTGACAGTCTGTTTTATGCGTTCAAGAAACAAACGGTTGCAAGTTGGTGTTACCGCAGTGCTCTATCTCTGATATGACCACTTTTACACATAAATATAGCTTACCGTTCAAATATATATATATATATATATATATATATATATATATATATATATATATATGTATGTATGTATTATGACGAATTACATTCTTCATTAGTTCAAACAGTTCTGACCTTCACAGGCAAGACCCGCCGTGCCACGTACACAGAGTCGAATCATCCTCATTCCCTTCGTATTCCATTAGTAAGAAAGAAGTTCCATTCGGATAGCTTCTTCCAGCGAGCCGCTGCTTTGTGACATTGATTTCCGGGAAGATTCTTACCTGAGTATTAACCACTACAAGTCATTAGTTTTTCTACATGTCCTCATGATCAGCTCTTCTTACCACATCCTCTTAACCTTATACAACAAACTCATTCAGTAACCATCTACCTTGAGAGGCTCAGGTCTTGTATTGGGTGAGATATTATTTTTATGTAATTTTAATTGACAGTTTGTACTTTACTCTAGAGTGACTCAGTGGTAAACCTTTGATTCCCAAATGAATGGGTTTTGCAACAAGATATTGACCCTATATATACGGCTAAAACTAGGAAAAAATGTCTTATTGAAAACAATGTCAGTACACTCAAATGGCTCTAAGTCTCCAGACTTGAATCCAATAGAGAATTTGTCGTGTTTATTAAAAATACAAGTTCAAAGAAATCCAAACAACATCCTGGACCAAAAAAGATTATGCAAAGAAGAATGGAGTAAAATACCAACGGAAACTTGCAAATCATTGATTAAAAGCTACAAAAAGAGACTGATTGCTGTTGGATTGAATAAAGAGTCAAAATTAACAGGGAGTAAGATCTGGTTTGTAGCGATTGTAATCGACAGTTTTGATATTTATCTCTGTCAACACAAATCTTTATTGCATAACGATATTCTTAATTACATTTTGCAAACTAGTCAGCTGTGACAAGCAGTTTTTATTTGGGTGTTTTCAAGGAGCTGTTACAACTGTCTCCTTCAATCTGAAATAACAAAATTTGCCAGGTCAGCTTCTTTGATATCGGGTAATAATATACTAAAATGATAATAATCTGGGGCAGTTATAATTGTCTCTCCGAAAAAGTCTCAAAACCTTTGCAATGCACCTCGTATCTATCTATCTATCTATCTATCTATCTATCTATCTATCTATCTATCTCTCTCTCTCTCTCTCTCTATATATATATATATATATATATATATATATATATATATATATATCCCAATTTGTCCATATCTATCTATCTATCTATCTATCTATCTATCTATCTATCTATCTATCTCTCTCTCTCTCTCTCTATATATATATATATATATATATATATATATATATATCCCAATTTGTCCATATCTATCTATCTATCTATCTATCTATCTATCTGTGTGTGTGAGTGTGTATATATATATATATATATATATATATATATATATATATATATATATATATTCATGAATTATTCATACAATAAACAAATACAAAGGTTAATGATTTAATTGGCGAGAAATCCATCTTCGCGAACAATTCAAATAATATACAAAAATCCCGAACCTGTTTATGAATGAAAAGATCATTGTTTTATAAATTTCAAGAACAAAATCTATTCCATACCTGAGGATGTCTGTAGGAACAGACGAAAGCTTGTAAAAATAATACGACCTTATGCAACTGAAATTTATAAAACAAGGATCTTTTTATTCATATACAGTTTCGGGGTTTTTGTATATTATTTGAATTATTCTCGAAGGTGGATTTCTCGCCAATTAAATCATTAACCTTTGTATTTGTTTTTTGTATGAATAATTCATGAATTTGTAAATTAATTGCACCTTTATTGAATATATATATATATATATATATATATATATATATATATATATATATATATATATATATATATATATATCCCAATCTGTTCATATCTATCTATCTATCTATCTATCTACCTATCTATATATATATATATATATATATATATATATATATATAATACACAAATATATATATCCGAATCTGTTCATATCTATATCTATCTATCTATCTATCTATCTATATATATATATATATATATATATATATATAATACACAAATATATATATCCGAATCTGTTCATATCTATATCTATCTATCTATCTATCTATCTATCTATCTATATATATATATATATATATATATATATATATATATATATAATACACAAATAAAATTTCAGTAACTTATTTCCTGCCTTGAGGTTTCGAAGATTTAATCCTCTTATCGGCTAGTAAGATAATGCAATTGAATTTATTAATAGAGACCGTATTTTATTGAAAAGACATTACATAAAATAGGTTAATTTTTGACATGATTCGGCAGATGACTCATTGTCTTTAAACGTTTAAATTATACCATAAGGACAATTAAACTCTCACCTGTATTAATATTAACTCTAACCCCCCCAATGACATTATGTGACAGATACCCACCACTGTCGGCACTAGGATTAGTCGCTTCTCCTCCGACATAAATATCTCTAATAAAAAATAAAGAATTTTATGAAAATGCTCTCAATAAAAGTGGTTTTAAAAATAAATTATCTTATCAAATATTTATATATATATATATATATATATATATATATATATATATATATATGTAATGAAAAACAAACCACTTTAAGGTACCATTACGATAATTTATTTCACCTAAATCCTTTTATCAATTCGTTGTTGGAAGTTTTACCTGATGATCCTGAATCCCTAAAAAAGGATTTAGGTGAAATAAATTATCGTAATGGTATCTTAAATTGGTTTGTTTTTCATTACATATTAGCTCTGTCCTCACATTGAGCTCTCAGGATTTCATCCTCTTTGGATTTACCAATTCGGTTTACCAAGTTCTTATAACTTAATTATATATATATATATATATATATATATATATATATATATATATATAAGTAACACTGAAATATCTAAAGTGAAATGTAGACACAGAAATACGAAAAGAAAAATTATATGGTTCAACACCACTTCTACAAACTGTCAAATATTAATATCTGACGTATTTTCTAAATTTAATAAATATTTTCACGAAAACAACTCTCTAAGTAAGATCTTCAATAGTGAAACGATTAAAATTAACTATTCCTGCACCAATAACATGTAAAAAATTGTTAACTCTCATAATAACTATATTTTAAGTTCTATGGGATAAGCAACAAACATGGTATTCAATCCTCCTGTAATTGTAGAGACAAAGAAAGTTGTTCAGTTGAGGGCAAATACAGAACTACTAGGGTTATATACCAAGCAACCATTTCCCCCAAAGGAAATATGTTAAATTATAATGTTTATATTGGAATTTCAGCAGTCGAATGGAAACAGAGATTTTATACTCATAGGCACTCTTTTACTAACCCTAAATTAAAACACCAGACAGCACTTTCCAAAAAATTTTGGGAATTGAAGGAAGAAGGTCTAAACCCACAGACAGGCTGGAAAATTATATGTTCCGCTCATATTCCTAATAGTCTTAGAGATAGGTGTAACTTATGTTTAGAAGAAAAAATGAATAATAAAATACAATTATCAAAGCAAACTATTGAATCAAAGGAATGAATTAGTTTTAAAATGTTGACATAAAAACAAATTTAAATTTCCGTAAGATAGATTTTATTTTATTGCTTTATAATCTTCCGATTTTTCAAATGTCGAAACATTTCTTATTTCTATATTTCCATTTTTTCACTATATTAATTATATCTTATAATTGTCCCCTGTTCTAAGAACTCTCCTTCCTTTATCACTGACACCTCATTATCTATATATTTTTAACGTTTTTTTAAAATTATAACTTTATACGATTGCTTTTTAATCTAACTTGTTTTTGATTTAACTTATCTTTAAAGTTAAAAAAATTTTCCTAATATATAATTTATTTTATCTATATTTTTATTTTAAATATATATTTTTGTTCTTTAATTTAAAAAAGAATTTTTTTATTATAGTTTTTAAATATATTTTAACTTAAATTTAATATAAATTATCTGAATTTGATTTATTTATTATTTTTTTTTTTAAATATATATTATTTTTAAGTATATTTATCTTTTGAAGTGTATTTTTAAGTAGGAACTTGTAATTTTTAAATTTTTTTTATAAAACTACTTTTTCGTCCGCTTTTTGTTTCAAATTAACACTTCATTCTTCATATAAGCCGAATTTAATGTCATAAGGTTAATATTCGGGTTTATTTTTTATAAAGCCTCTCCCCTTTAAGGCTAATACTTTCTACTCTCCCCTGACCACTGCCTTGTGCATTTCGTCTGACTGAAACATTGAAATGGATAAATTCTGTATCAATTTTTCCATGGCTGCAACAGTTGAATTTCTAATTCCGACCCGGCGGGGTTGAATAAGACTGACGAAGTTTTCGCCGGTTGAAATATATCTATCCCCCATATGAAGTATTTTTAGATTTTGTTGTGTAATACTAGTTAATGGCTCTGTTATAATAAATACATTGAGCTCTTCTTGCGGATCAGTTTTAATATAATATATTACGAGGATCAAAGGATTTATTACATTTACTATATATATATATATATATATATATATATATATATATATATATATATATATATGTTACATTATATATTATGAAATGGAATAGTCCCACAATTATTTCATAGGTTAAGTAACAGGAAAGACGGGGTCCTATAGTCATGTTTGCCAAGCAGTCTACCGCAGAAAGGAACGATGGTTACCAGCTAGAAAATCTATCAAGTCAATCATGAATCAAAAAAACGTATCGGGCAAACGTGTATCACGTCTGTTATATATATATATATATATATATATATATATATATATATTGTGATTAATATATATATATATATATATATATATATATATATATATATATATATATATAAAAGACATAATGCTTTTCATTTAATTATATAATTCAATTTGAACATTTTAGCTTCGGTTTTTGAAACATGGTAATTCCTGTGAAGCGAAGAAACCATACTTTTAAATCAGTTAATCTCTATTATTTATGCTCTGTAAATTTATATTGAGCACTGTTTTGTAAAAATAAAAATATCAATAGGAACACCGGATTATATATCTTATTGTTCTTTCTTTTTTTTACTATCTATCTATCTATCTATCTATCTATCTATCTATCTATCTATCTATAGATAGATAGATAGATAGATATAGGTATATATTGTGTATTCGTATAGGTATGATAATTAAAATATATACTCTTAAACGAAAGATAAGATCACGTTTACGAATGTGGAGACTAAAAGAAATTCCTATTTCGCTAACACATGGCTCAAAAATCCAATAAACTAAATCTATATATAACTTTATTTCAAATACAATGCTTATATATATATATATATATATATATATATATATATATATATATATATATATATATATATATATGTGTGTGTGTGTGTGTGTGTGTGTGTGTGTGTGTGTGTGAAGTCAAGTACCAGACGTGATACTTGCTTGGGCCTACAGTTTTTTTTTTTCATTCATGTTTGACTAGGCAGATTTTCCCGCGAATGACTACCGTTTCTTTCTGCGGTAGACTGTTAACTAACCGAGACTATAGCGCCAAGTCTGTCCTGCTGTTCAACCCGTAGCTCGGGCTGTCAAAAGAGGTGATTTCATACCTTTCCAAAAATGCAAATATTATTTATATTATTTTAGTTTGAGAAATTAAATTATATATCTTTATATATTTTAAATAATATAGGGTTTTAAATTTAACCACTTTCTTTTGATTTAGTTTTTTTTATAATCATCTATATTAGCTTGAGAAAGAGAAAATATTTGAAAAGAAAAAAAAAAACTATGACGCAGATTTATATTTTGGTAAGATTCGATAGCGCCAGTCTCAATAATTAGTTAAGTTTCACTTTTGTTATACATATTGTCTTTTTTACAGATATATTTTAGTTTAGCACATACACACATACACAAACACACGCACACGCGCGCACACACACACACACACACACACACACATATATATATATATCATAGTGATCATTTATCTTTATATGTGTATATGTTTGCTTTTGTAACACGCATAGTGTCGCTGTTAGTAATTCTGTCGCTAATTCCTCACATCAGGATGCATATCAATTACCCTATTGCCTTGGTCACACCATACGCGTGGGTCCCTAATATATGGGTGAACACTCGTCTCTTCTGTTTTCTAGTGGCTACCCACTGACCCCGGACCCTCGCCTGGATTTCAACTTAAAACGATCGTTAAGACATCTTAATCCCTCGCGGATTATCTTTCGCGTTGCTGAGCCACTCAGAGAGGTGAGGCGGCGACAAATTAGATCAAAGGTTTTTGCAGATACCTTCGTCTTTTGGATGTCGGTTTTGACAGTGGCAAAAAGAGAAAAAAAGATAGAGTTTGGTTAGGAGGATGTCGGGGAAGGTAAGAATATGGTATGAGTGTGGGGTGGGGGCGACAGGAACATTGGAACAAAGCATTGCAAACAAAAACCGGAAGAACAAAAGCGGACAGAAAGAAAAGATGGAAGATATAAAAGAGGAACGGAGGAGAGCGAATAATCACTTTTAAACAAGGAGGGGGGAGTGAAAATATAGAATCCAGCAAAAGTGACAGAAAAGAAAATTGAAAGGGAGAGAAAGTGTGTGTGTGTGTGAGAGGGAGAGGGAGAGAGAGAGAGAGGAAGAGAGAGATGCAAAGATGAAGATAACACGTAGATAAGAAAGAAAGAAAGAAAGAAAGAAAGGGAAAATATAGAAATTAAAAAAAAAAAGACGTAAAAGTAGAGAAAGACGAGGGAGAATAATAGAGGGCAAAAATAAAAGAAAAAGAAATTATCCAAGAAGAGAATGAAGGAAACAAGAAATGAAACAAACAATAATGATAATAATATCAACAACAACTAGATGAAGAATAAAGGAAGAAGAGTAAAATAGCAAGATGAACACGCGCATGCGCACGTACATGCGCACACACGGATATGTTGTATGTGTGTATTTGTATGTGGAAAGAGAGAGATTATAGAGGCAGCAACGGGGAAGCAAAGTATTGCACTGAGATAGATAAAAAAAAAGTGACAGATAGATAGATAGATAGATAGATACATAGAGTGACTCCTAGATAGATAGATAGATAGATAGATAGATAGATAAAAAACGTGACTGAGATGTAGATAGATATCTAGATACATAAAGACGTAACTGATATATATATATATATATATATATATATATATATATATATATATATATATAGAGAGAGAGAGAGAGAGAGAGAGAGAGAGAGAGAAATAGATAGATGGTGTTATGTCTTCATTCCATTGAATGAAGATAACACAATCATGAAATATAATGTCGCTTGGAGTCGACGTAGTCTTACTGAATTCTGTAGTAAGGATATGAGGCTCACTCCTGGCTAGGTCCCTCCTTACGATTCTCGGCGTCAGTATATATTCTGTCTGGACGTGTCCAAGTCATGTTATGGAGAGGTGTGTTTCATTTCAATATCTATTTAGATATGCACTTTCTTTAGTCAATACTTTTTCCGAGATGCGTCCACTTCCAAAGATTCAGTCGAATTACTTTTTCGCTTACCCTTCATTGTATTGTAATATTAGTTTTAGAAATAGCTACTTCAGAGTTATCATAAAGAATGTCCATAGGTGAATTAAATTGTATTGGTTGATTATTCTGTGCATATCTAGACATCGATTGATTTATATGTCTTCTATGTCGAAATCGTCCACCTTCGACAATGTACATCATGCTACCAAGGCGTTGAATAATTTTTCGCTCATGTCAATTATCATTTCCGGCCTTAAAGCTTTTAAAGACTTTATCGCAGATCTTAAATGAGCTGGTAGTTTCAAATTGTCGAATTTTCTTTTTATTCCCTGGCCGTAAATTAAGGAAAAGGGATCTAACTTTCCTAGCAAACCTGATCTCTGCAGGTAACATTTTCGCTGTGACATTTGTATTTGACGTCATGCAATTCAGTACGCTCAAAAATTCTTCAGCTTCCAAGCCTTTAGCTTTTCTTACTGCCTTTTTGCCAACTAACCGCCCAGCTTGACCATTCGACCTCGAATGATAAATCGGCGTTGTCAAATTTTCAACAGCGTAGTTTTTGTAGAAATTTTTTAACTCACGAGAAGTAAATTGAGTTCTATTATTGCATATCACGCTGTCAGGTAGACCAAACTTTGCAAAAAGTTCGCGTAAGAATTTAATCGTTATTCTAGCAGTAGGTCCTTTACACTTTAATATCTCGGACCATTTTGTGAAACTTTCGACCACAATTAAATAGTATGAACGGTTTAGTGGTTCAGCAAAGTCCATATGTAATCTTGTCCACGGTTTATCCTTGCTCGGCCATGATTGATAATTTATAGGTAGAATTTCTGCTGCTAACGGTTTATCAGTGCCCGGCCATGCCTGATAATTTATAGGTGGCGATTTTGCTGCTGAATTACAACCATTGCATCTTCTAACTGTATTTTGAGCATCTTTGTCCAACTTTGGCTAATACACATAGATTCTCATCAGGGACTTCATTCTTACTATTCTTGGATGTTTTACGTGGAGTTGTTTCAAAATCCATTTTTATAGAGATAATGAAAATATTACTTTTTCCGCATACAAAAGTATCCAATCACAAATAGATAAATTGTTACCAAGTTTAATTTTAATTTTACTTCATTTCAACTTAACGTCATTCATAGTTTTTCTGAATAAACGTGTTCTTTTTAAAATGAATTCCGGTGGACACAGAGTTTTAAACTGTTGTTAACGCGATGTAACTTAATATCTAAGAAGGGTAAGCAAATGTCTTCTTCCATTTAGTATTAGGTTGGTGCAAAAATAATGACGTAATAATGTCGTTTTTGACGTATTTTTTAACGTCAAAAAACGACATTATTACGTCATTATTTTTGCACCAACCTAATATGTAAATTCTTTTGTGAGTTCAACTTTGTTTAAATAGTATGAACGATTTAGTGGTTCAGCAAAGTCCATATGTAATCTTGTCCACGGCTTATCCTTGCTCGGCCATGATTGATAATTTATAGGTAGAATTTCTGCTGCTAAACTACAGCAATTACATTTTCTAACTGTAGTTTGAATATCTTTGAACAACTTTGGTCAATAAATGTAGCTATTCATCAGATACTTCATCTTCACTATTCCCGGATGTCCTATGTGGAATTGTTATAAAATCTTTTTTTTGGGGGGTGACAACGGAATGACTACTCAACGTCACAAATAGAAAATACTGTATTATTGTTAACAGGTTTAATTTTAGTTTTAATCTATTTCGATTTAACGTCATTCATAGTTTTTTTTAATATTAGGTTGGTGCAAAAATAATGTCGTTTTTTGACATTAAAATACGTAAAAAAAAAACGACATTACTTCTTGCACCAACCTAATAAAAGTATCCTTTTTAGAATGAATTTTGATATCGTCTATCGTGGCCGGCAATTATTTAGCAGTGTTACACACCAGGCTTTTAATTTCACTTTCGGATTCCAGCGAAGCAATCACAGTATCTTCAAAATCTGTCTGGGGATAATTCGTCCAGTTTAAATTTTTCACACTCACGGTTGACTCTACTGGCATACGTGACAAAATCTTTATCTTCGTCCTTAGTAAAGTTTATGCACTGCTAACTATAGCCACTACAAGTAGCTTCTCATCAAGGATTTCGTTCTCACTATTCCCAGATGTCCGACGTTGAATTGTTTGAAAATCATTTTTTGAAGAGATAACAGAATTATTACTCTTTCCGCGTGCAGAAGTACTTCATCATAAATAGAAAATGCTGTATTATTGTTACTATTATTATTGTTTACTTTTAGTTGTACTTCATTTTGACTTAACATCATCATAGTCTTTTGAATAGACCTATCCTTTTTAGAATTAATTTTGTTATCATCTATCGTGACAGGTAATTATTTAACAATGTTGCACACCAGGCTTTTAATTTCGCTTTAGGATTATAGAGAAGCAATCACGGTATCTTCAAAATCTTCTTTACATTTCGATATCATTCTGGACAAACCCATTTGCGTATCCCAATGTTTTTGACGACAGTTCCATAAAATCGTAGATCAAGGCCCTCGTCTGTTTTCTGTATGCGTGGGAATCCCTTTCTTAGAACCGAATACACTTAATAAAAGATGTTATCATCTGTTTGCAGTATGAATTTTCTTCCCTATATAATCCTGTGAAATTTCTTTACAACAAAAATTATAGCATGCACTTCTTTTTCAACTTGACTTTACCATTTATTTTCGTATTCGTCAAACTTCTTGAAACATAGGCAACTGCTTTCACTGAACCTTCTTCAAATTTATAGCCGGTTACCCCTCCTATGTGTTATTCGCTTGTGTCCGACGTTACAATTATCTATCGCTGCGGGTTGTAATGTGTCAGCGATAACTCTGGAGTTAGTATTTTTTAATTCCTTCAAAAGCTCTTTGACATTCCACCTACCAATTCCATTTCGTACCTTTCTGAAGTAAATTATCCTGAGGTACTGGTACATACCTCAAAGATTACGTTCTCGTGCAACAAGCGGGCCTAGAAGACGTCCTAACGTCGTGCTCAGTGTAGAATATCACACTTTTTTTTCTTTGTTATAAACTCAGCTTTGATAAAGCCAATGAGGAACAGATCGCCAAAAAGGGTATATCAGTGTCAGCAGGCTTTCAAGAACAAAGATACGATGGCGATTTTTGATGGAAAGTTAAAGATCCCGATCGGAGACCACCGGCTGTTTGGAAGAGTCTCTTCTCCATGCCAATTGGTATCACATAAAATCTGTCTTCTTTCAAACGTCTCCTGAGTTTCTCAAGTGATTCATTTTATGCAGAGTAGGAGCCTCATTGTGGTGCCGTGGTTAGCGAGCTGCTCTTGGAGATTTTTATTACTGAGTAGCAAGTTCAAGCCTCGCTACATATCCTACACTTGTGCATAATCTGTTCTTTTATTATATGCATAAAATCTATTATAACCACGTGCCTTGATAAACTAACCTCTGGAGTGGGGATAATTATTTTTCTTGTAACTTTTAGCATTTTTTATTTATTTATTACATATTTCGACTTACATTTATAGGTTCCTTCCTTAGGTATCATGCGTGATGCTCGCTTGGGCGATCATGGCTTCTTTTCGATTAATTATTGACTTGGCAGTTAAATTCCTGTTACTTTCTGCGGTAGATTGGCTGCCAACAAGGCTATAGGAACCAGTCAGTCCTGTTATTTAAACCACTGTTTCCCAAATTTATATGTTACGTATATATAAAATGCTCAGCGTATTTCGTGACAAGGAACGTAGGAAGAGTGTGACAAAACTAGTCTCCCAAGTAGGCTAGACATGCCTGCCTTGAAAATCAGTATTCAAAAAATTAACTTTTCACTTGAGGCCGAACACCGACCTTTGGAAAATGGTGGAAAATATGCAACAATTTTAACCGTGAAGCAGATCTCACGAGTCAGATAGACTCACCAGTCAGTAGGATGTTATCTTGTAATATCGGGTTGGATAATATTTTTGTCTTCAGTTCTTCTACGCATGGATTCGGTGATGCACACCCTCTTTTGAAATTTGGATTGATGCAGCTATTATAGCATCTTGTAATTTTTCTAGGTTGGTTGGCTGCACAGCCAGAAATGACTTCTTCGAGAACACACCAAACATCCTTGATGTGATTTAGATCCATTCAGTTATTGTAGATGCCAATTTAACGGAGAAAACTCATCGTTGTTTACCATGATAGATAGATAGATAGATAGATAGATAGATAGATAATGAACCGTCTGAGAAAGAAAGAAAGAAAGAAAGAAAGAAAGGAAATGAAAGAAAGAAAGAAAGAAAGAAAGAAAGGAAGGAAATGAAAGAAAGAAAGAAAGAAAGAAAGAAAGAAAGAAATCTAGTTTGGAATAGGATAGATGGGATAGATTAAGAAATAGATAATAGGCGAAGAGAATATGATAGATAGATAGATAGATAGATAGATAGATAGATAGATAGATAGATAATGAACAGAGATAGATAGATAGATAGATAGATAGATAGATAGATAGATAAAGAAAGAAAGAAAGAAAGAAAGAAAGAAAGAAAGAAAGAAAGAAAGAAAGAAAGAAAGAAAGAAAGAAAGGAAGAAAAGTCTGGTCTGGGATAGATAGATGGAATAGGCTGAGAAATATCTGATTGAAAAAGATATGAAGAGAATGTGATAGATAGATAGATAGATAGATAGATAGATAGATAGATAGATACGAACAGACTGAAATAGATAGATAGATAGATAGATAGATAGATAGATAGATAGATAGATAGATAGATAGATAATGAACAGAGATAGATAGATAGATAGATAGATAGATAGATAGATAGATAGATAGATAGATAGATAAAGAAAGAAAGAAAGAAAGAAAGAAAGAAAGACAGAAAGAAAGAAAGAAAGAAAAGTCTGGTCTGGGATAGATAGATGGAATAGGCTGAGAAATATCTGATTGAAAAAGATATGAAGAGAATGTGATAGATAGATAGATAGATAGATAGATAGATAGATAGATAGATAGATAGATACGAACAGACTGAAATAGATAGATAGATAGATAGATAGATAGATAGATAGATAGATAGATAGAAACTGAGATTGATTTATTTATTTTTCTTTTGGCTTTGTTGTCTTCTCTTCGTTTGTTTTTCCGCTGACTGTCTGACCTCTCCACAAAATACCCCATTGTCCGTTATTCTTTCGAAGGCCTCAAGTCGTACAAAAAAAGAAAGAAAAAAGAAAATGTCCGTCGATCCATTGTCACGTTATTAGGAAACTAAATCGGCGCGCAAGGAAAAAAAAGCAATACTTCTGCCAATCGATTCGTACAAATCCTCGTCACCGAGCGCACAATGAACCAAGAACAAAACCAAAATCAACGAAGTCGACACCGGGATCTGATTCTCTTCGGCAAATAATAAGAATTAAACTATTATTTGTTTGGTCAACCTGCTGTAAATATCTCATATATATTCGTTGAATAAGTGTCTATTGTAGAAGAAAACAAAAAGAAGTTTTCTTTTGGTACTCGATCGCTAACTAGTCTTATAACTGTGTTACCAAATTGGCTAACAGATACTGAAATAAATTAGATTTAAAACCCCATCATGGTTAAATTTTGAGATGGATTACTGCCCATTATTAACCCAGGTTATTTCAGCTTGTTTTAAAAAGTAACTCCTAACGTTACAAATTGCTAAATACAAATGTAGCCCTCCTAAAATTCTACTGCTCTTTTTTAATTTTAAATTTTTTTTTTAATTTTGATAAATGTCCAAGAGACATGAAATCTTTTGCTTACCCTGTCATTTTTACTTACTTTTTTACGCACCAGTCCAGCATATAACTGATTCTCTCTCTCTTTCGTAAATCTATTTTTCAGCTTATTTTAAAAAGTAACACCTAAAGTTACAAGTTGCTATTATACAAATGTAAACTCCCACCATTCTTCTGCTCTATCGTTATTTCCATGCAAAGTGCACAGACCAACTGCATTCCTTACTTTCGCCAGTTCCAAACTTTACGGCTAAGAAGCATCATGCTACGCAAATTATAGCGAACCACCCTCATTTCTTTCGTATTCTATCAGTGAGAAATAATTTCCGATCTAATTCCTGCGAACCATTGCTGGAACTGACTTCCAAGAGGATGTTTTCTTGGTCATTACAGTCTTAACCTGTTCAAGACTAGGGTTAAATGTTATTATCCTCATATAGCCACCTAAACTGTGCCTCTTACTCTATAATCCCCTACCTCAAGTGGCTCACGGACTTTGTACAGGATGAACCCTCAATGTTAAAACAAAATTAAAGAGCATGAAAAAATTAAGAAAAACGTGACTGCCGAGTTTAAAAAATAGTTGTTCGAATACAAGAGATGTCATATATTTTTGGTCGAATACAGGAGCAAACCAAAGTTTTGGATGCTGATTTTTGAGGCAAGAAAGCATGGCTTCCCTATTTGGGTGAGTGGTGAAGAAGGAATTTCCTTACTAAACATTCTCCATTATCGACTCCCTTGCCAAAGTAAGCTACACATAGCAAAACAATAGTTCAAATCTTGTATGTATACGAGGGTGGGATGAAAAGTCCATAGGCCGACTATGTAAGAGTACATTAATTTCAACACTTCTTATTAATAACTGCATTGTTTCTTTACAGGTAAACTCACATCTGACTGTTCAAAGAAGTCTGTTCTTCCTGTCGTCAAAAAGGTCAGCAGCAGCAGATATAATGTCATCATCACTGTGATTCTGGTTCCAAACCAAGTGATTTTTTACGCTAAGTTCCTAGTTTGTGTATGACGATATACTAAATGGCGACAATCACAACTCTCTCCCTTTCTTTCTCTCTCTCTCTCTCTTTCTCTCTCTCTCTCTCTCTCTCTCTCTATATATATATATATATATATATATATATATATATATATATATATATATATATATATATATATATATGACAAAAACAAGAGTATGGGCTGAAAAGCTTCTAGTTTGTGTATGACGATATACTAAATGGCGACAATCACAACTCTCTCTTTCTCTGTATGTATATATATATATATATATATATATATATATATATATATATATTTCGAGAATTTTGAAGATATGTGTTCAAAAGCATTATTTGGGCTTTGTTTGATCAGGAAGTCTTACGTGGCTGAGCAGTCTAAGGCATGTCATATATATATATATATATATATATATATATATATATATATGTGTGTGTGTGTGTGTGTGTGTGTGTGTGTGTGTGTGTGTGTGTGTGTGTGTGTATATTTATATATATATATATATATATATGTAGATATGATAAAACAAGAGTATGGGCTGAAAAGTTCATAGGATGACTTTGACGAAATGATGCTAGAGCCGTAAAATCTTGCATGCCTTAATTTGAATTCTTCTTCTTAATAACTGCATTGCTTCTTTCCGGGCAAACTGACACCTGACTGTACAAAGAAGTCTGTTCCTCCTGTTTGTAAAAAAAGCCATCAACGACAGTTATGACGTCATCATCACTGCGGTGTTCGTTCCCAGCCAAGTGATCTTTTATGTTGGGAAACAGATGATAGTCAAATCAAGAGAATAGGGAAAGTGATGAAACAGTTCAAAGCCAAAGTCACACAGAGCAGCCATTGAAACTAAGCCGTTGTGTGCAGAAGCACGGTCCTGATGAAACAAGCCTTCCGTCGTCAGGTTTCCTGGGTGTTTGGCTTTGATAGCGTTTCGTAACTGTCTCTGTATGGTACTCTCCATTGATGATGTGGCCCTTATGAAAATAAATAAACACGATGCCTTACAAATACCTGTAAAGAAACAAAGCAGTTATTAATAAGAAGAGCTTAAATTAATGCATGCACGATTTCACAGCTCTAGCGTCATTCATTTGTAGTCAACCTATGAAATTTTCAACCCTCACGCGTATATCCCAAGGTTTGTTTTTCTTTCTTTCTTTCTTTCTTTCTTTCTTTCTTTCTTTCTGAGCGGACTGATCATTCTTTTAGGGTGAAAAATCCACCCGTTACATCTTTATTGCTAACACGACTTTTATTTGACATTAAGTATTTTTTTCCAATCCGTAATTTGGGATACAATTAATTTCTGACAAATCATTTCTTCTCAAAAATTTAATTAAAAGATCCATTTCACTTTTATTCCAACCCCCCAATCTATTTAAAACTCAAATGTACCGGCCTATCTCTGTCTCTTCGTTAAATGATCCCTTCCAATCTATCTATCTATCTATCTATCTATCTATCTATCTATCTATCTATCTATCTATGTATCTGTCATAACCTGCTCATATCTATCTTTGCTTGTTCATATCTATCTATCTACTAGGTTGGTGCAAAAATAATGTCGTTTTCTCATATATGTTACTATGTGAGAAAACGACATTATTTTTGCATCAACCTAATATCTATCTATCTATTAGTCTGTTCATATTTATTTCAAGTTCAATTGCTAAGTATGCTGCTAAGAAGATTGGTTCATTGTGTTGTGCCCCAAAATTTTCTCGTCAGAATCCTTCATGCACATTTATCAATCTACCATTCATTCTTGCAATGAATATTGCTGCCATGTCTGATCTGCTGCTCCTGCTGTGTATTTCGAGACTCTCAGCAAAGTCTAAAAAGGGTCTGTAATGCTATCGGTCCTGACCTGGCATCTCGACTTCACCCATTTTCCCACCGCCGTGACGTGGATTCCCTTATGTCGTCTACAAATATGTTCATGCCAGTTTTTCTCAAGAGCTCTGAACCGCATGAATTTAAGCATATTACTAGATTGGCAGTTAGGTCTCATCTTTTTTCTGTTGAAATCGCTAGATGGAACCGAAGTTCTCTTCTAACAGTTTCTTTTCTTGCATTTCTCACCTTTGAAACTCAGTTCTGTTTTCTTACCGCCCTGCATCTATAATCTTCAAAAATTTAAATGCACCGCCAATCGCCATCCTCTGTCTTGCAAACCCTGTTCTTTTATTGTTCTCTCTTCTCACTAAAGTCTTCTCATTCTCTTTTACTTCCGGGAAGCAGGTGCTGTAAGTTTACGTGTGCGGGTGGTGTAATGGATAACGCCTCAGAATTGGATATCGGAGAGCCGGGTTCCAATTCCATTCGGGTTCGTTATATTCACTTACGCGCAAATACACTTGGGAAAAATATTAAATCCTACTCTTCTCCCCACACAGCTATGGGTTAATTAGAAAGACTAAACTATAACTATCTCCCCAACCAAAAAAAAAAAAAAAAAAAAAAAAAAACTCACAATCTATAAATATTTTCTGGCTTTAAATAGCCTGCAAATGGTTGATAAACCGTAAAAAATGGATCACTCAAACCATTTTCTCTATATACGAACTGGAACAGATGGCATATGTCTGATTCTTGTAACGATTTATAATACGCGATTAAACTGAGGCGAACTGACAAAAAGAAGAAAACACAATCAGTCAATACATTACACACTTTATGTTGGTATGGTTACCTGCTGTTGCCCAGTTATCAAACGAGATATTTACTGGTAAGTAAAATAGTTATAAAATTAGACTTAGCTTAGAAGAACAGTAAAATATTAATATATTTCCAAGTAATTTTCTAAATTCACAGTGATGCTAAGAGAATAATTTTGATAAATTGTCCAAGAGACATGAAGTCAATTTTGTTTGGTTTGTTTTGTTTTACAGCATATCAACCTCAATGGGTCATTTAATGCCGACAATTTTTTTGCTGGTAATATTTTTTTAATACTTTTTTATTCTATTTCAGGTAATATTTTTTTCTTCAAAAATGTATATCTGGTAATAAATTTTTACAAAGTATTTCTGGTATTAAAACCTATTTTTACACTTTCACAGTGTTTTGACCCTAGTTTGGGGAGGTTAACTATTTGCCGATAGTTGTGACTCCAACAGTCGCCACAACCCTGGGCCAGAGTGGACTCGGGAACACCAGCAATTAAGAGGTGGTTCCACGCTCCTCAAAACCTCCTGATCAGAAGCCTTGCTGTTGGGTGTAGTTTATCGTCTTACCCAGGACGCGGATGTAGTTTATAGTCATACCCAGGACGCTATGAAGTCATTTTCTCACCCTGATATTTTCATTTACTTTTGTACGGACCAGTCCAGCATATAGTTGATACTCTCTCTCTCTCTCTCTCTCTCTCTCTCTCTCTCTCTTTCGCAAATCTATTTTTCACCGAATCCTTGAAAATTTACCATTGTCTATAATCTATCCATATTTCATTCCGTAAAGAAATGATAGAGAGAGAGAGAGAGAGAGAGGGAGGGGCAGACAGAGACAGAGAAAGACAGAGAGAGAAAGAGAGACAAAGAGGTGGTGGGGATAAGAGAAACAAGCATCTGTATGTTCAGTATCGTTATTAGTTACTTTAGAAAGAAATAGTCTGATCTGGTGATCGATGAGGTAGTTAGGAAAACCATTGTTAACAAACATCATTTCTCTTAGAAATATCATAAATAATTATTCAACCCCAGTCGACCTGAACAAGAAAATTAAATTATCTATTATAAAAAAATTTTAAACAGTTAACCTTTTCATTAAAAATAACAACATACCTGCAAAATCAAAATTACAAATAACCAACATTATTTACGAGCTCAAATGCCCTTTAAGGAACGGTGTTCCTGATCAAACTAAACTCATAAATAATTACATTGGTCATACTACTACATGCTTATCAAGAGGACTTACATTACATCAACTCGACCATAACTTCATTAGGACAAATTTAAGCACACAAAAAATAATGACGTAATAATGTCGTTTTTGACGTATTTTTAACGTCAAAAAGCGACATTATTACGTCATTATTTTTGCACCAACCTAATACATGAAATTTATATATATATATATAAAATTCCCAGCATTCCTCGTTCGTGTAACATAACAAATTTAGCCCGATGAAATCCTAAAGGACGAAACGCGTCACACGACAACTTTTTTCCACTTTGTCATATATATATATATATATATATATATATATATATATATATATATATATATATATATGTGTGTATAATAGTAATAATCTTATAAGTATAAGAAATTAGGTATAAAAAAAGAAAGAGCCAAGAACATGTACGTTAGCCGAAAATAATCGTTTAGCATGCAAGTCCAAAGTTCAAAGAAAGACACCCCGATACGTGTAAGTAAAGTAATTAAATAAAGTGCTCAATACGGTAAGTAGAGCAGAACTAGTTAAGCCTAGAGATCCAGACAAACCTACCAAGGTTTCAACCTAAGCAGATTGTCAGAGAAAGCCAGCTATATATATATATATATATATATATATATATATATATATATATAAATTCATGAATCATTCATACAAAAAACAAATATAGATGTTAATGATTTAAATGGCGAGAATACATCTTCGCAAACAATATAAATAAGATACACCAACCCCGAGCCTGTATATGAATGATATGATCCCTGCTTATAAATTCCAGTTGCATAAGGTCTTTTTTAGTTTTTACAAGCTTTCGTCTGTTCCTACAGACATCCTCAGGTATGGAAATATATTTTGTTCTTGTTTTTACTTCTCGGTAATAAGAGGACAGCGAAAATACGGATGTAATCGGAAAAAATGCCATGAGAAATGTGTTATTGTTTTGGAACGTGCAGTCGCGACGCTGAGTTTGAATTTCAATTTTAAGGTTGTGAGTTTTTGTACAAATATAGTAATAAGAGAATTCTTTTTTACTGGTAGGTTTTCCGTCAATGTGGCATGAACTATATTGTTCAATAATTACAGGAATGTCACACTTATTATCCGAAAGTTGCACGTTGGATCAGTTATTTTAATTTCAATGAAAGGTGCAATTATAATTTATAAATTCATGAATCATTCATACAAAAAACAAATATAGAGGTTAATGATTTAAATGGCGAGAATACATCTTCGCAAACAATATAAATAAGATACACCAACCCCGAACATGTATATGAATGATATGATCCCTGCTTATAAATTCCAGTTGCATAAGGTATTTTTTAGTTTTTACAAGCTTTCGTCTGTTCCTACAGACATCCTCAGGTATGGAAATAGATTTTGTTCTTGTTTTTACTTCTCGGTAATAAAAGGACAACGAAAATAGAGATGTAATCGGAAAAAATGCTATGAGAAATGTGTTATTGTTTTGGAACGTGCGGTCGCAACGCTGAGTTTGAATTTCAATTTTAAGGCTGTGCGTTTTTGTACAAATATAGCAATAAGAGAATTCTTTTTTATTATATATATATATATATATATATATATATATATATATATATATATATATATTTGATATTTGTTCGCCACCTTTTTCAGTCGTGTGCCCTGAATCGATTTTATTGCTCTATCGTAATCTGAAGAGAGCCGTACGATAACCGTCAGTATTTTCCTGGTTTTCCTTTTATTTTATCTCTCTCTCTCTCTCTCTCTTTCTTTTTCCCTTTTCTTTCTTTTGATGTCTTTTTCGGGTTGCTGTTTATGGTGTGTATATTCTTTCTTTCTTTTTATATTTCACTCACATTTTATTGAATATTTTCTGGGTTTTTTTTTGTTTGTGTGTGTGGCAATAAATGAAAAGAAATCTCGTCTCCGCCTCTCAGTAATCTAGTAAATGTAAAGATTAAATTAATCAAAAGTTAGCAGAAGCTTAAAATGAGCCCAGAAATTTTGAGCAACCAGGCAATACGAGCAATTGAGAGGAGATTTCAATGTAATTTACTGTTATTGAAAGAAAATTGTACAGATTAAATCCAAGCGATTTTAAATAAATTTCAGTATATTGGAATTAAATTCGTCTTACTTTAATTACATCAGTATTTTCTTTCAAAAAAAAAAAAAAAAAAAATATTCTTAGTGCTTGATTTCAGTACTGGACTGGTTGAATTGAGTGCTAATGAATTGGGTAGGGGTGAAATACTTTCCTTTGACCGGACACTGACTACATACTCTTCGCTACTGATGATGAAGTATTAGGTTGGTGCAAAAATAATGACGTAATAATGTCGTTTTTTGACGTTAACGTCAAAAAACGACATTATTACGTCATTATTTTTGCACCAACCTTATACACTACTTACATTATTCGGACTACAGTCCTCATCTTTCTCGCCATATTTATTACAACATTTCGACCGTTGTACGCTCCGGCCTTCTTCAGATAGTTGGAATATCGATCTGAACCCTTTATTTCGCTCAATGGGGTAGACTGTTCTAGTTCCACGTGCCATGTCTAATGGATGTCAATTGTCAGTTATCTGCTGTTAATTTCCCTCCCCAATTTCTCCACCCCCTTAACCAGGTATTGAACTCACACTCTTTGGGTCCTGTCACTGGATCTAACTAACGCCTTTATCCACTGTGCCATGTGTTATATCCAGTGACAGAATCCCCAAAGAGTGTGAGTTCAATACCTGGTTAGGGCGGTGGAGAACTTGAAGAGGGAAATTAATAGGAGATAACCAACAGCTGACATCCATTAGACATGGCACGTGGAACTAGAACAGTCTACCCCAGTGAGCAAAAAAAAAAAAAAAAAGAAAAAAAAGGGTTCAGTTCGACATTCTAACCTCCTGAAAAAGGCCGGAGTGTACAACGGACGAAACGTTGTAATAAATATGGCGACAAAGATGAGGACAATAGTCCGAACAATGTAAACAATGTACATAATACCTCATCTCAGAAATATAGACAGACGAAGAAGTAGTATCACATATCATGTATTTAGATCAGTTATGGGCAAAATGCGAGCTACATTGTAACCAGTTTGGTTTTCTGAATTGCACGCCACATTTCATGAGGAAAATAACGTTTATTAAAAAGTTTATTTTGTTCTCACTTGTTCACTGACACATTCTTTCATACATAACCACACCCATAACCAATGATTGGTTACAATGTTTCTTGAATTTTGTAACATTTCGTTGAAGGTAACATTTTAATGGTTGTAAACCATGGGTGGTTTTCGCTAAGTAAGAAGAAACATAAGGAGACACGGTGGAGTAATGGATAGCGGCTCGGGTTGAGAGAGCCGAGTTCGAATTCTAGTCTAATCCATTATATTCACTTACGTGCTAATACTCTTGAGAAAGTTATGAATCCTCTTCTACCCCAAGCTATGGATAAATATCATAACAGTCCAGCAACTGGTCTACTGCAGAAAGAAATGGCAACCCACTCAGGGGGAAAAATCTGCTTCGTCAGTCATGTATCGAAAGATACATGATCGCCTAAGCGTGTATCACGCATAGCACATAACTGATGCAGAAATATATATTTTATTTTAAAAATATTTTTTAATGAATAAATAAGAAAAAAAATGTGTTATTCACTGTCATCTGTGATAATATTATATCGAGACTTCATTTTTCAATTGCTGATAAATCTTTTTTCCAAACTCACTCTGATATAATGGAATATGCGTACACCTGTGTTCCCCCTCACGGGAGTGTGATTGGCTAGTGTCCGTCATAAATATCGACGGACGTGTAGGTGCGTCAAAGAGCCTTAGTCTGAGAGCTAAGTCTATAACGACGTCCACTGGACTACGCCATTGATCTACACTTCTTACCTGCGACTACGACGCGTATCAGTCGATTACTGCTACCATATTCTACTTGGTTATATTAGCCAAAATCACTTAGCTACTTCGTTCAAATATATTCCTTTCCAGGACATATCGCAATCAAATTTTCGCCATTTTAAGATAGATGCCTACACGTATGGTCTTCTGTATTAAAAATGGCTTTGGCACCTTCAATGAAAAATTACCATTAATTTTTTAGTACTGAGGCCAGTGTTATGATGAGCCGTATCTGGTCGGAAAAGGTTGCTCCTGCCTGATTTAGATATTCATAACATGCCTGAAAGTTTATTGGTGTGTATCAAGTGACAGCAAGTGTTCTTGAATGTCCAGCATCTTTTCCAGTATCATAACAGTGACCCCATCAATAGTTTAGACAGTTTTTAGCTCATGGCCCACTTTGAACGCATCATTTTTGACCCACATTGAACGCCCATTTTTTTTATCCATTTTGAACGAATAATTTTTCTGTGACTCATGAAACTCTTATAATGTAAAAAATTACTTCCCTTTTACATAGAATATATTAGGTTGGTGCAAAAATAATGTCGTTTTTCTTTTGAAGTTGAACGTCAAAAAACGACATTATTTTTGCACCAACCTAATATCTAATAAAGATGCAACTATGTCTATTTATTGGACGCACAATTTCACGAGCATCAAAAATATTCTGTATCTCCAATGAAACGACAATTTATTATAAACTAGCAGCATGGCCCGGCGTTGCCCGTCCTTAATTCAAAAATCGTACGATTCATACAGCAATCGCTATCACTTGACTTTAAATATTTTTGCCCTTCCTTGCCTTTAAAGGAGTGCCCTTTGCCGTGCTGATGTTGCTACATGCTTTACTTCTTGTCTATCTCACACTGCAAATTTTTTCTAAGCTCTATACTAAACATTAAATCTGTTACAAAAAAAGAACTAAACAAAATGATCAGCTTTAAAAAAGGACACGTAACTGGAAAAACCGAAAGAAAAAAGAATGTTAACAACAAATACTTTTTCACACCCAACCCAGTTCTGCGGAATCAGAATCAATGTTGAGTTTAAGCAAGAGAATGAGCCAATTGGAGTAAAGTGCCATGCAGATTTAAATTTTTCGCACTTGTGACGAATGCAGCTATCGATTTTTTTTTTTTTGCATGCTAGCATGCTAGTTAACATTCGTTTCAGTCAGCTGTTGGCTCTCACGCTGGCCAATAGAATCTTCCTGCCTATTAGTGGCAGCCAGCTATAGGTTCTCACTCTGGCCAGTAGAAAATGGCCGCAAACTACATGAAAACCGCCGTATAAGCATGACAAAAATCGATTATTTCCACTATCGATGGGAGTTGGGAAATGCAAAGTCGGTCTTGGCCTTCCCGCTAACTTGGAGCATGTGCATGTAAATTTTGGTGCAAATCCGTTGAAAATTGCGGCCGTGCATTTGTTACACACACACACACACACACGTCCTCCCTTTTATAGTAGAGATATTTATTTTTACAATTTTTCTTATATATATAGCACAAAACAAAAAAGTAGTCAATAAAAGATCTATGGGCCATTAAATAAGCTCATATAGTAGCTTCCTTGCCGGCAAAAATTATATAATTTCTGTGGCCCACCTGAAATTTGACTAGACCCTCTAGGGCCATGTGGCTTTTGGTTGGAAATTAATGGTTTAGACACTCTCATTTCGTCTTCGAATTTCCGAATTATCTACTCAACCTTTTTTTCCTTTTTTACCACAGTTCTACATCATTTCATCAAATCGACCCGGAATAAATAAAATGACAGTTGTGATTGGATGGCGTGGTGAGTCACTATGAGTTGAAAATACAAAACAATGCCTGGAATTTAAACCAATCAGACAACGGCATTGATAAAATTAGCAAGAACTTTGAGGAGAGTTCTGGATTCATTGAGAGGACTGACCATTGCTTGATTCAACGGAAAGAAAATAATGGTGTGAGAACTAGATAATGAAATAACAATATTGAAAAGACAGATGAAATATTGAGTCTTGTTACCGTTTCTTCCAGAGCCACCGAGCCCTAATTGCACAAAAATATAAACACAAAAAATAAGGTAGTTGTTATTACTGAAATACCTCGATTATTAATTCTAATTTATAATTAAAAAATCGATTAACATGTTGACTATTAATTACGAAATCTCGCTTCAAAACGCCAACTGTACAAGCTGTCCCTAAAGTCTAGACACAGGAAATCTCATGAACTATATCTTTTTTACCTCCACAATTTAAATATGGTTTTATCTAAAGAAGATAGAATTGACTTCTTTTTCTGGGGCATGCTAAACAGGGAAGGTGTACTCAATGAAAATCACAGATGCAACACATTTGATTGAACGCATAAAGAGGGTGAATATGCTAAAATTGTCGGCAATGTGGGGTTATTGCACCGAGTTGACTTGTATCTTGCAAATCACATCAACCTTTGCATCACAAATGATGGAAATCATATTGAAGATGTTTTTATTTTTTTAATATTACAATTCAATAAAATGTTATTGAAAATGTAATTCCTTGAAAATATACATTTACGGACACCCTGTATTATAGCCAATTCACTTATATGTTATATTTTTTTCCCATAAAGATTTTATTTTTATTGACAGTATGTTTTTGTTTTTTTTTTTAATTCTTGCCTAAGACGCCAGGTACCTGGGGTTTTTTTTTTTGCGTTAGGAACAACGAAAGAATCTCGCGGCTTGGTGGCAAGAGCACAAGGACAAGATAACTCGTAGTCGGCGTCATAATAAAAAGTCAATGTGCTAAACATTATTTTCCTTTATCAGTTGCTATAATTTTATTGATAAATTTATAAGCATTATGATAATTATCATTATAAAAATAAATATCATGAAAACAACGTTGTAATAGCAAGAATTCATTTAAATTTATGTAGATGTATGTCTCCCTTAGCTATGGGATAAATAGCAGGTTACACTAGGCTCTCTGATCTTGTGTGACAGCATCTCTAAGTGACGGAAACTCTGAATGAAAAAAAAGAAAATCTGTTTCTATCTATCTATCTATCTATCTATCTATCTCAGTCTGTTTCTATCTATCTATCTATCTATCTATCTATCTATCTATCTATCTATCTATCTATCAGTGGTCGATGGCAGTGCTAGCACGAACCACAAGACATCGTGACCGAGGGTACGCGCGCTATCCTCAATCACGCTAGATAATACGCTCTCTCCCAGAAACTGTAACTATGGTCTGCTCAGCATAGTTGCAGTATAAACCGCGGGTGGGTATTGTAGGTGTTGAGCAAACACAAAATTGTTCTGCAATAGGGATTGGTTAGTAGACGGGTATCCTCGAATACGAGTGGCCAGCTATCTATCTATCTATCTATCTATCTATCTATCTATCTATCTATCTATCTATCTTATTCTCTTTATATCTGCATATCTTTCTCAAGTCAGATCTATCTATCTATCATTATAGTGTTTAAAATTGAATATATTTATTGCGGAAGAGTGCTTGATATCACGGATAGAGGGTATATAGATATATATAGGGAGTGGACATGGAAATAAACACTGGATGGGGATTGGCTGTTTCCATTGACCTTACGCGATCATCAGACCATAGGCGAAGTGTGCACAATGTCGGGGATGGGAAGTGTATAGATATAAACAGTGTAGACATAGAAATAAACGCAGCATGGCAACTGGCATAGTCTGAAGATCATTTTAACCGTGTAACGGCCATTCGTCATCATGTAGTGTTGAATTCTATGTCCACACTCGTTCTTTCTTTCTTTCCGCACTCACACTCTCGCATGCACACACACACACACACACACACACACACACACACACACATATATATATATATATATATATATATATATATATATATATATAATTTTTGTTGTTCATTATATAGGGCCAAACTCTCTCATGCAGAACCCCCAAATTTGGTGCGCATACTTATTGGACCCAAGGGAACATTTAAGCCTTAAAAATAAATTTCCCCCATGGGGGAACGTTACCGTCTATAAGCATTCGGTGTAAGATTACAATTTCTCTTTTATTATTAATATCCGATCATTAAAAAAAATAAATATTTGTATGCTTCACAAAAGTAATTTGACAGAACGATTCCCCTCCTCCACCCGACCTATGTTTGCGACTTTTTATACAATTTCTTCATTAGAAACGTTAACCCCCCCCCAAAAAAAAAAAACAACAAATGAAATGTATTTGGTATTTTCTTTTAGGCAGTTACTGTAATCTTAAACAGCGTCAGTGCTCATGACCGGTGTTGCTGGAAATGGAACTCGACGACTCTGAAATAATGATGATAACAATTTTTCCATGAGCAACAAAGATTGTATAATAAACGTTTCTTAGTTATACATGACATTGGTTTCACCTTGCTTAAGCAATTGGACACGGTGAATTTAATTACGTTTCCTTTGTTTCATAAGTACTTAAGAAATCGCTCTACTGGCATCAAGGCAGGTGCGTACTATTAGGTTGGTGCAAAAAATAATGTCGGTTTTTGACGTATTTTTTTAACGTCAAAAACCGACATTATATTTTGCACCAACCTAATACCTCCAACCCCTCACCCCAACCGGGGAGGTGAAAGCCTGATTGGGGATCTAAGGCCGTGCTTTGGAATCCTCGCTATCTTAATACTACCTTATGAAAACTCCGATGTAGAGTGTGGTCCTCGTATTTTAGATTCGGTGCGGGGGGGGGGGCATATCTTCGAGGTGGGGGTGGGCGTATCATCGATTCGAGGGGATGGGGGTGATGCCATTGGACCGGCCATTATAGTCCTTCTAAAAACAAATACCAAGTGTGCCTACGGTCAAATCATGCTGAAAACATCGTTCGATCACCGAATTAAACCAGTTTCGAGTTCGGTCTGTATTTAGATTGGATAGGTGGGGGTTGCATGGAAACACCCGTTACTGTAAGCGACGTACAATCCGAAATAAGTTTCGGTTTTAAATAACCCACAAAAGTTTGATAAATACTTAAAAAAAAAAAGATCAGTCAATCAATCAAAAACATATCCTATGTAGACGAGTACTTCAGCTAGTATGATGGGATGAACACTATCATCGAAATATGCTCTATTTGTTTATCGACCCGTCTAATATTCCCCAAGCTATGGATTAAATAGCAGAGTATGCTCACTAGCCTTAGGTGGCAGCTAATTTAGAAAAATAACTCTGAATTCCACGCCGTGGGTGAAAGCAACGAAAAAGCCCCCCCCCCCCAAGCAATTGCCTGATTGGCAACTGATAGATAGTAAAGGAAATTGTGAAGAGTCATGAAAGTTCTGAGGACAGAGAATTAAAATAATTATATTTATGCTTACGTATAGGAATACGTCTAAGTGGTTATAAACTTATTTATAAATTAATACATTTCTATAGTAAATCTATAATTAACTATAATTTTTAAAATCTATAATTAATCGTCATTATAAAAATAAACTTTTATAAAATGATGGGATTATTACGAAGGAAATAAAACAACAACAACAACAACAACAACAATAATAATAATAATAATAACAATAGCAATAATAAAGATCTGGTTATTGAACACAGAAGACCAGATATATTGATCCTCAACACAAAACGACTTGTTGACTCGAATATAAAAGCAAAGCAAATAGAAAAGATTGCCGCACTCACAAAGATGACACCCTTCCTTGAAAAAACTAGTTAAAATGTATAACTTTTTTTGCTAATATATTGCCGAGTCATATATATATATACGCCCACGAAAAATACATTTCGGCCACGCACTTTCGAGAGAAAGCGCGGATTTGTAAACAGTGATTGCTGCTGCTGATAATGCAAAACTCTTTAATGAATCAAGCACTCTGAGTCACTGGCATGTTTATTCAAAATAAATACGTAAAATTTCAGTTTTCTCTCTGCCGAGTGCCGATAGCTTAGGGGGAAAATCTCGACTAATGCCAAATCAGTCGGGTTTCGATCCTGGCTTGAAATAATCGGATGTCTAGCCACACTAATGACCTGTGATACAACGAAACATTCTGTCTGCGGATGACAATATATATTAGATTGGTGCAAAAATAATGACGTAGTAATGCCGTTTTTTGACGTTAAAAATACGTCAAAAAACGACATTATTACGTCATTATTTTTGCACCAACCTAATATGTGTGTGTGTGTGCATATATATATATACAAGCAGTTAGAATCAGCGGGCACGAGACCCGAGGATATTTATCATTATTATTATTGGAATCTAGTCGACTTGTGGAAAATAATATATTGTTTATTCTATCTGTGAATCTAGTAATTTTTCCCAAACAATAAGACTGTACTGCCTGGTTGACGGTTACAGTACACTCCTGTCTCGACGAAATGCCAAGCTTATGGGAACAGGCATTTTAATTTTATTTCAAATCCCAGATTAGAACGGGGAAACAGTAAACACACAAGACTAGTGCTACCTGCCGATGGTGAGAGACGGGTTTCTTGTTACAGATGCACGAGTTTGGGGATCGATGTTCCTTTGATCTTTTTGACATACGCCAATGGCCGCCCTGTCTTCTTTTATTGTTTGGACATTTTTTTATAAAGAACTTTTGTTGTTGTTTTAATCTATTGTGTAACCTTGGGTTACGCTATATTCAATTTTTTTCCCAGCTAGTCATTTTCTTTGCTCTTCACTTTGTCGTTATTACCGTCCACGGTCCTGAGGGAAGAAACGATTTGAATAAAAACAGTTGACTCAAATGGAATAACCTTAACTGATACGATCACCTCACAATATTTTCACAAGTACCCCTCAGGCCTCACGGCACAATCGGATCACCACACTTGAACTATTGTTCTGTTAATTGCAATTCAGTCAGTTATGTGCCATACGCGATACACGCTTGGGTGATCATGTATCTTTCGATACACGACTGACGAGGCAGATTTTTTTCCCCGTAGGTTGTCATTTCTTTCTGCGAGAGACTGGTTGCCAAACAAGGCTAAAGAACCCAGTCTGTGTTGCTATTTATTTGTGGGTGTGTGGGAGAAGAGATGGATTCATACCTTTCCCAAGGGTATTTGTGCGTTAAGTGAATTGAACGAACTCGGCTGGAATTCGAACTCGGCTCTCCAAGTTCTTACTCCGAGCCGATATCCATTACACCACAACACATATCCTTGTAATTGTAATTAGGTCGAATATAATTGTTTATTAAAAAGCAGATCTAGCACATTATAAGCGATGTTCTTTTATTCAAATTAGTTGTTATTCTTACGATTTCTTTGAATTCGAGAGGCCCATTGGATCCATATTCTTAATCTTCTTATTGAGAACTTTGCCAGAGAGGTTTCTTCTTGTGTTAAAACCGTCATTGATGCTTTTGTGCCTTCTCGCAAATATCAGGTGAAACCACAATCTTTTCCTTGGTTCACACCGGCCTAATCAGCCGCTACATTTCACAGGAATAACCCTTTCCAGCATGATAATTCCGACTATCCCTATAATCCTAGAAGAACTTAAGCAGCGAATCACTGAGATGCTGGAAGAATGTTACGCAAGACATGCTACAGCGTGTTTGGCAGGAGCTGGTCTACCAACTTGGCGTGTGTCGTGTCACAGGCGGTGGGCATATTGAACATTTGTGAAGCTTTACGAAATCGGTTATAAAATCTACATCCGTTTCTATATCTTCTTCGAATTTTGATAAATAAATCTTTTATTGTTCAACATGAAGCTTATTCAATTTATTTTTCCTGTAACATGTAGTTACTCAGATATTCCCATTTTAAAGGTTATTAATTTTTGTGGAGGTGGGGGTACCCTGTATAATGAAAGTCAAATTTCAGTATTAAAAAATCCAACAAATGTTGATGTGTTGTAAATTTCCCTAACCCAAGATTTTTTCTGTTCAAGAACAAATCGTTTGCCACCCTACGAAGTCGTAACTTGCTACATTAGCAACTAACAGCAAAAAAAAAAAAAAATCTAAATATTTAGTATTTTAGTTGTGTCTCGTACTGTCATATAGGAATAAAGTGTCGCTACCGACACTTGGGTTTGAACACGGATCGCCAGAGAGCAAGAACAGTCGATCTCATTTTGAAATGATTAGATCACGTGACAGATAAAGGAAATAAATATATATATAAAGTGAGAGCAAGATCTAAAAGGGCAGCCAATCTAACAGGGATCTCATCTCACAATCCTCACACTTGTTCCATATGTGGCCTCCTTTGTAAATCACTAACGGGTCTTAAATGCCACTTAAGATTATAGCACAAATTTTCATAATTGAATCAATATGCTGTCAGATTCTTATACGTCGAAACCGACGAGAGAGTCCATTATATATATATATATATATATATATATATATATATATATATATATATCTGGGAATTAGCGGAGTTTGACTGAATATTGTCCGAAGACGTTACGATTATTATATCTGTGATTTACAAAGTCTCTCCTACAAACGGCATTTAAAAAGACATAAAAGTTCAGCACTCTTTTCTTTGTTTCTGTTGCCTAATGTCTTCACTACACGAGCAAGGAAATTGTGCCAACATTCCCTGCCATACTAGAGGATGGATATTACATTGTCATATAGGAATAAAGTGTTGCTGCCGACACTTGGGTTTGAACACAGATCGCCAGAGAGCAAGCACAGTCGACCTCATCTAGAAATATATTGATTTTCCAAGCGTAGCTTAGATGTGACACAAGACCGAAAGTATGAGGCACCCAGTGAGGGTCGAACTCACTATTCAGTCGTAATTGTTCTAGCGAGACAAGCTTGTTAACCATTACACCGCCTTGGGGTGATCATGCCTCATCTAGAAATAATTAGATCACGTGACAGGTAAAGGAGAAATATATATAGTGATTTTCCAAGCGTAGCTTGGATGTGGCACAAGGCCGAAAGTAAGGGGCACCCAGTGAGGACAGTCGTAATTGTTCTAGCGAGACAAGCTTGCTAACCATTGCACCACCTCGAGATGCCCAAGGAGAAATATATATATGGGAATTAGCAGAGTCTGACCGAGTATTTTCCGGATGCCTTACGATTATTGTATCTGTGATTTACATGGTCTCTCTTACAAGCGGGCATTACAAAACCTTTGTAGTTAGAATAGTGTGTAAGACGAAGCTTTAGGAACATACCTATATTAACCAGCTGCCGGAGATGATAAGTAAGATCTCTGCTAATGCCGTGAGATCGATCCTCACTAGGTTCCTCTAACGTTGGGCTTACAGATACAATTATCTACAATTATAAGCAAATTCAGATATAAAATAATTCAGTCTAATATAAGTAAGAATTTTTTTTTACTTTCTCACAGGAATTTCTACGAGAGTTTTTCACACGTAAACACAGCCTATCTTATGCGTTAATCAACATAGGATATTTTTAAAACAAACATGTATGCCCAAGCGAAAAAAGCCATTCAACTGAAATTCTAAATAGGCCCGAAAGGCTTAAGTCTTAATATTTCATATTCAAAGATTAACTAAAGCGATGCTTTAAGTAGTTTTATTTCTAGTGGCTATGTTCAAAGATGCTATCTACTTTACGTTAAAGAGAGCCCGTTGTTTTTTTTTTGTTTTTTTTAATATCTCGAGAGAAGAAACCTTCGTCCTCAAGAAGACGCTTCTATTAATCATAAATTATAAGGAGTTAGAAACTATTTTTACCAATTCGCAGACTCCTGGGTATGACGATAAACAACATCCGGCAGCAAGGCCTCTGATCAGGGGATTGGAGGTTTTGAGGAGTGTGGGCCATCACTTAATTGCTGTTGTTCCCAGGTTCACTCAGATCCGGGGTAGTAGCACCTGTTAGGGTCCCAGCTATGGGAAAACAGTGAACTCCCAAACAATAACAAAACACTATGAGAGTATAAAAATAAATTTTTATAGTAAAAATACCAGTAATTTATTTTTATATAAAAAATTACTAGCAATACATATTTATAGTAAAATTACCAATAATACATTTTATCTGTAATTGAAGCCGTAACATTGTTCAAAATATTTAGATTTCATCATCAAATAACCCATGGAGCTGTTGCTATGCCGCTAAACAAAATTAACCAATCAACCAATCCGTAGTGAATGATTAAAAATATGCAAGACGAATCAAACTCAATTACATGAATTTCTTTCTTTGAAAGATATATTTGTTGGTGTCCCCCAAACTTGTAACACACTAATCCCATATTGGATCTGATCCACCATTCGATTCCATCCAACTACCAGTCACCGTCCGATACCATCGAACTACCAGTCACCATCCGATACCATCCAACTACCAGTCACTGACCGATACCATCCCACTACCAACCGTCCGATACCATCCAACTACCAGTCACCAACCGATATCAACCAACTACCAACCGTCCGATACCATCCAACTATCAGTCACCATCCGATACCATCCAACTACCAGTCGCCATACGATACCATCCAACTACCAGTCACCATCCGATACCATCCAACTACCAGTCACTGACCGATACCATCCCACTACCAACCGTCCAATACCATCCAACTACCAGTCACCAACCGATACCAACCAACTACCAACCGTCCGATACCATCCAACTATCAGTTACCGACCGATACCATTCAACTACCAACCGTCCGATACCATCCAACTATCAGTCACCGAACGATACCATCCAACTATCAGTCGCCATACGATACCATCCAACTACCATTCACTATCCGATACCATCCAACTACCAGTCACCGTCTGTTACCATCGAACTACCAGTCACCAAAATACAACAGTAATATTCGATTGGTTGATTTTACGACAATGCTGACCATTTGGGAAATATTTCAATATCGAGTTTTGTAAAAGGCACTCAGCAAAGGTCTAATACACTACTAATATTCAACCAGACTAGATTTGTAAAAACATGACCCCAGGCCGAGACGCCTTCAACAATAAAACCGATAAAAATTCAATGCTATGACCTCTCAGGATTTAGGCGATCATGACTCTCAACAGTTTGCATTCGATTATTATTTGTGACTTGCTATGAATTCTTGGGAAGGATAAAGGTGTAGTTTCCCACTGCCTTCTCCACAGTTTTGAATTCAAATCTGCCATTCTCCTAGCTGGTTGCCAACCAAAGCTAAAGAGCCAAGTCTACATTGCTATTTAACCTATAACTTTTATTAAAAAAAAACGAATTTACTCCCATCAATGCAGTACAGCCACTAAGACACTGAGTGTGAAAGAATTAGAAAGCAGAAACATTAAGAAGCGAGGAAAACAGATGAGTAATCAGGAATACAGTAGGCAACGATTGGCATTGCATTTAAATTTTTAAAGATTAAATTTAACCGGAAAGCATAGAGTTGGAAGTGAGTTCCGAAAGCAAGAAGTGCGAGAAAAGAAAATGTTATTATAGAACCAACAGTTAAATCTAGCCAATTACGGCACTTAAATTCATAAAGTATAGATATCATAGAGGAAAGTTTATCTGAATAATTAGCATTAAAGTATTTATAGAAAAGGCACGGAGAGGTAACTTTACGGCGGCAGCAGAGTGACTGAAGCCGAGTGCCAGGTTAAGACTAATAATATTGCTGATTCGTCTTTGGATTTTAGGAAGACTCTCCATATACATAGCAGGAGCACCGGACGATATGTGGCAGCAATATTCAAATCATGGACGAATGGCTGGTGGTGTAAGGGAACGGGACCTCCATTTATGTCTTTCCAAAGGGGGGATTAATGCGAAAGTGAACTAAGCAAGAGGATAGGCTGTAATATGAACCCCGCCCGCCGTTTCCAATTTTCGTGCCAATAACTATTACACTAACCGCGCATCTAACATGAATAAAACACCATCCATATATTTATAAGATCAACTGTAGTCAAAATAATAATATTGTGAAATCCGCAATCATTTCTTTGGCTTTATAATATGTGCGTTCACTTTATTGGTCCCGAGGGAAATTGTGCGAAAATGAATGCAACAAACACGACTGTGATTCGAACCCGGATCAGTTAATATTTGCAGGAAATTTTACATTCACCCAAGCTGCTTTCGTTCTATAAAAATCAAGTTTTTAATTTCGAATGAAATAAGTTATACAAGCTTTCGCAAGAGAGTTATTTATTTATTTTACAGTGGCCACTCGATGTAGAGGGTTACAGTAAGCGGCAGTTTATACGGATAGGAGAGGAAGATACTAGTTAACTCCAAATCTAGAGTTATGGTTGTAGCGATCTAGGTCAAGACTGTAGCGATCGGGGAAACATCCTCTTGGGAGTTTGTTCTACAGAGCAGTGATACACGGGAAGAAGCTGTTCGAGGGGAACTTATTTCTCACCAATGAAATACGGAGGAAATATGGGTGGTTTGCTATAATGTGAAGGGCATGGCAGGAGCTGGCCTTGAAGGTTCCCAAGAATGCAGCTCTTCGGAACACTTTCCATGGAAGTAGCGAATTAATGTGTTTCCGTCTTTATTTTAAAACACGTGTCAATTGTTTACGAAATAGCGTGCAATGCATTTTGAATTAAGTAATAAGTACGATAGTCTATTTCAAACGTTATTTTTCGTGATGAATATACGAGTGAAATAAAATAACAAATCCCATGTGAGTTAAAATGTTAGCTATATTCCATCCACGTCGTTATAAAGAGGGCTTGGAGAAATGTTACAGCAGTCATGGACAAATTGCAGCTCGTTGGCCGCAGCGGTCCGCTTGGTCTTTCTGAAATGCACGCTTAATTTCATAAGGAAAATAACGTTTCTTAAAAGTTTGTGTTCTTTCTTTCTCACTTGTTCACTCACACACTCTCTCACACATAACCACGAACATAAACAATGATTAAGTACAATGTTTCGGTGAAGATAGCGTTTTTAGTTTTTTTAGACCATTGGCGATTTTCACTAAGGAAGATCATACGTGTAAACATATTTTTTCTTTTTTGTTTTTGAAACAGGAAACTTTCACATTAATTTTTTTTTTCTAGAGAAGAAATGCAGTGGAACCAAGGTTCGCGAATTTAATTCGTTCCTGAAGGGCGTTCGTAACCCGAAATGTTCGTAAACCGAAACTATTTTTCCAATAATAATCAATGTAGAGAAAAAAAATCACAGTACAATAAAATTGGAGAAGAAAATACTGCGCAACGCACGAATGTATACAACATGGCGGCCGACTCAGAAATGATTCCGATCGTGTTAACTCGGTTCGGCTATGTTCGAAAACCGAAATTTTGTTCGATAGCCGAGGCATTTTAATCACGAATTTTCTGTTCGAAAACCGATTTGTTCGACATATGAGACGTTTGAGAACTGAGGTTGCACTGTTTATATTTTAAAAAATTTTCAAATCACACGCAGCGACATGTGTTAATCACCCTGTCATCACTGATAATATGTTACCAAGAATTAAAAAAAAAAATAATCTTTGATTATAGAAAAATCTTTTTCCCACCAAAAGAACAAAAGCTTTTACTCCATTTTTAAGGTATATGATTACGGATATGGTCATCTGTAGTAAAAATAGTTGAGGTCACTACTACGTAAAAGCGTCATCCTCATGTCATTTAATGCTGAAATTTAATTTTAGGCAAAGCATTAGTAATTTCTTTTACAAAAATGTATTAATGGTCATTTTTTAAAGAATATTGCCAGTGATCTAAAAAGATTTTGAAAATATCTTGATTTTAGTATAAACAGCTATGCCACTTACAGAGTAGCAAACCATCCATATTCCTCCCGTATTCAATCGGAGAGATTTAAGTTCCACTCGAACAGCTTCTTCCCGCGAACCACTACTCTGTGGAACTGACTCCCAAGAGGATGTTTCCCCAGTCACTACAATTTTAACCTGTTCAATGCTAGGGTTAATCGTTATCTTCCACTTCTATGCACACAAATTGCTTACCAAACGTAAAACTCTACCTCGAGTGACCCCCGGCCCTTGTACAGTGTGAACTTTACTGTAAAAAAAAAAGTAATTTTTATACTATCATATGATCTAACACCAGTTTGGGAGTTATTATTTGCCCATTGCTGGGACCCTAACAAGTGCTACCACACTGGATCAGGGTGGACCTGGGAAAAACAGCAATTATAAGGTGCTCCCATGCTCCTCAGAACCTCCCGCTCAGAGGCTTTGCTGCTTGATTGAGTTTATCGTCATACACAGGGCGACCCTGTGATGAGCCATAGATCATGCAGTCCACTGCTTAAAAAAGGTTGTCCATGACAGAGCTACGGTCACCCTGTCTTTTTGCTTGGGAAAAACTAAACAGAATAAATATGTTATCTTGGTATCAATCATTGACAGTGCTATTGAACTGAGGTGTATGATTAGTTTAAAGCCATTACTGTCATTACTTTTCAAAATAAATTAGAAACCTTCCTTTACCTTTTTGCTTACGTAATATTAACTTCTAAAACTCTTATATATGTATACCATAAGCGGAAAAAAAGTAATTGGGTTTCATTCTAGAAAATAAGTACAAATAAACAGCAAACAAATTTGTATTTAAAATGTTTACATTAAGATAAAGTCGAGTGCCACACGTGATACACGCTTGGGCGATCATGTCTCTTCTGATTCATGACTGACGAGGCAGAAGATTTTTTCGCGGGAGGCAGCCGTTTCTTTCTGCAGCAGACTGGTTGCCAACGAAGGCCACAGATTTCAGTCTGTCCTAATGTTCAACCCATAGCTGAGAAGAGAAGAGATGGATTCATGCTTTTTCCGAGAGTATTTACGTGTAAAAATGTAATGAACCTGACGGGAATTCGATCTCAGTTCTCCGATATTTCATTTCCCAGCCGATATCCATTAAACTCAATCGCTCGTTAGGATAACATATCTAAAAAGAAAATATTCATTGTATGAGAGAATCAGATGCAAATATATAGAATCAAGAATCTTTAAATTGATTGAATGATTGATTTGCTTTCTTACGGCTTATCAACCTTTTAAAGTCAGAAAATTAGATTGCAAGAATTTTGGGCGGGGATAAAAATTTACCGAATCAGGTCCTTATAATTAACCCGTAGCGGGGGTTAAAGAGGTGCATTTCATAACTTTCCCAGGGCTATTTGCACGGAAGGGAATATAACGAACTCTAGAACAATTTCGTATTCCAACCCATTACACCAAACATACATCCAAGTTTACAGCACGTGGTATTCCCAAGCGGTCACCCATCTAGGCGCCGATCAAGCTCAACATTGCTTAACTTCAATGATCGTATGAGAACTGGTCTTTCAACGCGTTATGGCTGTAAGCCAATCAAAATTCAAAAGCTTACAGCACATGGTATTCCCAAATGGTCACCCATCTAGGTACTGACCGGGCTCAACATTACTTAACTACAATGATCGTACGAGAAATGCTCTCTCAACGTGATATGGCTGTACGTCAATAGGTTTTTCAAATTTTACAATAGCACCATTAACCTCTTACTATCTGAGTAAAACCCCGAGTTTTTAGATTCTAAGAGATTTTTTTAGTTATTAATAATTTACGGATAAAGGGTCTAATAATTAACCCATAGCTGGGGAGAGAAGAGGTGGATTCATACCTTTCCCAGTTGTATTTGCACGGAAGCGAATATAACGAAGCCAACTGCGATTTCGAATTCCAAGCCGTTATCCATTAAATCAACCAAAATTCCTTACAGCACATGGTATTCCAAAATAGTCACCCATCTAGGTATTGACTGGGCTCAGTATTGCTTAACTGCAATGATCTTACGAGAACTGGTCTTTCAACGTGATATGCCCGTAAGTCCATAATCTTTAAAATTTAATATGTCTGACTTACCATCTTTAACCTTTTTAATATCTGATTGAAGCCCCGTATTTTTTAGTGTTGTTCCTGTATTCCTAAATTATTATTTATTCTCAGTACGTCAGCATTAACTGATGGCTTATGATAAAGAACAAATATCTCATCTCGCTATTTTGATTTTAAAGAGCGGTTGGTTTTCTATTTATGAAGGGAGTAAGGGAACACCCTTAAAGAATAATGATGATAATAATGATGGGTATAAATTGTTATCTTCATATTCTATACCTGTTTTTCATTTTTTTTTTTTTTTTTACTAGATTGGTTGCAAGATCTCATCATTTTACAATTAAAATTGCTAGATGAAACTGAAAGTTCTATGATAATAGTTTCTTCTCCCGCATTTTCCGCTTGTAAAACTCTCTTCCGGATTCTTGCTTTCCTGTCCACTTTGATCTTCATCATTTTAAATTCATTGTTTTTCATCATTTTCTGTCTTCTTAATACCTGTTCTTTTATTGTTCGCTCCTCTTACATTTGCAGCTTGGCGGCTTTATTGCCTTTCTTGAAATGATTAAATTTCTTTTACAGTAAGTATATAATTCACTCCAACTGATACCAGAAAATGCTTTTTACACAGTGTGTCGTCAGAGAAATCAGGTATATGGAAGGTTTGACCAAGAGGTTAACCTCCTAGCCACTAAGTGCAGATCCGTGTCTCACAGAATTACGGTGGGTGATCTCGATAGGTGAACATGTGGTAGACCGAGCTGCGCCTAGGATGTAGACGCGTAAGGAAAACAGAGAGGGGCAGGCGGTTGGATTCACGCCAGAATGTAGGGTCTAACCTCGGGAAAGCCCTTCCTCTCTCTCTCAAGAAAAAAAAAAAGAAAAAAAAAACGCGCCTGTTAGCCGAGGGTGATTAACAATGTTTGGGAGTGGGAATAAACAATGTTACTTTCCAAAAACATAATACTTTTCCTGAGTACTGTTTCAATATACGGTCATAAACTATGCAATATGTGCCCTGTTTTTCTGAAAAAAGGGATGGGTTTGAAAGCTATTTTGTGATAACCACTGTCGTTTTTATTTTCTCTTGATATGCAAAACCCATTTTTCATCACTTGTAACAATGTCATGAAAGAAATGGAATGGTTAAAAGTAAAATTTATTAAATGTGCTAGAACGTTGTGTTCCTTTCTCACGTGAAAGCAAACGAGAAACCCAATTTCCCTCTTTGTAGATTTCCCCAATTTAAATCTGAAAGGCGCTATAAACGATACAGTGTTGCATAGAAAATATGATAAATTAATTCTAAGAGCCGTTTCCTACCATTTAACTTTGGTTCTGATTTGGTTAGTTGACTCAAAACAGGGAAATACATAATTGCTTTCCGAATGCCATAAGAAATGTTTAATGTCAGTTGAAATTAGAAATTCAGTCTCGCGTTTTTATTAGTCGGTACAACGATAAGGTTGCACAAAAAGTTTTAGATTTTTTTCCTTTTCTTTTCTTTCAATTTAAATATCTGATAGTACAGCGACATTCAAATTCCGAAATTTATATTTAAAAAAAGAAAGAAGAAAGAAAAGAAATACAATGATTGGTCACAATTATGAACCCAGAATAAGTGATCCATTTTAACTGTGCTTATTAAATATAGAAGTCAGTGTTGTCCGCCATTTACAGACATACATGACTTCCGGCTCGAATATAGCACAAAGTTGCTGTACGTTGGACTATACAGCCATCAGATACTGAGAAACCATGGTCATCGAGCTCAGGCGATTTAGGACTTTCAACTGACATTCAACATGGTTCTTACGGCATTCTTGGTATTTTCAGTATCCTTACTGAGAATTTCTACTTTGTGGAATCGACTCCCAAGAGGATGCTTCCCGACCACTTCAATCTTAACCTGTTCAAGTCTAGGATGAACCGTTATCATTTCCATATATGTTCACTTCATAAGCTGCGACCCTTATCTTTTTCACAACAAACGCATTCAGTAACCTTCTACATCGACTGTCTCTTGGGTCTTGTATAGGGTGAACATTGGTAAAAAAAAAAAAAAAGAAAAAAAGATAATCACCTCTTCATCTGTGAGGAAATTTACAGCATTCACTGTTATATGTTGGAGGTTTGATTTCAGGATTCTATTCTATGTTTCTAACGAAATTTTCATGTCTCTTTATATTTTGATTAGCTTTTGAAAGGCATCTTTGAATTTTTTCGTGTGACATTTAACATCTGTTAAAATACTTCCCAATAGTTAATATTGGTATTAAATAATTCTTTTTTAGATAAGAATCCTTATTTTTGGTTTTCCGTAAGTGTATCTAGGACTCGATAAATATCGAGGAAATTTTGAACGGGGGCTCTTATTTTCGTCCGTTGGGCTGTATAGAAAAAATAGTCTAAGCTTGGTGCAAGGCATATATTAATAGAGCACCATCTAATGAACTACCAGTAACTAACAGAAGTTTTACGTGGATCATCTTTAAAAAAAAGTGGGGGATATTCTCTATTAGTATTTTCATTCTTTGTGTTTCAATCCGTTAACCCTAGAACACTGACTATGGGTACCCATAGTATCCAGCGCAAATTTTCCTATTTTTAATTACAATTTTCAGTACCTGATTTTCTTACCTAAATAATATGTTTTTCAGTTCCTATTAATGTTAACTCAAAGTAGAAAGTTTGAAGTGCCTGCATGGAAAATATTTCAAATAAAGATTTAAATTTTTTTTTTTTTTTTTGATATTTTCAAAATCGGGTATGATATCGTGATTTTCTAAGCACAGCTTAGATGTGGCACAAAGCCGAAAGTATGTGGCACCCAGTGAGGATCGAACTCACTACTCAGTTGTAATAGATCTAGCAAGACATGCTCTCTAACCATTATACCATGTCGAGGTGCCCAAATGATTTTCTAAGCGCAGCTTAGATATGGCACAACGCCGAAAGCATGGGGCACTCAGTGAGGAGTGAACTCACTATTCAGTTGTAATGGTTTTAGCGAGACATGCTTGCTAACCATTAAACCACGTCGAAGTACCCAAATCGGGTATGATATACCCATGGTTAGTAGTAACTTTAATTGATGGTTAATGTTCTAGGATTAAGTGTCACGTGTGACACTCGGGCGATCAAATCCCTTTTGATACATGACTGACATGGCAGATTTTTTTCCTGAGGATTTTTTGCCATTTCTTTCTGTGGTAGACTAGTTGCCAACCAAGGCTAAAGAACCTAGTCTGTCCTGCTATTCAAGACATAGCTGGGGTAGAAGAGATGGATTCAGACCTTTCCCAAGATCATTTGTGCATCAGTGAACATAACAAAACCGACTGGAATTTGAACTCGGCTTTCATAGTTTTCATTCCAAGTCATTACCGCACAACGCATATCAAGGTGTCTATAAGTTCGAAATAAACTATAGTTACAGACGTACTGATGAGTCATCAGACCAATCCCACTTCAGCCAACAGTGGCGCGTGTTGTTTTAAGTGGGAATTATTTGGGAGAATTCAGATGGCAAGTTTTTACTTTTATTTTTTTAATACCTTGTTGGATAGATTTTTCCCGGCAGTTATTTCTTCGTTTCTTATATATATTTTTTATTCTCTCTGCTAAAACAAATATAGAGCAAATCAATTAAATGAATCTAAGAAAGCAAATATTAGAGAAAAATATACAACAGGATAAATGAAAAGAAAATCAACAATGTTCTTGTTTAAGTCGATATGTTTTCATTCTCTTGTAGAAATTTCAATAAAACGACAATTGTAACATTAATGCCGGTGAAAGACAATATTAAGAAGTAGAAGAAAAAAGACTTTTCACAAAGCATTTTCTAAGCTGGTCGAATCACTCAGACGTACAATAACAGATATGGCTGCGCAGAGAACATTCAAAAAGAAAAAAAAAAAACGGAGTCTATTACAAATTTAGTTCAGAATAGATTGTTGTTTGGACAAATAACAAGACTTCGCCAGAGAACTGATAAAACTACTGAACGCGTGACTTAACTTACGAAAGTCTTTTCGATTGGATGAGGTAAAGAAAGAAAGAAAGAAAACACAAAGAATGAAGGAAAATAGAATTAAAGGAAGAAGGAGAGAAAGAAATTCAAAGAATGAAATAAAGAAAGAAAAAATTCAAACAAGAGAGGGAAATAAAAAAGTGAAAAGAAAGAAAGATGAAAAGTTCAAAGGAAGAATGAAAATAAAATGAATGGGAGGAAAAAAAGTTAAAAGGAAGACGGGAAATAAAAAAGAAAAGAAAGTTCAAAGAAAAAAAAGAAATTTTCATATAGGAATGAAGAGTCGCTGCCGACACTTGGGTTTGAACACGGATCACTTAAGAGCAAGCACATTCGACCTCATCTTGAAATAATTAGATCACGTGACGGGTAAAGAAAAAGAAATATATATGGAAATTAGCGGCGTCTGACCGAGCAATGTTCGAAGGAGTTACTATTGTTGTAGCTGTGATTTACAAAAGAAGTGAAGAAAGAAAAGAAAGAAAGAAAACAGCGGTAAAAGAAAGCAGAAAAAAAAGGAAGAAAAAAGAGAATGAAAAAGAATTGAAAGGGAGGGAAGTAAATGAAAACAAGAAGAAAAGAAAGTAGGTAATTAATTAATTTTTTTTTCTTTTTTTTTTAGAGAGGATGGAAGGCAGAGATAATAATAGAAGGTCTAAAAATCTTCATATACAGTGTAACCCGGATATAAGAGAAACCCGGATATAAGAGGCATTTTCTCTGGTTCCAAATTAGAGCCTGTGTATAAAATAGACCAAACCCGGATATAAGAGACTTCTTCTCCGGTCCCGACAACTCTGTTATATCCGGGTTACACTGTACTTAAAATTATATATTTAGATTAATCTGCGTTTATTTTTTTTTGTAGGGAGGGGGATATTTTGCAACATTTTCTTTTAATTCATCTTGTCTTGCTGACTTTGGATTAAGACATGTCTCCCAAGACCAATGCCGACATCGAATTTGTCACTCTTTTCCTCTCCACAAATCAGTCACAAATCATTTTTCATTTTGTTGCTGTTGCTGTCGTTAAGGCGGCGTTATATAAAACATTAAAAAAAGCCAAAACATATCCATCAAAAGATGGAGGAAAATATTCAAACTTTTTTTTTTTTTTTTTTAATCCGATAACGTCATATTTTCCGATCAAAGGATCACGTTTCGTTAATCGAGTCTTAAAGTGATAATTAGCAATGATTAAATGCATCCTGTAATAGGGGAATATGATTTTATGAAAAGACAGAGAGAGAGGGAGGGGAGAGCGGGAGAGAGATAGAGAGTGAGAGGGGAAGAGATAGAGAGAGAGGGGAGAGAGGAGGAGAGAGAGGGAGATAGAGAGGGGGAGGGGGAGGGGAGAGTGAGATAGAGAGAGAGGGGGAGATAGAGAGGGAGGGAGAGAGAGAAGAGGGGAGAGTGAGATAGAGTGAGAGGGGGAGATAGAGAGAGAGAGAGAGAGGGACTGAGAGAGAGAGAGAGCATGATAATGCCTGAAGTTTAGGAAAGCATGCAGCACACAATATCTGTCGAGTCATATCTGTAGAACAAGCGTTTTAAAATAAACGATTTTCTGATATTGAAGGACCTACGAAAAAAAAAAAAATGTCCACAGTATAATCAAAAAGACTAAAATCAATGTCATAGCCTACACTGAATAAACTATTTCAAATTCGAAAATTTAGAATGAAATCAAACTTATGCAGAACACATAAATAAATAAATAAATAAAATATATAAAATTTCTTCTAAATAAATAAACGGCAAATTATGTCATTGTGCCCATGCGTCTGAAACCTCTGCAAATGGTTCCCAAAGGGTGCTTTTCATAGCTGCAGCGGAAGAGGATAGCAGGTGAGGCGGAATGATTGAAATACAATCAAAGATTTAGAAACAGTTTTAAAAAAATCATATGCCAAAAATAAATATGATTTCAAAATTTAAAATATTATGGATTACTTGTAATTGCATGCATGAGTCCCAGTATAAATAATTATAAATAATTATTGATCGATTTTATCATTGTGATATTTTTGCATTATATCAAGTATTAAGAATATAGTAACTTGGGTCTGCAAATTGGAGGAGAGAGTTATCAATGATAATGTTCTGACTTTGAATCCACAGTTATCTCCCTTTAATCCTCACTCTGCTTTTTATTTTTAAATGTACTTTTTATCACATAAAATTTGGTGAACCGCAAGAAAATTTTCATTCCGAAAATGCGACCCAGAGAAAAAAAAAGTTTGAGTTCCACTGCTCTACATAGACATATTATATCTTTTTGGATTCAGAATGATCCCGGGATTGAAAATCTTTCACCGCCTTAACCAGGTATTGAACTCACACTCTTTGGGTTCTGTCACTGGATCTAACCAACGCCTTTATCCACTTGAGGATACACGGCACAGTGGATAAAGGCTTTGGGGAACTTGGAGACGGGAATTAACAGGAGATAACTGATAAGTGAACTCCATTAGACATGGCACGTGGAAACTAGAACAGTCTACCCCAGTGAGCGAAATAAAGGGTTCAGTTCGACATTCTAACAACCTGAAGAATGCCGGAGCATACAACGGCCGAAGCGTTGTAGTAAATATGGCGACAAAGATGAGGACAAAAGTTCTGCAGAGTTTTTGATTTGAAGAACACAACTCATTTGAAATTCCACGAAGTTTGTGATTTGAAGATCTCAGTTTTCGACCTAAATCGGATTTTCGGCCCAAATCGGATTGTCGGCCCAAATCGGATTTTCGGCCCAAATCGGTCTTTTGGCCGGAATTAGATTTATACCCTGAATGAAAGTTAAAGGTTTTGAAGTTTCATGGAGTGAATTGAGGAATTCAAAGTTAATTCTTTAAAATTGCTGTTTTCTAAGCTGGAGTAGAGGTACTTTTAATTTTGGACCGGGGGGGCCCAATTAGCCATCTGCAGGAGCTAACTTTAAAACCTCACTCTGTGCGGACTTTTAAGCTAGTAAATAAATAAAATATTCAAACTAAAGTTAATGGATTTACATAACTTATAGCATTTAGTCCTAAACAACAAAAGTGATAGAGACCTCCATAAGATCCCTTACTTCCCCAGCAGCTGATATTGAAAGCCATGGGCAATTATTATTGAAAGGTGATCTGAAGATTGCATAAGACCTGAAATTGTAGTACCATGGTGTATTGTTTTCTATGTCCACATTGTATATAGTTCCGTGAAAATCGACTTTCGATTGGTTTAGTTTGGTTTGTTTTACGGCCTATCAACCTCAATGGGTTATTTAATGCCGACAAAATTTTTATTGCTGGCAATATTTTGTTTTGTCAAAAATCTATTTCTGGTAGTAACTTTTTCCTCTAAAAATGTATTGCTGGTAATAATTTTTTTTCAAAAAATGTATTGATGGTAATATTTTTTCTCTCAAAAATGTATAGCCGATAATATTTTTTCCAAAAACTTATTGCTGGTAATATATTTTTTCAAAGATGTATTGCTGGTAATAGTTTTTTTTTCAAAAACTTATTGTTGATAATAATTTTTACAAAGTATTTCTGATATTAAAACCTATTTTTACACTTTCATAGTGTTTTTACCCTATTTTCGGGGTTAACTATTTGCCCATAGCTAGGACCCTAACAGGTGCTACCACCCTGGGTCAGGGTAGACCTGTGAACGCCAGCAATTAAGAGGAGGTTCCACGTTCCTCAAAACCTGATCAGAGGCCTTGCTATTGGACATAGATTATCGTTATACCCAGGACGCGGATGTAGTTTGTTGCCATACCCAGGATGCAGATGTAGTTTATCGTCATACCCAGGACGCGGATGCAGTTTATCGTCATATCCAGGACGGCTGCTTTCGATATCCAGACATTTTAAATGGCAGTGAATGCTGGACAATTTCCTCAAGCATGATGAAGAAACTTGAGTCAACGGAGACGTGTTTCTACAAAAAGATGCTGATATTACCCTGGACAGAATATGTGAGCAACGAGGAATTTTTAAAGAAAATGGTAATAAAAAGGTGACCTATATGAGATAAGAAAGAGACAGTTGAAATTGCTTGGATTATGCAAATGAAGAAAGAGGGCATAGAGAATGTGACACTCACAGTACACATTGAAAGCAAAAGGGACAGAGGGGAACAGTGACTAGCCTACCTAACGATCTTATCTAAATGTAAGGTACAATAGGGACTGGGGGTGGTAGTAGTGGGGGGGACAAACACTACTTAGAGCAACAAATGATAGGAAGTTGTCGAGAACCATGTGCACATGCCTATGACGCATAAAAGAAAAAGAACTCAAGTTACACAACTCTATAAAGAGTAATTGTGTTTTTTTTCAAAAGTTTTGCGTTTTGATGAATAAACATAGATAGATAGATAGATAGATAGATAATAAAAAGAATGAGATAGATAGATAGATAGATAGATAGATAGATAGATAGATAGATAGATTGATAGATAATAAAAAGAATGAGATAGATAGATAGATAGATAGATAGATAGATAATAAAAAGAATGAGATAGATAATAAAAAGAATGGGATAGATATGGACAGACTGGTAGATAGCTAGATAGATGGATAGATAGATAGAGATATGAACAGACTTAGATAGATAGATAGATAGATAGATAGATAGATAGATAGAATGAGATGGATAGATTGATAATAAACAGAATTTGTTCATATATATGTGTGTGTGTGTGTGTGTGTGTGTGAACAGACTGAGATAGATAAATTGATAGATAGATAGATAGATAGATAGATAGATAGATAGAATGAGATGGATAGATTGATAATAAACAGAATCTGTTCATATATATGTGTGTGTGTGTGTGTGTGTGAACAGACTGAGATAGATAAATTGATAGATAGATAGATAGATAGATAGATAGATAAACAGAATGAGATAGATAAACAGAATGAGATAGATAGATATGAACAGACTGATAGATAGATAGATAGATAAACAGAATGAGATAGATAAACAGAATGAGATAGATAGATATGAACAGACTGATAGATAGCTAGATAGATGGATAGACAGAGAGAGATATGAACGGACTGAGATAGATAGATAGATACATAGATAGATAGAATGAGATGGATAGATTGATAATAAACAGAATCTGTTCATATATATATATGTGTGTGTGTGTGTGAACAGACTGAGATAGATAGATAGATAGATAGATAGATAGATAGATAGATAAATAAATAAATAAATAAATAAATAAATAAATAAACAGAATGAGATAGATTTATTTGATAGATAGATATAGAAAAAGACATACAGAAATGGCAAGCTGCTTCTATTTATTTCATTTTATTTATTCTTTGCTTTTTAAATCGTTATATAGAAACGTAAAAGAAATCTTTACGATACTAATTACTTTTTACTGGATCTCTAAGATGAGGGATCGAGGATTGACATACGGAGATGTGGGTCAGGGTAGTGAGGGAAAAGTCACGGGTTCTCGATTCATCTCCATCTGGTGGTTTAATAATGACATACACCTGACAGTAAGGCTAATATCTAAGTTTTTGACGTTACTTTCTGTCGACCCTGACACCACTTCGGCCACGCGTCTGTCGCGTCAGCAGCAGGGGTGGGAGGTGCGTAGGAGAGACGTCTCCGCCTATTATTATATATTTGTATATAATTGGTTGTCATTTACGATTCGGCGGTCAAGAAATAGAAGAATGAAAAATATATCTTTCAATAATTTGTCTGGAGATTGAGGCGACGATAGAGAGTTACGATTCCTGTTTTTTCTTCTTTTCTTTTGAATTACGTTTTTGTTTTGGCTGTAGTTTTGGCAGTTTTTGCTGTAGTTTCGGCAAAAATGAAGAACTTTGACTTCTTGAGATTTTCTTCTGAATATCGTTTATGATTAGCGAAGATTTTACAAGAAGAAAAACACCAGTTTCTGCCAAGATTTAGGTACTTGAAGCTCTAACCGTAAGAATATATACAGTAGAAGTCCTCATCTCGGAACTTCAGATTAGTTCGGCTATGAAGAGGAGTACGGATATAAGTTTAACTTAACAAAACAAGAACTTATCGCAATATATAAAAAATGAAGAGACCTGAAGGAAAAGAGAGATCGAGGCAAGAAGTCGCCCAGTATTTATAGTATGGGGAGAGAGACGCCTAGTGACAATTTGGGAATTAAGGAAGAGGTAACTCCGACATGTTTTTGATGACTCAGTAAGACACATTGACTTAGAAATTCTTACATAAAATCAGATAATGATTGGATTTTAATGAAACTTTCAGGACTTATTTACAAATGAATAAAATAATTTTTTAAAATGTTTCTCTTTACGAAAATCTTTTTTTTTACATTTGTACACCCCCCTCCCCACTTATTTAATTTTATGAAATTTCGAGAAATTCTGTTCTGTAGTGCTTACTGTTTATATTAGTTATAAGTACAAGTCCTCGGATAATGTAAAGCGTGAATTTTTTTGATCAAACAGTAAAATAATAAATGCAATAAAACTAAGACATTATTAAATTAGAAAAGCTTTTAATTGATTTTATATATAAAATATATTATGGGCACTATTATTTTATAAATTCATTTTTTCGATGAATAATGAATTTTACGAGAATTATTTTAATTTTAAAAATAAATTATTAGAATAATTTATAAACTTTTAAATGTTTTAAAATTTTGTATTAATTTGTAGCGGTCAAATGATGTTGTTATTCAATATAAATTGAATTTACTAATAGAATTCAGCGACCCCAATATTTAAAAAAGAATTGCCGATTTTTGTAAATAATGATATATATATATATATATATATATATATATATATATATATATATATATATATATATATATATATATATATATATATATATATATATATAACATTATCAGAAAATAAGAGCAGTAACTATAATAAATTTATCATTTATTGCTAATTTTCTAATATTTCCTCAACAAGCGTCTTCGTAAGTAGGTCTATAAAGTTCAAGTCCCTAAAATTCAATAAAATATTGGAAGGTTTAAAAAATTGATTTTTAAAAGATTACTGGGTAGTTAAAAATATTGTATAAAAAGGCTTCTATTAGGTTGGTGCAAAAATAATATCGTGTTTGACGTTAGAAAATACGTCAAAAAAACGATATTATTTTTGCACCAACCTAATACGTTGTATTCGTCGTGTAATTGTATTACAATTCTCTTCTTTATTTAAATTTACCAAACATCAAGATGTCTTCAAAACTGTTAATGCCTCATAAAAACACACACCTCTTTAAAAAAAAAATACTTTTCTTCGATACTTGTTTCAATACAGATTAATTAAACGAAACAGCAGATTTTTTCAACTAACGATTCTGAAAAGAATTTTTAATATAGAGAGTTATGCTGTGTTGGCAGATTTGGCAATAATGATGATTTTATCGATTTGAGGAATCAGACAGAGATCGGGTTTTTCCTAACATCTCGACCAGAAAATACACCGTCCACAAAAACATCTGTCGGTGAGTAATTCCCATTTCTTGATGAAGGACACAGGCGTGTCCGAAAATTCCGAACTTAAAATCTTTCTCTCCGTGCTTCATTTTTATATATATATATATATATATAGTACCTTACTTCCGATCAAATTCCAGTCAAGTCCGTTACTTCAAATTCCAATCAAGACTGCTACTCCAGTTCAAATTCCATTTTAGTCTGTTACACTAGTTCAAATTCCAGTCAAGTCTCTTACCTCCGTTTAAATCCCATTCAAGTCTGATATTTGAGTTCAAATTCCAGTCTAGTCTGTTACTTCGGCACAAATTCCAGTCTAGTCCCTTACCGCCGTTTAAATTCCAGTCTAGTCTGTTATTCAATTAAAGTTCCAGTCTAGTCCCTTACGTCAGTTCACATTCCAGTCAAGTCTGTTACTTCAGTTCAAGTTCCAGTCTAGTCTGTTAATTTAAATTCCAGTCTAGTCTATTACATCCGTTCAAATTCTAGTCAAGTCTGCTACTACAGTTCAAATTCCTCTCTCGTCTGTTATTTCATTTCAAACTCCAGTCAAGTCTAGTCAGTTACTTGAGTTCAAATTCCAGTCTCGTCTCGTACCTCCGATCAAATTACAGTCAGGTCTGTTACTCCAGTTTAAATTCCAATCTAGTCTGTCACTTCAGTTCAACTTCCAATCTAGTCTCTTAACACCGTACATATTCCAGTCTAATCTTCAAATACCAGCCAAGTTTCTTACCTCCATTCAAATTCCAGTCAAGACTGCTACTCCAGTTCAAATTCCAATCTAGTCTGTTACTTCAGTTCAAATTACAGTTTAGCCTCTTCTAATTCTAGTCTAGACTGTTACTTCAGTTGAAATTCCGTCCAGTCCCTTACCGCCGTGCAAATTCCAGTCTAGTTTACTTCAGTTCAAATTCCAGTCTAGTTTCTTTCCTCCGTTCAAATTCCAGTCAAGTCTGTAACTTCATTTTAAATTCCAATCAAATCTGTGACTCCAGTTCAAATTTCATTCAAGTCCCTTACCTTCGTTCAAATTCCAGTCCAGTCTCTTACTTCCGTTCAAATTCCAGTCTAGTTTCTTACCTCCGTTAAAATTCCAGTCAAGTCTGTTACATCCGCTCAAATTCCAGTCTAGTCTCTTACTTCCGTTCAAAGTCCAGTCAATTCTGTTATTTCATTTCAAATTTCAATCTAGTCTCTTACCTCAGTTCAAATTCTGTTACTTCAGTTTAAATTCTTGTCTTGTCTTTCGCACAAAATAAATAGCAGAGTACTGAACTCTCTAGTCTTGCGTAGCATCCTTTTTATGATTACTTTGAATTACAAATCATAGATAAGATAATTGGAAACCACTCCAATTCTTTTCTCAAGGAACCATCGTAATTCAAAAAATTATAATAATAATAATAATGATAATAATAATTATAATAATAATAATAATAATAATTGATACATGTATTCTCGATGCAATCTTGATCGCTGTAAATGTTACCCATGGACTCACATTGGACTGATTAAAATTTCAGTTCTACATAGATACCAGCATGTAACCAACGAAATCTTGTCTGCCACACTGATTGCAACCGATTCTTGATAAATTCTGAGAAAGTACTAGAACACAATCAGAACAAGTATGAACTTCAAACATGTTTATGAAGAGGAGGAGGATAAAGTTCATAATTATAGATGTTCAAAAAAAAAGAAAATAATCGCACAAAAATATAGTTACTTGCTTTTTCGAGAAACTGTTCGAAACCGGCAAAATTACGATTCTTGTTACGATTGTGACCCTTAACCTTCTTTGTGATGTGTGTTCTTAGCGCATATATCTAATGTACACTTAACGATTCAAGAAAAAACAACGAAACTCCATATGTGGATCAACAAATATATATATATATATATTGAAAATATAACATAAAACTAGGTTCCTCCATTAGGTCACGTAAAAAAAGCAGCATATCACGATTAAAAAAGGTTCATAAATCAACGAAAACAAAGTTTTGCATCAATATGTTTATGTTGTTATGAAGAGGAAAGACTAAAGTATTTTTTAAGTATTTTTTGAAATTTTTTACTCCTTTCTAGCACGTAGAATTTTGGTTAAAATCTTTTTTTTTTACGACCGCGCGAAAGGTTTATTTTATTTTGCGCTTTTTCCGAGGAAAACACACGTTAATTTAGGAAATTCTTGCAAAAATCAAATAATTGTCGGATTTTAATGAAACTTTCAGGACTTATTCACAAATGAATTAAATTATTTTTGAAATTTTTTTTTCAGAAAATCTTGTAAAAAGAGATTTTTTTTTAAACATGTTTCCACCGACTTACATATTTTCATGAAATTTGGAGAAATTAAATCTTCAAGCGCGGGATTTGTTTTATTAGTTATAAACAGGACTCTTTGTAGAAAGTAAATCACCAGTTTTTTTTGTAAAACAGTACCCCATATCATAGAAAATCTGCTCTGAATTATAAAAAAATAAAATGTAAAAAACTATGACATTAATTAATTAGAAAAGCTTTCACCTGTTTGTATAAATACGTTATACTAAGGACATTATTTTGTGAAGAAATAAAAAATTTTCGATGAATAATGTACTTTTTACAAATTTTTAAAATTTTTTTCATTAACTTCTTAGTACTTTAAAAATCATTTAAAATTCTTTATTGCTTTCAAGCACGTAATGCAATGATAACGTTAATGAAAAAGTAAATTTACGAATCGAAATTTGAAAAGCACATAACAGTCGTTTAACGCCAGCTATTTTTAAAATAATTAAAAAAAAAATTATTGATAAAAACGTTCTTAATTTCTACGTATGGAATGTATACATGACATAATCCTTAAAAAAAGTTAAACAATAATCTATAAAAAACTTTAAACTATTAAAAAGTATGAAATAAAAAATAGATATTACATAATTGCTGAATAAAAATGTTAATATTTAGAAAGTACTAGTTAAAAACGAAAAACCGCGTTCGCTTACTTTGCAAACATTGTCAATTTTGATCATCCATAGTAATCTGTCATCAACTCGTCACAATCGATTTCTTTGATAAATTCAGACAAGAAATGTTTAAGAAATGTTTGGATACAAATTTTTATGCTATAAGTAAGTACTGTTTGTTTCATATCAGATTAATTTAACTTTAAATTATCTAATTTTACTCAAATAACGTGTCAAAAATATATAAATTTATTTTAGGAAGAAATTTAAAATCAAAATTTTGTTTGTTTACAAATTTCTTAAAATTTAAGAAAATGGCCGCTTTTAAGAAAATTTAACAAAAATCGAGCATATATTTGACATCCCAATCTATATAATTTCTGTCTGAAGGACAACAGAATATGTTACTTACTGTAAGTAATAAATTTAATGCTTTAGCTTTCAATTAATAACAACATTTGTTTTTGTTGATTTATGAGCATTTTTTAATCGTGATATACTGCTTTTTTACGTGACCTAATGGAGAAACCTATATAAAACAATCATACAATGAAGTGTAATGATTAAAGAAAAAAAGTTGTTCCCCTTCAACTGTATTCTGATTTATGATTGAATGTTCGAAAGAGTTTCTCTTGAATAAGAACGTTAAGGATTCTATGTTGGATAGAGTCTGCTGTTAGAATAGAATACAGTTAATTAAGAAATGTGTTGTTTTGAGGAATTAATAGATTGTTGGTTCATGAACTTGGTTCAGTCACACACAGAGAGATATGTATAATGTGTTATAAAAATCTGTGTGTTCGTTTGAAATGTTGTGAGTAAAGTCGTAGATTTGTGTGGACAGATGAAAATAGCTGGACTCTACTGACGACTTGCGAGAAAGTCGGTAAGAGTTCTTGGCAATGATCTTTAATGTCTGACCGCACGGTTAAGACGGGAGCTCTTGAAGATTACATCTTGGCAGCAAGGAAAAAAGATGAACGAAGAGAACACGAGAGAGGCTTATTCGTGTTTTGTTTATATAAGGTTGTGTCTCACGTGACAGACTCCAGTCTTGTGCGCGGGAAAATTATTCCTCGCGTGCAGGCGATTTGATTGGTCGGAATTGACCACTCAGCAAGTTAGTTTTGAGGAGATTAGCCAATGAATGCTTGCTGTATGATCTGTATGTATGTATGTATGTATGTATGTATGTATGTGTGTGTGTGTGTGATGGCGATGATGATCTTTCCACATTTGTGACCAAAAGTCAAAATTGACTAATCCAATACATTTTTAACTTTTTGGGGTTCTTTTATTATTGCGGAGTGGGTTGGGCTGCCCGTTTAAGTTGGATAGTTTTATTATAAAAACTGGCACTGGTAGTCGATGTTCGAACTCATGTAAAAGTCAAGATTTCACATGCTGTTTTTCAAGGCAGGCTGTTTCTAGTTGAAAGACTTAGCCCAATTTTCTTCCCTCGTATATCTTAATATATATTAAGTTTTCTTGTGATAGATTGAACCAATTTCCAAATATTTGCCTGACGAATATGTCAGTAACAAGACGTCGGTCAAAATGTCTATAAACATTAAGGAGCGATTTTTTCTTGGTACATGTTAGACTAAATTTCATTCTAGTCTTGTAGAAGAGATCGTGGCTGCTATATCTGTAGTGTGGCTATTAACAATAATTTCAAAAAAATATTTAACGTTAAGTATCAATGAAGAAATTCGAATAATTGACCGGCTGATATGTAATGATCAAAACAGCAAATAAGAAGGCCCTAGTCTGGATAATTCATCGAATAAAGACAATAATTTATTTTGGAAATTTTATGTTTCTGTAAAGTGACCTTGTATTTTCGGATAAAGAGAAATCTTTGAAGAAGAAAGAGGAGAGAATTGACAGAAATCTTGTTAGTGCATTTTCATTTGAGTTTCAAAACACACTCGGCAACCTTCCGGCATCTTTATCAACATTAGTTAAATTAAAACAATGCTTGAATGAGGTTTCCTTTCCTTTCAAAAATTCTCCGTGTTAGTCAACATGGCGCCGAAGGAGTTACGTTATTGTTTTTCTCTCCAGCTAGCAATATCTTTCCTAAAAAAAATGTACGAACTTGACCCACGTTTTCACGCAATGGATTAAGTTATTACCCAAAACGAAAAAAAAATCACCATGCTTTTTGTTTTAGAAAGAGGGCATAACGTATATAATGTTAGTAGGGGGAAGGGCAATTCTTTTACGGTGAATTAAGGAAGTCGTAAATGGAGGTTCTTTTGTAAATTTTTTTTAAATCTGTAGAGAAAAAGAGACAATTTGAAAAAAAAAACGGAAATATATCTTTGTTGCACAAAAACAAAACGAACTTAAATTTTCCTATTCGATTGCTACAGATATTTTAGAAGTTGAACTTAAATTCAAAAGAAAAGCCACTCAGTTTGAAAGTAGTCATGCTATGAGGATTTTACAAGAATACAGATTTACTCACTGCTTTATGAGTAAAAATGATCACATTAATTTCTGTCACTAAGTTGGATCTCTGCAAAGATATTCGAAAAGCATTTTGTCAAATTATATATATATATGTGTGTGTATGTATGTATATAGTCATCCACACACACACACACATATATATATATAGTCATCCACAGACAGACTGTTTCGCTGTATCACAGTTCCTCAGTGTGACCAGACATCCGATTCCTTCAAGCCGGAATCGAAACCCGACTGATTTGACATCTAGTCCATCGTCGCACGGCAGAAAGGAAGGGAATTTTAACATTTTTCTCTATACAAAATGTGCCAGCGGCCTTGAAGAGTAACATACATATATATATATATATATATATATATATATATATATATATATAGAGAGAGAGAGAGAGAGAGGGAGAGAGAGAAGTGGGAGAGAGGAGATATATAAATAGATAGACGTGTGTGCCTGGGTATGTGTACACACACATATAATATATATATATATATATATATATATATATATATATATATATATATATATATATATAACTGTATATCTCTAGATATAATGTAATATATAATATTATTAAAATAATTTTTATTATAATAGATTACAATAAAACAATTTTTATTGCTACACAAAAAATTTCATGTTTCAGAACTTCAATCCTTTCTCATCGGGCGATGGTAAATTACATATAATACAAATGATTCGTATGGAAATTTGAAAACAAATCGTTATCTCATTTGAAAGCAAAAAACTGGGGGGACCTAATATCAGAATTAAAACATATACTTGTGGACATGTCCTGATTAACCAATTAAAAGTCATATCTATTGTAAAATAGAAAAATGACAATTAAGATTGGAGGGTGGAGGAAGATGGGTTATAAAATCATGTCTTGATAAATTGTTGATACTCTCGTCATATCAGTTTCGAACATAATGCAGCGAATGCAAAATTCAGATTTGGTGAAGTAGACATAGATTAACCTTGACGAAAAAAAATATTTTAAAGAATTTTTCAAATTTTTTATACTACGGAAACTTCTTAAAGAGACCGAAGAGATATTGAATGGTACGTAAAAAAAAAGGGCAATATTAAAGTTGAAAAAATCCAATAAAAATGGAGTGGACCATTATATACTTATAAAATAATGGCTATGTAATTGTAATGTATAAAATATTTATGAAGATTTAGACAATGCCTACATAAATCTGTTATTTCATTTCTTTGTTTTAGAAGAACTTTATTTTTAAGACACTTCATAATATGCAGCTTTTCTTTTAAACACATTGGACATGGGTCATATAAAGATTTACTGATTCCCGTTTTTTTTTTAATATTTTCTATTTAACTTTAGGAGTTTTACTAATTTCTTTTAAATGACAAAAATATTTAGAATGGGGTGCTCGGTTACGGATGGCATTGTTGTTGAAAGAAGATCTATGCTGATACCACCTCAGTTTAAAGGGATTTTTGTACTGCCAATATAAAATTTCATAACTGTTTGATTTTTTACGGCATTGCTGTAAAAATTGCTATGTTTATAAAATAGATCTTCATTGGAAGAGTTATTACTAATTCTATATTCTATGGTGGAGGGTATGTACTTGTTTATAGGTGGAGGGTGATTAGATTTTGGGTGGATATACAAGGGACTTTATTAGTTTTCATGTATGGTTGGTATATGTTATTGACTAAGTTTAGTTTTACATGGAGGAAGTTTATTTTTTTAAAGTTTGTGTTGATCTTAACTTTTCCGTTTAGATTTTTAAACTCCCTATGGATTAATTTTCTGATTATGTCAGTTTTGAAATTTGTACAATTTTTCACCACCATTAGACCATCATCCCTATGTAAGCCTATATCCTCTATGCTGATATCATGGTGGACAGTAAGGTTATATAAAATGAATAAACCAACGCGGTCAGAAGACCTAGCAGAGTCTAATGTTCCCATTGCAATATCAAATTGGCCACCTGAACTATTTTTTATCCATTGTTCTTTATTGTGGATAAGGACATATTTTCTAGCGTTCATTATAATATTCAGTTCCTCTTTTGATAGACCAGAGTACTCGGTGGCGAATTCCAAAGCTAATGTAAAGAGTTTTCTTGAAATGGATGGTCCATGATATGAAACCGGATTAAAGAACAATTAGTTTTATCTTTTATATTATAAAACCAATTGATGACATCAGTGGTGTTAATCCGTTGTACTAATCCAAGGCGCTCCTTAATTAGTTTGTTGACTCTTTAGAGGATATTTTTTACTAATTTTACCAATTTCTGGCCTCGTAGGGTTGATGACCCTGGAGGGAAGATTATTTCAAACTCCGGTTTATGGTCCTTGATGGTTATATAAGATTACTTGGGCCAGAGGACGCTAACCCAGTCACTAATTTTAAGTTTGTCCATAATAATTATACTAGTTTCATTATTTCTGTCAATCAAATTAGCTAAGTAATTGTCTACTTTTTTATAATTTTTTGTTATTTTCTTTTTCCTAATAAAAATATTATAATCCTTCGTAGTGTTTTTATAGAAGTTTGCTGTTTTGTCAGATTTTACAAACACTTTGTCAGCAGAATTTATATCCATTACAACCTAGTCGAGGTGTCTTTTTGAAAAAAGATTTTTACATTTGTGAAAAGAGATATTGATAACTATTTTCAATAAATCATTTTCAAAAGCAAATAAACTTTCGAAGAATTGATCAGCTTTTAAGCTTTTTAAAAACCAAAACTGTAGAAATTTCAAACCAAAATTTAAATTTCAAATTTCAGAACTGACATTATCAGAAAATTAATCCATAGGGAGTTTAAAATCTAAACCTGAAAGATAAAATCAACAAGCACTTATTAAAGTAAACTTCCTCCATGTAACATTAAACTTAGTCAATAACATATACCAACGATACATGAAAACTAATACAAATCCGTTATATATCCACCCAAAATCTAATCACCCTCCATCTATAATCAAGTACATACCCTGCGCCATAGAATATAGAATTAGTAATACCTCTTCCAATGAAGATATATTTTTTAAACATAGCAATTTTTACAACAATGCCTTAAAAAATAGTGGCTATAAATGCCCTGATATTAAATAGAGAAAACTTAATAGTGATAGCAAGAAAAAATAGAAATAGAAAATTCAATTGGTATAAACCCCGATTTAATCAAAATTAACACTAAGGGCAGAAATCTCTCAATTTAATTGAGAAACATTTTCCCAATAATAATCCTCTAAAAAAGATTTTTAATAAAATTACATTTAAATTAAGTTATAGTTGTACAGATAATCTATAAAAAATTATTTAAAAACATAATCAAATTTTAAATCTGCATTTAACAATCGTTATTAAAAAAACAGGAAACAATAATGATAAAAAATCGTGTAATTGTAGAAATCCAAAGGAAGACCCATTACAGAATAGGTGTCTTACTGAATCTAATGTTCACCAATGTACCGTTTCCATTTAGTGGAAATCCAACAGTTATTTGTATTATATGTAATCTACCAACACCCGATAAGAAAGGATTAAATTTCCGAAACATGAAAGTTTTTGTGTAGTGATAAAAATTGTTTTTTTTGCAATCTATTATAATAAAATTTAATAATATTATATTTTGCTCTACGTTTGTATTGAACACTTTTTAAAAAGTAAATGCTAAGAAATATAAATTTTAAATACATCTATTCATTCTCTTTATATATATATATATATATATATATATATATATATATATATATATATATATATATAATTATTAGGAGGATTTGATAATTATATTTAAGTAATTCATCGAGTCTGATAGAAACCTCAACAGAATGTAGAAAGCACTTGACGTCCGTTTCGTCCTATATTTGGGACTCATCAGCAGTGCACATTCACTACCGAGAATTGAAACCCTGACAGTTGTCAAACAAACATCATACCAACTGTTCAACCGGGCCTCGGTGACGAAGAGATTGCAAATCACACTCAATATAGCGCTGCTCGCTCGCATATTCCGTGGCGGAACTCTTACTGAGTTCTCTCTAACCAAAGGACTGTGACCCCTGGAGCCACGTCAACTTTCACCAAGCCGCTCACTCTAGAGCATTAGAAGCCGGTTCAAGCAATGATGTACATGATAGAAATTATTAGGAGGATTTGATAATTATAATTAAGTAATTCATCGGGTCTGAAAGAAACCTCAACAGAATGCAGAAAACACTGGACGGCCGTTTCGTCCTATATTTGGGACTCATCATCATGCTTTCTGCATTCTGTTGAGGTTTCTTTCAGACTCGATGAATTACTTAAATATATATATATATATATATATATATATATTTACTTATTTATTTATTTATTACATAATATATATCATATAACATATGATAATATATACCTAATATGAACAATATATATAATGATGTATACAATATGATATATATGTATATAATATATATATAATATTATATAATATATGTAATAATATATATTGTACAATATATTATATATTTTACATACTATACAGTACATACTATATTGTATATTGCATATTATATATATATATATATATATATATATATATACTCTATAATATATTATATATTACATAATATATTTTGTATAATACAGTGCATAACATCTATTACATTATATATTATACGATATTATATAGGATTATTACATGATGCACAGTATGTTATATAACATATTATTTTACATAATATTTAATACGTGATATAAATATCATATAACGCATAACGTATTACATAATATATATGATACAATATAATACACAATGTACTGCATAATATATTAATAAATATCATATATAATATGTATTGTATGATATATTACTTCATCTATATTAATACGTTACACTATATATTGCATAATGTAGTATTCTAAATTGTCTAAATTACCCAAACATTTAAATAACATTGGCATTTTAACAGATATATTTACCAAAATTACACAAAATATGTTCAAATAGTAAAGAGTAGATTTATTCAATAAAATCGTCATTGCCTTTAACCATCGCCTCCAGGTGACTTCGGGAACTCTCTCCTCTTTCTGGACTACCTCCTTGTTTAAAATGAATGGTGCCATAATTCTTGCCTTCAGTTAATCTTCGATGTTACAAGGAGTTTGGTGGTCTCTTGCGCAAATGTGCCCCACACATAATAATCAAGGGGGTTGCAGTTTGAGGAGTTAGGTAGCCAGATGTAAGTGGGGATGTGGTCGCAGAAATTGGCTGATAGCCATCACTGTGTTCCGCTTGTGTTGCATGGTGCAAAGTCCTGTTGCCAGACATCAACTACCCTTTTAACCCAGTGCAGAACTACCTCCTCAAGGCACTTGATGTAGGTCGTCGTGTAGGAAAAATGAATGGAGGCATAACGTCGTCATTATTAAGCTAGCTCCTGCGGAGGGGTCTTGATTGGCCATTCGATTAGTTCAAGAGTTTAAGAATCCCTTTGCGTATTTTCAGCATTGGAAACTCTCTTCGCTGCCGTTTGATCTGGTTTTTCATTTGCACAGGAATTTCTTTTCACTCGCAGCCTTGGCTATTTTGATAACAATCTAGTCCACTAATGGCGGGGATTTATTTTTGTTAGGCATACTGCCGCCATATGGGACAGGTAACAATAAACTACAGTAGAACTCAACATTTATCGCTGCATTTAAGTATTGCAATAATAGTTAAGTTTAACTTTTAAAAGTTCAACGATAATTCTTCTGTCGTCACTTGATCTGAGATATAACCATCATCATCTGAGATATCTGAGATATGATATAACTATCATCATCATCTGAGATATAATATAACCATCATCATTTGAGATATAACCATCATCATCATCTGAGATATGATATAACCATCATCATCTGAGATATGATATAACCATCATCATCATCATCATCTGAGATATGATATAGCCATCATCATCATCTGAGATATGATATAACCATCATCATCATCATCTGTGATATGATATAACTATCATCATTTTAGATATGATATAACCATCATCATCTGAGATATGATATAACCATCATCATTTGAGATATGATATAACCATCATCATCATCTGAGATATGATATAACCATCATCATCTGAGATATGATATAACCATCATCATCTGAGGTATGATATAACCATCATCATCATCTGAGGTATGATATACCCATCATCATCTGAGATATGATATAACCATCATCATCTGAGATATGATATAACCATCATCATCTGAGATATGATATAACCATCATCATCATCTGAGGTATGATATAACCATCATCGTCCTCATCTGAGATATGATATAACCATCATCATCTGAGATATGATATAACCATCATCATCTGAGGTATGATATAACCATCATCATCATCTGAGGTATGATATACCCATCATCATCATCATCTGAGATATGATATAACCATCATCATCTGAGATATGATATAACCATCATCATCTGAGATATGATATAACCATCATCATCATCTGAGGTATGATATAACCATCATCGTCCTCATCTGAGATATGATATAACCATCATCATCTGAGGTATGATATAACCATCATCATCTGAGATATGATATAACCATCATCATCATCATCTGAGATATGATATAGCCATCATCATCATCATCATCTGAGATATGATATAACCATCATCATCTGAGATATGATATAACCATCATCATCATCTGAGATATGATATAACCATCATCATCTGTGATATGATATAACCATCATCATCATCATCATCATCATCATCTGAGATATGATATAACCATCACCATCATCTGAGATATGATATAACCGTCATCATTTGAGATATGATATAACCATCATCATCATCTGAGGTATGATATAACCGTCATCATTTGAGATATGATATAACCATCATCATCATCTGAGGTATGATATAACCATCATCATCTAATAGTCGGAGAGTGTCGCAAAACAAATAATAATAATAATAATAATAATAATAATAATAATAATAATAATGGAGAAAGTTAAAGAAGAAAAAGAATCACCCTCAGAAGAAACTGATGATAAGAAAGTTTTTTTTAAATAGTGATGTCTTGTTAATTTTAATGACTCCAAAATGAAACTGCTCTGCTGCAATCGTTACCATGGCTGATACTAACCTCTACGAGAGTGTCTTATTACGCCTTGTCAGTGACATGAAGTGGAAAGTATTATATTGAATCGATTGCTCGTTCTGCTGCTTATAATGTTGATACACTATGTCATTCTGGATGTTTTTTTGCGACAGCATCTATTTTGCACATTTATAAGTTTACCATTCGTCCGTGCCACATCTGGTATGATGCTTCTGCTATGCATCTAGAAATTCTTGACAAAATCCAGAGTATAAACCGCAGTTTTCCCGACCATGATATGGCATCTCGGCTTCAGCCACTCTCTCACCAAGGTAACGTAGCTTCTCTTTGCCTTTTCTATAAATATTTTCAAGGCAAACTGAATCTGATGAACTTTCCTCTTTGTTACCATGACTTCGCGAATTTAAGCGCAGTACTAGATTGGCTCTTAGGTCTCATCATTTTACTGTTGAAATTGCTAGATGTAACCGAACGTTCTATGTTAGGAGTTTCTTCTTTTGCACTTCTTGCTTGTGGAAATTTCTTCCGGCTTCTTGCTTTCTTGTCAACTACCAGCTTCATAAATTTAAATGCAATGTCAGTCGCCATCTTCTGTCTTCTTGAATCCTGTTCTTTTATTGACTTCTTTCCACAATAACGTTTTTTCAAATTCATTCAATCTTTGGAACCCCTTGTATCTTAGTGGATTTATCACCTTGCTTGGAAGAAATGAATAATAATAATAATAATTATAATAATTATAATAATAATAATAATCTTACACTGGAGCAGAAGGCATACCGGAGAGGTTCATAGGGTTGCAAAGATGAACTGCTGATAAACAAAATGATCCTGAAAAATTGCAGGAGTCGATGTAGAAATCTTAGCCCAGCATGGATAGATTACCGTAAAGCCTTTGATAGTGTGTCACACTCTTCGATACTTAAGACTATGGAAATATACAAAGTCACCGCCGTGATAGTAAATTTCTTTAAACACAGCATAGGAATGTGGGAAACCACATTATACCTAAATCCCACCAGAGGCACTACCATCTCCAACCGACTGAATATCCGACGAGGAATCTTTCAAGGAGGCTCCCAGTCACCCCTTCTGTTTTGTAGGCCCTTAATCCCCCTTACGCATGAACTAAACAATAATAGCTTTGGTTACAAACTAAACAAGAAAGTACTCAATCACCTACTCTACATGGATGATCTCAAACTCTTTGCCAAAGACGACAATGAGTTGAAGGGTTTCCTCAATACTGTAAAATGTTTCAGTGACGACATAGTTATGGATTTCGGATTGGATAAATGTGCAAAAGTAACTTTCAAGAAAGGAAGAATTACAGAAAGACACTCAATAGATTTAGATTTTGGCACAAAGATCAAGGAACTGGAACAAGAAGAAGCCTATAGGTACCTAGGAATTAGCGAAGGAGATGGAATACAGTACCCAAATGAAAGAGAAGGTAAGAAAGAAGGCAAAAACTACGGAATACCGAGCTGAAAAAAAAAGAAAAAAAAACAGAATATCAGCTATAAATATCTTCGCTGTCCCTGTGGTGCAATAGTTTCAACATTTTTAACTGGACCATAGCTGACATTAAGCAAATGGGCACCAAAACGAGAAAGCTTCTCATCTGCCACCGTATGTATCATCCCAAGGTTGATGTTGATCGTCTGTATGTGCCCAGATCCGAAGAAGGTAGAGGATCAGTTCAACTAGAACTGTCTTACAAAACTAAAACTATTAGCCTCCAAAGATACCTAGAAGTTACAGAAGACTGGATGAATATGAAAGTAGTAAGCGACTTTATTCAATAATAAAGGGAGCCAGCAAGTTCAAAATGGAGTTTCAAGAGGGCGAGGAAATACAAGTAAAGCATAATACACCAACTGAAGCTGTAAAATACTTTAAAAAGAAAAGAAAGGCAAATGCAATCGTACAGATGCAGAAACAATGGCAAGATAAATCGCTTCACGGCCAATACTCTGTCCGTACCAACAAGCTGATGTAGACAAACCTCGTATCCATCAGTGGCTATGTAGTGCAGGGTTAAAAGCTGAAACTGAAGGTTTTATTTTTGCTTGCTAACTAGAAATTACCATGCACACATATTGAAAAATTGTGTTAGTCAAAAATGCAGATTCTGCGATAAATATCCTTTAACAATTGTCCATCTTGTATCAGGTTGCGCGGTATTGGCACCTACAGAATATAAAACACGACACGACAGAGTGGACCAATATCTGCACTGGAAAATATGAAACTTTTACGGAAAGGAGACTGCAAGAAATTGATATGAACACCACCCAGACCCGGTTACTGATAGGACCTGTCTCAATTTTATTGGACTTTACAACACACGCAGGCAGAACAATCAAAGCTAATCGTCCTGACATTTTGATTACAGACCGCAAAGATAAATTGTGCCTCCTTATTGACATGGCAGACTGCAATGTGTTTCTGAAGATCTTCAAAAAACTATCAAAATACAAGGATCTTGAAATCGAAATCTAAAAAATGTGACGCATGACGACATTAACCAATTCCAGTTGTAGTTGGAGCCCTCGGATGGATTGGAAAAGATTCCAATAAATTCATTGAAGTAAGTTTGGGAGCACATGCCTTAAAGAAATACAAAAAATTCTACCCACAAGTACAGCCCACACCTTTACAAATATGTGCGATTTTCTTTTCAAAACTGCTCAGTGAAAAATGTCATGATGTCTTTTCTGACCTTAGTAAAGAAATGAGTATACACCAGAAACGAAAGGAAATAATAATAATAATAATAATAATAATAATAATAATAATAATAATAACAGTAATCGCCCATGCATAGTGATTAAAGACCGCCAAAACAGAACATGCTTTCTTATTGACATGGCAGTGTGAATAAAAGTGTGAATATAAAAAATATAGCACATGAGTACACCAATAATTCCAGTTCTAGTTGAAGCTCTGAGATTGGAGAAATTTTTGACAGATTCGTTGAAGCGATCACTGATAGCCCATACCTTAAATAAATACGAAAACAATTCTTACAATTGCAGCTTACACTCTTCAAAGGAATTTATTTATGTAAGATGGATATATTTTTAAGTTGTCTTATTTTAATTTTATTTTGTTGAAACAAACCTGTAGTGTAAAATGACCTGATGCCATTTGTGACTTGGTTGGGACCTTGAAAGAAATTAGTATACAACAGAAATCAAAGGAAATAATAATAATAATAATAATAATAATAATAATAATAATAATAATAATAATAATAATAATAATAATAATCCAGACATCGTGATCAAAAACCACAAAAACAGAATGTGCATTTTCCTTTACATGGAAGATCTTCAAAAATAAAATATCAAAATAAAAAAGATCTTGAACTGGAAATCTAAAATGTGGTAAATGAAGACACCAGTAATTTCAGTTATGGTTGGAGCACTCGGTTTGATTGGAAAATGTCCTGGTAGACTTAATGAAGGGATTCCTGGTAAAACATACCTTAAAAATACAAAATATTGTACTCACAGGTACATCTCACGACTTATGATGGGCTTTATCTATGTAAAATGTGTGTGATCTTAATTTTTTTTTTAAATACTCAGTAAAAATGTCATAATGCCAATTCTGAGCTTAGGTCACTGATTGGAACCCGGGAGGAATTGAGGATATATAAGAAATCAAAGGAAATCAAATAATAATAATAATAATAATAATAATAATAATGTCCTTTGAAATAAAAAAAAATGCTAAAAATTCCTTGAGAGTTTGTAATTCAGAGTCAGACAGATCTCACTTTTCCGCGTAAAACGGAGATTTACTAAATATGCTGTAACGCCCCTCCTTTGGGGTACTATATACACTTGCGGGGGCACTATAAGTGTGCAGGGGTGTTAGTGGGGGCGACATAATTTTAATAGATTAACAAGATGATTTAACCCTCTGAAACCTGATTTGACTAAATCAGCGCCTTTTATATTCGAATTTTAAAAAAATTTTCAGCCTATATAATTAAATTTTCAACTTAAACATTTAGCTGCAACTACAATATATATATATATATATATATATATATATATATATATATATATATATATATATATATATGGAGAGAGAGAGAGAGCAAAAATCTACAAACTAAACTCCTGTCGCTTCTACGGTCTGACCTGATGACTGCTGTTTGCCTGTTTCCGCCATAACTTACTTCCGGTGATTGGTGCTGCTAGAGAGAAGTTAAAGATAAACCCATGACATAATCTTAGTTACATTAACTCTGCTCCATTTGCCAGCGCAATTTTAATATAGGGGGCGCCAGTCAACCTAAATATTTTCACATTCATTCCTCGTCTATTGAACAGGAATAGAAATTTATCCCTTGTTTCCTTTTTGGGGTTGGGCTTCCGTTTCCTTCTTATTCGCTTTCGCTCCCAGTAACCCCTTGAGTCTTAGTGGCATTATCGCCTTTCTTATTATATAATATATTAATATTTATCACTCATATTTTTCTCGTAGTTCACGCGGTAATACATGTACACTTGTTTTCTACTTGGGTGAGACAGTCAATGATAAACGCATCTGCCACGTACAGATCCTACCAGTGAAGGCGGTTCCACACTGACGCCATATAGTCATCGTATTTAGACATTCACTATGGTTATTATAATTTTAAATATAAGCTTTTGAAACCTTTATTATAATAACCAAGTATTTTCCAACAAAATGTAGTAAGTGTATAGTAAAATTACGAATATAAAATTCGATAAAAAAATACTCCAAAAGGCATTAGCCTATTTATCAGTTCCTTGCGGAATCTCTAGTGACCTCTTGCAGAATCCTAGGGTACCAGAGAACACCGGTTGAGAAAGACTTCTCTGGGGAATGATAATGCAAAAAAAAAAAAAAAAATGATTCTCTAAATTTGTTTCCTTATTCTTTACGTGGGGGTCAAAGTAATTAAGTAGTATCAGCCTGTACACATCTATTATACAGTGTAACCCGGATATAAGAGACCCGGATATAATAGACCCGGATATAAGAGAGATTTTTTCTGGTCCCAAATTAGAGCCTGTGTTAATGTATATAAATTAGACCAAACCCTTATATAAGAGAAACTCGGATATAAGAGACTTCTCCGGTCCCGACAACTCTCTTATATCCGGGTTACACTGTATATCAATATTAGTCTAGCCATATAAATTATGTATAAATATCAATTTATTTATTATATCTACATATTGGTACTTAGATGGTCGCAAAGTAATTATCCTGTTTATTAATTATAACGATGAAGTGAATGTAGGTTAAATTTAAAAAAAGAAGAAATAATGACCAGAAAAAGTGAATTCAGATAAAAAAAAAAGACACGAGTTGAATGGATTCGACTATTGTCTTGGCGAAAAACCGTTATTTTTTTAAACTCTAAAAAGAATCATCAGTCTATATTTCGGAAATGGGGTATTGTAACTATTTGCACTATTTAAATTGTTGTTCACATCTTTATGGCCATACTAGCAGCATGGCCCGGCGTTGCACGTGCTTGATTCAAAAATCGTACGACTCATACAGCAATCGCTATCACTTGACTTAAAATATTTTTGCCCTTCCTTGCCTTTAAAAGAGTGCCCATTTTTTCTAAGCTCTATACTAAACATTAAATCTGTTATGAAAAAAGAACTAAACAAAATTAACACAAAACGATCAGCTCTAAAAAAAAAAAAAACTCGTAACTGGAAAAACCGAATGAAAAACAAATACTTTTCCACACCTAACCCAGTTCTGCGGAATCAGAATCAACATTGAGTTTAAGCAAGCGAATGAGCCAATTGGAGTAAAGTGTAATGTAGATTTAAATTTTTCCCACTTGTGACGAATGCAGCTATCGATTTTTTTTGCATGCTAGCATGCTAGTTAACATTCGTTTCAGTCAGCTGTTGGCTCTCACGCTGGCGAATAGAATCTTCCTGCCTATTCGTGGCAGCCAGCTATAGACTCTCACTCTGGCCAGTAGAAAATGGCCGCAAACTACATGAAAACTGCCGTGAAGCATGAAAAAATCGATTATTTCTACTATCGGTGGGAGTTGGGAAATGCAAAGTCGGTCTTGGTCATCCCCTAACTTGGAGCATGTGCATGTAAATTTTGGTGCAAATCCGTCGAAAATTGCGGCCGTGCATTCGTTACACACACACACACACACACACATACACATCCTGACTTTTATAGATAGAGATTCACGTTGTTTGGGCCGTTGTACGCTGCGGCCTTCTTCGGGATATGTCTATATTTCTCAGATGAAATATTGTAACTATTTACACTATTCAAATTGTTCGGACTGTTGTCACTGTCTTTATTGTCACACTCACAATGTACGTCTTCAGGTGATCATTTATGAATTTCGAACCGAACCCAGACTAGCCAATCTTTCGGAAGATTGGTTCGATGACGTTAAGCAGACGTTCTTCCCATGTTTATTTCCTGAAATGGGCTGACATATAACATTCAAATTCATGGGTTGATCAGCAAAGTCAACGAGAATCTGTTCCATTTTTATCACCCACCGCTTGCTAATATAGTGACAGGCATTGACAAAGGCCAAGTTCTTTCCCCATAGTTTGTTTTTGTCCTGCCGTTCATAGATGAGAATTCCAATTCAAATTCCAATGCAAAAGCCGTCACTTTCATTTTATTCCTTTGTGTGTCGGCGTATAATACGCACGTCATAGATGTTTCCGAAATTGACATAGCTGTTGCGAAGAATTTAGTCGAAGGGTCACCAAACTTTTATTCACAGAGTGCCAGATAACTGAGAGAATGACGAGCGTAGACCGGATGATCATTTTGTTCAATACAATACATTGAATGCACAAAAAATAAAGACAACAAACATACTTATTTACTAAAAAGTTATCTAAGAAGGCGACAGTAGCAATAAAATACTTATATCACACCAAGTGTGCACATATCCAAATCTCATAAGCTAAGCAGCACAAAAGGTTAATGAGATTTGTGAAACTGGTGTTTACCTTTTAAGATATAATTAATATTTGTTTTGGTATTGCTGTATCCAACCAAGAGAAATGCTTTCAAATGTTCATTAGTCAACCTCGTTACATGTGCTGACTTCATATACTTTACATTTTATAAGTTCAGGCAAACTATATGATATAATTCGCTGAAGTCAGGCCTTTTTATATACGGCACTCTTCAAACCGGTTTAAACACGACAATGCAAGTTAAAACATAATTTCTGTAACAGGCTCGTAATCGCTTTTCTTAAAAACTTCATTGCAGACACTTACACAAAAACGTTCGGATATCAAAAGTCGCAAAAAGTCGCAAGATTTTTATTCACTGATTTTCCTAAAACTTATATTACTGTCAAATTCAACAATCAGATTGGTCAAATTTTGGCATTTTACTTACATTTATTTTAATTTTTTCTACATTGTAATTTTAACTACAATCTATTGAGAATTGCATACAAATAATTACATTTTAGCTCATTTGTAGCACAGTGAAGTGACGGGCGGTATGAACTGACGTCGGGGGGCGGATCGGGCACGTGGGCCGTAGTTTGGTGACCATTGATTTAGTCTCTGCTAGTTGATTTTTGCGCTTTAGGACTTGAGGGAAAAAAATTCAATTTTCTTTTAATGGGACTGTCTTTTGCGGCTTTTATTTCCACTTGAGTCCAGCTAATTCGTTTTTTGATTTTAGACAGAACAACATCGTAACTAGTGCAGCCAATATGGAACACATTAGATAAGTCAATATAGCTATTTGTAGTAGTGAGTAATGAAGAGGATTCCATCCTTCAACTGCGTGAAGGTGTACAAAAAAGGTGTCCACTGGAGACTAATTCAAAAGTTATTGAATTTTTGGGAAAATGCTTAGGCAATAAATTAAATTAGGTTTTAATGTGATTTTAATTTTATAGAAATATTTTTTGTCTGTTATTGAACAAAAATATCTATGCATACACGCAAACGGGTATACACATACAATTTGAATTAAATTGAAATGAACAGCTGTGTTGCGTGGGTTATCCTCGGGTAACAAGAGAGTAAACTGAAATAGTCGGCCCTTTGATCTTATTTTTATGGCTCCCTCTGCATTTAAACAAAATATATTTTCTAATAAATATTTGTCGATTTAAAATACGACAATTTTGATTTGAAATTTGATCATCTTGCCGTCAGCGAAATCACGGGGTACCGAACTGGTAATGATAACATTCCTATTTCACAGATGAAGCCATTATTAATTATTGACTAGTATTAATTACATCTTATTTCGCTTTCTCATTTACAACTAATAGTAATAAGTAGGCACAATAACGACCTTCTAAAAAAAAAAAAAGAAAAAAGAACGAAAAACAAAAAAAAGAAAAAAGAACGAAAAAAAAAAAGAACGAAAAACAAAAAAAGAAAAAAGAACGAAAAAAAAAACCCAAAAAAACAAAACCGCATTTTAAATAATTTAAATGTCTTCTTTGAAGTTAAATTTTGCTTTCATTTGAAAAAAATAATAGCCTATAACTGATCCGAATGAAAACTAAAATACATTTTCGTATGTAAATAAAGATTTTAGATATTTTTCAAATATTCTCACCCGTCCTATCGGCTGGGGCTTCAGAATACGCTGACTGCACCTCTGTGGAGGGGTAAGACCGCCCCCAAATGAGGCGTCTCGAGTAAGATGATAAACTACATCCGCGTCCTGGGTAAGACGATAAACTACATCCAACGGCAAGGCTTCTGATCAGGAGCTTTTAAGGATCGTGAAACAACCTCTTAATTGCTGTTGTTCCCAAGTCCATCCTGACCCGAGGTGGTAGCACCTGTTAGGGTCCCAGATAAGGGCAAATAGTTAACCCGCAAACTAGGGTAAAAACGTGTAAAAATAGGTTGTAATACGAGCAATACAATTTTGTAAAAAATTATTACCAACAGTGAATTTTTGAAGAAAAAATAGTAGCAGTAATACATTTTTGAAAAATAAAATATTACCAGCAATACATTTTTGTGAAAAAAATATTACCAGCAATATAAAACTTGTCGGCATTAAATAACCCATTGAGGTTGATATACCGTAAACGAAACGAAACATTCTCGCGTTCACTCGTCACTAATCGACTCATCCAAGACGAACATTAGAAACAACAAATTTAAAGATTTCTTACTAATCCAGTTTTTAAAAATCTTTTAATCCGAAGCAAGACAATAAAGATACTAAGACACACGGGTATATGTACAAAGTTAGATTAAATCAAACGACCGGATATAAGCAACCGTATATGCGCGTGTTGGCATGCATAAATAGGCAAGCAAATAAATAATCAAATTTCATTCATGAGGTGTAAACATAACAGTGGTCGATGTTTTTAGACAGAGCAAAGATATATATATATATATATATATATATATACACACACAAATACCTGCGTTTACGTGTGTGACTTAAGTTTCGCTGGTTTTTCAGCTCATTGGGCACAAGGTATAACTTATGTTTTTATAAAAATACACATTTTTATAAAAAAACAGAAAATATACTTTGTGTCCGATGAGCTTGAAAACCAGCAAAACTTGAGTCGCACACCTAAACGTAGGTGTTTGTACATGTATATTTATTATTATTATTATTATTAATAATAATAATAATAATAATAAGAAGAAGAAGAAGGAGAAGAAATGACTTGAATTAGACCAGTAAATAGTAGTAGTAGAAAGTGCTCAATACACATAAAAAGATTAAAATTTAACATGCAGAACTTTTAAGCATAAAAAATAGCTGCCGATTCCGCTACTTTTTTTTTCAACATTTCGGTATTCTAATATATCATATTTCAGTCCAAATTGATTGATAGTTAGCGTGATTACTTGCAATTATAATTAAACAGTCGTCATTTAATAGGCCCGGCCATAATTATCACTTCTTACTTTCGTTTATGCGTATTTAACTATTTAATCTAAATTGTGTGTGAATGCATATATATATATATATATATATATATATATATATATATATATATATATTATATTATACTATATTATATTAGAGTTAAATAAATCAACCAACGAGATATAAGCAACTGTATATGCGCGTGTTGGCGTGCATAGACAGGCAAGCAAATAAATAATCATCAAATTTATTCATGAGTTGTAAACATAACAGTGCTCGATGTGGTTAGACAGAACAAAGATATATATTAATAAATATACTTATACCTACGTTTTGGTGTGCGTCTTTCCAGCTCATCGGGCACAAAGTATATCTATAGTATATGTTGAATATATATATATACCTCCAAAGAAAAGCGATACCTAAGGTTTAAAATACATTTACAGAAATTAAAAATCTTACATGAAGCTTTTATTTTAGTTTTAAGTTCAAACTAATAAATTAAATTTAATATTTACAACAAGTAAAATATTTTGCTGTATTTCAAACCGAATTTAGCTTGATTAGAATGATCATTCATAATCGATACAACATAATTTTTATTTAAAAATCATTCAAGAATAAAATATACTCTTCTTAATCTTTATTTGATGAAGATGAGCTTATTTAAAGTTGAATTAATCTGATTCGAAACAAATATTTCTTATTTTTAGTTTAAAATATCGCTTTTTCGTTAGACTTATATTTGGGATTTTTTTTTTTTTTTTCTAAGGAGAACATAACTAACAATTACTTCATGAATATGACGTGAACACCTTTTTTATATAATTTTTAACTACCCAGTAATCATTAAAAATTTAAATATTATTTGGCATTCTAGTATTTTATTGAATTTTAGGTACTTTGACTCTACATTCATACTTACAAAAACGCCTGTTGAGCAAATGATAGAAAATAAATAGCAATAAATTTTAAATTTACTATAGTTACCTCTCTTATTTTCTGATAATGTCGTTTATGGTCCACTTTATTTAAAAAAACCGACACGTTTACACACACCCTCTCTTTCTCTCTCTCTTTTCTCTCTCTCTCCCCACCACATACACATACAAACAAAACAAATTCTTTTAAAAATACTGATTGTCGCTGAATTGTAAGCTTTTCCATTTATGATTAATAAGTATATATTTTATTTCATAGAATATCACTTAACCGCTACAAATTCACGCAAAATTTTAAAAGTTTATAAATTATATTAATTAAAATTTTAAAAAATGAAAACACTTCTTGTAAAAATGAATTACTCATCGAGAATATGTTTTTCTTAAGACAAATAGTGTCCACAATATATTTTATTGGTAAAAGCATTTAAGATTATTTCAAATTAAATAATGTCTTAGTTTTATTTTACAATATAACTGGAGGTTTTCATTGCGTAAAAAATTGATGATTTATCTTCTCCTAGGACTTCTCCTTATAACTAATATAAACATTAAGCACTTCAAAAAAAAAAAAAAAAAAAAAAAATTCACGGAATTTCATAAAATTAAATAAGTGTCAGGTAAATAAGTGCAAAGTAACAAATGAGAAAATAAAACATTTCAACAAAATTTCATTCTTTTTAAAATAAGTATCATTAAAATCTGACAATCATTTCAATTTTAAAAAATTTCAAAATCAATGCGTTTTTCGCGACAGAAAGACGCTCAAATTTCCAATGGAAATTTATCGCCTCACATTGACATAAGAAAAAAACAATATTTTAACCAAGATTTCGAGAAATCTAAAAAAGATTTTTAAAAATTCACATGAAAAATATCCGTTCGTCTTTCCTCTTAATAATAACAAATATATTTGACTAAAACTGTACCTAGTTTCATATATATATATATATATATATATATATATATATATATATATATATATATATAGAGAGAGAGAGAGAGAGAGAGATAGATAGATAGATAGATAGATATGGATATATAGTAATAGAATTACAACATATCGAACAACGATTATATTTTTTGTATCCTCTATTTTCTTTTTCCATTTTATCATATTTTAAATTTTATTTACTTACTTATAATTTTCTCCTTTCTTTACTCCAACTTATTTTTGTTAACTTTACTAAGGTTCAATATAAAAAAACTGGAAACTGTAACATTAATTACGAATTTTGATTGATCTGAAATACAATTCCTTAATGGACATTTAAATTCGTAAATAACATTTGCCCTATTTAATTTTGTTTTAGATATCGTTATCCCCCCGATATATATATATATATATATATATATATATATATATATATATATATTATAAATTAATAGACTTAAAATATGGTTTCTCGCTACACAAGCGAATTGAGGATGAAATGGAACTAATGTCTTTAATTTAATTACAAAATTAAATTCGGGGCTTTTAGCTTCCATTTTTGAAACATGGTTGGAACTGTGTAGCGAAAAATCATATTTTAAGTCTATTAATTTATAATATTAATGCTCTGTAAATTTACATTGAGCACTATTTTGTAAAAATAAAAATATCTATACGAACACCGGATTATATATCTTACTGTTCTTTCTTTTTATTAATATATATATATATATATATATATATATATATATATATATATATATATATATATATATATATATATATATGGGATAACGATGATGTATGGCAAAATAGAAGTTTTCGTGTGACTCCGTTTCGTCCCTAAGGACTTCATTAGACTAGGTTTGTTTATGTTGATGCGACTAGACATACATACGTTCGAGGGACACTGGGCATGTTAAATTTAGAAAAAAAAGATATATATTATTTTGTAAATTTACTTTTTTTATTTGAGTTTTCGGCCTATGATCTAACCAATTTCATTTACATTCTTTTTCTTTCTCTTATCTTTGCTAGGAAATATCCCACATTGTGATAACAAGATCTGCCAAGAATGGGGAAATATGAAACTGGACACAAACTTACTTGCGATTAAAACGCTTTCTAAACATTTTCGTCTAAGTGAATTATTTTCTCTTTTAATTACAGTAGCATTATATATATATATATATATATATATATATATATATATATATATATATATATATATATATATATATATATATATAAAGGTAGCGATTTGCTATTAAATTTCCTTAAAAATCATTGCATCACCTGTTTTTACCATCGCCTGAGAGAATAACAATCATAGTATTGAAACATGACAGCTTTCGAGTAGTGATTTAAAAATGTTTTTATTATAATCACTTATAATAATCCTCTTGTAATATATATATGTGTGTGTGTGTGTATAATGTGTGTATATATATATATATATATATATATATATATATATATATATATATATATAAAGGATATATATATTTTATATATATGCGGTGCTTATTGGAATGCGCTCAATATCAGTGATAGAGATAACCTATTTAGTTGAATGGATCACAAATTCATATCCATTCAACTAAATATATATATATATATATATATATATATATATATATATAGATAGATAGATAGATAGATTCCCAAGGTAGAACTTAATGTCCAGGACAGAGTCAGAATATAATATAAAAGGCTCAAACTGTAATATTCCATGATTATAATTTATTACATTGGAATCGTAATCACGATCCAATTCATCAGACCTACAACCATGGAAAATTAGTGCTTGAGCCTTTTATATTATAGTATATATATATATATATTGGTTGGAACAAAAAATTGTAATGTGATTTCGTTTTCTAGATCCGGACAACATTGGTGCGGCTTGATTACACCACCCGTACTCAAATGACGGGCCTAGAGGTAACTAATTAGACTCAACATAGCACCGTGGTGTAACTCATTCGAGTTTTTCTAACCGAACGTTGGTATGACGCTTGCGTCGTATCGTAACAGTCTTTATTCGATTCTCGGTAGTGGATACGCTCTGCTAAGTCCCAAATATAGGATGGAACGGCCGTCCAGTGTTTTCTCTATTCTGTTGAGGATTCCTTGATTATTTAATTATATATATATATACAAAAGCGAAACGTTTCTGATTTGGTTAAGACAAGTTTGTCTTTAAAAAAATATATATATATATATATATATATATATATATATATATATATATATATATATGCATGCGCGATGGAATAACGGAGAGCATCTCGGATTAAGGAATCGGAAAGCCGAGTTCGAATTATTGTATTACTTGGGAAACGTATGAATTGATCACTCAAATCATATGTGCGGGTAGTCTGGATATTTGGTTCTAAGAATTGTACTGGACAAAAGCAAGGGGAGAGTCATCTTCGTCTGTCAAATATATTAGATCGGTGCAAAAATAACATCGTTTTTTGACGTTAAAAACTACGTCAAAAAACGATATTATTTTTGCACCAACCTAATATATATGATAAAATATACTTTTAAGGTATGCTACAGTGTAACTCGAATATAATAGAGTTGTCGGGACCGGAGAAGAAGTCTCTTATATCCGGGTTTGGTCTATTTTGTTTAGGTAAGTATGGGAATTAGGGACCAGATAAAATCTATCTTATATCCGGGTCTCTTATATCCGGGTTACACTGTATATTTATGTGTTAAAGTTCTCAATATCAGAGATAGAGCGTATGTAAATATAAAAGTTGACATTGAAGTCAACACCCAACGGAGACAGTCTGTTTCAGGTATATAGGCTATCGAAATATAGGCCTGGCGATTGCGTATAAGCATGAAACAGGCTGTCGCCGCTCGGTTTTAATTTCAATGTCCGCGTACTTATTATATATATATATATATATATATATATATATATATATATATATAGTTAGTTAGTTAGTTTATGCAAAACTAGGTAATCCGCATGGGTAGACCCAAGGAGGATGATATCCAGAGAGCTCAATGTAAAATTCAGAGCAGATATGTTTGAATAAAAACAGCCCACTTTAAGGTTCCAGGTAATAAGTTATTTCACCACAACCCCCCTTTTTTCATTTCAACCTTTGGAAGTAAAGTCTGATGATCCAGAGCCCTTTTAAGGGGGTTGTGGTGAAATAACTTATTACATGGAACCTTAAACTTTTTTCTTTTTCCTTCATGACATTTTCACTTTTCATTCCTTGTCAATTTTCTTTTCTTTTTTTTCTTAATTCAATTTTCTTTTCTTTGTCACTTTTTCCTTTTCTTCCGCTGTTAGCCTTTATTCCCTTCCTCTTTTTACTTTTCTTTCTCTTTCTTTTAAGTTACTTTTTTCAAAATTAGTAGGTCACTTACTGTATATCAACTTGTTAAAAAATAAAATAAACGTACGTTTATATTTTATTCATTTATATATTCGCCATTATTTACAACGACTGCTTGTCACTAATCAGGCAGCTCTTCGGTACCATTTGAGAAAAATCCGGAACGGTTTTAATGGGAAAATTTTTTCGACGAACTCTTGAATCTGGTTTTCATTAGAGAATGTTTTCCCCCACTAAAGTGTTTTGCAGTGAACGAAAAATATGGTTGGTAGAGATCGAACTAATTAAGCTAATTCAAACTTTTTTGTTTTCGTTGCTGGAAATAAGATTGCGTTGTCACTGAACAACATTTTCCCTATTGACGAGGGGCAGGGGTACTTTCCCACCAAACTTTTATGGACACGTTGCAGATGTTGGATGTATAAATATACATTTAATGTTTCATTACATTTTGTGAACTTTAAATGAATAATACACTAATGATGCCACCACACACACAATATTATCTTTCTTCCATGAAGTTCATTTTTCGGGGTCGGTTGTGATTTGCTTGCGAGTTGGTTGTGGGTTGGTTGTGAGTTGGTTGCGAGTCGGTTGTGAGTTGGTTGTGGGTCGGTGGCGGGTCGGTTGCGAGTCGGTTGTGAGTTGGTTGTGGGTCGGTGGCGGGTCGGTTGCGAGTCGGTTGTGAGTTGTTTGCGAGTCGGTTGTGAGTTGGTTGTGGGCCGGTTGCCGGTCGGTTGGGAGTCGGTTGTGAGTTGGTTGTGAGTTGGTTGCGAGTCGGTTGTAAGTCGGTTGTGAGTTGGTTGCGAGTCGGTTGTGAGTCGGTTGCGGGTCGGTTGTGGGTTGTTTGCGGGTCGGTTGTGGGTTGTTTGCGGGTCGGTTTTAAGGACTTATCCTTGATACTCTACTTGCTTTTGAACATTGTCGTATACAACTCATTGTTCATTGCTTGTAATTATATTTTTAAGAAACGGGTTATTTCCCTGTTGTGAAACGAGACTTCTTGCTAACGATAAACGATCCGCGAACGTGGAACTTGCTTTGACTGTTTATTTTCTAAATGTCGGCATATGATAGATTGTGATGTGTTTAATATCTTTGCTACGTTCTGTGAGTTGCTTTAGTGAGTTCATGGGGTATATTGCCAGTGATAGTAACTTTGCAGCGAAGCGATCGATTATTTCAGTAACTGACAAATTATTGTGTTATGAATAATGAAGAGTGGTCTCCCCTTGTTTTGTTACTCTCCTCTTTGAGAAAGCTATTCTTGTCAGTGTCTGTGTTGCTGTACCTGCTTTTTATTTTCTTAAACAGTGAAATTAATAACAACCTTCCTAGACTGAGAAGTCCTACAAAAGAAAAATTGTGTCTCTGACAGGAATCGAAGCTGCATCCCTTTTTTGTCATCAGAGAAACTGTGTATATTTTGGCTACAATCATTCAATGAATTTGTCCGACAAGGACAAAGAAAATTTTATCAGTTTTTTTTATTAAGTTTTTCCAATGTTCTTCCAGTTTTCCTTTTGGGGTCGAATTTTTTCGTAATCATTATTGCTTCAAGCGCTTTTGACTAGTTCACTAAGCAATTTCAAAGGGTTCGTTGTTAATATGTTTTCAATGTGTGTATTCTAAGATGATTTGTATGGAAAAAATAGAAATTTCTTGGAAAGTCATGGCCACATTCCAAAAGTTGTGCAAGTACCGCGAGACAGTAACAAAAAAAAAAGAAGAATACTGAACTGTTACGTGACATCTGCCCTTCTTTACGGCAGCGAATGTTGGACGATTTCCTCAAGACTGAAGAAGAGACTGGAGGCGACGGAGATGTGGTTCTACAGAAGGATGCTAAGGATATCATGGACCGAGCGTGTGAGCAACGATGAGATCTTAGAGAGGTTGCAAACAAGGAGGAGGCTTATACTTAATATCAGGAAGAGACAGCTGAAGTTTCTGGGACACATAATCAGGAATGGAGGCCTCGGGGATCTGATGCTCACGGGTCGAATAGAGGGAAAGAGAGACAAGGGAAAACAACGCATGACATATCTGTCAGACTTAAACAAGTCGATGACAGAACGTGGTCTGGAAAAGGAAGAAGAGGGAAGGAAGTTGTTGAGAGGTGCATGGGACAGAGGGATGTGGAGGCCATGATCACCTACGTCCTGAAAGGACATGGCACATAAAAAGAAAGAAGCCGTGTTAGAGAAATGTGGTGGTGGTGGTGGGGTCTTTTAAACAGAGCCGGCTCAAAGTGCTGGCAACTCAGGCAGTCGTCCGAGGCGCCATCTTGCCGCTATGTCATGTGTTTTCGATCTTCTAAGCCAAAAAGGAAAAAAAAAACATATGAGAAAATAATAAATAAAATGAAATTTAAAAAAATTAAATTGTGGAGTAAAATTTTTAAGAATTTGTTTATTAATTTCTTTCTGTTATGGAGTGGTGATCAAACACCAGAACAGAAAAATGAATGATCGAGAGTTATTCTACATTTTCAGTTTTTCTCTTTGTGAAAATTTAAAAGAAATTACACTTGTAAAGGTGCCAAACTTCAGCTTGCACCCCCACCCGCTACTGAGCTGCCATCAAACCTAGAGCCGGCCCTGCTTTTAAAAGACCTCCATCACATTACTGCCGTTGTAGAATAAAATAAAGTTTGGATTTGAATTGTTTTATAAAAAGAGACCTCGATAATCTGAAATCGACGTCGACAGATTTAATGGTAATCATAGTCTGAAATCGACGTCGACAGATTTAATGGTAATCATAGTATTATCAACAACAATTTTTAATGGGTACAGGCTGATTTTTATGGGTGTCAAGATTTTTACGTGGCACTGATGTCACTTAAATGGTTTGCCATCCTTCGAGAGATAGTTGTCGTTATATGTCCACTGTAAACATTCGGTTTATAACGCAGTCTTCTACTGGACAACTGAAATGATATGCTACGTTTCTCGTTTGTCCTCTGTGATTTGTCTGACAAAATTGAAACATTTTCACTGTTTTTGATATTTAGTTTTTGTGATTTAGATTTGAGAAGCAAAAAAAAAAAAAAAAAAAAAAAAAAATGGAAGCATTTGACGATGACCGACGAAATCAGGATATCGATATATTTCAGTTTCTGATTCAACTCTTAAGCGGGGGTCAATCATGTGCAAAATATCAACCCTGAAATCCTGAATTTCAATGAACCGGTCCATCATTTGTCTGCTGAATATCGACAGGGAGAAGATCCGGCACTACTTAAATAGACTGGTCCTCTAGGGAACATTTTTTTTTTGGGGGGGGAAATAATTTTTATACGTTAACATTATTTACACCTTAGGCCGTGACCTTATTGATTATTATCGATTTAGAAGTTCTGTAGTGTTCATAGCATCGATATAGTGTCAAATCGATCCATGGCATTTACAGAGTTATTTCCTTTGTTGCTAGTTACAAATATCAAGTTTGAAAGTGTGATAATATGAGTATCTGAATATTTTTTTTTAATTTCTGAATTTTTTACCCCCCCCCTTTAGTTAAAACATCGATAGGCTGCTATTAGTAAGAAGGCTTAGATAATTATGGGTTATTGTGCGGAAGGTTCAATCCCTACTGCCACACGAGAAACACTCGCCATTGAAATCGTGGGATAACATTGTATAGCTAGATGATCATCTTAAATGATCCTCAAATAAATTGAAATTTTTATGTGTGCTTGTGTTTTGCTTTTGTTTTTTTTATAATATTAAACACACTTTTGAATGGAGGAAATCAATTATATAACTACACATATTAGATGCCAACTTGCCAGACTGGCGATAGGCTGCTATTAGTAACAAGGCAAAGATAATTATGGGTTATTGTCGGGAAGGTTCAATCCCTACTGCCACACGAACAACACTCGACCTTGAAATCGTGGGATAACGTTGTATAGATAGATGATCATCTTAAGTGATCCTCAGACAAATTGAAAATTTTATGTTTTTTATAGGAAAAAAATTAAGCATAATTATTTATCTTAATTGAACAATAAACAGACATACTTTTATTAATCTATGTTAGTTTTTGTTTTTTTTTATTTTAAAGATATCTTAGCAAAACAAATTTTCAAAGGGACGGTTATTCCCTTGACAGCGATATTACGATATATACACTTTTGACTCCATCGGCAATTTTTATTGTTTTAAAAAACGATTATTATAATTTTAATAAAACCTAAACGTATGAAAGTGAATCTATATATTTTCTTTATTCTTGAGAATTGACAACAAAGATGTTAAACATTATTTATTTATTTATTTATTAGCTTGAATAAAAAATCGTTTTCATAGTTATTTATAAAATAGCAAATAAAAAATATTTCATTGTAGTTAGTTTATATATTTTGATAATTTTTCAAATTTTTATAAATTTTTAAATAAAAAATTTCTTTTCATATCTATTTATTTATAAAATGGTAAATAGTAAATCTTTACAAATATTAAATAACAAATATTGTATTGTATTTGGTCTGCATATTACTATAATCTTGTGAATAAATAATGCCGAAGGAATGAAAACAGTGTACAATAATAGCGGGGTCAGGGGAATAACCATCCTTTTGACACACTTTTGACATGAAGGTTAAACATTGTCGAAATGTTTTGTAATCACCCCACAAAAAATTGTTTTCATAGTCAAAAGAGTTTAGTCCAATAAATCTGTAAATATTAGGGATCGATTTGATACTGTATCAATATTATGAAAAAGACCCCACCTTCTAAATAGATGAAAAAGAAAATCAATATTTTCAAAGTTAATGTATAAAAATTATTTCCAAAAACATTTTCCATATTGTTTTACGAGTGGACCACTGTAATTAAGTAGTCCCCCAAGATTCGCACATTAAGCACTGGTGTTGGAGGAATTGTGTTTTTTGTTGTCAATTCTTAAAAACTCATATATATTGTAATTATTCATATATAGTATATAGCGGCTTACGACCACATCACCATGAAACGCTAATTCCTGTACGATCACAGAAGTTAAGCAACGTCGTGCCTCATCAGTAACTAAATGGGTGACCACCTGGGAATACCAGGTGAGTAAGCTTGGATGTGAGGATGGTGTAATGAAAAATGACTCGGAATTGTTAATCGGAAAGCCGAGTTCCAATTCCAGTTGGGTTCGTTATATTCACTTACGGGTTAATACCCTTGGGAAAGCTATAAATATAAGTCTTCTCCCCCCAGCTCCCGGGTTAATTAGTAAGACTTTTATCACTAAACCATTATTATCTAAAAATATCTTGCAATTTAAAAATATTTTCTGGCTTTAAATAACCTACAAAGAGTAGATAAACTGTAAAAAACGAGACAATACAATACACAGTTTTTCCAGACTTAAGCTAAAAGGTAGAGTTGCGTATTATACACGAATAATTAATTAATAATTTCTATCACGTTGAAGTTTTGTTTGTGTTTCTATTTAAGTAGTGGCAGCGGATCCTTTGAAGTGTACCCGCTATCAGGACCACCTATCGAAATAATCTTTGTGGAAAATAAAATAAAAATAAAATAATGTATTCTTTTCCTGACGATGTTGAGTTGAAACGTTTTGTACACATCGCGTACAGTAGACAAGTTAAATTGATCAAATATTCGTTTGCCATATTCATTTTACTTATTACTACTGTAGGTATACCTTTTTGAACGGTATCTGCTATTAAATGACCGCCAAACTCCATTTTTTATGGTTCTTACGCTGCTAAACAAGAAACGGAACAGAAAATCGCAAGAACTTTTTGCATGAGCTAATAATAAAATTACAATTGCAAGAATTGATGCGCATCACTTCTTTTAAAAAAAAAAAAAAAAAAAAAAAAACAGCTTCGAAGAGAGCACACGGAAATACAAAGTGGAAGAAGACGCCATTCCAAAACAGTTGTACAAGTTATAGAATCGGCGTCACATTGGTGAAGACGAGTCCTGTGGATGGCTTTGATTTGCAAGCCTCGAAGTGGAAACAGGTCTATTTAATGACGACGAAAGACCAAGTATTGAATATTAGAAAGAGAGATAAACAGAATGAAAAAAAGAAAGAATCAAAGCAGGAAACGAAGAAAGAAAAAGAGACAAACTGAAAAAAAAAGACGGCAAGAATCAAAGAAGGAAGTAAAGAAGGAAAAAGAAGAAAAGAAAGAAAAAATAGGAAAGGAGGAAGTAAAGAAGGAAAAGAAGAAAGCGAAATAAACTGAGATAAAGTTAGAAAGAAAGAAGCAAAGAAAGAAGTAAAGAAGGAAGTAAAGAAGGAAAAGAAGAAAAGAAAGAAGCAAAGAAGGAAAGAAAAAGAAGAAAGAAAGACAAATTGAAAGAAAGAAGCAAGTAAGGAAGGAAAAGAAGAAAGAATGTGAAACAGAATGAAAGTATGAAGTAAACAAGCAAAGAAAGAAAAAAGAAGGAAAGACAGAAAAGATGAAGGAAAGATAAGAAAGGAAGAAGAGTCAGTACTGCATATTGTACTTCGTTATTTACTGTTCAATTAATGTGTACTAAACACCAATTTACAACAATAATAAAAAGACTAAGAGCAAATTAGTGATTAAAGTCTTTTAATTGTATATTTTTCTTTTTTTTTTTCAATTTTGCTATTTTAATTTTCGCAATAAACATAATACATTTATCTCTAAAAAGCTGTGAATATTGTTTTTTTGTTTTTTTTCTCATAAGATTTTTGGTGGGGTGGGGGTGTCAAAAAGTCTATGGTTTGTTGCGTGATGTGTCTGCGTGTGTTTAGGAAATGAAAACATACATCCCGATTGTTCTTCTTTTGGCGTTATTAAAGAATAATTCATTTTTCTTTTTTTTTTCTTTTTTTATGTGATAGTTGGGTTATTTTTTTTCTGTCTTATTTTCTTGTTAGTTTGCTTTGTTTGAAATAAAATCCAAATCAAATCGATTTTTTTTTCACTTTTTTATTTGAATTTTTTTTCTTTTTTTCACATTTTTTTTTTTTTTTTTTTTTTGCATGGCACATAAATACACTGTTGCTTTTTCTTCCTTTTCTGCTTGTTCTTTGTTTTCATAAGCACTGGATGGTCGTAGAAGCTCTTTTTTCGGGGTTTAATTGTCTTCGGAATGGGATAGACATCGTTAATTAGTCTATATTTTATTTAATTTTAAGTTTATCTGTCCCCCATTCTTTTAGCATTCGCAGATTATATTGTCGCATCAAAAAGAAAAGAAAAAAGAAATACATATGTGTGTGTGTGCACGCATGTTCACGCATATGTAGAAACACATGCAAACAAACACATCTATATACCTATATGCATATATATATATATATATATATATACATATATACATATTATATATATAGTTATTTATACACACACATATATATATATGTGTGTGTGTGTGTGTGTGTGTGCGTGTGTGTGTGTGTGTATTTCACCATGATATCGTGTTTTACGATGATTAAGATGCTTCCTAGCATAAGATGCACCCTAATTACGGCAGGCAATCCATAAGGGCCAAAATATTCACAAAAAATTACACGTATAAATACGGTAATATATATATATATATATATATATATATATATATATATATATGTGTGTGTGTGTGTGTATGTGTGTCTATGTATGTGTGTTTTTTAAATATACGTTACGTTACATATCTAACGTACGTATGTATACCATCATATTCTTCGTTAATGCGTGTGTTTTTAGTGGATGAATAGAAAGAAAAAAAACACACACGCAGAAAATAATTATTTCCCAAAATGTATAATTTGTTAAGATCATCGTGAAAGAACAGAATTGACATAATGAGAAAGAAGTTTTTTTTTATACATTAACCCCGTCCCATTCGGGTTTAGGGTTGATTTTTTTTTTTTGTTGTTTTTTTTTTTTCTTACTCAGAAAACTTATTCATACTTTTTAAATACTCCAGAAATCCAATATTGTTTATAGATTCAATTATTTAATAACTTTTTTAAAAAGTTCTTTTCTCATCTTGATTTCTATATTTTTTTTTATTTTATTTTTTTAATTTTGGGGGAGGAACACCATCAGAAAGGAAAATAACTATTTATATATTAACAGAAACAAGTGGAATAAAAAAAAAATAAGGAAAAAAAAAAAGATTAAATCCTTTTGTCTTCATGTAATTTCTTTTCTTATTCACTCAAATGAGCAAAAAGTGCTGTCAATGTTTGGATATAGAAAGAAGAGTCAAAATGTACTTTGGCTACATGAGATGAAAAACTGTTCTTTTTCATAAATCTCCACCCTACCAATAAAATAATTAGTACCAATTGTTACTTTCATCAAGAATTTTAATTTTTCGGATGAAGACAATAAATGTAGTAGTAATAGTAGTAGTAACAATAATAATAATGTAAAATTTTTCAATTAATTACTCATTTATTAATTCAATCAATTTTATATATGATATCGCCAAATAATTCCATCCATTGTTTCGTATCTGTGGATCATTATTTCATTGAATTTTTCATTTGTTTTTATTCATTTTATCTAGTATTTTCTATTTTATTTCAAATCACTTTTTTCAAATTTTATATATTTTCAGTATCTTTTATTATATATATATATATATATATATATATATATATATATATATATATATATATATATATATATAATGTTTGATTAACGGACAATATGATTGATTCTGCGCAAAAAGAATTAATGAAGTCATCTAGCTGACGTCACGTCTGATGCTCACACAGTACCTCCATTGCCAACTGTCGCATACTGACAAGCTGATAGCGTCGGTTGCCGGGGTGGTACCGTCGGATAGTTGAAGGGTGAATGCTGTTTTGCCTTTAATCTAAGGGAGGCGATGCTGGTAGAACACTGGTCCCTGTTGTAGATATAAGGAGGTGCCGGCGGTGCATATGGACAGGGTGTCGTTGGACTGGCTACATTTCCCATGGAAGCCACGCTCGGAACTCCACCTGGAACCATACTGTTGCTAATACTGCTGGCAGGGGATGAAAAACACATTGGTTGAGTGGTAACCACTGACGGAAGATGGTTTACCGAGTTCAGTCCCCAAGAGAAGCCCTTTGGACCCAGCGGGCTTGGGACCTTGGTAGCCCAATTATTGTATGAATATCCAGTGTAAAGACTGTCGTCGAATGTAGGCTGCATCAAACCGCTGAACTGGGGACCAAACCCGTTTTTAAATGTTTCCATGTTTCTTTCTCGTTTTCGCCATTTTGCACGTCGGTTCTTGAACCAAACCTGAAATGAAACCAAAAAGAAACGTTTATCATTAGTATTAATATACAATCGGAAAAACAGATCATCATCATCATCATCATCAGTCTCATGATCGGGGCTATGTGACCATAGGGGGGGGACTGTGAAGATAAGCAATTGTTCAATTGCTTATCTGCACAGTCGCCCTACATATACGTCTCCTGCTTCCAACTTCTCAGATATGTTGGAAACAGGAGAGCTATATATATATATATATACACATATATATATCTTCTTTATGTAATGTCAATCGACATCTTCTGATGCCTTGACCTTGATCCCTGACCTTCTCTTTACCCTTTTCCCAAACACTCCTCTTTACGCTTACTCTCACTCTCTGTAACCTTTTACGTGCAAGTAGCACTCCTGCCTTGCTTGGGGTGATTTGTTTAATATATATATATATATATATATATATATATATATATATATATATATATATATATATATGTATGTGTGTGTTCGTGTATGTGTGTATAATAAATGCGAATGTTTGTGTGTCATTGTGTCACACATTTTCAACTTTACTCCTACTATAGGCCGTAGCTCAATATATCATACCATTTAGGAATCAGGCCAATTCAGTGAGGAAATTAAATCCAGACCCGCAATCCTGAAATTTTGGATTCACAAGTTTTTATTACTGCGATTTGTTTTCGACGATTTTTTTGCGCGATTTTTTGCGACGAATTTTTTGGTACGAAAACAATTTTTATAACTTGGAAATAAATTTCGGAATCGAAATTCATTGCAAAAAGCAGCGAAATTTACTCATAAAATAAAAATAATTGTTTGTACAGAAACAATAATAATGTAAAAGTTTTCAATTAATTACTCATTTATTAATTCAATCAATTTTATATATGATATCGCCAAATAATTTCATCCATTGTTTCGTATCTGTGGATCATTATTTCATTGAATTTTTCATTTATTTTTATGCATTTTATTTAGTATTTTCTATTTAATTCAAATCACTTTTTTCAAATTTTATATATTTTCAGTATCTTTCATTATATATATATATATATATATATATATATATATATATATATATATATATATATATATAATATTTGATTAACGGACAATATGATAGATATAAACTTGCGCAGAATCAATCAATCAATCAATCAATCAATCTATCTATCTATCTATCTATCTATCTATCTATCTATCTATCTATCTAAGCCCGTCTTTAAATTAAGTGGAGGCAGAAGAATTATCGTCAAACTTTTAAAAGGTAAGCTTAAATATTAATGCAATACTTAAATGCAGCGATCACTTTTGAGTTCTTCTGTAGTTTACGGTTGCCTGTCTGCTCCACCCTAGCTATTGCACCGAAGGGACAATCACGAGACCCCCCACCGACACACACACACAGTAGTTAGCTTAAATGCAGCCCGATGATTCAACCGGGTGAACCCACCGCTCTGAAGCTGTGCACCAGCGATACCGTGTCACTGGCTGTATACATAGCTATAGAACCCAGTCTACCACTTTGTGCTTGGTGACCATTGACCCTACAAGAATCTTTATCAGTCCTTTTCAGGTATTGTTTTCAATCCTGTTGAGTATCTAGTCAAGCTCCTCACCATAGAAGCCTGATGTGGGAATCTGTTTTTTTGTTTTCGCCGATGACCCGACCCTCTCGGTAGATGGTAATTGGTTACATGGTACACACAGCAAAATTCGTAGAGTGACCCTGTCATATACTGACAAATCAATATATAAGAAAGCAAACATCCTAAAAAACAACTGGCAAGCTTAAAAAAGCAATAGGAAATTAATTTTTTCAACACTTGTCTTTCTAATAATAATAATAATAATAATAATAATATATCATACTTTACAATACACACAGATAGAGTAATCAAAGCTAATCGTCAGACATCGTAATTAGAGACCGCAATGACAAATTGTGCCTCCTTATTGATATGGCAGTCCCTGCGGACTGCAATGTATCTTTGAAGATCTTCAAAAATCTATCAAAATACAAGGACCTTGAAATCGAAATCTCAAAAATGTATCCCTTAAGGTCATCAACAATTCCATTTATAGCTGGAGTCCTCGGATTGGTTGGAAGGGATTCCTGGTAGCCCATGCCGTAAAGAAATAAAATAAAATAAAAATTATTCTCACAATTACGGCCCACACCTTACAAAGGGTTTTATCTATGGAAAATATACATGATTTTTCATTATTTCTTTATTTTATTTTTTTTTAATTTCTCAGTGGAAAATGCCATTTCTGACCTTAGGTCTCTGCTCGGGACGCGGAAAGAAATGCGTATACACCAGAAATCAAAGGAAATAATAATAATAACGATAATAATAATAATAATCTTCAAATTGGCGTAGAGATGCAACTACAGCACAATACACCGGCTGAAACTGCAAAATACTTGAAAAAGACAGCAAAGACGAATGCAACCGACCAGATACAGAAGCGATGGCAAGATAAACCGCTTCATGGCCAATACTCTGCCCGTATCAAACAAGCTGATATAGACAAAACCCGTACCCATCAGTGGCTACGCAGTGCAGAGTTGAAAGCGGAAACTGAAGGTTTTATCCTTGCTGCGCAGGACCAATGCTCGCTAACTAGGAATTATCAAGCACATATACTAAAATATTGTGTCAGCCCAAAATGCAGATTCTGTGATAAATATCCAGAAACGATTGATCATCTTGTATCAGGTTGCACGATGTTGGCACCCACTGAATATAAAACCCGACATGACAGAGTGGGCCAATATCTGCACTGGAAAATCTGCAACTTCTACGGGAAGGAAACTGAAAGAAACTGGTACCAACACCACCCAGACCCGGTTACGGAGATAGGACCTGTTACAATTCTATGGGACTACACAATTCACACTGACAGAACAATCAAGGCCAACCGCCCAGATATTGTTATTAAAGACCACAAACAAAAACGGTGCCTCCTTATTGATGTGGCAGTCCCTGCTGACTGCAATGTATCTTTGAAGATATTCAAAAAGCTGTCAAAATACAAGGACCTTGAAATAGAAATCTCGAAAATGTGGCATATGGGAACATCAACAATCCCTGTTGTAGTTGGAGCCCTAGGACTGGTTGGAAAAGATTGCAGTAGACTAATTGCAGGGATTCCTGGGAGCCCATGCCTCAAGGAGATACAAAAAATTGTTCTGACAAGTACAGCCCACACTTTACGAAGGGCTCTATCTATGTAATTTTTTTTTTTTTTTTTTTTGTCATTGGAAAGTGTCAAGATGCCATTTCTAACCATAGGTCCCTGGGTGGGACCCGGAAAGAAATGTGTAAACGCCAGAAAGCAAAGAAAATAAAAATGATAATAATAATAAAGTGATAGTTGCAATAAAAAGTAATTGAAATTAAAATGAAGTTAACAATGTCTTGAACTGCTTCATCTAATAAGAATATAATAATAAAATAATGAGTTTTGCAGGTTACGATAAACATAGTAATTACGATTACAATCAAAAGAATGATAGTTTTTTATATCTGAAAATTTTAAATACTAAAATTTACCTATGTCTAGTCTCTCTATCTAAAGTTAAAAGGTTTCTGTTAAAATTAACATTTTATGAGTAATGAATGACATTTTTGATATGAAAGAAGGCTGATGCGGTAGGGAGTAAAAATTATGTTGATTAGAAGAAACAGATAAAGATTAACCCGGGCCTGATTGAAGAGATTAAAATTGTAACGTCAACAGAAGCACTCGCGGGGAGAGTCTCTTCCACAAAGTAGCAGTTCTTGAAAAAAAAGCTTAGTGGAACTTTCTAATTATCTTTGGAACACGGAGCAAATGAGAATGATTCAACTCCGTGAAAGTAGCCAATCGTGTCCTAGATGTAAAGGTCTGAACTGGTGGTACTAAAGAATAGATCTCTTCTACGCATTAGCCGTGAGAGTAGCGATAATATTAAACTGCTGCTGAATTTTTAGTCTAAAATTCATGCAATATAAGGCTCGAGGGTAATTCAAGGTAGAGTATTACAATGAATATAGTAGTTATGAATGAGGTGTTTGATATGAATGAAAGAGTAGGAAGTGAAGATTATGGGGATGAGGAAGATAGATAACTATTGGCCCTTGACCTGAAGAGATTACGGTGCCCAGGGAAGCACACACGTCAGCTGCTCCGAGAATGAAGCAATTTCTAGCACGGTAACTCGTCAGCCGCTCTCAAGTGGTTTCTTAGTCATGTTTATATAAACTTTTAATTTATTTTTATATGTGCATTCATCATTTACGTTGTTGTTCATTTTTTTTTGGCCTCAGACATTCAAATCTTTTCTGCCTGTCAAACGGTCTGTCTATTTCGTCCTTCGAAACATTTATCTGTTTGCACGTCGCATTGTAAGCAGGATGTTTGGTTCACTATAAATGATATAAAACAAGGACGAACCCAAAATAACAAGGATAAAAAAAAAATAGCCCATCTTCTCCATTGTTAGAGTTCGAGGGTAGTATAATTGTCCGACGTATGGAAATCGAGTTGTCTGACACAAAAAGGAAAACGACAAATGATGGAGCGGTGTCCTATAATGTATTTGCGTGTATATGTGCTTTCGTCGATGGCTATTTGACCTGCTGTAGATGTGCGTTTAAGTGTGAAATTGTTATGTATATCGGCCCGAATCTATCCTTGAGATATATGCCTTTACAAATAGACGTGTAGAAATTACAGCCAATCATATTGGACAAAACATAAAAATACAGCAAATTAAAAAAAGAAAAAAAGAAACCTCTTCAAAATACGCTATGTGTCTTTTTTCCCCTCATTTTTACATAAAGGAGGCCATATACACAAAAAGGATCATGACACTAAAAGGAGACGTCTCAAACTTCTTCTCACTTTCAAATGGAAACACACTGCGTTCTGCTTAACAAGCTTTCAATACAAAAACAGTTTTTAGCTTTTAACTATCTATCTCAGCCTGTTTATATCTATCTATCTATCTATCAGCCACTTCATATCTATCTATCTATCTATCTATCTATCAGCCACTTCATATCTATCTATCTATCTATCAGCCACTTCATATCTATCTATCTATCTATCTATCTATCTATCTATCTATCTATCAGCCACTTCATATCTATCTATCTACCTATCTATCTATCTATCTATCAGCCACTTCATATCTATCTATCTACCTATCTATCTATCTATCTATCTATCTATCTATCTATCTATCAGCCACTTCATATCTATCTATCTACCTATCTATCTATCTATCTATCTATCTATCTATCTATCTATCTATCTATCTTCGATGGTCAGGACATGTAACAAAAATGGAATAGTCAGTGTTTCCACGTCAGTACTAATTAGTTCAGCTCACTTGAAGGAAAATTCGACGGGGTTGCTCTCTTCGAAGATACAAAGACCAACTGAAAAGAACACTGAAAGCCACTGGACCTGAACTTAAATCTTCTGAAACACAATTCACAAGACCGTACAAACTGGCGTTGTTCCATCACCATGTGAATCAAAATTTCGATGCCATCAAAAGAGAAAAGGAAGAATTCAAACGATATGAGAGAAAGACATGACAAAATCGACGTCATCCTTCACCATCGGCTCTTGCATGCAAGAATAGGTAACTTAGTCATCAACGCCATCATCATAAAAGAAGCGATGAGGAAGGAAGAAATTAAATTCTTGGAGAGCAGATAAAGCCGGCGACGACTTTAGTTAGTCCTCTGTCGCACTTAAATAAGTATGAACATGCAGGTGATCCAGTGGATAGCCTGTGTTTGTATACATCGTGACATCTGCATGCAGTTCTGGAAAGGATAGTTGGTTTTGTTTACCATTATAATCAAATCATAGGTGTGAGTAGTCTAACTGTTCAGTTGTAGGAGCTGAATTGTTTGACTTTCATACGTTGAAGTGGACGAAAGAGTCCATCATCAGATACGTATTGTTCATAATTCGTTATATTTATTGCCGTAGAGAGTACTCACTATTGCAAGTAAAGCGATTATAGGCAATTTGGGCCACGGAATCTGCATGGTGACTGTCAGTTTCACTACACAAGCTACCATGCCGTATTGATTACTATATTCTCTCTCTCACCCTATATATATATATATATATATGTATATGAATTACAATTATATTTTAGACTTTTATTAACTTCAACAGCGGCCTGATATAAATATACACATATACATCGATACACGGAATCTGC
>OZ010587.1:70668713-70711213 GCA_963932145.1 Acanthosepion lycidas | reverse complement strand
GTAAGTTTATGGCACTGGATCAAAAAGTCTGAAGTCTATTAATATCCTTACCGGAATTCCAATCGAAAATGCCCTCTGTATAATGTCCATTAGCTGTGATTAATGGAGAAGTTAATGAATTAAGTTCATTGACAAAGAAGTGGTTTATTTAAAAAAAAAAAAAAAAAAGTTACTCGGATCGATATACACCTGATGAAGGCCGGAGGGCACAACTGTCGAAACGTTGTGATAACAACAACAAAGATGAGGACAACAGTCCGAATGTAAATAGTGCAAATAATGATAACTCTTCATCCCAGAAATTCAGACCGAAATACACATTTGTTGTTTGGAAAAAATGTTCCAATTTTACTTTTCATCTTTAGGCTACAGAGATATTTATTTTGTTACTTACACATTTATGGATAAGTGTTTTTCTCGTATAGACGCGGTTGAAAGACAGAACTACTTACATCGAACTCAACTATTGTGGCCCCGTGCCAGACTGTCAGATTATGCCATCCCAAGTAGATAGTAATATATAGGCGTGTATACTATTACGTTTTAAGGTTGTGTGCAAACAGGGCGGCCTATTGGGGACTGAATCAAGATAGGCCAAGGAAATTTATACGAAATTTATGAAAATCAAGCAGGAAAATGATGAGGAAGCATTTGGTTAGGGAAAAAATTAAGTGGCTATAAAAAAGGAGGAGATAATAAAAATTCATAGAAAAAGATGCATCTAGTGTGGCGGGAGGGTGAATCAAAAAGAGCCAGTTGATATGCGACGATAGACATAAACAGAAAAATATGTAAGGAGCGGTGAGAAGAAAGAAGAGTTATATGGAAAAAGAAGGAGGGATTTCTGAAGGAAAGAAGTAATCAACAACAACAAAGCAACAAAAGAAGGAAATTCGAATAAAAATCCTATGAATGAAGAAAAGCTGATGTAATGAAAATAGAAAGAATAATCTGAAAACTTGAAGAAAAAATAGCAACGAAAGAAAAAAAAATAAAGAAAAATAAAGAAAAAGAGAAACGAATAGTAGAAAATAAGAAAGAGAGAAGCGAAGAAAATATAACTAGAAAGAAAAAAAAACAGATGAAGATTCAAAGGGAAGAAAATGAAAATATGCGATAAATGAAGTAAAAGAAAGAAGGAAAATGAATGAAAGAAAGAAAAAAGATAAATATACGCGAAAAATAGAGTAAAAAGCAGACAAGAAAGAAAGAAAAGTGCCGGCGAAAGAAAGGAAGGACGAAAGAAAGAGAGAAAAAAAAAGAAAAAGAAAAAATAGAAATAATTAAATGCCCGCGAAAAATAGAGGAAAAACAAAACTATTAAACATGAAAAAAGAAAGACGGAAAGAAAAAAAATCAACCGAACAAGAAAAAAACAAAAAAATCAAACGAACAAAAAAGAAAGAAAGAAAAGACAAAAGAATAATTAATGAAAACATGAAAGTTAGAAAATAGAAACGTGAAAGAATGAATGAAAGAAAAGAGAAAGACAGAATATGAAAAAACCTTTTGAATGAGAAATTATGTCCCGTTTTATACATACTAAAAAGTTCCTTTTGAGTTCATATGAAGTGGGATGAAAAGAAATTATGTATTTCATTTAATCCGCCAACGATACATTTCCAATACACTTGCTTTTCCCCTCCTCCTCACCTTCCTCACCTTCTACCACACTTCACATCGTGCACTTATTTATTTATTTATTTATTTTAAAAAGCATAGCATTCATAATTGTTTTTTTACTTTTTAAAAAAATAATGCGTCAGAAAATCAATTAATCGAAATGGCCTGAAAATACTAAAAGGTTCAAACCAAGGAAGCTTAATCAGCGGATCTCCTAATTATAAATAATGTTTTTCTCACATAGTAACATATGTGAGAAAACGACATTATTTTTGCACCAACCTAATATATATATTTGGTTGGATAGATGTGAGTTAGTGACTTTGGGTTTCATATCGCTAAAGCATGAAACCCAGGGTCACAAACTCACATCTATCCAACCAAATATGTTAGCTCTATCTCTGATATTGAGCGCTTTCTAATAAGTACCGCGCATAAAATATATAAATAATTATACATATATATATATATTTATTTATATACACACACTTTTCACACACACACACACACACACACACATATATATATATATATATATATATATATATATATATGTTAAACTCAGACGAAGATATATTGAAAGTGCAATGATTCATGAACCCGCTACAATAACTGGACTGTTTCAGTTCATCTTTTGCCCTTCCTAAATTAGGATTGAAACAATGTGGTTAATATAAACGTTGAATAATGAATGAATGAGTAAATATTGCTTAACTGATTTATTTCTTACAATTCGTCAACCTTTTGCCTGTTACGTAAAACAAAAAAAAATTTTTTTACATTTTAAGAATTTTTTTGGGTGGCGGAGGGATAATAATGATTTACTGCTACAACTCCTAATAATTGACGAACCTGACTGGAAATAGAAATCGGCTCTTCGATATCAACTTCCGAGCCGTTATCGATTACAGAAACCGCACATCAATGCTTACAGCACTTGGAGTTCCAAATAAATAAATGAATAACAAAATAGAATCTAAGATTGAATCAGTTAATACTTAATTTTTTTGTAACGAAAAAAGTTAAAGTAAAAATTAATCGTCCAGCGGCTTAACGTGAATCATGTTTTGCCTCGCTAATTAACGTGAATCACGTTTTGCCTCGCTAATTAACGTAAATCACGTTTTGCCTCGCTAATTAACGTGAATCACGTTTTGCCTCGCTAATTAACGTGAATCACATATTGCCTCGCTAATTAACGTGAATCACGTTTTGCCTCGCTAATTAACGTGAATCACGTTTTACCTCGCTAATTAACGTGAATCACGCTCTGTCTCGCTAATGTACATTTTGTTTTTGTGAAATAAAATTATTTTTTCTGATGACGCCACTTCATTGACGAAACATCTCAAAATAGAAAAACATAAGTTTTATAAATTTTCATATATATATATATATATATATATATATATATATATATATATATATATATATATATATATATATATAAGCAAATAAAAGAATGAAAATGTTATAATAACAATGAATGAGGCGGTAGTTATTTTCCTATCCCAATCTCCATTTTTCTTCCTCACAATCTCTCTCAAATGTTATCTCTGGTTGATGGACATTCTTCGATCCTCGTTGGCTTTTTCTGAAATCCCTTACTTATATATGGTAATAACATGGACCGTTGGCTAGTGAGGGGCGGAGAACAGCAGGGTGAAACCACGAGCCGTTGTCGAGCGCTTCTCTTGGTTCATGGCGAATGGGGATTCATCAAGAAATGGCGGGGTGTCGGATAGCAACAGAAGAAATGCGTTTTAAACTGGCCTTATCACTCGCACACTGGCAAAAACGACACTATCGACAAAGTGACACATTGATATATCTTTTTCACTGGCGAAGTCTAATGTCTGCCATCTTGATAAATACTGAGGTTGGGTTTTATGTAACCGGAGATAGAGGGCGCTGTCGACGGCATTGATGCTTTTCGTTGGTTCGCGCTTCGGCTTGATATGCCACCGTGTATAAGACGACAGTCAGAGATGAATAAAACACATTTAAAAAAAATGGTGGGGGGAGGATGCTGAATTAGGATGAGTTTTGAGATTGCATCCCGTACATAACAAACAACCATATTCAGATATATTAAAGTATATATAAATCCATATATATGGCGATGTGATCAGAGTTTAATATGTTCATATGTGAAATACTATCACAAACGCACACACGCATATATATATATATATATATATATATATATATATATATATATATATATATATATATATATAATTATGAGTAGTGAGAATGAAATTCTTTATGTATATATATATATATATATATATATATATATATACATAAATATATATATATGTATGTATGTGTGTGTGTATATATATATATATATATATATATATATATATATACTGTTTAATTAAAAACAAACTATTTACTTAAAAAAATTGTATCTTTAAAAATAACGTATAAAACTGTATATATATATATACTGTTTAATTAAAAACAGACATTTAGTTAAATTGTATCTAGGAAAATAAACAGAATATATATATAGGAGTAGGCAATCTCATTGGCGCTAGTTGTGAGTGTTCGAAGCCATCTAATGTTGATTTTCATGCTTGTAAAGCTGGCGCAACAAAATATCTCTCTACCATATGTGACGCTAAATTAAACACACACATACACATATATATATATCTATATTTATCTGTGTACTGAAGAGCGAAGTATCGTGAAACTCTGAGTCGATCTTCGATAAGTATAGTGAACTTTCAATATTTTATACAGAAATATTGATGAAAAGAGAGGGAAAAATAGAGAGAGAAAAGGGTGAGAGAAAGAGAAAATAAGAAAAGAGAGGGAAGTAGACACACAGTGTGCAAAAGATTCTAACAAGAAAACAGTTTTATTACTACTACTTATATTTTCATAAAGTTTTGGCCCCAGTTTGGAGGTTAACTATTTGCTCATAGGAGGGAGCCTAACAGATGCTACCACCCCGGGTCAGTGTGAAACTGGAAACAACAGCAGGTATGAGGTGGTTCAACCCTCGTCAAAACTTCCCAATCAGAAGCCTTGCTGCCATGTGACTTTTATCGTCAAACACAGAAAGACCTCTGCCGTGAGTGATTTTTGGCCTTTTTATTTGATAAATAATAATAAACAAAAAAATACCACCCATTTGCGCATTCTGCTAGGTAAGCTAGTCTATATGATCCATTTATTTTTGTTTGAGTGGAATTAGCAGAAATGCCCAACAAAAAGAACTTTCCAATAAACATTAACAAAAGGAAGTAAAAAACAGGTCAAATATATATATATATATATATATAAAGTAATGATAAAAGCAATACTAATAAGGCAAAAATGTATACAAAGTAAGAATAGTGTTAACATCGAAAAGAGATAAAGACAAGTAGTTGTAGCGTTCTGACTTCAAGACAAGCAAGAAACGTAGCGGACAAGACCGAGAAGCTGTCTATCGTTTCAGCAAGGTAGAAATCCAAGCATACGTCTGTACGATTATCTAATGAAGTTTTTGATTAAGTGATTTGTTTTTACAGTTTATCAACCCTTTGTATGTATTTAACACAGAAACATATTTTGGATTCTAAGTGTTAACTATGCTGACTCTTACCTAGGATTGAACTCACCATCCTTGGCTAACAAATTAAACTCTTACTCCACAGCTTAATGGATGTGTTAAAAGCAGTGGCAGTAGCTTAGTTCCCTTACTGCCAAAGTGGACTTAATCATTTTTTAAATTGCTCCTCAGGGTACCTTTTTCTGTTATGATGTGAGGTGCTGGGCATCCCGAGGCAGTGTAATGATTAGCAAGCTTGTCTCGCTAGCCCAATTACGAAGAGTAGTGAGTTTGATCCTCACTGGGTGCCCCATACTTCCGGCCTTGTGCCACATCTAAGCTACGCTTTGTAAATCTCTATTATTAGGTTGGTGCAGTAATAATGTCGTTTTTTGACGTATTTTTTAACGTCAAAAAACGACATTATTACGTCATTATTTTTGCACCAACCTAATATATGAGGTGCTGTTAAGCAAGATCCTGTTTTCTTACGAGTGAATATTACATTAACAGTTTTTTTTAGAATAACAATTATTTTTCGAGATACAAATCCTAATAATTAACCCATAGCTTGGGGAAAAAGATAGATTCATATTTGCCACAAGGCTATTTTTGCGTAAGGGAATATAATGAACCCGAGTGGGTACCTCATGAAGTATCCTAGTACATCACAAATGAAAACAGGAGACTAAATCTTTCATACGGACTTTAACAATTAACCTTGGTCAATGCGTGGACCCAGAGAACGCATCCACACGTCGACTCTACCTTCCAGTGTGCGGTGTAAGAGTCTGCTTTCTCCCTGGGATGGGTGTTTATATATCTACCTCTGTCATACGTTTCTTACCTATGTGTTTACGTGTCGAGTTAGACACTGACATCCTGTGTCACATATACTGCAAATGTAAAATCGTAAATTCACCCGCTGTGGTTCCCTTAATCTTTTATTCATCCCAGCCAAAATTTTATTCTCCTCCTGGGGTTAGTATGGACCACTTTAAGAAGCCCTGTTATATATGATGATATACATTAATCCCACTGTTGCCGAAATGTTTAATCTCGTGTAAATTGGAATGCTGCAATTTTATTTACCATCAGAGATGAGCATGACCCCAAATCTGAAAAATTCGAACAAATTGATTTATCTGTAGAATTAACCAATGCCTCCCGGAATTTACATAGTCTAAGATATCTCTAGAAGTCATTGAACCAGAAATTAAAGAATTTCATTTTCTAAATGCTTTTCATTCATCGTGGATGCAATTTTGCGCATTAAGTTCAGATAACTTTTGATTAGCGAACTAGTCAAGCAGACATTATCACCGTGTAATAATTTCCATCAATGCATGACATACGACTTCAGCCTTTTAGCAGTGCACTCACTCACTCACTCACTTACTCGTTATATATCTCTCAATATATGGTGGACTCTCTCATCGTGGACGACAAATGAGGGCTCAAAAGGGTGTTCAACCTTTTGGGACACGCCTGCAAGTGTTTTGCAAATTTTAGACAAATGGAACATGTGTTGAGCCATTTTGTATAGAGTGGCTGAAGATCAATTGCCATATGCTTCTGCGAGTGAATAGCAAGGCCTACTTTACTGCGTGCGACAAAGTGGCAGGTAAGGCTTGAGAGGATGAGCATGTTGCCAATTTTCTTTAATAATTGCACACAGTTGATCTCGATGTTCATGTCGGCCTCGCTTAAACCTTTGTATAGATGAGAAGCAGGGCAGGCTCCATCTCCTTTGTTCTGACGCTTTGTTTTCCCAGGAAGAAAAGGGGATCCCGAATAACTTCAGATTGTCTTTGAGTTTGTCTCAATATATATATATATATATATATATATATATATATATATATATATATATATATATATGGGTATATATAGATATGTATATGTATGTTATAGTGAAACACACCTATTCTATAGTTAATAGACTATCCCATCTATAATAGGTAGGAGTAGTAGCAGTCGCTGAGTCGCTCAGAGAGTTGGTGGGTCAGTCAGTTGATGTCGGACGACCGTTAGTCGGATATTAAAGTATCAGCCACCACAACTATATTTCTCTGCGTCATACCTATTATATCAAGTTCCTAACGTTTTGTACGTCGAACCTATTTTAGGACCGACTTAGTACAAATACAAGCCTCCACTGTGAAATCATTACATAACAATGTATATATGTAAATGTGTATATATATGTATATATATGTATATATATACGTATATCTATATATATGTATGTATATGTATATATATATGTATATGTATATATATGTATATCTATATATGTATATCTATATACATATATGTATATATATGTATGTACATGTATATGTGTATATATATATGTATATATATGTATATATATTTATATATATATGTATATATATATACGTATATATGTATGTATATATAGATGTATATATAGATGTATATATATGTATATATAGATGTATATATATGTAGATATAGATGTATATATATATATGTATATATATATATATTCATTCATACATGTTTCATTAAATAATATAGACAAGTGTTGTCTATTTCTTTTATGTAAATTCTTTTCATAACGTCTGATAAGATTATAACATTATCATTAAACGAAGAAAGAAATTCACAATATTGATACATATTTTTTTAATCCAATCTAAGCTTTCGGCTTACATAAGCCATTATCAAAGATGTCAATTACAGTACAATATATTAAGCAATATACGGACTAGACAGTGATGATAGTCTGTGATTGTTTACATGGATGATTTCCAAGCAACGATAAACACGTGCATATAAGACACTAGAAGCGAAAATCGCCCCGCAGCTCATGACGTCACACATGACCACGCGAGAGTGAATTCGAGAAATATTAAGTATGTGAAGCCGTTGGTATATATATATATGTGTACATATATTATTTAAACATTATTTTTATTGCAAGACAAAAGTAGGCAAAGCAACACTAATAAAGCAAAAATGTTCACAAAATAAGAATAGTGTTAACACAGAAAAGTGATAAAGACAAGTGGTTGTAGCGTTCTGACTTCAAGATAAGAAAGAAATGTGACGGGCGAGACCGAGAAGCCGACAATCGTTTTAGCAAGGTAGAAATACAAGTATAGATCTGTAACATTTTCCTATGCGCTTGGGGAAGCGATTTTTCTACCAGTCATTTCTAGATTGAAATCAACAGTAATTATGTAATGAAGTTTTTGATTGACTATTTATTTTAAACAGCATATTTATTTTCATCTACCGGCCTGAAGATTCGAGAAATCTCATTAAAAATAGATGCACCCTCCCGCACATTTTTCTTTAATAGGATGGCGATTGACTTTGCATTTAAACTTTTGAAGATTGTAGATCGGAAGGGTGTTCCACAGGTAAGAAGTGCGAGATACGAAACTATTACAATAGAACTGTCGGTTGCATCTAGCTAGTTCAACTGTAAAACGGCGGGACCTAATTGCTAATCTAGTAGCACGCTTAAGTTCCGGTAGTCGAGGCACAGAAAGAAAGAAGTTCATCAGAATAGTTGCCATGAAAATATATTTGTAGAAAAGACAGAGGGAAGCCACGTCACGTCTGTGAGAAAATTAAAGTCGAAATGCCAGGTCAGGACCGACCATATTGTAGACACTTCTTTGAATTTTATCAAAAATACACCAGGAGCACCAGACCAGATATGGCAGCAATATTCAATGAACAGGCGAATCATATATTTGCTTGGCATTTCGGTATTGTGATTGGTGAATAAGTTTACGAGATAGAGATTGATAACCAAACATCCAAATTTAGTAAATTTCACTGAGTCTTCCATAAATTCTCAGTGGGTGGCCTGCTGTTGAGCGTAAGATGATGCTAGATTTCATTTATTTGTACATGACGGGAAAATAGCAATATGTTATCATCTTTCATTACCGCCTAAAAGCCAAGAGAATTTGGGAAAAAGTGATCGGAGCAAAGTTAAAAATTCCTGTTTTTTTATTTTTATTTTTCTAATCAAGAACTACGATAAATTTAATATCTTTACTTCCGTTGAACTTTAAAACAGTAAGAAATCAATAACTACAAAATGTCTTCGTTTATTTCTCCTTTCGTTATGTCTTTTAAGTTGTCGTCTTCTTCTTTCTCCTCCTCCTCCTCCTATATTCTTATTCTTTTTTCTTTACTCTGTTATTGTTTTACTTCTACTTCTTCATTCAACTCCTCCTACTACTTCTCCTTCTTTTCTGTTCTTTCGCCTTCTCCTGTAATCTTCTTCTTATAATAATAATAATTATTATTCATTCATTCATTCATTCATTCATTTTCCTTGTGAATGCCTTCTTCTTTCTTTATTTATTTTCCTCGTGCATACATTATTCTTCTTCTTCTTCTTCTTCTTCTTCTTCTCATTCTTCTTCTTCTTCTTTCTTTATTTTCCTCGTGCATACATTATGCTTCTTCTTCTTCTTCTTCTTCTTCTTCTTCTTCTTCTCATTCTTCTCATTTTTCTTCTTCTTCTTCTTCTCATTCTTCTCATTTTTCTTCTTCTTCTTCTTCTCATTCTTCTCATTTTTCTTCATCTTCTTCTTCTTCTCATTCTTCTCATTTTTCTTCTTCTTCTTCTTCTTCTCATTCTTCTCATTTTTCTTCTTCTTCTTCTTCTTCTTCTCATTCTTCTCATTTTTCTTCTTCTTCTTCTTCTTCTCATTCTTCTTCTTCTTCTTCTTCTTCTCATTCTTCTTCTTCTTCTTCTTCTTCTTCTCATTCTTCTTCTTCTTCTTCTTCTTCTTCTCATTCTTCTTCTTCTTCTTCTTATTATTATTATTATTATTATTATGTCTAGTTCCCCACCTCTTCTTCTCATTTATGTGAGTAACGAAGAAGTTTTAAAGAAAATGAAAACAAAAAGGACATTTTTTTCTTGAACTCAGAAAGAGACAGTTGAAGTTTCTGGGACACATTATGAGGAAAGAAGGTTTGGAGAATTGGGTATTCACAGGGCATATTGAAGTCAAGAGATAAAAAGGAAAACATCGAATAACCCACCTAAAACGTTTCTGTAAATGGATGTCAGAACAGGGAGTGGGAGATGTACTAAAAAGGCAAACACTGCTAAGTGCTACAAAGGATAGGAAGTTGTGGAGAGCTATGATCACCAAATTCTTAGACACATAAAAGAATAAGATCACTGCCTGCATTTTAGTCTCTCTCTCGCACTCACTTTTTCCCTATTTTTTTCTCTCTCTCTCTCTCTCACACACACAATCACATACATTCCCTTTCTTTCTTACTACATTTTCTCTCTGTCTCTTTCACCCACTTTCCCTTACATCCTGTAAAACTTAAACATTTTTGTTTTAAAATTATTTTGCAATATGAAATTGCCGGACGGTCAAACAGGAGCATATTTGTCATAAGCTTTAAATGAGAAGAGAATGTGGAGCTAGTCTCATAAACTGTAGCCGTAGTTGAGTATCTTTGCTCGTTTCTTATGCATGTGACAATGCCGATTCTGGCCGCATTGTCCTCTCTTTCGACTGTCCTTCCTTCTAGCATCAACTTCTCGGCCAATATTGTCCAATTAGCGATCAAATACGATTAGAAATGACAAACAGCTAAAATATGTAAATCAAAGTCATTCTCGAAAGCTATCGATGATCACAGCATTGATGAGAAGCCGAAATCATCTTCTTCTTCATATACTCCCTGGAGTCCCTTTTTTTACCTGCATTTTTCTTTCTACTCATTATTCTTTCTCCTTTTCTACCTCTGTCAGCTCCTTTCTCTTGTTTTCTTCTTATTTTTCTTCGTTCTTTTCTCTGTTAATTTTCACTTTTGCTTCTCCACGACATTCAAGATGGCGCAACCTTCGGCTATGCAGTGATTTGGTTGTTACAGTTCATCTATTGAGAACAGGAGTTAGGTATTGAATCCACGAGTTGATAGCTAATATGAAAGGTCAGATAGATTTACGCAGATAGCTAAATCTATCTCTCAATCTCTTTATAGTGATTTTCTAAGCCCGGCTTAGATGTGGCACAAGTCCGAAAGTATGTGGCACCCAGTGAGGATCGAACACAATACTCAATCGTAATTGACTTAGCAAGACAAGCTTTCTAACCATTACACCACTCTTATATCTATCTCTTTCTCTCTCTGTCTCTCATATATATATATATATATATATATATGTGTGTGTGTGTGTGTGTGTGTTTGTGTGTGTGTGTGTGTCTGTGAAAAGAGTGTGTATAAAATTTAAAAAAATTAATCAGTTTGTCTGACGATCGCAAAAGAAGCGTGAAACCGAGGGTCACAAACTCACATCGATACAACCATATATATATATATATATATATATATATATATATATATATATATTCACTTGTGTGGATATGAGTTTGTGATGACAAAGAGTTTCACGTTTTTGCGATCATCAGACAAATTGATGGCAAAGAGTTTGTCTGATGATCGCAAAAACGTGAAACCCAGGGTCACAAACTCATGACCCCACAACTGAATATGTTAGCTCTATCACTAATATTGAGCGCATTCCACTAAGTACTTGCGCATTTAAAATGATATATGTATATATATTTATTCATAAATTATAGCAAAAATTCCAATAACTAAAAATACTATTCTTAAAAGAGTGCTCAATACAGAGCACACACACACACACACACACACACACACACACACACACACACACACACACACACATATATATATATATATATATATATATATATATATATATATATATATATTTATTAAAAATTTATAGCATAAACATGTTATAACATCACTACAAAATAGCCATTTTGTTTCAACACTTCTGGTGTCGTATCAAGTGATGGTGTTGAAGTTTAAAGTCAACGCACCCGAAAATCAATATTAGTAACAACAATTGGGTGCAACTGAGGCACATCCTCAAATTTGAACTGGGTGGGGAAGGCTGAAAAGGCCTGTTTTTGCGTTTTCAATCTTGCAAGGAAGGAACCTCTTCCATGGACCGTCATAATAATGATATACGATAATTTTTATTTATAATATTTTTTTTTTATAATTCTAATAATCTTTTTCGTTAGATTACAACTCTCTAAATTGATTTTTACGCTGTTTTTTACAAACATTTTGCCTTTGATTTTTCCGCAAAGTGTAAAAAAATCATTTTTTTCGATTTTTCATCTTCAAGGTTGTAATATTTTTCCAGCCAAATTGGGACTCATACCCGGCACTGAAGAATTATCTATCAAACAAACAAAATTTCATTGAATTGGGATGAAAACTGTGGAAACTCATAAACAACATCCGATCACACACACAGACATACATACAGACACACATTTTGAGAAATATAGATATAGATATATAAAATACCGTCTAGTGTTTTGAGTCTTTCTTTGCTTTGGGTGTTGTAGAGAATTTTGATATTATACATTAATATTTATCTTATGTTGATAGTTACATTTTGAACGTTTGTGATGCGCTAGTCGACCTGTGCACGAATTGCACTGAATTTCCACTGGTGGCAGGTCAGTCTGCGAGAAAGTGTAGTACAAGCATGCCGCAGTTTTTTTTTGTTTGTTTGTTTTTTTACATTATTAACGTTAGAAATGAAATACTTCAGGCGGTGGGGGGAGGCATCAGAATTAATTTTTTCACAGGCGAGGGAGTGGGGGTCCGGTAATAATTAAATTAGATATTTTAAACTTTTTATAGTAGATGATAAATCTTGGGTGTTTGTTAGGATCAGTCAATGATATGTATTAGCGAATCATGTTTTTAATTGCTTTTTCATCTTGTTCATAATTAAGGTGCATCTGGTTACAGTAGAATAAGCTAACAGTGTGTTTGCATCAGGGAGGGGTATAGCGTTATCTTATCGTTATATATATATATATATAAATATATATATATATATATATATATATATATATATATATATATATATATATATATATATTTCTGTGTTTGTGGGGATAGATAGATAGTTTATCTATCTATCTATCTATCTATCACGATTTTTTATCTATCTATCAATCAATCTATCCCGATCGGTTATCTGTCAAAAAATCCCTATCTATCTATCTATCTATCTATCTATCTATCTATCTATCTATATATCTCTACTCAGATAGGTAAAAGAATCATGCAACGAGTGCTATATAGATATAGATATAGAGATAAACAGCATTAAGGATTTTTATTAATCTATTGGGGATAGATACGAACAGATTGGTAATCGATAACTATCGAAAAATTAAGATGAGTAAGTACATATGAACTGATTGAATTAGACTGACAGATAGATAGATAGATAGATACTGACCTGAATAATCTTTAGTATTCTTTGCTGATATATATGTATCTTCTAAGAATATGCTCCATTTTTGTTTTGTCTTGTGAAGGTCTGAGTATTGAAATGTTGGATTAAATAATCGCACACTGGATTGAAATTAACCTGGTGCTCGTCCAAACGAATATTTGCGTACAAGCCAACATCCGTTCATGTCTGTATGTTCGCACTGGTGAAAACGCTACCCGTCCGTGTCCATATCCACGTGTAAGTATACATTCGCCTACTGGTGACGCGGTATTTGTAAAAAGTCTCTCTCTTTCTATCTATCTATCTATCTATCTATCTATCTATCTATCTATCTATCTATATATATATATATATATATATATATATATATATATATATCTTTAGGTTGGTAAAAATAATGTCGTTTTCTCACATATGTTACTATGTGAGAAAACGACATTATTTTTGCAAAAGATATATATATATATATATATATATATATATATTACATTTATATTATATTATATATATATCGGAATATCTGCCAGAAATAAATGCATATATATATATATATATATATATATATATATATATATATATGTAAGCAAATATATGGATATATATGTATATATATCCGACAGTATAAAGAAAAATATACGGAAAAAACAAACAAAAATCCTTATATGCAATTATGCTGTTTTAATGTTAATATAATGTCAACGTCGGACGTTTCGGTCTAATAAACCATCTTCAGGACATATTCATAAAATATAATTAACATTATCAATTCAACATGACAAAGACGATTTGTTTACTTAAAGACCCAGGACGATATAGGCTCCCGACTGAATCCCCTCCCCGATCCTTATTTTATCGTTTTAACTACCAGGAATTAATTCATTATTATGCTGGTTGGGTTCGGTTGTTAAAAGAATATAAAGGCTACTTTGAATCGTGGCTGAGTAGGGGTGATGCTCTACTGGTAACTGTGCAAACAGATTGGACTTATTGACATAGTTGGAGAACAGACAATATTGTTCATAAAGTCAAAAAAAAAAAAGATTCTTTAGGAGTTTAAGGTTTCAGAGCATTTGGAACATTCTCAAGAGAAGAGTGAATACTGAGGAGGGTTCTGGAGATCAGAAAAGATTTGATGCCACATATTCTTCACTGACAAGCACGTGATACTAGCAACGTGAAATCTGGCCATTTACAAGATAATATTAATAAGAAGAATAATAGGATCAACAACAACAACAACAACAACAACAATAATAATAATAATAATAATAATAATAATAATAATAAGTGCCTCCTTATTGACATGGCAGCCCCTTCATACTGCAGTGTATCTTTGAAGATCTTCAAAAAACTATCAAAATACAAGGACCTTGAAATCGAAATCTAAAAAATGTGACGCATGAAGACATTAACAATTTCAGTTGTAGTTGGGGCCCTCAGAATGATTGGAAAAGATTCCGATACACTCATTGAAGCAATCCCTGTTAGCCCATGCCTTAAAGAAATACAAAAATATATACTGACAAGTACAACCTACACCTAACTAAGGATTTTATGTAAAATATGTGCGACTATTTTTTTTTTATCAAAACTGGAAAATGTTATGATGCTATTTCTGACCTTAGGTCTCTGGTCAGGACCCGGAAAGAAATGTGTATACACCAGAAACAAAAGGAAGTAAAATAATGATAATAAATTATCAAAGTACAAGGGCCTTGAAATCGAAATCTCAAAAATGTGGCACATGAGGACATCAATAATTTCATTTGTAGTTGGAGCCCTCAGATTGATTGGAAAAGGTTCTGATAGACACATTTAAGGAATCCATGGTAGCCCAAGCCTTCAAGGAATAAAAAAAAAAACATTGTACTGAAAAGTGCAGCTCACACCTTATAAAGTGCTTTATGTATATAAAATGTGTGCGATTTTAGGAGCCTATTTTTTTTTTTTTTCATTAAATGCTCAGTGGAAAATGTCATGATATCATTTCTGACCTTAGTTCTCTGGTTGGGACCCGTAAAATGCGCCATCTTAAAAATGCAAAAAAAAAAAATCCAAGTGTTTTTCCAGTAAATATTATTTGATTTGATATCCTCCCCGAATCTTAGACGTATCGCCCAGGCTATGATGATCATATTCCAGCTCCGACTTGCAGATTACGCATGAGAGGTTCCAATCAGTGCTGCCACCAGCGCACTCTCTAAGGCCGTCTTGCGTAGCAGAAAAATTCCTCGAAATACACCCGGGTGCACCAATTACAATATCGTAACGTATTATTATTACTGGGTCAGCATTCGCAGTCAAATAGGGAAGCATTGTATCAAAATATATCTCATTATAGCAAATGAATTAAGACAATTTTCCGCTACCCAGTTATAGGCTAAAAAGCCTGGTAGACTAGTCTCTCTAGCCTTTGGTGGTAGTCAGTCTAGAAGGACAATTTTAAATTCCAAGCCGTGGAGAAAGCAACGGGACACGACTACAGTATCCTTCTAAAAAAGTCATGACAAATCACAAACTTAGCAACCAAATCCTACCTTTTACAGAAATCCTTTCTAGCTACTAAATACTGATAATTTGATAGGATCGATTATATGCAATCATATTGCAAATCCACGATTGAAATCAAGGCTAGTGATGTGATCCGGAAAACGCAGGATAACCTTGCTTGTTACCAAAGTAAACCCCCCCGGCCAACCCATCCCATGTCTATTATAAACATTTATCATTCGTCCCTTCGGCCTTCTTAAGTCATATCACTCGACAGAAATCGCAGAGAGATGTACGGGGAAAAGGGTCCATACATTAGCTGAATCTCACGTGTCGCGTGTGACCCTAGACGCACGGGAGATTTTGTGAGGGATTAGCCTTTAAATGCGGATTTAAAGAAGAGATTGACACTAGTCAAAGAATATTCTGCAAATGTTTGAATTTTCAATTGTTTGCTTCCATTTTATTTTCTTTTTGGTTGGAAGAAAAGTTATTGGGTTTTTAAAAATAAATTTAACGTTTTTTAAACCACGCGACTCTATCTATCTATCTATCTATCTATATATATATATATATATATATATATTTCCCCCAATTAGTTTTTATAGGGTTAACATTCTCTGACATTGTTATTTAATACACATTCTCCCCTTTAAGACAGATATTTACACCCTTCCCTGACCCCTGACTTCTGCCTATCTGACTTATACATCGAAAAGTATGGATTCTGATATATGTATTTTTGGCATGGTAAATTTGTACGTTGACACACTCCAATATTACTTCCTGTATAGTTAACATTTTGAGCCCTGACCACCGGTGGTAGAGAAAAATGACGTAATACTCAGCCGCAGATTGGACGGTGGGTAAACACTTGAAGCTATTTTTATATCTATCGTGATATATTACATATCAATTATTTGCGAATTTTGACTCAGGTGCTCAGGAAGAAGGGTAAAAATTGTTCAGGGACGCAGGGCTCAGTTGTTGACATTAATAGCTTTCTGGTGATGTGTTAAAATTTTGGAATAATGCAATAATAAAAATTTAAATTTAATCTGTCTGATGGATGTCTTGGTCCGTAAAAAATTAAACGACAGTAGATGATGTTGAATTTTTTTATGCAATTAATATTTAAATAACTTTAGCATAAGATACATTTTTGTATTATATATATTTTAAATAACATGAGATTATAAATTTAACGATTTGGTTAAATTCATAATCTCCTGTTATTTAAACTGTATATAATACATAAATTTATCCTATGCTAAAATAATTTAAATATTAATTGCATAAAAAAATTCAACATCATTTACTCACTTTCGTTTATTAGACATTAAATTATGTCACTTAGCATCCTCCATAATTTACCTACAATTTTCAGTTAACCTGATGAATATTTGTGAGCGTCTATTAAATTTAAAATTTTCAAAAACTAACATTGTTACTTTGTTTATAAATACTTGAAGCGAAATAAAATCTTCGCATTTACCTTGATAAAGTCCGTCATGAGTCGTCTTAGATAAGTTTACATTTTGTCTTTATTTTTTATTTTGTCATAGGTGTTTTTGTAGATATCTCTGCTTAAATATAGGGTGACCCAAAAAAACGGGAACTTTTTAGCAATCCAATAAAACCAAGAGTGATGGAAGAAAAATATTTTATTCATAGTAATTGAAACCTTAAGACATGCCATTTAAGAAACAATGATGGAATTTTCATTTTTTTTAAATTACGTCCTGCAGATAGCATCCTCCTGTACGAATGCATTCTTGAAATCTGCTGTTGAGATTCCTCATTGACTGCTGCAACATCTCAGCTGGGATACTGTGAATTTCATCTTGAATTCTAAATGGCGAAATGTTTACTTGCTCAAGGTCACTGTCTCGCAGTATTGCCATTTGTTCATGTCTGGCAATACGCACTTCAAAAATTCCCGTTTTTTGGGGTCACCCTGTATTAAATATTTTTTTTTGTTAAAGAGTGCTGACTTTTTAAAAAGTACGAGAGGCCGCTTCGTTCTCTGTTTTTGCGCGCCATTTTAATTTTCAATATTATACTTAACATTCGTGTGTCTTCATTATTTTATGAATGACATGATATTGTATATTAAAGCGTTTAAATATTTGAGCTTAACAACTTTAACAAAATATTTCAATAACAATCATAAATACCAATGCCTGTAGTTATTTTAAGAAGTAAGGGGGTACAAATGAAAAGATTTGAAACTGACAACTTTTCCATTTCACTGAAACAGTCGCTGAACCTTATATCTTCCCATTTTCTTTTCTTTTCTCACTGGAAATCAAGTAGCGTCCTCAATGTCTTTTTTTCTTCTCACGTGACCAAAAAGGAATAGTTTATTATGTATGAGGTATTGCACGTGTAACTTGCTTTCTTTCTTTTTTTTTTTTTCGCTGAAACCAAGCAGCGCCTCTGATAAGTCTTTTGTCTTTCCACGCGATCAAAACGGAATAGGACATTATTTATAAAATATTGGCTGGGCGTAACGGTCGTGCGAACTAACGAAGGCCGCGACAACGAACAATTATAAGAGGATTTTTCTTTCGGTCGTGAATTGAATTGACTTGCGAAAATGAACGGCTAGACGGTCAAAGAAAAATTCGACCAGTTGGAGAGTTATTAAGAAACAAGAGAGAAAAACAAGTGCTTTCTCTTTTGTGAGTTTAGCACTCTTCCTTTGCCATTCCTCGAACACACCGGTTCACAGGGTGTCGTAGAAATATGTTAGGCCTTGTTGGCGCAGTCATGTAATCCTTTTGCGCAAAAGGGTCGCTCTTGTCAAAAAGTAAACTTGACCAAATCACATGGGAAATGAAGTGGCTTGGTAGTCAACCAATATTGCATGAAATCAGAAATATCGAACCGATCCAAAATTTTCTCTTTCTCTTTCTCTCTTTCTCTTTCTCTTTCTTTATGCATCTCTCTCTCTCTCTCGTTACTTCTCTTTTCTCTTCATTCTTTTTAGTCATTCTTTTTCTTCATTCATTTCTTCCATCACATCCTTTCTTTTTTCTTCTCCCTTCCAAAACTCTTTTACCAGCAGTGAATGTTGGACAATTGTTTTCATTTATCAGAAACAAACATTAATTTCCAGTTGAAATAGTTAGATGTAACCGGAAGTTCTATGCTAACACTTTCTTCTCTCGCATTTCTCGCTTGTAGAACTCTCTTCCGACATCTTGCTTTCCAGTCAGCACTGATTTTCAAAAATTTAAATATAATGTTAATTCTACTATGTATTATAATATAATATATCTTTTTACTATGTATTATAAAATAATATATCTTTTTACTATGTATTATAATATATCTTTTTACTATGTATTATAATATAATATATCTTTTTACTATGTATTATAGTATAATATATCTTTTTACTATGTATTATAATATATCTTTTTACTATGTATTATAGTATAATATATCTTTTTACTATGTATTATAATATAATATATCTTTTTACTGTGTATTATAATATAATATATCTTTTTACTACGTATTATAATATATCTTTTTAATTCCTGTTCTTTTATTGTTCTCTCTCCTTCATAATGTTTCCTTTTCTCATATTTTTTCTCACGCAGTTAACCCTTGCTTATTAGTGGTTTTATTGCCTTGCTTTGGTTAAATGATAAAAAGTAGTTCCTGCAGTTTCCTTTCTATGTCTGCTATCAACTCTGTGTCGTCTGCATATCCTGTACCAGGAATCGAAACACTTGGCACATGTGCTAAACATGGTACGTCAAGGATTTATTTCTGGCATGTGAAACTTATTCATTAGATTCCCTTTTTGATTTAATTTTATTCTTTCTCCTCTTTCATGTATATCATTATCTCATGTATTTTTATTTTCTGCCCTTTACAGATTGTGCAGAATGTTGCGATCATCATCTAAGAAATGATGTCATTCAAATGAAGAGGATATTAGAGAATTTAAATACTGGACTGAAAAATTTGGCATGATTAAGAAAGTCAATAAAGCCTTATGCATTTTCTGTTCTGAAACAATCGTTTGTAGGACTTATTCTGTAAAGAAACATTTTGAAAGAACTTAAGGAATAAAATGGAGAAGGAGGAACAAAGAGAATTAATTTCTCATGAACTAAGCAAAGACAAAATACAGGCTGATATTGTCATGAACTGTTTCAAAAATTTTTGTTGGCATGTGGAAAAATTTCGTGTCAGAGGTTTGGCCGGTTTTGGCTCGCACTCTCAAATAGGTTGCCCACCCCTGTCCTATACTGTCAAGATTTTGTCTGCTAATAATAAATCCAGGTAGGACTTCTAGTTCTTTCAGGATCGCTTCCGTGTAAAAGTCGAATAAGTCCAGTGAAAAGACACATCTTTGTCTTGCGGCAAAGTGAGTGGTTTGAACAAGAGAACAGGCAACTGCGTTTCACTCTGCAGAATCTTTGTTCAGCTTGAGTCTTTTCCATTGGTTCATGGAGATCAAAGCGCTTATATTCGTTCTTTTTCTCTTTCATTCCTTTTTATATCACATTATTATATTCCCCTCCTTTGCTTTCTTGTCTTTTTTCCTTCATTTCTGTTTGTTTTCTTATTTTTCTTGTTTTAATATCGACAAAACTCTACAGCGACTTATTGGCACAATTTGGCTATAACATCCCGCCGATTCTCGTTAGTTTATAATTCACTCTTGATGGCTTTGTTCACTGACAACTCCGAAGGGACTTGGAGAGTGACTTTCCTAATACAACACCATTAAAATATTTCTATTAGACAAAATAAAAAAAAAATGGAATTCACTAATTGTCAGATTAGACTGAGTCGATTTCATCAAAACACTATTGTCAGTCTAAACCCCAACCAGCAATTGGCCAAGCGGAGCTTGAAGAATAAGGCCACATCCCTGAAAACATAGTCAACCATCGATAGGTTCACCCAAAAGGAGTGAGAAGGACCTAGATTTGTATTTGGAATCATATTGGTTAAAATAGGGTAGAAAATCGAAATCAGGAATGAGACTTATTAAAAAAAAATTCCGCCACGTGTGTTGCGCTCACACAAATAAAATCTCTCTCGCTTTGGATTAGATACCAGAGTGGACTAGGATCTCTAGCATTGAGTGACTGTCAGTCTATGAGAAAGAATACTCCGAATTCCAAACCGTGGAGAAGAAAACGGAAATCCATTACACCATTAACAGGTAATAATAATAAAAAAGGAATCTATGAAGGGCCATGACCGTTTCCGTCCTGAAGGGACATGACATTTTCTTAAGATATATCTATGAGTGAAGAAGACATTTTTTCCATTACGGGTTGTCAGGTTTGTCAGGCTTGTGACATTAACAATTAGTACGGTTGTCACGGTGGGGTAATGGATAGCGGCTCAGATTGAGGTATTTGAGAGTCGGCTTCGATTGAGGAATCCGAGAGCCGAATTCTTCTAATCTTCTTCTTCTCCCACCCTCATCAATAGCAAGACAGAACGGGTTCTATAGCCTTGGATGGGAACTGGTCTACTACGGGAAAAATCTGCCTCGTCAGTCATGTATCGAAAGATACATGATCGCCTAAGTGAGTGACGGTTGTCACATCAGTCTTCATTTAGTAGACGACAAGTCTTTCAGTAGGGAGCTACATTCAGCAAATATCCATATCTATGCTTATAGGTGCGTTTGAAAATCCTGTTCAAATTTTACAATTAGACTGTCTGCTAGGAAGATGGCTTCATGAAGGAATTGGTTTTGTGCGACACCTTTGGAAAAAGAATCATGCCACAAAGCGGCAAGGTTCTCAAGCATTTTTTGAATGAATTAAAATTTGGTAGACGGAACATGAAATTAAAATGCGTGAACGGAACTTTTCGGAAGCCGTCCATAGTTATTCTAGCACGAAATCACAAGTCATCGTGACCGAGGGTTTGAGCGATCTGACCTTAAGCAAACTGTTATTCACGCTAGATTATGCGATCCCTCAGAGAAAGTGTAACTAAGGTCTGGTCAGCACAATTGAAGTATGCACTATAGGTGGGCACGATGTGTATTGACCTGAGCAGGCGTCCGCACAAGGGATTGATTACTAGCAGACTTGTGTGGTAGCAAACGAGTAGCCGGCCATTATTATTCCGATGCTTGTAAAATACTTACATATGGGTGTGTACAAACACATTTTTTCTGTCTCTGTATGAGCACCTGTGTGTGTGCGTACTAAAGATTCTACATTTTTATACTTATATATATATATATATATATATATATATATATATATATATACGTATTTGTACTTATATATGTGTGTGTGTGAACGTACACAGATACAATGAAAGACACCTGAATAACATAAAAATAACCATTTTTACGAAAGTGCGTATACGTTTGTGCCTGTGGATCAATGCGCTTATGTGAGTGAGTGTATATTTAATCAAGTGCCCGTATACCGGAAGACTAGAGACAAAACAGGATGTTCAGTTGTCTGTCAATTTCACACCAGCGTGTTTTCACGGCAACTTTTCCGACATCATCATTTCTTAGTCGCAGACGCGCGCAAACAAACACCCACACACCCTCGAATGCACACAGCTGGGATGGGCAGACGTATTCTAACTTACATGAATTTCCCGACCCAACAATTAACAACAGCACCCCTTAAACTATCAAACGCTGCCAAACCAGTACAAGTAACTCATTCACCTGTATATATATATATATATATATATATATATATATATATATATATATAATTTCATATGGAATGTATCTGTAAGAGGACAATATGAGTAAAGGCAAAACTTATCTTAGCTGACGCGTTTCGTCATCTGAGGGACTTTATCAAATGTAAAGATTTTATAAAAATATTTATATAAATAATTATTTAAATATTTTTTATTCATATATATATATATATATATATATATATATATATATATACACACACACACATATATATATATATATATATATATATATGGCTCAAACATTAATTTTTGTGTTTGAACCTTTTATATTATATTCTTACTCTGTCCTGGACATTGAGTTCTACTTGGATTCTATCCTCTTAGGAATTTATATATATATATATATATATATATATATATATATATATATATATATATATATATATATATTGACCATTAATATCATCAAAACAAGAGCCGTAAACTTCAATATAATTATTTGAATTAAATTGAATTAAAGTACCAAGTTGTAGCGATGGAATCATATTTTTAAATAAATACTTATATTTAGGCTCTACTTTTGTATCGAGCACTGTTTTTTTTTAAATAATGACAAAAATACTAAAGAACTTTGGCTTATTTTCCTATTTTCTATATATTTTCACACACACACATATATATACAAACAGACATTGACTATTTACTCCTTTCAGTCTCTATCAGGAATCAGCTAATTACTCTAATTATTTACTATTGCAGAAACCTTCTTAGTCCTAATTCTCTTTGTTCAAAACTCACAAAGTCAATCTATAGTTTATACTGCAACTCTGATGAGTCGGCTTTGGTTAAAGTTTCTGGGAGAGAATGCATAATCTAGCGTGATCAAAAATATAACAATGCTAGTACGCACAAACCCTCGGTCACGATGACTTTTGAATTCGTGCTTACACAACCGTCGCCGGCTTCCGATCAGTTTAGTCTGCCCATATTCACTCGGAAGGTTTGAGAAGCCCGTAGAATGGTCTTAAGCACTTCCGAAAACACTGCTGCACCCGGGACTAGTCTGGTCAGGTCGATATTATATATATTATAATCAGGATGCGATGGGTAAATTCTCACCCTTTTATATTTTTTTAAATCTGTGCATGTTCGTTGTTTCCTTTTTATTTTGTCGACAACACAGTATGGTAGTTGTGCACCGTCTGTGAGAAATAAAAGCACCCTGACGCAATTCTCTCCGCCAGAGATTTGGAAACGGCATGCTGTACTGCTTGGCATTCGCGCCGGAAGCTCCAATACGAAAATTTTAAAGTATTTGGGTGCCAATCTTAAGACAGTACAGAGGATTCAGGAAGAGTTCGATGAGTCTAATGATGATTACTAAGGTATGACAGATCGGAAAACACACTCTGGTCGTTCTGATTAGAAACGCATTCCGAAATTTTTTGGTAAAGGCTTGAAACTCAGCACGGAGGCTTACATCAATTGCTTCGAAGAGGTAGTGCTGCACTGGGTTAAGAGGGTCTCTACTGGAAGACATAGAGTCTGGCAACATGATTCTGCCCCATAACAGTCAAACAGGAGGACCCAGTCATGGCTGTTAGACATTTTCTGTGACTACATCATACTTACATCTGGCCACCTAACTAATGGCCACCTAGCTAATATCTTTCTTATTTAGTCCGGTTTATTTTATAGGCAGGTATTAAGTACTGAACTCAAAAGGTCACTGATAAATTTTAATGCTACGCTTTGTTACACACACATAGTAGCAATAGGGTGTGAATTTTCTTCAGGTCTTGCTAATCGATACATCATCCTTTGTTAAATACAAACTTTCCTACGCAAAAAATAATTAAAATAAAATAATAGTCTAGTTGGGAGAGGAGTAATTTCAGAATAAAGAATACGTACTTGTATTCGACAAATATATTACTATCTCTATCCGATAAGAACTGTTACATATTTATGTGATCTTACCCATAATAATAATAATAATGGACTATTCCATACTTAATAAATACTGCGCCTCAGGAGTAGGCAAAAAGTTGGTCAGTAGTTCAAGCCGAGTCAGTAGTTCAAGTTGAGTCAAGAGTCGAGTCAGAGGCAGTCCGAAACAAAGTCGCGTTCAGACAATTACTGCAAGACATTGGAATAGTGATACTGGTCGAGACTACATTGTTCTCTCTACTAAACCTGATTGTTCATACTAACACTTCTACTTCTCTGTATATATTCCTGTTTGTAATATATCTGTGTTATTCCATACCTGTGTTCGAGGTCTTCTTTATTTGGTTCTACTTTGGACTATCACCGGACCATAACACATATCCATACACAATTCATAGGTTTAGCATCAGTCAAGTCAGTTAAGTACCATACGTGATATACCTTTGGGCGATCATGTCTCTCTCGATTCAAAACTAGGCAAAAGTGGGTTGCCATTTCTTTCTGCGGTGGACTGGTAGTCAACGAAGACTATAGGACCCCTTCTGTTCTGGTATTCAACCCATAGTCAGAGGGAGAAGAGACGTATTCTTACCTTTTGTAAGGGTATTTGTGCGTAAATGAATGTAATGAACTCGACTGAAATTCGAACTCGGCTCTCTGATTTCTCATTCAGAGAACGATATCCACAACGCACATCCCTAGGTTTATCATACGCCTCTTTAAAGGGGGGTTTGTCTCGGCAATGTTAGCTATCTGTTTTTTTTTTTGTTTTTTTGTATCAGCCCTGAAACGTTAGGGTTGTTGGACTATGAAAACACTCAATGGTATCAAACATGATAAAAACTGAAAACTGTCCTGGGGCGTGGACATTATAGTAGGTATCTTTTTAAGCGAGGAATCGGAGAGCCGACTTCGAATTCTAATCGAATCCATTACATCCACTTATATGCTAATACCCTTGGGAAAGGTAAGAGTCCTCTTTTTCTCCCCCCAGCTATGGGTAAATAGCAGGACAAACCGGGTTCTATAGCCTTGGACGGCAACTGGTCTACCGCATAAAGAAATGGCAACCAACTAGTCAGTCATTTATCGATAGATACATGGATGACGAGGCAGAGTGTATCACACATGCCACATAACTGACTGAAGATAGATTCAGGAGAGAAAGATTGTCTTGTGCGACACAAAGAACGAGCTTTCTTAGCATTCATGTCTGCCTAGAAGGCGCAACACGTCACTTTCATGAAGGTTAGCATCAGCCATATTGATGAGAGACAAGGAAAAACGTGAAATGAAAAAAGAAGTAAAGTTACGTTTTAAAATGATTTGTGTGTGTGTGTGCGCGCGTGTGTATGAGGCGGGATTATGAGGCAAGAACGTTAGATACTCGCATTTAAAGCTTTCGTTTTTAAGTCCTGACCATTGAGCTATGCTCGCCAAAGCAAATCATCGCGTTTTTTTTCCTGTTTTTTCTTCTTTCTTTTTTTTTTCTTTTTTTTTCTTCTTTTTTTTAAGCGTCGCTTTGCAAACATTTTCTTTCTTAAATCTCCGCTGGACTTACTGAATTTCGCATCTGGTCTTCATTTAAACACTTGACTCCGATTTCTACCGGGTTTTCGCAAGGACCGGTTTTAAGTGGTTGATAGAGTGAGGGTAAAGAAAGACTAAGTAAAGCTGGAGTATTTCGAACTGTGAAAAGCGAGATGCGACGCTTATGAAGAAGAGAGAAACATGTGGTGGGCTATTGAGGAATGTGAACGAGCTGAAGGGAAGGGATATGGTATAGACAAGGAGTGGTAAAAAGGAGCGTGAATGAAGAGGGAAAGAGAGATAAGAGAATGTATATATATATATATATATATATATATATATATATATATATGTGTGTGTGTGTGTGTGTGTAGAGAGAGGGACAGACATACAGACAGACAGAAAGAGGGATTGAAAGAAAAAACTATTGCTTTAATTGCATGTGATATGTAGAAAGAAATAGAGAGCGAGGAACAGAGAGAGAGAGAGAGAGAAGTGCAGCATATTCTCGCCGGAGTGAGTTTAAGAATTAGGTGTTTTGCCCACAAAAAAAAAAAAAGACCACGTAAAATGAAGAAAAAAGGAAACGTGTTATGGAACATGAGAAAGAACGTTTGAAAAAGTTCGGCACAAAAGAGAGAAAGAAAAGAAAGATTGAAAACGTGTTATGCGAAAGACATTTTCAAAATGACAAAGACATTTTCAAAATGTTTGACAGAAAAGAAAGAAATTTCGAAAACGTGTTATCCAAAATAAGAAAGAAAGTTTGAAAAAGTTTAACACAGAAGAAAAAAAAAAGAAAGGTTGAAAAATTAGAAAGTTTTCAAAAAAGTGACTCAAAAGAAAGAAAGAGAGAAAGCAAGGTTCAAAACATGAGAAAGAAATCTTTAGAATATACTACGCTCAAAAGAAAGAACGTTTGAAAACGTATTATGCAAAATGAAAAAGAAACTTTGATGATGTTTGCTACAAAAGAAAGCAGAGAAAGAATGTTTGAAAACGTGTTATGCAAAATGAAAAAGAAACTTTGATGATGTTTGCTACAAAAGAAAGCATAGAAAGAACGTTTGAAAACGTATTATGCAAAATGAAAAAGAAACTTTGATGATGTTTGCTACAAAAGAAAGCAGAGAAAGAAAGTTTGAAAACGTGTTATGCAAAATGAAAAAAGAATGTTTGAAGATGTTTGATACAAAAGAAAGCAGAGAAAGAAAGTTTGAAAACATATGCAAAATGAAAGAGAATTTTTAAGATGTTTGATACAAAAGAAAGCAGAGAAAGAAAGTTTGAAAACATATGCAAAATGAAAAAGAATGTTTGAACATGTTTCATAAGAAAGAAAGAATAGAAAAAAGGTTGAAAATGGGTTATGAAAAATGAGAAAGAATATTTGCAAATGTTTTATACAAAAGGAAAAAAGAGAAAGAAAGGTTGAAAACGTATTATGAAAAATGAGAATGCTTGAAGATGTTTGATAAAAAAGAAAGAATAGAAAAGTTGAAAACGTGTTATGCAAAATGAGAGAGAATATGTTTGAAAATTTTAACACAAAAGGAAGAAAAAAGAAACTGAAATAAATGAAAACATTAGAAAATAATAAAGTAAAAAAAACAAAACTGAGTAAATGATTTATGTCCTGTGAGAACATCGATTTCAAAAGAATTTTCATGCAATGATCACTTTGTGACTGACAACGATATTGCAACGCCAATAGGCTAACGTAAAAATTCAATCTGTATAATCTAACTAGAATAGAAATTTAGCAAACTATAAAACGCCGCTCTTATCCTTTGATGACGTGATACTGCACTTATCACCATATCAACTGGCAAATGCAGAAACTTTCAAATCGGGACCCAAATTTCCCATATCATCAAGAAAGTTAATGAAAACGTACATTTTTACAGATTTTGAATTAATTACCAAATTATATAACATCTGAACTAAACCTCTGAATTTAAAGATAAAAAAATGATAAAAATGCCCTAATTGCCAATCTTTCGTACCTGACACATAATTATAATTTCGCATATAAACCATCAAGTAGCACTCTTAAGAAATATGCCATATTAAGGAAATTTAGAAATATGCCATATTAAGGAAATTTAGAAATATGCCATCAATACCAGACAAAGTAAATAGTATAACATCAATGTTCAGAAATGATTACCAGCAGAAGAAGAAAAGTAATTCCTTACTGCATTGGGTACGCCACGTACTGTACTATGGAGGCACATTAGAATAACAAATTATTAGCGAAAGATGTAAAGTTCTCGGCTCGATCAATTCAATTCAATCAATTCAATTCAGTTCAATCAAGAAGCCCGTCCAAATATTTCTGTTTGATCGGATTTCGATAAATTCAGCAGGACCTGTCATAAGAAGTCTACTGTTATAATTACAGAATAATTTCTATAAATTTTGACATTTGTGGATTTCCATAATGCCTTCGGGATAATCATTTAAGATTTTTGGAGATTTAACATTTATGTGCTATGCGTGATACACACTTAGGCGACGCAGATTTTTTTTTCCCGCAGTAGGTTGCTATTTCTTTCTACGGTAGACCATCCAAGGCTATAGAATTAGGTCTGTCCTGCTATTTACCCATAGCTGGGGGAGAAAAAGATTCATACTTTTCCCAAGGATATTAGCACGTAAGTGAATGTAATCGATTCGACTGGAATTCGAACATGGCTCTCCGATTCCTCAATCCGAACCGCTATACGTTATCCATCCTTTATCAGTCTCAAAAAGAGAAAGAAAAAAGAAGTAAGCGCTAAAAAAGCGCTTATATATATATATATATATATATATATATATATATATATATATATATATATACGTAAAAGCACTTTTTTGAATTTGTTGGTCTGATGAATTGGATCGTATTTACGATTCCAATGGAAAAAATTATGACCATGGAATATTAGTGTTTAAGCCTTTTTATTATATCCTTACTCTGTCCTGGAGATTGAGTTCTACCTGGATTCTATCGTCTTGGATTTTTTTTTATACAAAATATATATGTATGTGTATGCATGTATGTATATATATTCATATATTTTGCATATGTATGTGTATATTTGCCACTAATATTATCTATCTATCTATATCTATATATATATATATATATATATATATATATATATATATATATATATATATTGTAAAACTTGATGCAAATTTCTGGCGTTAATAATTATTTTCACCTTTTCACTTGAAAAGTAAAACAAACAAACAAACAAAAAACACGGAGCTATAATCCTCCCTTTTCCCACGCGTCTCTTCTGCCTCTTCTACTGTCAATATTCTTTATTTTCGTTTTCCCATTTTACATTTCTCCTTTTTAAATAAACTTTTCATTTATTTTGTTTGACGTTTCATAAAATGTTTCTCAGTACTCAGTCACATCTTTCTTTCTTACTTTCTTATTTTAAAAAAGAATCTATTATGTCCAGTCATTCTTTTCCGGTTTTCTCTTTCTTTATTTCTTTCTTTCTTTTCATCCAGGAATCTCCGTATTTCCATTAGTAAAGTTATTAGTTGTCACTAAGGCTTTTCTCGTCTGAACATCTTGGTCGCTATTGTTTTGCCTTAAAACGTACTGAGTAGGGATTAGTTTAATATAAACATCGAATCAAACACTATATACACAACCACTTCTTTTGCCCTTCCGTTTAACTTTCCTTAATGCTACCTCTCTCCCTCTCCCTCTCTCTCCCTCTCTCTCCCTCCCCCTCTCTCTCCCTCTCTCTCTCTCTCTCTTCCTCCCCCTCTCTCTCCCTCTCTCTCCCTCTCTTTCTCTCTCTCTTTCTCTTGGGCACAACCACACACAGACATATACTCTCTTTCAGCCATACAAATCACTCACATTCAGGTACATTCTCTTGATTAAGCAGTCTTTTGAAAATGTACACATAAACACACACACACACAAATACACATACGCTCAATTTTGGACAAAACACTCATATACACATTCATATTATCGAAATTCCATTTACACATCCACAGAACACACTACATTTTAGGCCTCTTATCCATATACATCCATACACTTATCTATCTACATCGATATATACATAAACACATACGTACATGTGTGCATATATATGCAAGCAAGCACATATGACAAATGCACGCACAGACACACGCGCGTGCGCTCTGACATGTATATATGACATAAACATTTATCTACATAAAACATTAGCAAGATGTTATTTTGTGCCTCACAACCATGAACACTAAATATTCTATATTTAACAATACCCTGATGATGACATTATGTCGAAAGTACTCGAAATAAATACAATATGAGCCAACACGGTGTCTTCCTCTCGTCTTTTAACAACCACACGAAAAGTTTATTCGCGAATATGAAAGAATCTTATCGGGAATAAATAGACAGAATGTGTCTAAATTACTGAACGAAATCTGCTTGAATATATATATATATTAAAATGATATATATATATAAATTCGATTCTAATTCTTCATATCAACATTTTCATACAACTAAATAGGTGACAAATATTCCGAGTATAAGAAGAATTCAGTATTATTATTTTTAATTTATGCACACATAAGAGGAGGCAGGTTTAAATTGGTGGAAGGAGGAGTTGGTAGCAGAAGTGGGGTCGAAAGGAAAAAGTGATTAAGGGAGTGGAAGATTAAAAGGCATGCAAACAAAATTAGGTATATATATATATATATATATATATATATATATATATATATATATTATAAACTGTTACATTGGAATATGCAAGTTACCATGACAACAATGCATATTTGTTTCGATGTCTAATTCCGAAATCTCATCGGTGGTAATAAACGATTTATTTAAATACAATTTATGAAACATCACTTCTTTTACATTTTTTAAAAATTTCCATAGAAGGCAAAGAAACAAATACATAAAAAAAATTCATAAGAGCAAAAGAAAGAAAAAACAGATTAAAGAAAAAAAAAATGGAAGAGAATAAGAAATCAATCAAAAGAAATAGAAAGAGGGAAAAAAAGAAAGATCATAAGAAAGAAAAAGAAATCAATGCTAATACACTGAGAAGGAAAAGAAAAGAAAAAGGAAAAAGAAGAAATTTTACAGATATAAAAGGAAAAGGAAAGAGAAGAAAATAAGACATGAGAAGTTGTTGATACCAGTTTAGTCAATTGCTCTACTCTTGTATTGAGCCCTTTTTTAAATTAATCTTATGAAAGTTTGAATTTATATTATTTTCGTTCTTTTACATTTGTATACAAAGACACACACACACATATATATATATATATATATATATATATATATATATATACACAGTGAAACCCGGATATAAGAGAGCTGTCGGGACCGGAGAATAAGTCTCTTATATCCGGGTTTGGTCTATTTTATATACATTAACACAAGCTCTAATTTGGGACCAGAGACAAATTCTCTTATATCCGGGTTTCTCTTATATCAGGGTATCTTATATCAGGGTTAAACTGTATATTCAATTACTAGAGTTGGTCACCAGATGATTTTGGTGTGGGGAATAATAATAATGATAGCAATAATAATAATAATAATAATAGTGATTTAATAACGTTAGTAATAGTAATAATTATAATAACTACAGTAATAAAAATAACAATAATAATGTTGAGAATGTCACTAGGACGCAGGGGATTACAGGTAATGAAAGAGCATTAGAAGACTTTTACTGAATAGATGTGAGGAAAGGACAATAAAGGAACAGGATTCTGGAAGACAGAAGATGGTGGATGAAGCTGCATTTAATTCTTTGAAGATTGTATGAAATCGGAATGGAATTCCACACGTGATAAATGCAAGAAAATAATCTATTAGACTAGAACTAATGGTTGCATCTGATTCAACAGTAAAACGATGGGACCCAATTTTCAATCTCGTAGCATGCAGTCAAAGTACCAAAGAGAACAGCTCGTCAGAACAATTGCCATAAAAATATTTGTAGAAAAGACAGAAGGAAATCACGTCACGTCGGTTAGAAGGTGACTGAAGTCGAGATACCTGGTCAGGGTCGATTACATTATTAACCCTTCTTTAGATTTTGTCAAAAGCCTCGAGCACCAGACCAGATACGGCAGCAGAATTCAATGCACGGGTGAATGGTATATATATATATATATATATATATATATATATATATATATATATATATATATATATATATATCCGTCTTGCATATAAATATGCAAGACGGATTCTGACGAGAAAGAATTTCTGGCACGTCATAGTGACACAACTTTTCTAGCAGTAGACCTAGCAATTGATTAAAAATTAACATCTCCCCACCTTTCTCTCTCCTTAGATAAATAGATAGATAGATAGATAGATAGATAGATAGATAGATCAGAATCTTGAGATAAGTAGTAGGTACACCAGATCAGATATAGTAGCAGTAATCAATGTACAGAATAATGGTAGATTTATAAATGTGCAAAGAGAATTCTGGCGAGAAATGTCTGATGCTGATAATGAAGGGCGCATGTTTCAAATTATTATTATTATTATTGTTGTTGTTGTTGTTGTTGTTTTTGTTGTTGTCTATATTACCTTTGTTTTTTTGCTGGCTCTGCTTTCAACTATTTTCACCATGAATAATAAATAAACGAACCACCTTAAGAGAAAAAAAGAAAAAAAAAAGAAAAAAAAAAAAAGAAACGGAATTTCCTCATAAAACACTTGATTTCAAACTTTTCTAGTCGACTAGTGATGAAATTCAGCACAGTGGGTGTTGTTGGGACTTATTCGGTGTTAATAGCGGCAAGAAGTTGGCGGCAGCGGCTAAAGTGGAAGGAAAGAGTAAAAAGTGGCCCGGATTTCCACTGATTATTTGCGTGATTTATTGGAGATTATCGAGCTGTCAGTAAGTGGCCACTCGCTGTCTCTCAGGTGCCAACAGCCAATGGCGGATGAAACGGATTGATAAATAGCAATAAGTAAGCAAATAAATAAGCGACATTGTTTTGACGTTTGCCGCGAAATCATTTGAAACTTTCAGAAAGACACAAGTTGAAATAAATCCGAAATCAGCAAAATCGTTACGCCACCCAAAACTTTTATCAATCCTGCCGTACATATATATACATATATATATATATATATATATATATATATATATATATATATATATATGAAATGGACAAAGTCAGACAATTATTTTAAGACATTATTTTATATTTATACGTTCTTTTTATAGACACAAATATTTAAATAAATGCTCTGTTTATAATAAACAGTATTAACGACATTTACCGGCCCGAATGTCCGTGAAATTTTCATAGAGGACACATATTTTCTATGAAAATTTCTCGGACATTCAGGCCGGTAAATGTCGTTAATAAATTGTCTTTACACACACACACACACACACACACACACACACACACACACACACACACACACACATATATATATATATATATATTGTGTGTGTATTTAGGCAGCATTTTTTCATTCATATATGTTTCATAAAATTTACATAAAATAAATAGACAACACTTGTCTGTATTATTTGAAGAAACATGTATGAATATATATATATATATATATATATATATATATATATATATATATACTTTCATGGTAATTGTTCGAATGAGCTCTTCGCTATGTTACCTAGACGTTTTTAAGTACTAGACTGGCATTGAGATCTTATTAGTTTACAGATGAGCTGATTAGATTTAGCCATAAGTTCCATGCTAACAGTTTCTTTTGTCGCACTTCTCGCTTGTGGAACTTACTTCCGTCTCTATGCTTTCCAGTTAACATTAATTTGCAAAAAATTAAATGCAATGTCCTCCTGATTACTCTATTCTCTTTCCGCTCATTATTAGTGTTTCTGTTGCTAATTCTTCCACACCCAGTAACCTCTTGTGTCTTAGTGGTCTTATTACCTTGCATGTGGTGAAACCGAACTATATATATATATATATATATATATATATATATATATATATATATATATATATATATATATCTGTGTGTGTGCGTGTGTGAAAATGATGAGAAAGTTTAAAATTTATTAACGACGCGTCTCGCTGTGTGTGTGTGCTCTCTTTCTCTTTGGCTTCTTCAATGAAAGAAAGACAAAACTATGTGGGAGAAAATGTCTTGGCATCTCTGAAGATAAGTGTTGACTATATATATATATATAACAAAGATGTATGATTGCTTTAAACATTTATATATCATGGATGCACGTGTTTGAGTAGACATCCCTGTTTTTTAAAGAGTGTAAATCTGTGTCTACAGACTTGTGCATTTGAGAGTTTTAATAAAGAAAATATGCTTAGCAGCACTTGAACTCTCCCTTAAGAACTTGAAACACCCCTTAAGCCTTTAGACCACTCAGTCAATGAAAGTCTTCAAAATTAAGCGAAGTTTATTTACTCTATTTATAAAATGCACATCATTTGTAACATAGAATATGCTTCCCCACCTAAAATGACTGTGTCATCCTCACAAAGATTGTGTTGCAAACCAATTCCAGAAAGTGTTTCGCGAAAGTTGTGCTTATTATCTTATAACAGAATGTGTTTCAACCTCCTCAAAAAATTAGACAGTCGACAAAGGTTTTTTATTTTTTTCTGGCAAACAGTTTTTGTAATTATAGCTGTCAATATCAAGATAATCATTTTTAGTAATTAATATAATTAAATATTTACTCAGTGTTTTCTGGAGATTACATTTACTCGTCAGGTGATTTGTTTGTAAGATTCTTATGGATGTAATCTCTGTGCTTTCTCAAGAGTCTGGATAATGAAGATTGAATTTTATTTATTACTATATATATGTGTGTGTGTATGTGTGTGTGGAAAGAGATATTTGAATATATGAGGAATAATCAATAGCCTGAAACATAGTTATTAAATCAATTTTGATCTGAAATTTTCACTGTATGATGTCCTATCTATCTATCTATCTATATATATATATATATATATATATATATATACGGCCTGTCAACACTTTGTGGTTATTTAAAGCCAAAATATATTTGGGATTGTAAGAATAATTTTTTTTGGTGGTGGAGGCCTGTGAATATAGCATTAACAATATTTTATTTGCTATTCTTTCTCAATTGGAGTAGATAGGTTCGTCTATTGTCCGGTTCATAGTCCTCCCTTGTTTTTTGAACAAGTGGTAGAAGTTTATCCCTCGTTTTCTGTTTAGGATCAGGTCGCTGGTTCATTCTAAAAAATATTTTCTCTTTCACTCTCAACAGCACTTTGTGTCTAAGTGGCATTATCGCCATGCTCGGGGCGAATAGATTAAAAACAAATAAAAATGATTTTTTTCATATATAAGTCCGACTATTTAATGGGAGAAGAGATGTATTCATACTTTTCCTCAGGATATTTGCGTGTTGAGAATGAAAAAGATTATATTGAAAAATAAATATTTGTTGTGTAAAATAACTTTTTCATCATTAGATTTCAAACTGGTCGATCTAACTACGGAGCAAAAAGAACGCCCAAAGATGCCAACTACGGAGACAATTTGAATATATCTAGCTTGTGTTTTAACAGAGGACAGAAGATGTGACACCGAAATCCGAAGGCGTATTGGGATAGCGAAAGGTGTTTCCCAGAAGCTAAGCAAAGTATCACGGAACAGGAAAATTTTATAAGAAACAAATAAACAGTGCTCATCTGTTAATTAATAACATTCCTCCTGAATCTTTGGCAATCTCTTCGAGGTTGAAGAATAGACTTGAGACAGCAGAAAGGTGATTCTACAGAAGGATGCTGAGAATATCATGGATTGAACATGAGACCAACAAGAAAGTTTTAAGCAAAGTGAAAACAAAAAGAACACTTATACTTAGCATCAGAAAGAGACAATTAAAATTCCTAGGGCATATAATGAGAAAAGAAGGCTTGGAGAATCTAACACTCACAGGACACGTTGAAGGCGGGACAGAGAAAAGCGGCGAACAGCCTTCTTAACACGTTTGTGTTAATGGTTTGCAAGAAAGGTATGAGGAGGGATAGCAAAAAGACAAAACTTAGAATTACAAAAAGACAAGAAGTTGTGGAGAGCCATTATTACCCACGACCTGAACAGACCCGGCAGAGAGAAGAGAAATGTGTGTATTTTACATTGTGCGTACATTTATTTTTTCAAAGTCTGTGTATATGCGTTGGTGTGTTTATATTCATGCGTCTCCTATGTTTTGTTTTCCTTCCCATAAAATGAAAAATGCCATCAATTTATTCGATTTATGGAACCGTTGACATCGCCTAAAATGGCCCGTAATAAAATTGTAAAAACGAACGTCCTCTATGAAGCTCTGGTCGATCATCTTGTCTGATGTCGTCTGCTTTACTCATTCGATATTTGTTAAATTCCTGTGCAGCCATTCCGCCATTTTGAAGGATCTTTTCTTTCATTATCTCCCAATACTTGAAGTTTCTCTCTCTCTCTCTCTCTCTCTCTCTCTCTCTCTCTCTCTCTCTCTCTCTCTGACTTCGCAATATATTCGCATTTCGGAATCTCATTAATATTCTGTCCTAACCTAGCTGTATGATGCTTGGATTAACAGCCTCTGAGTTCTTTTCTGAGATTCATCTTTGTAGCCATTCCGGAGAGGAGGCAGTACATGCAGTTAAAAAGGGAAAGATATCCTATAAATATCAAAGTGAAAACAATACATTCCCTAATACTACCCCAATTCGAATTATAAACCCCTTTTTTCCTTCTTTTTTTTTTTTGTTATTTTTATTTATTTATTTACTGGAGTGAAATATACTGTCCACTATTCGTGTGAGCGCTTTTGTGTTCCTGTGTAGATGCGTGTGATTATACTCTTATATGCATACGTCAGCCTATGAAAGGCAAAGAGACACATTTATGTTTCGTCTTCTTTTATTGAGGCATTTTTCTACAGTATGTAGGCGGTCATGGCTCGCCACAACTTATCCGCAAAACTGGTCCACTTGCTATTCCTATTCTGCCGTTCATTTACACAAGCTCATTAGATAGGTTACACGCTATTTCCTTCTGCCTATGTACTATGAATGTCAAATTCTCCAGACCTTCGTCCCTTTCTAAAATGTTCAAGAAAATTATTCTTTGTAGAAAATAAAAGCAAGTGTTTGAAAGATGCGGAAAACAGAAGAAATATTTTGTGAGTTACGCAAGACAAAGTAAAGATCGTGAAAGATATAAAATACAAAAAAAAAAAAAAGACTTTGAAGGACGTGGAAAACAAAGGAAAAAGATTGAAAAAGGTAGGAAATGAAAGAAAAAGTTTGAAAAATGCGCGAAATAAGAGAAAAAGTTTGAAAAATGCGCGAAATAAGAGAAAAAGTTGAAAAATGTGGGGAATAAAAGAAAGTTTTTGAAAGATGCGGGAAATAAAAGAAAGTGTTTGAAAAATGTGGGAAATAAAAGAAAGTGTTTGAAAGCTGTGAGAAATAAAAGAAAATGTTTGAAAAATGGCGGAAATAAAAGAAAGAATTTGAAAAATGCGGGAAATAAAAGAAAGTGTTTGAAAGATGCGATAAATAAAAAAGTGTTTGAAAAATGCGGGAAATAAAAGAAAGAGTTTGAAAAATGCGGGAAATAAAAGAAAGTGCTTGAAAGATGTGAGAAATAAAAGAAAGAGTTTGAAAAATGCGGGAAATAAAAGAAAGTGCTTGAAAGATGCGGGAAATAAAAGAAAGAGTTTGAAAAATGCGGGAATTAAAAGAAAGTGCGTGAAAGATGAGGGAAATAAAAGAAAGAGTTTGAAAAATGCGGGAAATAAAAGAAAGTGCTTGAAAGATGCGGGAAATAAAAGAAAGAGTTTGAAAAATGCGGGAATTAAAAGAAAGTGCGTGAAAGATGCGGGAAATAAAAGAAAGAGTTTGAAAAATGCGGGAAATAAAAGAAAGTGCTTGAAAGATGCGGGAAATAAAAGAAAGAGTTTGAAAAATGCGGGAATTAAAAGAAAGTGCGTGAAAGATGCGGGAAATAAAAGAAAGAGTTTGAAAAATGCGGGAAATAAAAGAAAGTGCTTGAAAGATGCGGGAAATAAAAGAAAGAGTTTGAAAAATGCGGGAATTAAAAGAAAGTGCGTGAAAGATGCGGGAAATAAAAGAAAGAGTTTGAAAAATGCGGGAAATAAAAGAAAGTGCTTGAAAGATGCGGGAAATAAAAGAAAGAGTTTGAAAATGCGGGAAATAAAAGAAAGAGTTTGAAAGATGTCGAATACAAAAGAAAGTGATTGAAAGATGCAGGGAATAAAAGCGTTTGAAAGAGTTTGAAAATAAAGGAGAGAATTTGAAAGAGGTGGAAAATAAAAGAAAGAGTTTGTAAGATGCGAAAACAAATAACACTTTTTGAAAGTTACGGAAAACAAAAGAAATAAGAGGGAAAAATACAGAAAAAAAATGGCTTCAAAAATTGAAGAAATGGTAGCCTTCTACAAAGTGAACGAATAAATGAATGAAATATATAAAAAAAAGTGGTTATTAGATCAGATGAATGCATAAATATAAATGCGAAAACAAAATTTAAGGAGAAAATCTAGGGAAGAAAAATATGAATCCAACATAATATCAATTAATTGATTCGATTTTTATGGTTTATCAACCTTTGGCAAATTATTTAAAGCCAGAAATATTTTTAGACTGGAAGAAATTTCCTTTAGATAATAATGGTTTAGTGATACACGTCTTACTAATTAACCCATAGCTGGGGGAGAAGAGGTGGATTCATACCTTTCTCAAGGGTATTTGCGTAACGCGGCATGAAAAAGTTAATTTCCAGATATTAAGAAATGAATGATCTATCATTTGAAAGTAGGAATTTTTTAAATAAAATAATTTCCGAAGGAGAAAATAACAGAAAGTAGACAATAACGCAAAAGAAGGAAAGATAAATGATTAGGAAAAAGAAGAAAATAACAAGACAATATTTTGTAACAGATATTTTAGAAATTACCAAGGGAGATAACTGCTGCTTTTTCGCGTGTTCAAATGGCTGAAGATTAAAGTTTAGATTGAGTTTAGTTAATGGTCGCGTTTTGTCAAGTAGTCAGTTTTAGAACGAAAAATATAAAACGAAATAAAAATAAATGAATAAAAAATATTTTAAAAGCACAAATCAGTGATAGAAAACCGACAAAAATGTAAATGAATTTCAATGTAAAATACTTCTATTTTGATCATCATCAAAGATACTGAAAAAAGCAAAATTTATTTAAAATATTCAATTCCATATTTTTCATACGCAGATATGGAGCCATTTTGAATTCTTAGAATCGTCGATATACACCAAACTAGTTTCAAATAATCAGATTATGCTTGTTTTTTTTATGGTTTTTCGATAAAAATTCATAGCAATGACTTAAAACTATATTTTATTTCACGACTTAAAAAACAAAACGAATCAAGATTTATTGTCTTATGTAATACTTTCATTCTTCAAGCGAAAAAGCTGTTTTTTTATGAATTACAATGGGCAAATTCTTACTCAACGACACACACACAGCACACACACACATACATGCGAGCAACATTTATAGGACACCCACCATAGAGCGATATTTGTTTAACCAGTGTGACATGTTCGTTCTTCACAAAGTGCGCCAATCTAGCTTCTTTTTTTTTTTTTTTTTTTTTTGCTAGCTTTAACTGAGTAAGTGAAATGCTTACGACACGCCTGCATGAACGTAGACCGCCGACTGTGAATAGCAGCTTGACGAGCTATTCTTACATATCAATGTTACCGGGTTCTATCCTTGCTATATATCCCAATTTTATATAAAACCAGTTCAGTATTTACAACTTCTTTGGCAGCAAGATAATCAACTTTCGAATCTAATTATTTATCAAAATTAAAATACGACATTTATTCGTAAAGATATGCAGTTTTAAATACATAGGAATCATAAACATTTCTTCATAGGGTCATCGAAGGCAAGATTATTAAATGTTATATTCCGTGCTAAGGGAATAAATAAGTAAAACCAAGTGGATACTAGAAGAAAGGTTTATTGTACACAACAAGTACAATATGTAATACGGTACAGTTATACACACAGGTCAATCTAGTAGAGAGTGCCACTAATTGGAAGGTCGGACGTGCTTGCGTCGTCTCGCTCTCACGCTTCTCTCCCAGTCTCTCGTAGACGGTTGACTTTATAGGTACTTACTATCTATAGTGTAATCATTTATGGGGGTGCCTGATTATTCCATTACATCAGTAAATTTCAAATCTAAATTGTTTGTTCATTTAAAATACATTTATTAGAAAATATATTCAGTTTAAATACAGGAGCCATGAAAATGACTCAAAAGGGCTGTCATAATCTTTTACTGTTATCCAAGCCAGACAGAAAGATAAATTCGTCCTTACGACTGAGATGTCCATTTCAATTCCATTCAAACTGTGTGCATATGTGCGTAACTGACAATCTAGCATGCAGCTAGGAATAAGGAAATCCTTGATTCAGCAATCCATAAATTTACATGTGATGAAGGTAGCAGAGTATGTCTTTCCAATGTAGGGCTCACAAGAAGAGTCATACCTCTAGACCTTTGACAAATTACGATTAGGGAAATAGACTTAACATGCGGGGTGTGTAAAAAAAACCTGAAGAAAGCTCTCCGGTCCCACCCGTCACACGAAAACTCACTAGGAGCTTGGTGATCAAGGTAAACTTCAGGGAATTCTGTATTGAACCATTTATTTAATCTACTGGAGTGGCATGGAATGTTGTTCGGTCCACGTCTATGGATAACAACGTCTTGCTTTTAGGTAGTACTGCCAAGTTATTGCTTGGCCCAGGGATTGAACTAACAATTACTATGTCACCTAATTCACAAACCAACGGTAATGATATCGCTATTTACTAGGCATGGTCTGAAGATCGCTCCAGGTGTCAAAAATTGCAGTCATTGGGTTTTATTTTTATATCCACCATGTCCTTGTCTCTATCTATCGTCAGTGAATACTACTCCCGGTCCCCAAACGTAGAGGGGACAAGACTGATTAGTGGGATTCGGGCAATGCTTTGCGACCCTCACTATCTTATCAACATTTGCTTTTTTTCTACCAACATTTATGTGCGTTACAAATTAAAACTAATCACAAATGACTGTTAAATAAAATCGCAAATTTTAATCCGTGAATTTGTTTGACTCATGCACAGTCCCGAAAAAGACACTATAAAATTCACAATTTTTCATCAATGTTGAATGTATTAAATTATTCAACTTTTTAACAAGAAAAATATCAAGTTGATGTTCAGAATTGCCGTAAGACATTTATTTAAGATGGAATGATCTATTATGATATGTTTCTAGTTTGTATTTAGATACATTGTATTTTCAAATTTTCTAGTTGAATTGTTCACCTATATTACATATGATCATTTACTGTACATAATTATGTTAGAATAAAATTTTTATTATATATATATATATATATATATATATATATATATATATATGTGTGTGTATTTGTGAGTGTGTGCGTGTGTATTATTTATTATAATTTTTCATATAGATAAAAACGGTTTACTTACTACAAAGAGGCAACTTCATTTCGGTGCATTTCAGTTGCACCTCAACTGGTGAGTTGGTTCTCACCAGTCGAGGTTAAATTGAAATGCACTGAAACGAAGTTGCATCTTTGTAGTGAGTAAACAGTTTTTGTCTATATGAAAAAATTCTAATAAATAATTATTGCTCTACTATCGGTATCGAGCCCTCGTTTGAATTAATGCTGTGAACATTAGAATTTATATATTATTTTCGCTCTCATTGCATCGCATTATATATATATATATATATATATATATATATATATATATGTATGTATGTATTGTTTAAAGTATTGTTTGAAATGAAAATTGTAAACAAAATATATGCAATATATTTTTCTATGACAATATTATTGTAATATAATATACGAATTATTTTATAAGCAATGCATTTTAAAGCAAGTGCACTCAATTTTGGCTAAGCGACGCCACTACTGACGTAAGTATAGCTTAAACAACTCAAAAAAAAAAAACAATGAAAGAAAAAATCTACTTATTAATTACGTAATTTTATATTTTAATCAGGGATTCAACTAATTCATTAATTTAGTTCCATTCTATTGATTAGACGCAAGCACTTCCGAAGAATGTTTTAACACATTTACTGCCATATGATGCGCATATACGATTTTATTTTAGAGTAAGTTTCACCCTGTACAAGGCCCGGATGCCAATCAAGGAAGAGGGTTATGTTAAGGTGTAGTTTATATGGATAGAAGTGGGGGAAGATAAATAGACTAGAACAGGTTAAGATTGTAGTGGTCGGGGAATCATCCTGTTGAGAGTCTGTTTTACAGAGCAG
>OZ010587.1:70653713-70663713 GCA_963932145.1 Acanthosepion lycidas | reverse complement strand
CTATTACGTTGATCGGCCTCCATATACATATATATTAACCTCCACAAAAAAAAAAAAAAAAAATTACAAAATATTTTTTTAATTAATCATGTTTTAAATTGCTTTTCATGACTTCAGCAAATTAAAAAAAAAAAAAATCTGTAAATCATCACCAATCGATCTAATTGTTACACTTCATTACCTAACTGCTTTGAAGGTGGAAAAATTAAGTCCAGTTCCAAAGGGCCGACACCCCCGCCACCACCCCCACCCTAGGCAACACTCTCCCCCATTACACTTAAAATAGGAGTGTCAGAAAAATCCCTGATACCGGATACCTTCCAGACGGTGAATACTGATAGAACTGGACAACTTCTGGAATTGCCGACATATGTATATGCGGGGCCCCATTTTAAAGTTGACCTCATGTCATATCCTGCCTTCGTGGCAAGGTGACAAAAGCAATCGATCTAACTGTTAATTATTCATTAACATAACATTTTTCAAATTACCATGATACTCAAATATTATTGCAAGATGGCTGGCCGACAATATATATCGTGTATAAAACCACATTACAAAATCTCTTAAATTTATTAGCTTGAAACCAAAAAGCTGTGTGTAATTATAGCATTCAAAATTGGATAAGGCCTTCATTAAAAAAAAGAAAAAAAAGTTAATTCGGTAAAACTCGCCTGTCAGAGATTTCCCTTGGGCAAAAATGCAAGCATTCTAAACAACAAATATATTTAATTTAATAAAAACTGAAAATTGAAATAGAAAAAAAAAATGTCTTGGGTAAATTTGTCAAATTGCCCCTTCAAAATTGAAATAGAAACATATATTTTGTTGGCCAAATTTGTTAAATTTCTCCCTCAAATTCTTTTTCAAAATTCATATAAAATTAATATAAAAATCTAGAGGAAATAATTTAAATCAGTTTGTGAGGATACGGTAGACAGATGGGAGCATATTCGAAAATTAAGGGAGAATATGGATTTTTCAATAAGGGATCAAACATACTGTATGCAGAAATAAATACGATAAATTATTGAAAAATACACTAAGTGGTTGCGGATCTGTCTATCTATCTATCTATCTATCTATCTATCTATCTATCTATCTATCTATCTATCTATCTATCTATCTATCTATCTATCTATCTCAGTTTGTTCATTATCTATATTGCATATTTTTGGACAGCAGCTCTTCCCGTAAATATCTATTATTATTTTTTGTTTATTATTTTCTAGTACTTTCTTTAAAATCATTTAACCCCAAGCAAGGTAATAAAGCCATTAAGGCGCTAGGGTTTACTGGTCGTTAGAGAATATGAGAAAAAAAATCTCTCTTCCTCAGTCCATTCATTATCTATCTATCTATCTATCTATCTATCTATCTATCTATCTATCTCAGTCTGTTCATATCTATCTATCTATCTATCTATCTATCTATCTATCTATCTCTGTTCATATCTATCTATCTCAGTCTGTTCATATCTATCTATCTATCTATCTATCTCTGTTCATATCTATCTATCTATCTATCTATCTATCTATCTATCTATCTCTGTTCATATCTATCTATCTCAGTCTGTTCATATCTATCTATCTATCTCTGTTCATATCTATCTATCTATCTATCTATCTATCTATCACAAACTGTTGATATACGAGAGACTCTTGCGTCATTTTCGACGCACGGAGGTACAGCAACGCAGCTCGTACAACCGCAGACTCCTCGTACATATGAATCTGATGATGATGGTAAAGGCTTGTGCAGAACCAACCACACCTTTTGGGAAAGCCGAATACAGAGAACTGGTGAAAATGGTGTGTCATAGTGTTGCCAAACCATCCTCTTCAGGTTTTGAAATCTTCTCCTAGACCGGTTGCCACCTATAGGAACCAGTCGTTCTTTCTATTTATCCATAGATGGGGGGAAGGTGGAAAAGAGATGGATTAGTGCCTTTCCCCAGGGTATTTACACGTAAGTGAATGTAAAGAAATTCGCCTGGAATTCGAACTCGTCTCTCCAATTCCTCAGTCCGTTCCATACAAACACACACAAAAATGCACACATATATGCAGGGTGGATGCTTTTACAAACATTGGGGCCGGGTTCCTCACACCAAAACAAGGACAAAAGTCCATATAAACATATGTCTGCAAATCCTTCGTTTTTGAGTTATTAAATTTAAAGAAAGTTTCCAGTAGATGGCGTTGTGTTGTCGTGTAGACTAGGTTACATTTGCTATTCGTGTACATTAGTGTCGAGTCTTTCTTCAACGTTAAGCATATTTATCAGTGAGTTAACTGAGAAGTGTTCCGTTTAACAATGGCAGGATATTCATATCGTGAGCAGGCAGATATGATTTTTACATACGTCCACGCGAATGGTAATGGTCTCGAGGCTGCATGTCTGTATGACATTGCCTTTCCCGACTGAAGGTAGGTGAGTCATCCAACCTTTGCTGCTGCTTATCGCCGCGTTGCCGAGACAAGATATCTGGCACCGCAAACTATAGTAATAAGTATTTGGGGATTGTATCTTGGATTGTACATTTAACATCATATACCGTAATCTGAAAACTTAATAATTCAAAATTGAGGATCTGTGGACACATGTTTATATGGGCTTCTGTCCGCCCCCGAAGATTATAAAGGTATTTTTGATACACCCTGTATATATAAATATAGAGAGATTCATTTAGCATAGCTTAGATGTGGCACAAGGCCAAAAGTATGGCACACTCAGAGATGATCGAATTCGCTAGTCAGTCGTAATTGATCTATCAGACAAGCTTCCTAGCCATTACTCCACATCGAAGTTCCCATTCCATTCACATTTATTTTATTGCAATATTTTGTTAAAATTGTTGCGTTCAAATATTTAACGATGCCATGGGGGAATTTCTACGGATATTTTATTGTCATAGGACTCGCCATGGGCTTTACTCAATCATTAACTGAAAAAGTAAGATTCATTAGAATATTAAAATCGGAAAACCGTGAGACTTTCACGGCTTAAAACTAGTATGTATTAAATACAACAATGACCCACGAATCCCCGGTCTACTTTTTCGCTGCAGCTGCAGATAAAAAATTACAATCGTGCTTCGCCTTGGTGAAACTGTGTAAGGATATGATAATCAAACGATGACTATTTTTGGAAACGATACAGAAACCATAATATATATATATATATATATATATATATATATATATATATATATATATATATACACGACTTTGGCAAGCAGACTTACATTTCATATGAATGATTATAGTTCAATCTCACGGCATTAGAGAAATATTAAACGTCAATACAACTATACTTCAGCATAAAAATAAAAACAAAAACTTTAAATTATTTTTTTAAAATAAATTAAATCAATTATGAGTATAGCAACAAAGTTCTAAAATGTTTATAACAGCAAAGTTTTAAAATATCTAAATTGTAAGTGCTAAAAACTACCGTTAAACAATATTTTAAAACACGTAATTAGAATTTTTAATAAGAATTTACATAAATTCAGTTACATAGCGGAAATTTTTTTCGAATTTTACAGCGTACATGCTCACACATTTTCATTACTTAATTAATTTTTTGTCTTATCAATCCGCCCCCCCCCCCGGAGATGATCTTGGATGAGATTGAAAGTAATTGGGAAAATAAAATCCATATCGATAATTACGGCTTTTTTCTTGATTAATTTTGTATAGACATTAAGAAATTGATCCATGAACTTGAGAGGATTAAAATAAAACTATACAGACATAATATTTCTAGATTATTCAACAAAACATACTTGATTAAATGCAACCTAAATACACACACATAAACATACGCACACAAACATACAAACACACACACACACACACACACACACACATATATATATATATATATATATATATGTATGTATGTATGTTTTTGTGTGTGTGCGCGCGAGGGTACGTGAGCGTGCGTCCAAGGTGCAATGTAACGGACCGGTTATTGGCGCAGAGATAGGAATCAGCAAACGCTGTTCAAATTTCAGCTGAGGCTGCTTCTCTTCCCTTATTACGAATATCCTTGGGAAAAGGCATCAGCCCATATACAGACCGTGTGTTCCATCGACGAACATGCCAGGACGGCTCACGAGTAAAGACAGTGCGTAAGTGAACGCTCGGGCAAAACACTACGCGATAAAAAAAAACTGCACTGGTATTAATCACTTTGAAAAAGATGTTTACACCGACTGTAACCCTATATCAGGGCCAGTATAATATATGCTCAGGCCGATAGACGTGATACACAGTGTTTAATAAATAAAAATGGGGCGTCTATTTCAAATAAGAAGTATGCACTTTAATAACGTTTGAAGTAATATATGGTTCAATGGTATGATGCTTGCGTTCTATCGTAGCAGTCCAGGTTCGATCCTCAGAGTCGGTAGAGGATGCGCACTGCTGATGAGTCCTCAAAAGCATGAAACAATCGTCCAGTGCATTTCTGCATGTGTGTGTGTGTTGAGAATTCTAGGTCTAGACATGATGAATTATCATGAAACTTATACAAGTTCCCAAATTATTAATCAGTTATATATATATATATATATATATATATATATAAAGAAATATAGTCTTAAGGTGTGCTATATTTATGGAATAAAGTGCTCAATATCAGAGATAGAGCGTGTGTAAATATAAAAGTGAACATAGAAGTCAACACTTAGAGGCGACAGTCTGTTTCATGCTATATGCAATCGTCAGGCCACGATTGCATATAGCCTGACGATTGCATATAGCATGAAACAGACTGTCGCCTCTAAGTGTTGACTTCTATGTTCACTTTTATATTTATATATATATATATATATATATATGTGTGTGTATGTATATATATATATATATATGTGTGTGTGTATGTATATATATATATATATATATATATATGTATGTATATATATATATATATATATATATATATATATATATATATATATATATATATATGTAACATGAACACTAAATGAACAAATGAAGTATAATTCCACTGTACATGATGTTTAATTTAAAAAAAGGCTCAATACAGAGTTGAGCTAAATATTATTTATTTTAGAATATTAAAACAAAAACATGTTAAAAATTCCTACACAATTACAATCATGTTTCAACAGTTCAAAGTGGTTATATATATATATATATATATATAGAGAGAGAGAGAGAGAGAGATTGGTCTATATATAAATGATTGATCTGAACAAACCATTAACATATTAATAGAAAACGAGAAATGATTTTAAGGTAAGGTTTCGTCTTCTCACCGGATTAATTAAATCTATGCAGTGAGGCTATTCTAAGAGAACTAGAAGTCCTACCAGGATTTAGCATTGGTGGGCACAATAAGATATGCAGATGACAATGTCTTGATAAAAGACAGAAAATTGCAAGATCTCCTAGACAAGTTACTAAAGGAGACAAAAAGGGGGTGGGGGTAACCTTGAACGGTAAGGAGATAGAATCTATAGTCGTTAGCATGTGCGACAACCCAAGACGCCAGATAAGACATTAGAATCAAACGGGTAGACTAATGTTATTACGTTGTAAGTTTTATAACAAATAATGTGATACCGAAATACGAAGTCGTACTGAAATAACGAAAATTGTCTCGCATTGATAAAAGTTATAAAGAACAGGAAGGAAACATCAAGCCTTGGATGGCAACCTACTGCGGGAAAAAATCGAGCTCGTCAGTCATGTATCGAATGATGCATGATCGCCTAAGCGTGTATCACTCATGGCTGACTTTTCTATGTAAAATGTGTATGATCTTAGTTTTTTTTTAATTTATTTATTTTATGGTATTATTATTATTATCATTATTATTATAAAAGTGATCAGTGGAAAAAGTCATGAAGCCATTTCTGGCCTTAGATCTCGGTTGGGAGCCAGAGGAAAATGTATAGACAACAGAAACCCAAGGATATACTGTCGACCATATTATCTCAGGATATCCAGAATTAAAAAAAAAAACAAAACGAATATACGCAGAGACACAACAAGGTAGTGACATATGTGCACTGGAAGATATGCAAGAAGCACAAAATCGAAACCACTGAGAGATAGTATGACCACCAACCAGACACAGTTACCCAAAATAACGATGTAACTATCCTCTGGGACATGCCAATTCAAACTGACAGGGAAATAAAAGCTAACACACTTGATATTATCATAAAAGACAAGAAATCCAGGAAGTGTATGCTTATTGACATAGCAGTGGCATCTGAGAGAAACACTTCCATGAAAATTATCGCGAAATTGTCCAAATATAAGGACCTGAAGATCGAGATAAACAGGGTATGGTGAATGAAGACTGAGACTGTACCAATAGTAATCGGAGCACTGGGCCTCGTGAGAAAAGGAATTGGCAATTTTACTAACAGTGCCCCAGGTAACAACAACATACAAGTTTCACAAAAGATCGTCCTACTAGGAACATTTCCAAGAAAAGTGCTATCAGTTAAATGACAATTTTCCTATAGGGCCTAAGGACCATAGTTTGGACCCAGCTCTACAGGATACAAAGCAGGAAACATAACATACACAAATAATAATAATAATAATAAAGAATTAACACTGAGCATAATGAAAATAAAAATAAAGTATGAACGTAATAATAATGAGCATAATGATAATAATAAAATATCAAATAATAATAATAATAACATTGAGAAATTGTCTAGATACAAGGACATGGAGATTAAGATTAACAGGATTGGGGAATGAAGACTGATAATGTATTAATAATAATCGGAGCTCTGGGCCTCGTGAGAAAAAGGAATGGACAATTTTACTAAGTGTCCCAGGCAACATACAAGTTGCTCAGAAGATCGCCCTACTTGAAACATCTCATATACTAAGAAAAGTGCTATCAATTAAATCACAATTCTCCTACAGCTACTAGTTACCATAGTTTGGGCCCCCGGCTCTATTGGATACAAAGCAGGTAACATAAAATCCATAGGTGTTAATAATGAATATAATAGTGTATGGGGCCTTGCCATGGCATGAAATTTAACCTGCAAGATCTGGGAAGTGTTTTAACAGAGGATGAAAAATGTGTCAGCAAAATCCGAACATGTATTGAACCAACGAAAGGGGCATTCCAAAATCTAAAAAATGTTGAAAAGCAGAAAGATTTCGTTTGAAACAAAGAAATGAGTGCTGCATTGTTCTATGATGAACATCCTCTTATATAGCAATGGATGCCGGACAAGGAGAGGATGAGGAGAAAACTGTAGGCAACAGAAATGTGGTTCTACAGAAGGATACTGAGAATTCCATGGACGGAGCGAGTAAGCAGCGAGGACATCTTAAATAGAATGGCAAGAAAAAGAGCGGTTATGCAGAATCAGAAATAGACTGCTGGAATTCCGAGGACACTTAATGAGAAAGAAGGGCTTGGAAAATTTAAAACTGACGGAGCATTGTGAGGGCAAGAGAGATAGGGAAAATATCAAACCAACGAAATAGTAGAATGGATGGCGGAACGGGGAAGGGGTGGCAGCCTTAGCTGTAAAAAATTCTTAAGAGCTTTAAGGAATAGGAAGCTGTGGGGAGCCATTGTCGCTTATATCATAAAGGGACGCGAAGCATAGAAGAAGTCTTGCAGACTATTACTCTCGTAATGAGTTCAGTCATCATTGATTCCTCAAATCTTATGGCCTTGTGCCAGATTAAGTTGTGATAACTGATTTAATGTTACCAGATTAAAAAAATCAAATATGTTGAATTCAAAGATGTTAGAAATAAGAAATTAAAAGAAAATGAAAGAAAGAAAGAAAGAAAGAAAGAAAGAAAGAAAGGCGCCATATATAAAAGTTATGGAAATGAAAGAAAGAAGTAAATAAAGATGTTAAGAAAGAAAGAAAAAACAAAAATGAAAGAAAGAAAGAAAGAAAGAAAGAAAGAAAAGGCACCATATATAAAAATGAAAAAAAGATGCAAATGAAGATGTTAAGAAAGAAAGAAAGAAAGAAAGAAAGAAAGAATGAATGAATGAATGAAAGAAAGAAAGAAGGAAAGAAAGAAAGAAATACTGAAGTAAAAGGAGGAGGAGAAATACAAATCAAGGTTCGGTATCTATTTTTATTCTCATATCGATAAAATCTTTTTTTTCCTCAAATAACACTTTAATTCGAGTGAGGTTTTGCGCTTGTATACGTTAATTTGAGCGTCTGAAAATGCCCGTGAGTCTGTGTATGTGTGTGTGTGTTCTCATGCGTGTGTTTGCTAGATGCGTATGCCTCCAGCTGCCTGTGGATACATTTATCAAAGTTTAAATTTCCGTGAGCGAGGGCGAGCATAGGTGCGTGTGTGTCGGGTCATAATTTGAAGGATTTTCCATACTGAAATCGTCTTCAGTTTAAGGGCATCCGTTCCAAGTTATAAACATTGACGCCGATTTCGAGTGTTGAGTTTTGAATATATTTACAAATCAACAGGGTTCTTTCAGAAAACTAGGTACACAGATAAAAAAACAAACCAAACCAAAAAGTAAATAAATAAATAAAAATAACTTGTGTAGATGAGACAGACAGACAGACAGACAGATAGATAGATAGATAGGCAGAAGGTATAAATAGATAGATAGATAGATAGATAGATAGATAGATAGAAAGAAGATTGATCTGAAAGGACTCAGGTAGCTAGACAGACAGATCTGAAATGACTGAGATAGATAAATACATACACAGATAAATACATAGATAGATAGAAGAAAGAGAAGTGACAGATAGATCTGAAAAGACTGATATATATATATATATATATATATATATATATATATATATATATAAACACACATATATTTTTTGTTTCTTATGATTGCTTATTTCCTAAAAAATTAAAAACATGCAAAAATTGTCGAGTAAGAAAGCTTAATGGTGGGTCTAATCTAGAGTCCGGTGTCCTTAATGTCGAAAGTAAATCTAAGTTTTATACAATAATAATATTTCAAATAAATCGCATATCTCTGCAGAGTCAAATGCTCTCATTGCAATATTAAACTCTGGGTTAATTCTTTTGGACTACAGGTAAAAATTATGAAATTGTATAGGTTTTTGTGCCTGTTTTATGATATTTCTTTCGCGGTCGCAATTAAGACAATAATTTTTTGCTAGACTTACAGCAGCCATGAGCAGATTCTCGCTGATGGGCAGCGAATTGATAAATGCAGATTCAATCTTCCTTTTCATATTAGTAAACAATGGTTCCTGCTCTTTTATGTCACTGGTTAATTCCTAGAGCAGGATTCGACAAACTACGGCACGCGTGGCACGCTAAGCATTTTCCAATGGCACGCAGCCACAAATGACATCAAGAAGTCTGAACCAATGACTGCTACAACGTAAAGAAGATATTTAGCTGTTTCAATTTTAATATATATTAAATTATATATACTATATATTACCATACAAAAAAATTAACTTGTATAAAAATATGCATTCTGTTGGCACACTGAATGATTTTAAAACCTTAAGTCAGCACATAGCAAAAGGTTGCCGACCCCTGTCCTAGAGCATTTTCGGTGTATTTGCATGCTCATTCACGTTTGTTTTTTGATGATTTTACAGATATTATTTTTATTTGACTTGAATAATCGGTATTCAGTGTTGTTTAGGAAATTTGGTTTGGGGTCTTTAATTGTGATGAGTTGGTTATGTAATTCATAGATCCTATCATCAATTTTTAGATCAATGTCTTTTTTTTTCATTATTTACATTATTCGGACTATTGTCCTCATTTTTGTCACCATATTTATCACAGCGTTTCGGCCGTTGTACGCTCCGGCCTTCTTCAGGTGGTTGGAATGTCGAACTGAACCCTTTATTTCGCTCACTGGGGTAGACTGTTCTAGTTCCACGTGCCATGCCAGTTATCAGTTATCCGTTATCTCCTGCTTAATTTGCCTCTGAAAGTTCTCCACATCCTTAACTAATGTCAATAATGTACATTACCTCATCTCAGAA
>OZ010587.1:70606213-70648713 GCA_963932145.1 Acanthosepion lycidas | reverse complement strand
ATATATATATATATATATATATATATATTGGATTAATACTGATATAAAATTTGTTACTTAACTGACTGATGTTAACTTCCACATCTCGTTTTTATAGTTTCGTAGACGGAGCCTCCCACAATCACTCTTTTCACTCCTCAAGGATATATATATATATATATATATATACATATATATATATATATATATATATATATATATATATATATATATATATATATATATATATAAAAGTTAACGTTGGGTTCATTACTTAGTCTGTTTCATGCTTTAACGCAACAGTCTGACTTATGCTTAAATACAATCATCATAGCCTAACGATTGCCCTCAAGCATGAAACACACTTTTTGCTAATGGATGTTGACCCCAATGTCCACTTTTATATTTACAAAATTTAATCAATAAATATACCTTAAAACTATATTTTTATCATATATATATATATATATATATATATATATATATATATATATATATAGTGTATTAAGTCTGACAAAAAAATAAGGTAGAAACAGAATATATATATATATATATATATATATATATATATATATATATATATATATATATTCTGTTTCTACGTTATAGAATATAATAATAATAATAATAATAATAATAATAATAATAATAATAATAATAATAAAAATGAATTGAAATGGTAATCCGTATGGAATTTCCAAGAGGATAAAAATCCAAGGATAGCTCTATGTCAGAGACAGAGCAAAATTATTAATTAATGAATATCAAACACTTAAAATGCCATAGGTAATAATCATTATTATCTATGGTATTTTAAGTGTTTGATATTCATTTATATATAAACGACTTGTCAGCAGTCAATATACCACATAACACCCTTGAGCGCTTAGCTTTGGAGCAGTTAGAATGGAGATCGACGTGTTTTAGTGGATTCAGCAATTTTCAATCCGCTTGTGTGAATCATCTTCATGAAGCGAGAGCACGATCTAAAAGATCAGCCAATCTAACAGTGATCTCATTTCACAATCCTCTCATTTGCTCCATGTGTGGCCTCCTTTGTAAATCACAAGCGGGTCTTAAATGCCACTTAAGATTATCGCACAAACTTTCATAACTGAATCAATAAGCTGTCAGATCCCTATACGTCGAAACCAACGGGAGAGTCCATTATATATATGTATAGTCATCCACAGACAGACTGTTTCGCAGCTACTCAATGTGGCTAGATGTCCGACTGCTTCAAACTGGGATCAAACCCGGACTGATTTGACATCAGTCACATATATTACCTCTAGGCCATCGTCTCACACGAATATTTGAACGGCTCATGATCAGACATAATATTTATATATAAGTATTTTGGGCAGCAATCCCTCTTTTTTTTTTTACAACTTTTGTTAGATACGACTGACAAGGGCGTTCGATTAAGTTTTTTATTTAATTTTTCTTGTATTCTCATAATTTCTTTTTCTTTCTGGACATGAATTATGTAGAAATTGCCCGAATGTCTTTTACAAACGGTTTTGAATTCAGAGGCAACATCCCTCATAGATACAAGCTCTCTCTCTCTCTCTTTCTTTCCCTCCCTCTGCCTCTCCCTCCCTCCCACCTTCCTTCCCTCCCTCCTCCTCCCCTCTCTCTCCCTTTCTGTCTCTTCCTCTCCCTCCATCCCTCCTCTCTATCACCTTATCTCCCTCCCTCTCTCTCTCTCCAACTCCCCCCCTCTCTCTCTGTTTAGAGCATCTCACAAACTCCCTCATTGGTAAAAAGAGACCGAACATTAGCTTCCAGGAGGAGATTCATGCGAGGTTCTTTAGTAATATTCTGGCACGTATGCCAATAAAACCATGTCAGTTCGCTCTCTCAAAAAGAAGATACACACTTAATATTAAAAAGTTAAGTATTAATGATATCTATTATAATCAGATGGGTAAGACACGAAGTGAAATAGAGTGAGGTTGGAATAAAAACGAGGAATAACCTTCGAAAATCGACATTCGAAATCCTAGCTTTTTGTTTTTTCCCTTCTTAATAGATAGAAAAAAAATTATTAGAAACAAATAAAAGATTACTAAACTATTATATAATGTCTATCCTCCTATATTGCAGTGAATGCTGGACAGTCTTCTCAACGATGAAAAGACTTGAAGTAACAAATATGTAGTTCCCCAGAAGGATGCTGTGGATAAGATGGATCTAATATGTGAGTAACGACCAGGTTTTAGAGATGATGGAATCAAAAATGAAACTTATACTTAACATAAGATAGAGAGAGTTTAAAATTTTAGGGTACATAATGAGGAAAGCGGGCTTGGAAAATCTGATACTCAGAGGACAGATTGAAGGCAAGAGAGACAGAGGAAAACAATGCATAACATAATAAATCTGAGTATATGGATGGTGGAACAGGGAGAAATAATAAAAAAGCTAAATTTATTAAGAGCTACAAAAGACAGGAAATTGTGGAGAGCCATGATCGCCTATGTGCTGAGGGGACGAAAAGAAGAAAGATGAAAATTGAAACAAGAAAATAAATGAAAGAATTACCCGCTTTTTTTTTTCTTCCTTTTCTGTGAGCTCCTAGATCGAAACCCCAGTCCCACGATCATACACCCTATTACCCTAACAGAGAGGCTGGGATGCTCTTTTCGGATAAACAAACTGTGAAGACAACAATCTGGTTTTAATAGGAGTGACTAAAAGAGGCCATAAATTTTAACTCTCGCGTCACCTTAAAATGGATTGAGTCAAGAAAATCGGTACGCGTGCCGACTTATCTTCATTTGCTGTCAGTGTCTTCCCTTTTCCCCAAAATGGCGGTAAACAGGAAAATACGACAAATAAAAAAAAAAGGAAAAGAAATTAAAAGAAAGAGAGGACAAGATGGTGATAAGCTGTTGTCTTGAGGATGGTGGGTGAAAAGAGAAAGTTGTCAAAACAGAAAAGAAGAAAAAGAAGGGAAGGCGATAAAAATTGAAATAAATAACGATCAGTCAGTTATGTGCCATGCGTGATACACACTCAGGCGATCATGTATCTTTCGATACATGACGGACTAGGCAGATTTTTTTTCCCGAAGTACGTTGCCATTTTTATCTGCGGTAGACCATTTGCTATATCCAAGTCTATAAAGACCGGTCTATCCTGCTATTTACCCATAGCTTTGCAGAAAAAGAGGATTTATACTTTTCAGAAGGATATTAGCACGTAAGAGAATGTAATGGTTCCGACTGGAATTCGAACTCGGCTCTCCGATTCCTCAATCCGAGCGGATATTCTTTATTCCACCGTGCCTCCGCTAACGATACAGATTTATAAGAGAGAAATAGTGGAGAGAGAGAAAGAGAGAGAGAGGGAGGATACAAGAAGAGATATGTGTTAGCCTCAAGGAATATGTCTTCATCTACCACTTTATCCCATACTGTTCATCCCCTTCTCTCTCTCTCTCTCTCTCAGTTGATTGAAATTCCCGTTCAGTGTATGACGATGAACTATTAAGTTGGTGCAAAAATAATGTCGTTTTCTCACATATGTTACTATGTGAGAAAACGACATTATTTTTGCACCAACTTAATACAGCCAGCAGCAAGACCTCTGATCAGGAGGTTTTGAGGAGAATGGACCCGTCTCTTAATTACCGGTGTTCCCAAGTCCACCTTGACCTGGAGTGGTAACACCTGTTAGGGTCCATAGTTGATCCAAAAACTGCGCTCAAAACACTATGAAGGTGTAAAAATAGGTATTAATACCAGCAATACATCTTTTAAAAAAATTACCAGCAATACATTATTACATTTTTGAAAAAAAAAATGAATGAAAAAAATATTACCAGCAATAAAAATCTTTTTTCATGTAACATTAAATAATTTAGACAAGTTTTGTCTGATTATTTTTAGTAGGATCCTCTCAAAATTACAAACAAGTTTCTTAGTATCCATGTTAAAGGAAGAAAGCATACTACAGTGTAACCCGGATATAAGAGACCCGGATATAAGAGAGATTTTCAAATTAGAGCCTGTGTTATGTATATAAATTAGACCAAACCCGGATATAAGAGAAACCCCGATATAAGAGACTTCTTATCCGGTCCCGACAACTCTCTTATATCCGGGTTACACTGTACCATGTTGGTGCATATTCATTTTAATCCGAGTAGTTTCGACATTAGCAGTATGTCATCATCAGTGTGTTTTTTGTTCTAAGACGAAAAATTGTTATGTTTATCATATTTTTTTTTTTTTTGTGTGTGTTCATCTGAAAATAAAATTTTTACTTGTGTAGTGAAAAACGCTAAGGTTATGTATTGTACGATTTTTAAATTTAATGATGTAAAGATCAAGGGAGATAACTAAGTTACTGACATGTCTAAATATTAAAAAAATATATTTAAAACTATTTGTTAAAACCTATATATTTTAAGCTATCTACTGTAAACATTTTAAAACATTTGTACCGTAATCATAATTTTATTAAAGTTTGGTCTATTCAAATACGGGTATCCACTGAAAATGTTTAAAAATTAATATATATATATATATATATATATATATATATATATATATGCTATATTTATGGGTTTAATTTATTAGTTATTTATGGGTTAAAGTGCTCAATATCAGCAATACACCGCATGTAAATATAGAATTGAACATTGAAGTCAACACCCAGAGACACAGTCTATTTTATGTTTCAACGCAATCATCAGTGTTGACGTTCATATCCACTTACGTGTGTGTACACACACACACACACACACATATATATATATATATATATATATATATATATATATATATATATATATATGCTTCTCGCTTGTCTAAATTTGTATGTTTTTTTTATTCGAAGCGCAGGAATTTTGTGCAGTTTCTGTGTACGTGTGTCTGCAGCGACGGTCTATCGACAACTTGATTTGTCAATGGACGTGGGCAGACAAACGAAGAGCAAGTTGCTTTCTCTCTTCTCTCTTAGCCCGTAGCAGTCCGCAATCAACCAGCCAATAACAAACATTCTCTATCATCCATCATACGGACGGCATTGCCTACACATGTCCAGTCCAAGGCGTTCCTTCAAAAGTAGCGAAAGCTTTTCAACATTTTGTTTCTTTCGGGCTAATAATTCACTTTCTGTCCTTTTGAAATTATTGACGCGAAACTTAAAATCATCTTCATCGTTCAAAATTTAATTTCTTAATGAAAACCTCAAAATATTAATTTTAATAGAAACTATACAAATTTTAAAAGGAATTTTTGTCCATCAACCGACATTAATTCTTATGTTTTAGTTATTGAATATGCGTTTAAGTAGACATCTGTGTCTTTTAAAATATAATTTCGACTACCGGCCTGAGCTTTTCGATAGACTTTCATAAAGAAAATGTGGCCTTTGGCGGTATTCGATGGTGCGAAGAAGGTAAATTTACGTAAAAATGAGAGGGGGGGCGGTAGACAAAAACAGAGACGTCAGCTAAAACACATGTATCTATTAAATACAACGTATATAATAATAATAATAATAATAATAATAATAATAATAATAATGTCATCATCAAATTATGAACTTCGGGATTTATTAATATTTTCTTAATCTGGGAAGCTACGTGGGAATGTTTGATAAAATTCCTACAATTTTGTAATACTTTTGCACATAAGAATAATATTCGATCACATATAAAATTTATATCTTGTTTCTCCAAAGAAAGGGTTGAATTTTTAGGTACTTAGAGTAAAGTTCTCAAGGAATCGTCTGATGACCTAATTATCTTGCAAGCCTACCTCATCACACATTTACCTACACCACCGTTTTGATCATTTTTTATCACATAATAATAATAATAATAATAATAATAATAATAATAATAATAAACAAATGAGAGCCGAAACTCTACCAATATTTTCAACACTTACAGAATAGCGCGATTTAAGAAGGGAAAAAGAACAGAAAAAAGACAGCGTTTAACAATGCTAAAAATTTCAACGGTAAACATAACATACATAAAAATAATAATAATAATAATAATAATAATATATATATATATATATATATATATATATATATATATATATATATATAATGTTTTTCATTTCCAAAACAGGGTCAAGATGTAGTGTTTATAGTTGATATTATTAAGTGTTGTTTTTTTTTTATTTTTTTTTTATTAATAAGGCTTCCATTATTTTTACCTTTTTTTTTTATGTAGATGATGCTATTATATTTGTGTTGTCAACAAGTATGTTCCGGATAGGGCCCGGTAGGTCTTCATACGTATTTAAATGAGGCCTAATGTATATGAAGACTCGGACTATACCATTCTGAACATAGCTCAATTAGGTTTCATTAAAATACTTATCGGCCTGAATGGCCGAGAAATCTCATAGAAAATATGTCGCCCAACATGAATCGAAACTGTATCCTACACGGAACCGCCATACCGAAATGAATAATTGTTGTTTTAAAGCAGTAATTATAATACCGTTTATTATAAATAGAGCATTTGCTTTGATGTATCTATAAAAATAATGAACATAATACACACACACACACACATATATATATATATATATATATATATATATATATATATATATATATATATATATATATATATATAAGGAAAGGATTGAAGCAAAATGGATATTTTTGTTGTGAAGTTATAACATACTTATGTTATAATTTTTGAATAAATAACACACACACATATATATATATATCAGAATAATATATATATAATATATATGTATTAATATAATATATACATATTAAAATAATATATACTTATATATATATATATATATATATATATATATAATATATATATATCAGAATAATGATATATACATATCAAAATATATATACATATATATATATATATATACACACATACATATATATATATATATATGTGTGTGTGTGTGTGTGTGTAAAGGGTTGAAGCAAAATTGCTACTTTTGTATGTCATAACATGCTTATGTTATAATTTTTGAATAAATAATATAAATATATATATCAGAATAATATAATATATATATGTATTAACATAAAATAATATATATATATTAAAATAATATATATATAAAATAATAATATATAAAAATGATATATAAAAATAATATATATATATATATATATATATATATATATATATATATACGAATAGTGGGTAAGTGAATGACAAAATGGACGCATTTTGATTCGAGAAAGAAATACTTATATGTATATAATGAGAAAAAACTGGAAGTACATCTAAAATGTAACCGTCGTTTTATTCTTTTTACCTTTCCTTCATTATATGTACAGGACTGATTCCATTAATAAAACCGTTATTAGTCCGAAGAGGTTACTTTTTTGAACAAAACTCGTCACATAGACTTTTTTTAATTTTGTCATATATAGTTATACATCTGTTTAACTCCCATTTGCCATGGATTACCAAAAATATATTATTTTATTTTTGAAACAACTGTCAGTTAATTTAAGGTGAATGGATTGTGACTATTCTCTACTTCTTCGGTATTTTTATGGACAACTTAGATGTCAGTTGAACACGGTGCAAGTAGAATTAGATTTGAGCCTTTGTCTAATACATAGGTGCAGAAGTAATATACGTAGCCTTCACATGTATGCACAGGCTTGGTATCAGTATACACTCACACACTCTCTCACACACACTCCTATATATACATAAATATATATATATCCATACACACGCACACACTCATATATATATATATATATATATATATATATATATATATATATATATATATATATATATAAAGACATTTTTATGTTTATACATTCTTTTTATAGATACAAATATTTAAGTAAATGCTCTGTTTTATAATAAACAGTATTAATAACATTTAGCGAGCTGAATGTCCGAGAAATCTTCATAGAAAATATTCGTTCTCCGACAGAGCATTTACTTAAATATTTGTATCTATAAAAAGAATGTATAAACATAAAAATGTTTTAAAATAATTTTGGGACTTTGTCCATTTCATAATGTGTGACGTCATATATATATATATATATATATATATATATATATATATATATATATATTCAGCCATACTTACTTAGGTAAGAAAAAACTACGGCGCCTTCATTGATGAATTTCATCTTTACATCAACTGATTAGAGAACTGGAAATGAATATTGTAAAAATAAAAAGACATAATATGTTAATATTATTCAATTTTGAATGAGGATATGCTACATCTCTCTCTCTCTCTCTCTCTCTCTATATATATATATATATATATATATATATATATATATATATATATATATAAAATGAACATTGAAGTCAACACTTAGAGGTGATAGGCTGTTTCAAGCTAGACGCAAGCGTCAGGCCACTTTAAAGTGCGCACAAACTTTATGGACACCCTGTATATATATATATATATATATATATATATATATATATATATATATATATATATATGCACTTTTGTTCAAAAGTTTGAGGACACCGCTGATAATTTTTCAAATTGGCCCCAAAATTATTTGTTTTGTACATTAAATAAAAGAAAATTATTATACATTGATAAAAAAGTGAGACGTGATTTTTTTATTGGAAATTTTATTAGGACAAATGGAAAAATGTTTGTGTGTATGTGTGTAATTTAATAGCTAGCCACTCGTATTCTATGAGCCAATGTCTATTGCAGTCTCATTTGTGTTTAATCAACACCCAATACTGCAGCTATGCTGAGCAAACCTTAGTTACAGAGACCGTGTTATCTAGCATCATCAACAATCTGATCATCGCCAAAAATCTCGGTCACTTTCCAAAGGTCGGTACGCTAGGTTCGATAACCGATTCCTGTCAAATCATCCGTGGTGATATTCGAACCCTGGTCTAAAAGCGAACGTTGTAACCAATGGGCCACGTGCCCATATATGTATATATATATATATATATAAACTATCACGATATTGAGCGCTTTCTAATTAGTACCGCGCATTTCTATCAATAAAAAAATTGCATATATATATATATATATATATATATATATATATATATATATATATATATATATATAAACTATCACTGATATTGAGCGCTTTCTAAATAGTATCGCATATATATATATATATATATATATATATATATATATATATATATATATATATATATAAATATATGTATGTATTTTAAAAATTCGGACGTTAGTTGAATACGCGACCTTGGTTCCGACCTCACGGCATCACCAGGCGATTTTCATAATTGACCACTCAACGCTTTATTTTAAAAGCAAACAAACACAAAGAACGCTACATTGTTATTTTTCAAAAATAAATAAACAAACGCACGGCGGTCAAACGCATAACGTTAAGTGTAATAGAAAGAAAGATATTGAGTATGGAGAAGGAAGAAGAAAGAAAGGAAGGAGAAGAGTGAAGAGAATAAGAGAAAAGAAGAGGAAAGCAAGTGTATCGTAGATGTAAGGAGGGGTGAAGAGAGAGATCAAACGTATTGTAAATATAATAGTGCGATTTTAAATTACATTTTTTTATGCGGCCTTATATTCATTTAATAAAATTTTTTGATATGAAGGCAAGGACCTAATATTTCGGATTTCTGGTTTAAAAGGTGTTTTTTGGATCTGGAAAAATCATAATCACTAATTATTCATGTTGACATAGGTTGCAAATATGGGTATGATTGCTGTCTGGTTTTACCTTTTTTAAAATTTTCCACCTTACGAAATGGTCCCTGTTATTTATTTCTTTTAGATTCCACATATGGCTAGCAAGTGGAGTATCTAAGATTTCATAGCTTAAAAGAAAATCTATTATTATACCATCTACGCTTACAAGAACCTTCTGTAGAACTTATATACGTTTTATTTTGACCATTAATATAAGTTACTTCTGCTTTACAAATTATGGCTTCTGCTTTACAAGCACCATTTAATGGACATCTAAACTTTTTTCTGCAGTGGTACTAATGTTATTTTGCTGCAGGTTAGTTTTGAGATTTCTGTTATTTTTGTCTATTTATTATTGTATATAAATTATTAGTGCAAAAATAATGTCGTTTTCTCACATAGTAACATATGTGAGAAAACGACATTATTTTTGCACCAACCGAATACGAGTGCAGCTATAGCTTAATTTAACTGTATTTTTATTGAATATCACTGAATTTTTGGAGAAGTGTTTAGTAAGCAACTTGAAAAAATAATTTACCTATTTAACCATTATTTTATCTCATTTTACAATTTACCTATTTTTTTTTTTACCTTTATTTTATTTTCACACGTGTATTGAGCACTTTTTATACTACTGTTTCCTGGTTTGATTCAGCTCTGACCATTAACCTTATATATATATATATATATATATATATATATATATATATATATATATATGGTTGGATAGATGTGAGCTTGTGACCCTGGGTTTCACGCTTTAGCGATCGTCAGACAAACTAAAATGTTAGCTCTATCTCTGATATTGAGCGCTTTCTAATAAGTACCACGCTTATAATATATAAATAATTATACACATATATATATATTTATTTATATTTATATACACACACTTTTCACATATATATATATATATATATATATATATATATATATATATATATATATATATATAACAAAATTTACTAACAGCTACAAAGAGTAGGAAATTGTGGAGAGCCATGATCGCCCACTCCCCAAAGGAATACGGGACACAGAAGAAGCATGTGATACATAACATTACCTTCGCATTTCAGACCATTGACAAGGTCGCACTATATTTTCCAGTTTTCGTGTTGCATTCAAAGTTTTCTCATTACAATGTAACGTGCAAAAACCCCGCGTCACTGTTATGCCACAAGAGCTGATGGAGAAGAGAGCGGTTGAGTGTGCCCTTCACCAGACTGCTCACATTATCTAGGCATGAGCAGACAAAGTTGTTACACCCACCGACCGTCAGCCTGGACAGTGCAGTGGTTCGTCATATTTCTCTTTAAAAAAAATTCAGTGAATTCCTTAATGCCAGCTATTAAAGGTGACAAGATAACGTTGGCGGCAAAATATTTAGGAAGGGAAGCTAGAGAGAGAAAAATGGATGAAAAAATAAAAAAGTGAATAAAGACGTTTGTGTATAAATAAAAGAAAGACAATAGTTGTGTGGGGAAACGATAGCAGAAACAAGACGCAAGTAATTTGCACATCGCTTGAAGATCGTCTGCGGATACACAAGATGGCGTCTTAAATTAGCTCAAATAAAAAAAAATATTGTTTTCTCAAAAATTTTCTTCTTGTTTTTTTTCCCCCCTTTCTATTTTCACGCTCGGAAATCTTCATTTGTAAGTGATGCTTGAGCTATTCACAGAATTGAGATGTCTCGAGTTTTCTCGTAAGCGTGAACGATTGAGACTTGAGAACGAGACCAAGCGTGGTTTTAGAAATTAGAAATAAAAACAGCAATAGAAAGAATTTAAAAAAAAATATGATTAAAACAAAGAGCTGGGACACGTTCAGACAATAAATGAGAAGAGAAGAAAGAAATAAAACGAATGATAAAAGGCTAATAAAAATATAACGATTCGTTTTCTGGCATTTAAACCATTTCGGTGCTAAGAATATCAATTTTTATGAGGACGTGGTTTTATTTAACCTTAGATTTCACTTTTAACTGAATTCTTCTGAGAAGGAACCAAAGAAGGAATTTTCAAAAAACGACTTAGTTTTATGCGATTAGCTTATAAGATCCCTATTTTAAACACGACATAGTTTGACTAAGATAGATTTATGTATATTTTTCTTTCAGCAAATACCGCGGCCCTGATGTTTATTTGATTGAACGAATCAACCGATTAGCACAAAATAAAGTTCTCACTTGGATACCTTTGATAAGGAAAAAAAGTACCAACTATTTGAGAAGTAGACGCTACATAATCTTCAGAAAATATAAATCGCAAAATGTCTAAGCTAAATATCGCTGATGAAAAATCATGCTCAAATGTGACATAAGAAAATATAATACACACAAAATATGATTTGTGTAACTATATATTTATATATAAATATAAATAGTTTTTGTAATTTCATCTGTTACGAATAACGGAGAAGTGACTAAAGTTGAGAACTTTTAAGCAACAACGATACAGTGGAGTAATGGATAGCGGCTCGGATTGGAGAGTCGAGTTCGAATCCCATAATAACCTTATGAAAGGTATGTATCTTCTTCTCTTCCCAGCTAGCACATATTGGGTTCTATAGCCTTGGATGGCAACTGGTCTACCGCAGAAAGAACTGGGAACCTACCGCAGGAAAAACATCTGCCTCGTCAGTCATGTATCGAAAGATACATTATCGCCTAAGCGTGTATCACGCATGACACATAACTGACTAATACACACACACACACACACATATATATATATATATATATATATATATATATATAATAAATATATTTCACAAAAAAGACACCGCAAGTTGGCGCATAAAAATGAGCTACAGAAAATGACGAAAGAAACACATTGCATACCAAAGTCTGTCTGTGCAATATTTTTTTCTAATTTTCTGATCAGCTCTACGCTAAAATCAAAATTATAGACTGTGTTCATATTTTTGCTTTGTTTTCAAGGACTTTCGACCATCTCAATCATTCTTAAGAACAGGGCGTTGGCAGTATGGTAGTCAAAATGTTGTTGGCTACTTCCTGGCATTTTTAGATCGCTACCATACAAATGCAAATATACATTGTTCCAAACATAGAAAGAACGCTCGTACATTAATGTAGACAGAGCTACATGAAAATAAATATGAACGAATCAAGCGAGATAGACAGAAGTGAAAAGACTAGAAAGGAAAAAAAGAAAGAACAAAATGCATTAGAAACAAAATTCGTTGTTTGAACTGAGTGAGGTAGAGAATATATACGAACAGACCGAGCAAGACAGAATAAGATAGATAGATAGATAGATAGATAGATAGATAGATAGATAGATAGATAGATAAGAACAGACTCAAAACTCGATAGATAGAAAGAAAGAAAGAAAGAAAGAAAGAAAGGAATGAAGGAACGAACAAAATGCATTAGAAACAGAATTCGTTGTTTGAACTGACTGAGGTAGAGAATAAATACAAACAGACCGAGCGAGATAGAGAGACTAAGATAGATAGATAGATAGATAGAAAGAAAGAAAGAAAGAAAGGAATGAAGGAGGGAACGAGCAAAATGCGTTAGAAACAGAATAAATTTTGTTTTTTTACTGAGGTACTACAAGTGCTACTGAAAATTCCTTAATTCTGATCAAGAAACACTTCCCCAAAATTTCTGTGATTAGCTCATTTGGTCCGTATTTGAGAAAATGGTTCGAACACCCTCTCCTACGTGACAGCCATGAACAGACTCTTTAGGCTTGGAGAAAGAACGAAAGAAAAGTGAAAACTAGAAGATTTGGCGCATTAAAAAGGATGCAATTGAAAATCATGCCTGAAATGAAAACCTCGAAGATATTGATAGCATGTATCAGTTTTAATCATTTATTTTATGTCTGTGCAATTTCCAGAAGTGAAACCCGGATCGAATATCGACTTGAATTACGTTTATCTGAAAACTTTGACGCGAATGGATACAGCAAGTCTCCAATCGCGATTTAAAAAAAAAAAAAAAAAATCAAAGTAAAAGTAAAAGTAGCAGCTCATCACCATTTCTCAGATATATCCAACGTGACCTGACTCTATCGTGACCTCAAAATATTCTAATTCTGATCTTGGCGCGCTTTCTTTAATGGCAACAAAACAGTTATTTTATGCGAGCTTAGGAATATTTTATTTAAACTATTTACACGCAGACTCTTGTCCCCATCTTTGTTGTTGGTATCACAGTCTTTCGGCCAGTGTGCTCTCCGCGCTTCATCAGTGAAGCATTGTGATAACAACAACAAATATGAGGACAATAGAATGTAAATAGTGTAATTAATGGTAAGTCCTCAGTCCAGATATTCAGATAGGAATATTTGGTTTAAATTTGAAGAACCCGAAATAGGTATAGCTAACATACAAACTCGCGTCTTTACTTTTCATTCAGTTTCCATTATCTGGCACCCGTCTTTCACACCTCAAGTTAAAATTTCATATATTGAGTTTGTTATGGTAATTTACCCATGCACGCATGGACTCTCCCAGTTATAAATAGGAGCAGTTACTGCCTTTTAGAGGAGTGTAGTTTCCAGAAGTCAGCTCTGATAGTCGAACCGAATATTCTTGCTGTAACACTCTCGTTTGTATTGCTGTTTTCCTGTTAATATATTTGTTTAACTCAATTCCTCTCTTGTCTCTTTATTTCTGGCCCTAACAAGACCACAACAGAGTTATAAATTTCTGATCTTGGGGATATGATCAAACAAACCATCATCATCATCATTATTATACAGTTGATGATCAATAAATAAATGTCGTATATTTTGCAAGCATACGCAATTAATGACTGATAAAATTTTAATAGGCGCACTTGTTCGAACATGCATCCTGTTTGGTTTTTGTTTTTAAAGCGTTCTATAAAAAAAAAAGAAATAAAATCCCCTAATTCTTTAGAAAATTAGTTTGTTTGCATTTGAGATACGCTATTTCGAGAAAATCGGAAACAGTGAGCGTGTTTTAAAGGCAAATAGAACCTTGTCTGATTGTGAAGGTCTTCGTAGACGAGTGGTTTCTCCCACAAAAGCGGACGTGGGTTCGAATGTTGCCAGTGGGCACATTTCCTTTTATTAGTTTTCTCAGTGAGTAGACACTTAAATTGTGTTTAAAATAATACAGAGTGTTTAATCAAATACAAATATCCACCAAAAATAATGTTTCTCTCTTTATATATATATATATATATATATATATATATATATATATATATATATATATATATATATATATATATATATATATGTGTGTGTGTGTGTGTGTGTGTGTGTGTATGTGCGTGCGTGCGTGCGCGTATTCAGGTACGATGAGAACGAATAGAGTACAATACTAGCGTTCGTAACATTTAATTTATAAGGGGATCAATGCAGAGTAGAAGAATATATTTATTTTAGGATATTACACCGAAAACATGTAAATATCGGTCATGTTTTCGGTGTAATATCCTAAGATATATATATATATATATATATATATATATATATATATATATATATATATATATATCTTAGGATATTACACCAAGAACATGGGCGATTTTTACATGTTTTCGGTGTAATATCCTAGCTAGAGGCAACCGGACGTCTAGCTACACTGATGAGCTGTGATACAGCGAAACAGTCTGTCTGTGGATGACAGTGTATATATATATATATATTATATATATATATATATATATATATATATATATATATATATATATGACAAACTGGAAAATCCAGTTTGTCATAGTTTTCTAAGCACTGTTTGTTGATATATAAAGTTATACAAAATTATGCATATATATATATATATACACGTGTGTGTGTGTGTCTTTGTGGATATGGACAGACTGATAGATCAGAATGTGTGAGAATAGAGTGAGATAGATAAACAGACAGACAAACAGATCGATAGTTGAAAAGATACGATAAGAATAGGAGGAGATAGATATGAGCACTCAGATAGATAGATAGATAGATAGATAGATAGATAGATAGATAGATAGATAGATAGATAGATATGAACAGGATAGACTTGGAGCAAATAAAATGAAGATAAATCGGAAATTAATGAAAAGGTTAAAAATGAAACAAGTGTAAAGAATGGTGAGTTCTAAGAAGGAATGACGAGAGTTGTGAGCGCGAAAGAAAATCTGCAGTGGGTTAAGGGATAAAATCCAAGACATCAATTGGGGTAAATATCGCTCACTTGGATAGAGACAGACTTTAGTGAATCAAAAACTCATAACTTTTTGATTTTCAGCTTCAGTGAATCCACCCCCGTTAAGTCATCATTTCTTCTTTTCTCTTCCTCTTTCATTCGAAAATGTCCTTCCTTTTTAAAACTTTTTCTTAATTTTTTTTCTTCATCTTTCCTTTCTTTTATTTTTCGCGCGCGTCTTTAGTGTGTTTTTCTTCTTTATTTTCTAAATATTTCATCTTTTCTTCTATTTCTTCTTTATTTATCCATTTTCCGATACTTGTCAAGAAAGAATCGGATGAAGAAAGAAATTTCCTAATCCGATTCTTTCTTTCTTTCTTTCTTCCTTTCTTTCTTTCTTTCTTTCTTCCTTCATTCCTTTCTTTATTTATTTATTTGTTTCTTTTTTTTCTTTCTTTCTTTCTCCTTCTATTACTTCTTTATCTCTTTCTTGTTCTGACCTTCTTTCATTCTATCTTTTTCTAATACTTCATTTCTTTTTTTCTTACTAGTTCTAGTATTCATTTCTTTCTTTCTTTCTTCCTTCCTTCCTTTCTTTCTTCCTTCCTTTCTTTCTTCCTTCCTTTCTTTCTTTCTTTTTTCTTTCTTTTTCCGTCTATTACTTCTTTATTTCTTTCTTGTTTCGACCTTCTTTCATTCTATCTTTTTCTAAAACTTCATTTTTTTTCTTTCTTTCTTACTAGTTCTAATACTCATTTCTTTCTTTCTTTATTTCTTTCTTTCTTTCTTTCTTTCTTTCTTTATGTCCAATACTTTTTCACTTTATTTATTCCTGTTTGATTTTCTCATAATCTTTTTTATTCACTTCTAAATTACGACATTTGCTTTTTCCCCTCTATGTGTATTCTTTTTTCATGGACTTTGTTTATATTTTTCATTTTCCTTTTTCTTTCTTTCTTTCTTTCTTTCTTTCTTTCTTTCTTTCTTTCTTTGCAACAGTAGCCAACGCGGACCATGCATTGTCTCTTGTCACTGATCGCCTTAAATGATAGATTTGTTCACCTTCCATTTCTTTCTCTTTTTCTCTCCTTCCCTTTCTCTTACAAATCTTTCTCTTTCTTACTCTCTCTCTCTCTCTTTCTCTCGCTTACATGTGCACGCATGCATGCATCTCAGCTCTCACGCATGCATATGGATATGACGAGTCCATACACGTATCGGCCCGCGTCAGTAGATGTTAGACAGCAGAAAGCCGGTTCAGCAGACAGACGGTCTAACATAAGGTTCCTCTTCAACGGAAAGGGGTAGGCTGGGCTGGGTTATAAAACATGAACCTAAAGACGGACAATCTCTCAAACTTCTGCTCTCCCCATTCTTGCAAGCTGATGTGATGACCACTCAGCCATTGTTTTTCTTTAACTCACCCCGCCTAATCGTCCTCATCCACGCCCTCCACCAATTTGCTCCTTTGCAGTTACAACAGAGCTAAAAATGTGGAAGACAGTTGAAACGGGAACACGAACAGGACAAAAGAGAGATCTGGACGATAAGGTAACGGGCGATTGTCTCGGAGGGGCATTTGCCGCTCTTACAGCGAAGAAGAGTCGAGGGGAGCGCCGCCTGGTGGTGACAGGGCCAAGAACGATCAATCATGGGGTTGATGACGGTGGGGGTAGTGGTGGTTGGTTGGTTGCCGATGGTGTTAGCTGGAGGTGGAGACAAACATGATGGACGGATTAAGTATTGTCAGTGTTGCACGTATCTAGTCCTTCGAGTGCATGCGGCACAAAATGGAGGCGCTCAGCTTGGAATGGCGGGAAAAATGACGCTGTGTAGATGGCGCTAAAGTTGATTAGGACATTCAGGTTTAGGAGTTTGATTCTAGTGGATTTAGGAAGAAATTTTTCGACACAAAAGTTTGTAGACGGGGAGCAAAAGAGAATAGATATGAAAGAAAGAAAGAAAGAAAGAAAGAAAGAAAGAAAGAATGAATGAATGAAAAAATAAAGAACGAAAAAGAGAACTTTAAAAAGAAAGATCGAAAGAAAGAATGCAAGAAAGAAAAAGAAAGAAAGGAAGAACCAAAGCAAAAAGGAACCAAAATAAAGTAGATAAAAAGGTAAATTAAAAAATATAAAAATTGATAGATAACAAGTGAAAATTAACCCATTTATGCCGACCATAAAAGACGGTAATAATAAAAAAAATAAAAAATAAGAATCCGTTATTATTAATTTTAGGATTCTAGAAAAAAATCCAATATTAATGGTAAGCATATAAAGGTCCGATGACTTTATAAAGACACGGTCTTAATTATAGTTTTATGAAGGTCCGGTCTTATTTGTAGCTTTATAAAGGTCCGGTCTTAATTATAGTTTTATAAAAGTCCGGCCTTAATTATAACTTTATAAATGTCCGGTCTTAATTGTAGCTTTATGAGGGTCCGGTCTTAATTATAGCTTTATAAAGGTCCGGTCTTAATTATAGCTTTATGAAGGTCCGGTCTTGATTATAGCTTTATGAAGGTCCGGTCTTAATTGTAGCTTTATGAAGGTCCGGTCTTAAGTCTAGCTTTATAAAGGTCCGGTCTTAATTATAGCTTTATAAAAGTCCGGCCTTAATTATAACTTTATAAAGGTCCGGTCTTAATTATAGTTTTATGAAGGTCCGGTCTTAAGTGTAGCTTTATAAAGGTCCGGTCTTAATTATAGCTTTATAAAAGTCCGGCCTTAATTATAACTTTATAAAGGTCCGGTCTTAATTGTAGCTTTATGAAGGTCCGGTCTTAATTATAGATTTGTAGACATAACACATTAGCGTTCTACAATAGTGCTGTGGTCATCAATGCGTGATAGAAAAAATATATTTAGATAAATAGAAAGGAAAATAAATGAATGAAATAAAAAGAAATTTAAAAAGTAATATTTAGAGAATAACAAGTATATATGTGTTTATGTATGTATATGAAACCAACAATATCGTAGGTAAGCTCTATTAAACTAGGACATCTATAAAGTCAGTCATAAAAAAGCTGAAACGTTATCTTTATTGGCTAAGTCCAAATAAATTCAGATTTAAAATACAGGCATAATTATTATTTAATGAAATTTATTTGCTTAATAAATCCTACCAGGAACATATGATATGCCCCTCCCCCAAAAATCTGCGATACGGTCCCCACACACAGGCTTGTCCATCCCATTGATGACCATTTGATGTTCAACTATGTTAAATCTTCATGGGAATTGCTAACTGAAACTTTTATTTAATTTACAGGGCTTGATTGTTCAAGTGAGAGTGATCTAGCAGCTTAGAATAGGTGTATTTTTGAAGATGCCTGGGCTCGAACCCATACATTGATGGTAGGTACTTAACTTTCTAACCACGCACCAAACGGATTTTATCGGTTTTGTTAATAAGAAATAATCTTCGTTATGTCTTTTACCGTTCTGATTATTACAACCTTGAGCATCTGATTTTTTTCTTTCTTTCGACTTATCTATCACGATCTTTTATCTATCTATCTATATATCTATATGTATATATATATATTATATATATATATCGATTTTCCTTATATACCTCTTCGCTGTATAAAAATTGATTATTATAATGTTCAACAGATGATTTTTTTCTTTTTACTTATCTATCACGATCTTCTATCTATCTGTCTATATATATATATATATATATATATATATATATATATATATATATATATATATATATCCCAGTCTGTTCATATATATCTATCTCAATCTTTTCATTATCTCACGCTCTCTCTCTCTCTAAATATATATATACAATCTGTTCATATCTATCTATCTATCTATATATATATATTGATTTTCATTATCTCTCTCTTTCCATATATATATATATATATATATATATATATATATATATATATATATATATATATCCCAGTCTGTTCATATGTATCTATCACAATCCTTTCATTATCTCACTCTCTCTCTCTCTTTCTCTAAATATATATATACAATCTGATCATATCTATCTATCTATATATATATATATATATATATATATATATATATCTATCTATCTATTTATATATATATATATATTGATTTTCATTATCTCTCTCTTTCCATACATACATATATATATATATATATATATATATATATATATATATATATATATATATATCTGTAAATTTAGCACACCTTAAGACTATTTTTCTTTATATATATATATATATATATATATATATATATATATATATGTATAAAACTATGTTCATATCTATCTATCTATCTATCTATCTATCTATCTATCCCAACCTGTTCATTTCTCTCTCTCTCTCTAAACATATATATATATATATATATATATACCTAATATTACAGATAGTCAAAAGCAAAAACAGACTGATACAAATCGCTATGAACGGGGTTGAATAAGAGAATGAAGCAGAAATGAAAAAGAGTGATAACGATATGAAGATAAATCAATAGTTATGAACAGGCAGCGATGGTTTCTGCTAGAATTTCTGGAATGTGGAGTTATCATTATTTACACTCAGACTATTTTTCTGTTATTATCAAAACGTTTCGACTATTGTGGCCTTCTTCTGATGCTTCCTGTTCCGTTAAAACCTTCAGGGAATTTCGAACTAAATCTTATATATAATCTCTGCGATTCTCTTTCCACTAACCATATCTCCGAGTATCTCGTTTAGTTCTTATTTAGTACTTCTCGGTTACTGTTCCCCCACTTTCACAGAGTCTCAGTCTGTAATACTCGATCTAGGGAAATAACTGAGCCGTACTAAATATGAACTAGATGAGATAACCGTAGACATGGGCAGTGGAACGAGAACAATCTACCCCCACTAATAGATTTAATAAAGGGTTCTGTTTGAAATTTCTAGAAGGTTATACGGATCGACAAGCACTTGATGAAGGCCGGATAGAAAAGCGGCCGAAACGTTGTGATAATAGCAACAGAGAAAAGGACAATCGTCCGAGTATAAATAATGATAACTCCCCATTACTACGATTTAGGCAGAAGATCTTTTTTAAAGTCAGCTATATTACTGAAGTGAGTACTGAAGTACTATAAAGTGTTGCTCTCACTTGTTCGCCAGTAAATATGCCACCATGTACCATAGCAGGAGAGGGAGGCCTCATGACGACGACAACAACGACAATTACAAAAAATAAATAAATAACTAGACTATCCTGTGGGGTATAGGATCCTAGCCACACACGGTAAGCTGTGGTTTCTGCGCTATGTACGCTCTTACGGCGTTGAGTTACCAGACCCACGCCCAGTCGGTTTTGAATTCAAGTTGTCCTTTCACTAAACTTGATCTCCACGGAGCTGTCCTTTTCTTAGCCGGGTTGCCATCTAAGCCTAGATCGCCAAGTCTACACTGCTATTTATCCCATAACGGGGAGGGGTGGTGAAGAGAGGGATTCATGTTTTTCCCAAGGATATTTGTGTGAAAGTAAACGCAACGAAAATAGCCCGAATTGGAACTCGGGACGGTAATTTCATTTTCCGCGCTGATAACTGTTCCACTACATGGGCATCAATAATAATGATAATAATAATAATAATAATAATAAGCAATCACCAATTCGTTCCGTAATCCAATTGCTAAAACAATTAATAATAATAATATATATATATATATATATATATATATATATATATATGCCTATATATTATATATAAACATATCGAAGGATTCACAATTCGTTCCTTAATCTAGTTGCAACCGTTAATAATAATATAATTAGTATTAAAAAGTGCTCAATACACGTGTGAAAATATAAAATAAAGTAAAAATAATATGTAGAGATTTTAACTTTAAAAATCAGGAGGTTAGTTCAAGACGCGACCTTGGTTTCCACCTTACGATCACATCGGGCGATTTTTTACCAATTGTCCACTTAACCTTTTTTATTTAAAAAAAAAGACACAAACAACGCTACATTATTTATATATATATATATATATATATATATATATATATATATATATATATATATATATATATATATATAGTTAAGTAATTCATCGAGTCTATAAGAAGCCTCAACAGAATGCAGAAAGCATTGAACAGCCGTTCCGTCCTCTATTTGGGACTCATCAGCAGTGCGCATCCAATACCGAGAATTGAAACCCGGGCAGTTACGTTATGAGGCAAACGTGTCTCGATAACGAAGACATAGCGAATTAGACTCGATATAGCGCTGCTCGATCACATATTTTGTGGTGGAACTCATGCGAGTTTTCCTTACCCATAGCATTGTGCCCCCACGAGCCAAGACTACTATTCCCAAGCCGCTCCATATATATATATATATATATATATATATATATATATATATATAGGATTGTGTATGTAGGCAGCAATCCCTCTTTTATACATGTTTCAGTAGAGACGACTGACAAGGCACTGCAATTAGGCTTTTTATTTATTTTTTCTTGTATTTGTAAAAGTATTTTCTTTTCCTGGCACAAAGTGACAGTCATGCCTCTTAAACAACTGTTCCTGATCAAACCATACCATTACATGCCTATCTAAAACACTCACGTTCCACCTAACTGACTATAACTCAATTAGGACTCATTTAATGACACACGAAAGCCTACCAAACCCTATCTGCAACATGCTAGTAGAAGATACAAGTATAATAGACTCATCAATATGTAGAAAAAGATGAAAAATAGTAGAAGCACTAAAAATAAAAAAGAAATGGTAAAACTCAATAAAGCTAACTATGTATTCGGCCACAATGTGCTGTTCAGGTTTGGAAAATAAAGCATTCATATAACTTCAGATACCTGTCAATATTTCTGAGATGAGGTATTAAGTACACTATTTACATTATTCGGACTCTTGTCCCCATCTTTGTTGCCATATTTATCACAACGTTTCGGCCGATGTACGCTCCGGCCTTCTTCAGACATGACACGTGGAACTAGAACAGTCTACCCCAGTGAGCAAAATAGAGTGTTCAGTTCGATATTCCAACTACCTGAAAACAGCCGGAGCGTACATCGGCCGAAACGTTGTGATAAATATGGCAACAAAGATGGGGACAAGAGTCCGAATAATGTAAATAGTGTACATAATACCTCATCTCAGAAACATAGACAGATACTGAAGGATCGGATAAATATGGCAACAAAGACGAGGACAAGAGTCCGAATAATGTAAATAGTGAACTTCAGATACATACATAAAAAGACACATCCAATTATAAATTTTAAAAAATCGTCGTGGCTAATGGCTAATGGCTAATGGCTAAAGGAATGGCAGAAATCACTCGGATATGCAGAACTTTTGGACAGTTTTTATACACATTCTCTCTGTTGTGGATTCCGGGATGAAAATCCGGTCTCAAATGAATGACAAACGCAGGAATGAAATATAGCAAATAAATGTATTGACGTAATAATACAATTGGTAATACGGTTAGTAGATCCAGAAATGCGGTTAGTAGCAATAATAATATATATACAGTCTGGGAAATTCAGTATCGAAGTAAGACTTCCTTCTGAGTCTACGTGCTCGCAACTGTGACTCCTACAAAGCGGTTACCTCACACTCTCACTGTATCAGTGTATCTCTTTGACTCTCGGGTATTCACCGGCAGCAGTACAAGTACACACTGGTCGAGTCCACATGTATAAAAATGGGTGGACCCTTAACACCCCCCTGCTTAGGTCCCTTTTTTTCTCTTATGGTCGATAACCAGAGGTTCGGTAAATTTTCTCTTCCTGTTCTAAATGATCTCTTGGGTACAATAGGTGTATACTGGTTTTTGTTCTTGTTTGGTAATAATTTGTCAAACACAGACTGTATTTTTACCTTCGTCCTCTGCATAAATTCATCCTTTTCTGCTTCTCTTCTTATCTCTCGCAAAGTCACAGGTAGTTCCTTTACTGCCTTGTATAACTCTTTACTGTTTTCATCTATGGTAGCAAATGGCACGTTTCGCTTCTTTTTACATACTGGTTGGACGTTTTCTCTTAATTCAATTTTGGCTGCACCCTTACAAAACGAACTGATAGGTAGATCCCAAACGTTTAACTTTTTCATCCAGTCGATACCTACTAGATTTTCATATCTTATCATGACTCCCTGTCACCCCTTCTGTTTCGTCTGTCCTTAATCCCCCTTACGCATGAGCTAAACAATAATAGTATCTGTCTATATTTCTGAGATGAGGTATTATGTGCACTATTTACATTATTCGGACTCTTGTCCTCGTCTTTGTTGCCATATTTGTTGTACGCTCCGGTCTTCTTTAGGTGGTTGGAATGTCGAACTGAACCCTCTATTTCACTCACTGAGGTAGACTGTTCTAGTTCCACGCGTCATGTTTAATGGATATCAGTTAGCAGTTATCTCCTGTTAATTTCCCTCTGAAAGTTCTCCACTGCCTTAACCGGGTATTGAACTCACACTAAAGTGTTAACAATAATATCTATGGATACACATTAAATAAGAAAGTATTCTATCGCCTACACTACATGGATGATCTCAAACTCTTTGCCAAAGACGACAATGTGTAAGAAAATTTATTCAGCAATAAAGGAGGTCAACAAGTACAAAATAGAGTTTCAAATGGGTGAAGAAATGCAAGTAAAGCATAATGCACCGACTACAGCTGTAAAAATACTTAAAAAAGAAAGCAAATGCAACCGACCAGATACAGAAACGATGTCAAGATAAACCACCCTACAATCATTACTCTGCCCGTACCAAAAAAGATGATGTCGACAAACCCCGTATCCATCAGTGGCTACGTAGTGCAGGATTGAAAGCTGAAACCGAAGGTTTTATTCTTGCTGCACAAGGCAAATGCTTGTTAACTAGAAATTATCAAGCACATATACTGAAAAATGGTGTTAGTCTAAAATGCAAATTCTGAGGTAAATATCCAGCAAGAATTGACCATCTTGTACCAGGTTGTGCGGTATTGATACCCGCTGAATATAAAACACGCCACTGCAAAGTGTGCTAATATCTGCACTGGACAAATCTGCAACTTTTACGGAAAGGAAACTGCAAGAAATTGGTAAACACCACCCGGATCCCGTTAGAGAGATAGGACCTGTAACAATTTTAGGGGACTTTACAATACACGCAGACAGAACAATCAAAGCTAATCACCCTGACATCACGATTAGAGGCAGCAAAGACAAAATGTGTCTTCTTATTGATATGGCAGTCTCCGCAGACTGTAATGTATCTTTAAAAATCTTCAAAAACCTAACAAAATACAAGGACCTTGAAATCGAAATCTCAAAAATGTGGACATGAGAACATTACCAATTCCAGTTGTAGTTGAAGCACTCGGATTGATTGGAAAAGATTCCAATAGAATCATTGAAGGGATTCCTGGTATGCCATGCCTTTAGGAATTAAAAAAAAATGTTCTCACAACTTACGAAGAGCTTTATCTATGTAAATATGTGTGATGTTTTTTCAAAACTGCTCAGTTGAAAATATCATGATGCCATTTCTGACCTTAGGTCTCTAGTCGGGACCCCGGAAAGAAATGAGTATACACCAGAAATCAAAGAAAATAAAACAATAATAATACTATATTGAAGCAATCAACAATTGGTTCCTTAATTCAGTCACTACAACCGTTAATAATATATATATATGTTGTCTCCATTTTATATTTTTAATTTCGCGCATGCGCGTTGTTTGTTTTTGATTTTGTCGACAACACAGTATAGTAGGGACAGTTGGGCAGCGTCTGTTGGAAAAAGTGCACCATAACGCAATTCACTCCGCCAGAAGTTTGGAAACGGTATGCTGTACTGCTTGGCATTCGCACCGGAAGCTCCAATAGGAACATTTCAGTGTGTTTGGGTACCAATCTGAGAACAGTGCAGATGATTCGAGAAGAGTCGGATGAGTCTAATGGTGATTACGAAGATACGGCAGCTCGAAAACCTCAATCTGATCGTTCTGATGAGAAAAGAACTCCTGAATTTGTTGGTGACGTTCTTAGATGCTTCCATCAAGTGCCTCGAGGATGTAGTGCTGCTCTAGGTCAAGAGGGTGGCTGCTGGAAGCAGGATAACGCAGACATGGCTGCCAGATAATTACTTCGACCACATCAGCCCTTACTTCTGGCCATCTAACTCCCTGGACTGCAAACCCTTTGATTATTATGTGTGGGGCGCAGTTGAGCTAGAGAACAACAAAAGTCCTTGTATGATCAAAGAGGAACTTAAGGCAAGGATTATAGCAGCATTCACCAACTTAAACATGGAGATCGTCCAGATGAGTTACTGGAGATTCCGAAGTCGTCTGGAGGCCATGTTTGGATCAATATTGGTATTTATTCAATAAATTTACTCTTTAGTATATCAAGATATTTTTGTGTAATATTGGTAGATATATCCGTTGAAATGAAATGTCACTGCTATTTTCATTTTTGCGTAATTTAGAGGACAATTTATCTATCGAACCATATATATATATATATATATATATATATAGTATTAATGATAATATATTGAAGCAATCAACAATTAATCCAGTTGTTACAACCGTTAATAATATATATATATATATATATATATATATATATATATATATATATATATATATATATATATATATATAGTATTAATAATAATATATTGAAGCACTCAACAATTAATCCAGTTACTACAACCGTTAATAATAATAATAATAATAATAATAATAATATATATATATATATATATAGTATTAATGATAATATATTGAAGCAATCAACAATTAATCCAGTTACTACAACCGTTAATATATATATATATATATATATATATATATATATATATATGTGTGTGTGTGTGTGTGTGTGTGTATAGTATTAATAATAATATATTGAAGCAATCAACAATTAATCCAGTTACTACAACCGTTAATAATAATATATATATATATATATATATATGTGTGTGTGTGTGTGTATTGGCGCAATCGCCAATTGGTTCCTTAATCCAGTTACTAAAACCATTAATAATAATACTAATAAAAATAATAATAATAAGAGTGATAATATTTATAAAATAATGAAGACGGCTCCGAATCAAGACGAAGTTAGTGTCGGTAAGGGAGATTATCACAATGAAAAGAAAGGTGGAACAGCAATAATGTCTATAGGGGTGGGCTCATGTTGAGAACAAAAAGGTAAGCAGTAAGCAATGGCATAGAGGAAGAGAAAATACAAGAGAATGAATAAGAGGTACAGGGAACAGATGTGAGGGTTTGGGGTCTGGTCGAGACATTGGGCAATTCCATTATTATAGGCACGTTCGCTTTCTATAAACATAGAACTGACAATAATCAATATGGCGTCCTAACTTCCTCTTTTTATTATGATTTCTTTTTAATCTTTAGTATGTTTGGACTTTGGAAAATTGAATTTATTGTTTTATTAGTGTTTAGAGCGTAGGAAAGAGGAATGTGAATGCTGGAGAACTGTAAAAAATGAAAAAGAAAATGGAAAAGAGAGAGACGGTTAAAAAGAGAGGGGAGGAAAAGAATCGTTGGAAAAAGAAAGGGGAAAGGAGTATAAAAGATGATCGAAAAAAGAATAGAAAAAAAGAAGAAAAGGAATAAAAAAAAAGAAAAATAAGAAGAAGGGAAAAAGGAGAAGAGAAACGGGTAGAGGAAAAAATGTAAAGAAAGGAAATAAATAATAGGAAGAGAAAAATATGTAAAAAAATAAGAATCGAAATTGAAAATGGAAAATAAAAGAAAGTGAGAAAGAGAAAAATTGTGTAAAAGAAGAAGACAACAGATAAAAAGTAGCGGGAAGAGAAAAAAAGAAAAAAAAAACGGATGAATGAATAAGAGAAGAAAATAAAAAGAAAGAGAAATAGAGAAAGAGAAATAGAGAAAGAGAAAAAATAAGAAAAAAGGATCTTTAAAAAAAGGAATAGTGAAAGAAAAGAAAGAATAGGGAAAAAAAGAAATAAAAAGTGAAGAGAAAAGAAAGGAGAAAATAAGGGGGGAGGAAACGAAGAAAGAAGTCGTAAAGAAAAAGAGAGAGGAGGGAAAGGAAAAATGTGTAAAAAGAAAGTTAAAAAAAAAGAAAGAAAAGTGAAAAAAGAATAGGAAAATGAAAAGAAAAAGAATTAAGCCCCAAACCAAAGGGCAAGTAGGACAAAGACATAAATAAGTTAGAAGAAAAGAATAAGACAAAAAGAGGGAAAGAAAAAAGAAAAGGATTGAAAGAAAAAGAAAAGGCAGGAAAGAAAAGCGAAAAGGAGGGAAGGAAAAGAGAAAAGGAACGAAGGAAAAGAAAAGAAGGGAAAGAAAAAGAGGTAAAATAAAAGAGAAAAGGAGGGAAGGAAAAAGAAAAGGAGGGAAAGAAAAAAGAAAAGGCGGGAAAGGAAAGAGAAAAGGCGGGAAGGAAAAAGAGAAGGAGGGAAAGAAAAGAGAAAAGGAGGGAACGAAAAAGAAAAGGAGGGAAAGAAAAAGAAAAGGTGGGAAAGGAAAGAGAAAAGGCGGGAAGCAAAAAGAAAAGGAGGGAAAGAAAAAAGAAAAGGCGGTAAAGAAAAGAGAAAAGGCGGGAAGGAAAAAGAAAAGGAGGGAAAGAAAAAAGGAAAGGCGGTAAAGAAAAGAGAAAAGGCGGGAAGGAAAAAGAAAAGGAAGGAAAGAAAAAGAAAAGGAGGGAAAGAAAAGAGAAAAGGCGGGAGGGGAAAAGAAAAGGAGGGAAAGAAAAAAGGAAAGGCGGTAAAGAAAAGAGAAAAGGCGGGAAGGAAAAAGAAAAGGAAGGAAAGAAAAAGAAAAGGAGGGAAAGGAAAGAGAAAAGGCGGGAGGTGAAAAGAAAAGGAGGGAAAGAAAAAAGAAAAGGAGGGAAAGAAAAAGAAAAGGAGGGTAAGAAAAATGATGCAGGAATTAAAAAGGAACAAGAGTTAAAAAGAAGAAAACAGAAAAAAAAAGCATGGTGAAATTAAAAAAAAAAAAAGAAAGAAAAAAGTAAGTAGCAACAGAGAAGAGAAGAGGAAAGTAAGATAAAATGAGGTGGACGTAAAAGAAGGGCACGTGGAAAAAAGAAAAAAAAGTAAAGAATTAAATAAATACAAAAACGAGTAAAAGTAGAGAGCAAGTTGACTCAGAGATGCGTGCAAAATAAGGTATATATTGTCGATAGGTCGACAAGAATAGGTATAAATTGATAGATAAATGTGAACAGACTTAGATACATATTTACAAAGCTGGGCATGGAAAAGGCCACATTTGTTGGACGGGGGGAGAAAGAAATGGTTGGGGAAAAGCATAGCTCAGGGTTGACGCATAGATAAGTATTTACTAAGATTAAGTTAGTCTGACACAAGTTCACTAGTGTTAGATAAACAATGAGAATCAAACTCCTTACAGTCATTCTATTTTATTATTAGTTATTCTCTTCAACCTCTTAATTTATAAACGAATCTTTAACGTATGTATCGCATAAAACAATGAGCTTGCCCCACGTCTACTTTCAGAAGAGTGCCTTTCCTTTAATTAGAGAACAATGCGTGTGCAGAAAATTTCGTACATATTTCTGTCCTCTTCCTTCGTTGATTGTATCAAGTAACAAAGAACACCCCGTTACTTGAACCATAACTATAGTTCACGTTGTGTTGTTCACGAACGACTTGCATCGCTCAGTCTTCTTCACAGCTTAAATTCGAAGAGTCAAACTGTTATATTCCATGCTAAGGGAATAAATACTTAACACCCGGTAGATACTAGAAGAAAGGTTTATTGTACCCAACCAGAACAATATGAAATACGGTACAGTTATACACACAGGTTAATCTAGTAGTGAGTGCCACTAATTGGATGGTCAGACGTGCTTGTATCGTCTTGCTCTCACTCTTAATATTTAACACCTCCTCACCGCCCCACGAGGGATGTATGTAGCACAAGACCGAGTTTACCGTGGGTTCTCCAAGCCCGTAGGCTCGGCCAAAAATATTCCCTTAGAACCCGTATAAGCGGGCTCAGGGTCTGTCTACCTCCCCGGACGAAACTTTGCTTTTCGGCAAAGCCTCACCTGGGTTCCTCTCTGCTCAAGGCAAAGCGTTTAATAGTGAAGAACAAGAGAGAGCAATGTTTTCGCTTTCACTCTTTCTGCAGTCTCTCGTAGACAGTTGACTTTATAGGTACTCACTTCCTATAGTGTAATCATTGATGACGGTAACTGTTTATTCCATTATATCACAAACTTAACCATTCATATTGGTGTTGGCGGTTTTAATTCGTTTAAGTCCGAAATTGTTGTCAGACTAGTTATTATATCGAGTGATTTATCGCCACAAATTGATATGTCAACGAATCCTGATCGCCTTTCCTTGAGTTGATACAACTTGTACACTGTTGACATTTCTTAAGTGTCGCGTTATTATGTCTGTAGCCGGACGTTACCGTCAGCTGGTTATCTTTATACGGCTGGTATAATCTTCATACGGCTGGTATAATCTTCATACGGCTGGTATAATCTTTGGACGGAACAAGTTAATTCATTGTAGCCGAATTAGGTTTCTGTTGAATCGCTGAGTTCGCTATTCTTTTTCCATATATGCCACTTTCTATGTGCCGTGTCTCTTCAGGATGTGGCCGATCATGGCTCTCCACATTTTCCTGTCTTTTTGCTATATCTCCTAATCCCTCTTCAGCTAGTTACAGAAGCTCGTTAAGTAAGTTATGCGCTGCTTTCATTTGTTCCACCTGCCTTAAATATTTCCTGTGAGTGTCGTATTCTCCAAGCCCTCTTTCCTCATTATATGCCATAGAAAATTAAACTGTTTCTTTCTGATGTTAAGTATAAGTGTCTTTTTTGTTTCCATTTTCTTCTAAACTTTCGCCGTTGCCATGGTATTCTCAGCATCATTCTTATTGAACCACATTTTAAGTCTTTTCTTCATCTGTGAGAAGACTGTCCAGTATTTCCAGTCTTATAGGAGGACCGATATTACACAAGCATTCTTTTCTTTGTTTCTTTGTTTCTAATGATATTTTTCTGTTTCTTAATATTTTGCTGTTCTTTTGGGAGGCATTTTTCGCTATCACAACTGTCACTTCGTAAAACACTTCCTAGATATTTTAATTTTTAGACTTGTTTAACGCCGGTATCTTCAGTTCATAATGCACAAACGAAGCCCGATACACAATAAGAATATATGGTATACTTTTCACTACGTGATAATAGTAGATAATAGAAGGAAGATGACAGCAGTTGTAGTAGACGTAGAAGAGGAATCGAAATATTAAAAAAGATAATAAATAAAAAAAAGATGTAAAATCTTCACGCAGAAAAAAAGTAAAGAAAATTTCATAAAACTAATTGACGAGAAAATAAACAAAGCGGAAGGAAGGAAGGAAGGAAGGAAAGAAAGAAAGCAAGCAAGATGAAAAAAAGGAAGGAACAAAAGAAGGAAGGAAAGAGAGAAGGAAGGAAAAAAGGATGAATGGCTGAATGGAAGGAAGGAAGGAAGGAAGGAAGGAAGACAAGCAAGATGAAAAGAAGGAAGGAAGAGGAAGAAAAGAAGGGAGGAAAGATGGATGGAAGGAAGGAAGGATGGATGGATAGAAGGAAGGATGGAAGAAAGAAAGAAAGAAAGAAAGAAAGAAAGAAAGAAAGAAAGAAAGGTTGAATGGATGAATGGAAGGAAGGAAGGAAGGAAGAAAGGAAGGAAGGATGAATGGATGAATGGAAAGAAGGAAGAAAGAAAGGAAGAAAGAAAGGAAGAAAGAAGGGAGGAAGGATGAATGGATGGTAGGAACGAACGAAAGATTGGAGGAATGAATGAATGAATGAAGTAAGGAAGGAAGAAAGGAATAAAGAATGATAGGAATGAATGAAGGCATGAAGGAAAGATGGAAGGAAATGAACTGAAAAAGAAACTCAGAACAAAAAGGTATCAAAATAAACAAGAAAAAGAACATTTTTCAGAGAAAGCCATGAACTATAAAAGACAAAAGTAAAACGAATGTCAGAAAGGCGACTTGAATTAGAAAAAATGAAAAGAAAAAAAGGAATACAAGAAAGAAGAAAATATTTAAGAAAGTGTGCAATAAAATCCCTCCAAAAAAAAGAACAAGAAATGAATGAATATGAAAAGTAGTATAAATAAGCAAAAAAAAAAAAAAAAAAAAATGACAAGAAAAAAAAAACACAGGAAAACGTAAGCAAGGAATTAAAATAAATAATTATAACAAAAGTCACAAAAAAAAATAAAAATAAAAATAAAAGACGGCCATATTAAATATCATACAGATTTTTATCTTTTTCACTAGAGAGCTACAATACGCCAACCACCACTCATGGAGGTCCATCTGGCGTTTAAAATGCAAAGAGCTATTCCGTGTCATTTTGTCTTTTTCAGAAGATGTTTTTTTTTATGCCTTGGCGTGATTCATATGTCAATACATATAAAATAAGCATATGTACGCAAGCGAAAATACTTGAATATATAAATATATTTACAAAACGGTAAATAATACTCATCAACCAATCAACTAACATTCTTGAAAAAAATTGTGTAGCGCACTTAAATAATTGCGTTCACATAAGAACCTACGGTGCCTGCTTCATGGATCCAGTAACGATGCAACATCATTTTCCTTTTCTTTTAGTTTTACAGCCTGGGCGGTAATTATGGTAGAGTGGTTTGCATTAGAGCTCTCTCACCAGATCTCTTCTTCGTCAAAAGTTGGTCAAGTTATTCTTAAATTCTTAAATATTAGGTTGGTGCAAAAATAATATCGTTTTTTGACGTACAACATCAAAAACCGACATTATTTTTGCACCAACCTAATAATTTCCTCCAGTCTTCCGACACACACCAGAATGGTTTGTATTTTGTTACGCAACGTTCATTATTTTTAGAATAATCTTTTTACATGACAGGATTGTTTCGTTCCACGTTTGATAAACTTGATAAGAATTCCCTACGGAACGTTTATTTGAATACTCACTCTTATTTTAAAAGGATGAAAAATTCAGACCGGCATAACTATTCAAGATGACACTGGATAATTGGTAAAAAAGAATATCTGTAGATTTCTGTCATTCTCAAGAGAATTAGTACTCAGTTGAAAATGGTAACTTCGACCAGAATGCGCCGATTCAATAATTTCTTTTTCTGTAAAACTTTACATTGCATATTTGGTGTCTTCGAAATTGAAAAATATCTAATGAAGTGTAATTTTTTTTTAAATGCAAATGTATGTAGGTTCTTGAGGGATTCTACAGCCGAATGATGAAAAGAAAGCTTTTATTTTTCAACATAATCTCCTTTGTGTAAATCCACTTAAATATAGATCCTATGTATGGAAGATTAAGCAGTGAAAATTACACATGAAAATTCAGCTAACTGAACTTATTGATCAACACTTAATATATTTCTATATATATATATGTGTGTGTACGTTTTTGTTTGTTTGTGCGTGTGTGTAGGTATTATTTAGAAAGAGACGCCTTTCGAAAAACGATAATTTTAACGTATATATATATATATATATATATATATATATATATATATATATATATATATATTTAAGACATTTTTATGTTTAACATTCATTTTTATTCAAAACATTCATAGCGTTACTTCAAAAGAGGGCTCCATAGCAAGAGTAGAGCAATAATTATTTATTATAATAACCGATCCTATTTAAAGAGACTAATTTTTTTTTTAAATAGGATCGATCATAACCATTTTTGTTCCTCACCCGTTGAGGTGTATTGAATCCTCAGATCCTAAACAAGTAGGTTATGAAGTATATTATGATATTTGCTTGGATTTTGGGAGTGGAATCAAGCCGTATTTTTCAGCACCTTCTTTCGATAATAATAATAATAACAACATCGATTATATGCATACATATATTCATATAAATAAATCTATGTACCTTGGTATGTTAATAAGTACGTAGTTTACACCGCAAGTATTTATTTTTAACATAATTTCATTCCCTCTCAATGTACTTCGACCAACACTTCACCGTGGATCCCAAGGATAATAATTATTATTCGCTACGGACTTACTGATTCATCCTCGTAGAAAAGTAGATTATTTAAACATCGAAAGATTATTTTTCTATTAAAAAAAAAAAAAAAAAAAAATTACGACCAATGTCTATTGTGCCGTATGTAAAGTTTAAACATTTTGAAGATAAACTATTTTACTTCTTTATTAATATAGGACTGAAAATCTACACGAAAGTGACACTTATTTCTCTGCATTTTTTCTTTCTATGCCAAAGATTTCTTTTCCTTGAAAGTTGAGTCTAATCGACGCTTGTGATGGTGCCACAGAACTTACAAAATCTTTGTCTCTTTTAGCAACAGGCCATTTCGTTGTAAAAAAATAAATAAATAAAAATATCACGTTTTCATATGTGTCTATATTCAGGCATATCGATTTACGAATCGGTTGAGAGCTTTGAGGCTACAACGTGAGTGAAATTTAATTCCAGATAATTTTAGCGAAAAATGTTGGAAATTTTTAGAAAAAGAAACCCCCACCGCCAACAACATCCCCGCTCCAAAAAAATAAGTAAAATAATAAAACTAAAATTTAAAAAAAAAGATATTTTGGCGTGAGTAATAAAGATGACCCAACTGATAACTTCGTGCTTACCGTCTCAGTTTAGATGTTCTTTATGAAAATTTTAGTTTAATCCATCACTTGTAAGCAGTCTGCGCATAAAACCTATCTTATACAGATTCTGCATGTTAATTTGTACGCAAATAACATCAGCGCATGCGTCGAAAACGACAGCGGATAGAATAAACACTCACACAAACACACATATGTATATAACAAGGTTTGTTAAATTCAAACATAAATGTTATATATATTCGAGCAACAAAGTTTGTTTAGTTTTTTACTGTATTTTTTTCATTTCACCCCAAGCAAGGCAATAAAGCCACTAAGATTCAAATGATTACAGAGTGTAATTATTAGGAAAAAAACATCATTAAATGAATCGATCGTAGTCGGCATCATCGTGTCAATGCGAACGATCCTTAGCAGGGCTACATACAGTTTTCAATTAAGAGATTTCCTTCTCCTAGACTGGTTGCCGTCTAAGGCTATAGAACTCATTCTGTCCTGCTATATACCCATAGTTTAGTGGGGAGGAGAGATAAATTCATACCTTTCCCAAGTGAGTGAATGTTATGAACACAACTGGAAAACGAATTCGGCTCACTGATTCTTCAGTCCGAGCCACAATCCATTACTCTACAGAGCCTCCTACATTATAAGGAAAGATCTTGTTAAAGAACATGAATTAAGAAGACAGTAGATAACGATTGACATTGCATTTAGATTTGTGAAGATCAAAGCTGATTGAAAAGCTTATGGAAGAAAGTTCCATAAGCGAGAAGCGGGAAAGAAAAACTTACATTTCTATCTAGCCATTTCAACTGTAAAATGATGAGACCTAACTGCCAATCTAGTGTTGCAATTAAATTCATAAAGTCTAGGGACCAAAGAGAAAAGCTTATCAGAACAATTACCATGAAAATATTAAATAGAAAGATTTATAAATTTAAGAATATTTTGCTGGATAACCCGACCAAAAATTATGGATAAACTGTCCGGAGTTCATGCCTTAGGTCATTTTATCTTAGAGTTCTTTTGAGTTCATTCAAGAAAAAAATGGAATAAATATCATAAAGAAAAAAATTCTTAGCTTCATCATGGAAATTGTGCACTGACACTTTTAACCGCCAAAAGCTTATTTAAAAACTGGCCAAAGATAATAAAAATGAAACAGATTTTATCGGTTAAATTTACGACAATTATATATCTAATACAATGATATATATATATATATATATATATATATATATATATATATATATATAGGCAGCATATCTTCATTCAAGCATTTTTGGTTGAATAATTTAGACATTATGTCGATATAATAATAATAATAATAATAAAAACATTTTATGTCGATTATAATATATATATATATATATATATATATATATATATATATATATATATATGTATATATATATATATATATATATATATATATATATATATATATATTAAAATCGACATAAAATGTTTTAATTATTATAATAATAATTAAAACATTTTATGTCGATTATAATATATATATATATATATATATATATATATATATATATATATGTCTGTGTGTGTATTTATGTGCGTGTGTATGTGTTTCTTTCTTTCTGGACACAAACACATGCACACACATACATACATATATTTATATATATACTACAGTTCAAAGATTGAACCAGTCCCTGGTAATTTTTTAAATTGGCCCAAAAGTAGTTGTTTTGTACATTAAATAAGATAAAATTATTATACATGGTTAAAAAAAGTGACACATGACTTTTTATTAGAAATTTTATTATTACAAAAAGAAAAAAAAATATGATTAAATTTTGCTGTCCTCTAAATATCATATTGATTACTGCAGGATAATTTTTTTTCTTTGCATTCCTTGCAGAAGTTTCTCATTTTTTCTTCAATGACACTTAGAGCTCTTTTTCAAGTTCATCTCATTGCTAATTGTAGGGGTGGCTTCAAACATTTTATATATATATATATATATATATATATATATATATATATATAGTACAGGTAATAGATACGTTGGTATCTAATCCAGGTGAATCCTAGTAATATAAGACGTTATAACTGATCTACAGAGAGAGCTCAATGGATTTATTAAAACAGAGCATATAAATTATAAAGCAAAAATTCAAAATTACCTCATGTGGGTATAGTCTATTTTAATTTTATTTTAAGGTTGTGCCAGTTTAAAATAGACTATACCCACATGAGGTAATTTTGAATTTTTGTGTATAATATATCTATATATATATATATATATGTGTGTGTGTTATGTGTGTGTGTGTGTATAATACAGGTAATAGATCCGTTGGTATATATATAATCCAGCTGAATCCTAGTAATATCAGATGTTAAAACTGATCTACAGAGAGAGCTCAATGGATTTATTAAAACAGAGCATATATTTTATACAGCAAAAAAATCCAAAATTACATCATGTGTGTATAGTCTATTTTTGCTGTATAATATATATATATATATATAGATAGATAGATAGATAGATAGATAGATAGATAGATAGATTCTCGATATATATTCAAGAAAGAAGGAGACGGGGACCACTCATTAAAGAAAGAAAAAGCATCTTGAATGAGCAAGAAGGATACAGAAAGAAGAATAGGTAAAACTGGTTGAAAAAGACAGAAAGAAAGAACACTGAAAAGGATAGAGAGATTCGTAGAAAAGGAATGATGAAAAGCGTATGGGGTTGATAAAATAAAGTATTGAGGGTGCAAGGAAAAGAAAGACAACGACAATGAAGCTAGCAAATTGCTGGCACCACTTACCCTGACTCTGGCCTCTGTGAGATTGGTCCATGCGGCAATCTCCTCCCGGGTAGCCATATCCGGGTATCTGTTGCGGGCGAACGTTGCCTCAAGTTCTTGGAGTTGCTGACTTGTGAAGTGGGTGCGCTGTCGACGTTGACGCCGTTTCTTCTTGTCGTCATCACAGCCGGAATCATCGAGACCCTTGCATTTACTGGCGTCGTTGGAATCTGTGAGAAAAACAAAAACGACACAACGGAACTCAGTGATCAGAAAATACAATCACGGGAATCATCTTTTGCTTTTGCGATTTGAGTTTAGCTTGTAACAGCAAAATTGTCCAAACCGTGTAACAGCAAAATTGTCCAAACCGTGTAACAGCATGCGACAATTGTCCACCCTCACAAAATGTTTAATATCTAAAAGAAAACAAAAAAAAAAAAACACTAAACTAATTGAGTTTCTTTTTTTCAGGTTTTCAGATAAGACATCTAGCCATCTTGACTCCATTTGTCGTAAGAATCACTGAAAAATCCTTTGAATTATTCAGCTAGAAAGAGAACAGGTTAAAATCGTTTTGTGTCAGTCTCACTATATTTTCCCAACTGAGCAATGGTGAGAGGAAAAAAATCATTCAGGCCTTCAGTAATGGTACGAACATTCATTACTCTGGCTTCCATCTTCAAAGTCCATTCAAGCACCATCAAGAGAACGGTGAATAAGTTTAAAAAAGAGGGAACAGTAGAGAGGAAATCTGGATCAGGAGGTCACAACAGGAAGAGGGATCATTATTTCAACTTAGAGCTAAATACATTGTTATTGTTCAAAGTAAAGTTCAATAATGTTATAAAAACCTCGGAGAATTCCAGTAAAATATCTTTAATCATTTCTAAGTTACAACAGTTCAAAGCTTAATCTAACAATTTAGACAATTTTGCTGTTACACCCGATACATTCTCTCTCTTTCTATCTCTCTCTCTCCACATGCACATGCACATTTCGTTGTTATTTAGTATGCATGGTTTATTTTTCACAAAAAGAACACAAGAGGCACCCAATGAGGATTTTAAATCAGTAGTAAGTAAATGATAAGCGAGACCAAGTTGCTACCCACAATACCAAGACGTGGAGTCAATACCACTATTAATGCTAATAAATTCAGATATTACTATTGAGAACAGAGCCGCAATATTTTCCAATATAAGCGATAGATACATAAACAGAAAGAAAGATCAGAATAGACTTAGATAACTAGCTTGTTAAATGGATAAACACACACATACACACACAAATACAGAGAGAGAGAGAGAGAGAGAAAGAGAGGAAGTGAGGGATTGAGGAAGAGGCTTAGGACAGAGATAGATAGATACATAGATACATCCCAATAATCCCATATATTTTCTATCTATCTATCTATCTATCTATCTATTATAACAGCATGCTTAATTCCTTATTTCTCCTCGCATCTCTATCACATCTTTGTCTTTTTTCTTTCTGTCTTTCTCAGTCTCTCTCTTTCTTTCTCTCTCTCTCTTCATATATATATATACTTATATATATACACACATATATATATATAGTGTCTATCTATCTATCTATCTATCTATCTATCTATCAGTATTCATTTCTCTCTGTCTCTGTCAGTCTATTCATATCTATCTATCTATTAATATATATATATATATATATATATATATATATATATATATATATATATATATATATATATATATATATTATAACATCATGTTTAATTCCTTATTTCTCCTCGCATCTCTCTCTCTCTATATATATATATATAATGTTTTTGACGAATGTTTATGTTTGGTAAAATATTTATCAGGATTTCATTGAAGTATTTTCAACGTAAATAATTGTTCTTTTAATTATGGTGACATTTGTAAAATCAGAGTTATACTCAGTATTGTTTACATATACATTTCACAAATGCCACCATAATTAAAAAACATAATTCTTTAGGCCGAAAATATTTCAACAGACATTTTGTGTAGTTTACTTTTATTGATCGGCATTTTCAGTTTACCGAAAAAGGAGGAAATTTAATGAGAATTTTTCCAAAGTTCATTTCGGAAAAAATATAGTCCAGACTTTTGACTTTCATTATCAGGATTGGTCGAAACTACGCTGATGATGACTTAAGAAAGACGGAAGCTTGGAGCATATTTCTTAAGAATAGAAATTTGGATTATTTGTAAATTGGAAAAGTCGATTAATAAAATTAAAAAAAAAAAATTTTTTAAAGTATCCAATATTTAGAATATTTTAATCGAAAAATTTATTTACTTAATATCCGTATTTGAATTATTCTTAAATATATTGAAATTAAAAATCACTCAAATACGGATATTAATTTACAGTAAATAAATTTTTCAATATATATATATATATATATATATATATATATATATATATATATATATATATATATATATATTATGATAATAATAATAATAATAATAATAATAATAATTATTATTATTATTATTATTATTATATATATATATTATAATAATAATAATAATAATAATAATTATTATTATTATTATTACGCAGTTAGAATATAGTTTAATATAGAGAAAACTCAATATGAATGAAGTTGTTACTCTCTCTCACATGCCACCATATAAGAAGCAGAAACATGTACTAACAACGAAAATGACCTCACCCCTTAAAGAAAATGACTGAAGTAAAAAGCGAATGTGCACAGGATAATAATTACTACCGAAAATATCAGAGGACACAAGAAAAAGTGAATAAATTACTTAGGAAATTTTCCTTATCCGTCATATTCAACAAAAACATATTTGGTATTGGTAATTCTAATATAAGCCGCTTCCCTCTATGGAAACATTCGGTATTCATTGTTCAAGAAGCCGGTGCTAATGTTGGTTGAAATATATAAGACATTTCTATTGAAACTGCTTTTCAGGTAAACATATTTCTCAAGTCGACTGTTAACTATTTCCAGGATTGATAGGTGTGTAGTGTGTGTGTGTGAGGGGGGGGCTGTTCCCTCCTTTGTTCGAAGTAGTGTGAAACGTCAACATCTTGTTTATATCTTTATTTCCTCATCAATTTACATGACCGATCCATTTTAGTTTAATTGCTCGTGTTGAAGGTAATCAAGTGATGTGCTTTCTGTTATTCCGTACAGTTATTTGTTTGGGATTATGAGGCAAAACGTCTCCGAGGTTCGAAGGAAAATTGTCCTCTCAAAGACCTAACTGTATTCAGTATAAAAGAAGGATTACTGCCCAAATGCAGAATACATACATACATACATACATAGATACATATATATATATATATATATATATATATATATATATATATATATATATATATATATATATATATTATTATTATTATTATTATAATTATTATTATTATTATTATTATTATTATTATTATTATTATTATTTCCAAAAGTAAATAAACAAATGCACGTGGTTGGGGGTAATAGAAAGGAATGGGACCCAACTTCGTGCGTTTGTCTATTTATTTTTGAATATAATAATGTAGCGTTAATGGTCAGAGGTGAATCAGACCAGGAAACAGTAGTATTAAAAAGTGTTCAATACACGTGTAATAATTTATTTTTCTTTTTTTTAATAAAAAAAGCCTTAGGTGGTCATTTGCTAAAAATTCCCAGAGGATACCGTAAAGTTGAAACCAAGGTAGCGTATTCAAATGATCTCCTGATTTTTAAAATGAAAAGCTATAAATGGTATTTTTACTCATGTTTTTTTTATTACACGTGTATTGAGCACTTTTTAATACTACTGTTTCCTGGTCTGATTCAACCCTGACCATTAACCTTTTATATATATATATATATATATATATACATATATATATATATATATATATATATATATATATATATATATATATATATATATATATATATATATTAAGAAATGGACAAAGTCCGACAATTTATTTATTAAAGACATTTTAAAAAGAACGTTAAACATAAAAAAAAATGTCTGTAATAAATAAATATATATATATATATATATATATATATATAGATAGATAGATAGATAGATAGATAGATAGATAGATAGATATAATCGTATGTATATATAGTCGTATGTATATGAGTTTGTTACAAATTTATATTTGTAACAAACTCATATACATACGACTGAATATGTTAGCTTTATCTCTGATATTTTGCACTTTCCAATAAGTACCGCGCTTATATATATATACAAATTATATTATATATATATATATATATATATATATATATATATATATATATGTGTGTGTGTGTGTGTGTGTGTGCGCGCGCTCGCGTGTGTGTGTGTGTGTGTGTATCTATCTATCTTTCTATCTATCTATATATATATATGTGTGTGTGTGTGCTTTCGCACTTTCACATATTCACAAATAAGCATCCGGAAGAGGATGAGGTTACATTAATTACTTATTACAGTCATAAAAATGAGGCCCAATGAAAAAGTTGAGGAGCAAAAAGATCACAACGGAATGAAAGCAGTTTTTATTGAAAGGAACTTAAAAGAAATGAAAAATTCAAATAATATTTACTTTTTAGATACCGATGATGAAGTTATGATATCAAGTTTTACCCATATCTTTTGTATATGCCGGCATGCAAGTACACGCGTAGAAAACATCCACTTAAACGCATACACTCCCGCAAGAAACATATACACTTAGGCACGTGTTTGCGTTTATGTGTGTGTGTGCGTGTGTGTGTGTGTGAGAGAGAGAGATAGAGTGTTTGTTGAAAAGTTCATGACCCATTACTTTTTCTAAGTCAATCTTCTCATGTTTTTCATTTGAAATACTTATATATATATATATATATATATATTCGTAAGTATACCAATAAAACCACAGCTAAATGGCGAATAAAGCATTTATTTTGAACGACAAATATTACTTTCTTGAGAAAACATCCTTTCTTGTTAAGGGACTTAACCCAGCGTTTCTCCATAGATCACAGAGCGAACATGAGGAAGTGAAATATTTGGATTAAAGTTATTAAAGTTAAGCTAATAGCCGTTTTAGGTTACTGTACACACACACACACACACACACACACACACACACATATATTATAAAATTACATATGTATATGTATGTATAATTTTAAATAACTAATGTGTTTCTATTCATTAAAACGATATATTTTATTACATTAAATGCTATTTTTAGTGGATATCTATATTTGAGTAAAATCTTTCTTTAAGGTAAATGGAACGTCTACTCAAATATTGTTATCCAGCAAAATTAACGTTCAAAGTATATATATATATATATATATATATATATATAT
>OZ010587.1:70553713-70601213 GCA_963932145.1 Acanthosepion lycidas | reverse complement strand
AGACTAGTTGCCACGGTGGAGTAATGAGTAGTGGCTTGGATTGAGGAATCGGAGTGCCGAGTTCGAATTCCAGTCGAACCCATTACATTCACTTACGTGCTAATACCCTTGGGAAAGGTGAGAATCTTCTTCTCTCTCCAGCTATGGATAAATAGCAAGACAGACTGGAATATATATATATATATATATATAGAGTCTGAAGGTGTGCTATATTTATGGGATAAAGTGCTTAATATCAGAGATAGAGCGTGCGTAAAAATAAAAGTGAACATTGAAGTTAACACTTAGAGGCGACAGGCTTTTTCATGCTAGACGCAATCGTCAGGCTAGACGCAATTGTCAGACTAGACGCAATCGTGGCCTGACGATCGCGTCTAGCATGAAACAGCCTGTCGCCTCTAAGTATAGACTTATATACATATATCAGTACATATATATATATATATATATATATATATATATATATCAGTACACACGCACACGTACGTATATATATATATATATATATATATATATATATATATATATATATATATATATATATCAGTACACACGCACACGTATATATATATATATATATATATATATATATATATATATATCAGTACCCCAACCGATATACACCTTAGACAATTTCAGAAAGGCATTACAGTTAGGCATTTTAGGCATATCGGTTGCTTTTTAGGCATGTCGGACATTGTTGGGTTATTTCATGGCGAATTCTGTATGTGAGCGCCCAGTAAGTCTCGAATTTAGAGGATGCGGCAAGTAAATTTATGTTGCATATTAATATATTGTTATTACAGTTTTATTGTTTTATTAATGGTATTTGTTTTTTTATGTTTCAGACCGCAAATAGTGTTTTTCTGTTTCAGATCTCATGTAAAGAATTACTTGGAGCTATGCCCTTACATTAGATGGCAATGACGATTCAACAAGAAAAGGAACAAAAGTGTATCTCAGTTTCTTGAAACAATGTCATATGTTCAAAACACTTTGAAATCACACAGCTAAATATCGAATACAAGCTCCGACACGTCAGTCGATTCTAATGGCTTTTTATATGCCCGGTATAATTCTATCTATCTATCTATCTATCTATCTATCTATCTATCTATCTATCTATCTATCTATCTATCTCAGACTGTTCCTATCTATCTATCTCAGACTGTTCCTATCTATCTATCTATCTATCTATCTCAGACTGTTCCTATCTATCTATCTATCTATCTCAGACTGTTCCTATCTATCTATCTATCTATCTATCTATCTATCTATCTATCTATCTATCTATCTATCTCAGACTGTTCCTATCTATCTATCTATCTATTAGGTTGGTGCAAAAATAATGATCTAATAATGTCGTTTTTTGACCTTAAAAAATACGTCAAAAAACGACATTATTACGTCATTATTTTTGCACCAACCTAATATCTATTTCTTTGAGGGAGTGGAAATATAGGAATGTGGGTGTGTCTACGAAAATGCGTTTATTTATGTAAACAATATTTCAGCTAAAATTCTTTTTTGATCTTTACCGAAATATGGTATGGGTTTATCTCTGTAAATCTAAATGTCTGTAAATCTCAATCCGAGAGAAAATAAGTTCATATTTTTTCGTTTATCTATGTCACGACGGGATATCTTCATGTTTCTGCGTTAAACTTAAATGTTCATTAAAATAAGTTTGTATGAATCAATAAACATGCTTTTACAAAAATTTTGGTGGTCACTCCAAAAGTAATGTTCCCCTTTTTATCATGCTGGGCCACGATGTCAGAAGCGTACGTTTATGGCATAGTAGGAGGAGGTTGAACGTTCCCGTCTATAACCCATAATTATTTCGGTCTTGTTACAAATAGCAGTCTGGTAAAGTGGCCCCTGAATTGAAAATGCCTGCGAAGCAGAGGTATTTTATTGAATTGAATGCTTCCAAGAAAGAAAAAAAAAGTTGCGCTTATAAATATTTATCGACGCTTGCTGGACGTTTACGTGGACCAAACAATCGATATAAGCACAGTTAGGTGATGGATAATGCAGAATAAAGGCGTATTTTTGTTGAAAATTTATAGCTAATGGTGGTGACTATATAAATGAAAACTTTTTCAATGCGACGACATTATTCGATTCGTTATATATTGTTATTTTTGTGTGTGGGAATAAGTAGGATGTATTAATTTCCCCCACTCTTTCTCTCCCTCTCTCTTCTTCACCCTCTCTCTCGCTCTCATATATATATATATATATATATATATATATATATATGTATATATATATATATATATATATATATATATATATATGTATGTATATATATATATATATATATATATATATGTATGTATGTATGTATTTATGTATGTATATGGTACTGCCATGGCCCGGATTTTTTCAAATATCTCCTTTCCTAAAACAAATACATGACTAACTGTTCGTTCCAAATGTTTCCTGTATGGTATCAGTTAATTTCACAATTACTTTCAAATTCTTTCTCGTATGTCTTCATAACTTAAACAAAAAAGAAACACCAAACGTAATTAACATTCATTTAGATTAAATTAAGGATAATTTATTTAATTTAAAAATGTATCGTTTGTAAATTAGAAATACGAATCGTAAATGAAATAGTTTTATAGGCAGGGTCGGTCCATAGTCTCGTGCCTCCTATAACACGCCCCCACACTTTAGTATATCTCAACTTACATACGGTAGGATTCATATAAAATACAAAATTTATTGTAATCTAATTTTGTATAATAATGGATCTTTCAATATTTGAACAATTCAACTAGAAAAAATGAAAATAAATACACAATGTATCTAAATACAAAATAGAGACATGCCGTAATAGATCATTCCATCAACAATGTTTTGCGGCAATTTTGAACATCAGCTTGATATTTATCTTGTTAAAAAGTTGAATAATTTGAACGCATTCAACATTATGGATGAAAAATAGTGAATTTCCTATAGTGTTCTTTGAGAGTCGGCACGATCAAAACAAATATTCACGGATTTGGCCACACAAACACAAAAAAAAAAAAAAAAAAAATTCAAAATCTGCGAAAATATTTCATTCTTTTAATAGTTGCGTGTATTTCAATTTGTAGCGTATATAAATATAGTTAGAAAAATAAACAACAAATGTTGATAATATAGTGTGTATCATGGAGTTCCTAATCACATTTGAATGTCGCGGGATTCGAGGATATTACGCACCGGCCCTGCTTACAGGAAACGTGTTTTCCAGGTGATATGTACAGTTCAAATCTCGATTATATTCTGGTAATTACGATCTTGAAACTAAGCTAAATAAATAAATATTAGGTTGGTGCAAAAATAATGAGGTAACAATGTCGTTTTTTGACGTTAAAAATATGTCAAAAAACGACATTATTACGTCATTATTTTTGCACCAACCTTAATAAATTCGTCTCTGCACAAAGGACGAAGTAGCAGCTCATTATTTTTTACCGGCACTCACAGTCGATGTTTGAGATCAACTATATCACCCAGCCGGTGTTAATTTGTTCTTGGGTGGCATTAAGCCTTAAATAATTAAATGCATATAAATTGTAAATTGAATTAAAAATGTATAATAATGTTAATTAATTATATATGCCATCAGAAATATGTTCAGATTATGTTGTAATTGATGACCTATGTTTGCAATCGATTGCACAGTTCTTAGTGGATCACTCTTTCTACCCACACATGTATATTTTGCATTTCCTCTGAAACAACTGACATCAGGAATAATATATACATATATGTGCGTGAGGGTGGGTGTGTATTTATATATGCATGTTTGTATTTCATGTACCTACATATATATATGTGTGTGTGTGTGTGTGTGTGTGCATATATGTGCACATTAAAGTACCTATCAGTGTGTGTATATGTGTGTATGTGGGTGTATCTGATTGCATATGGTTGTGTATATGTTAAGTATTTATGTATATGTACATATATGTATTTATATATATATATGTGTGTATGTATGAGGATATTTTAATTAACTGTGTCTATATCTATCTATCTATCTATCTATATATATATATATATATATATATATATATATTAAGTGTTTATATATAAATGTATATATATTAAGTGGTTACATATATATATTACGTGTTTACATATATATATATATATATATATATATATATATATATATATATATATATATATATATATATATATATATTAAGAAATATACATAATATCTTACATTAATTGCACAATTCTGAGTTTCATGTCGAAGCAATTTTCAAGTGCTGGAATTATATTTATTTTTAGTTATATTTTGTGTCAACACCGTTTTATATATATATATATATATATACACAAGTATAAGATTGGTTTATACGGAATAAATTGTGATTTTATAACATATTTTTGATTTAATTCTAAATAAATAATTATATATATATATATATATATATATATATATATATATACGCGTGTGTGTATACTTGAGCATGTGTATACATATTGTTGATTACTTTTTATTTACTTTATTAATTACGCACACTTACACACTGACACATACACACACTGACACACACACACACACACATATATATATATATATATATATATATATATATATATATATATATATATATATTTCCTCAAAAAATACCCTTTTCACTATTGCAGTTTCACCACCTTTGCTGTTTTAACATAAAAAGCTAGAAATTTTATAAAAGTAACAAAAATATTTTTCTTCCTGTATATATATATATATATATATATATATATATATATATATATATGTATGTATATACAGAATCATATTTTTAGAATGCACTCAATACCGAGGATAGAGCATTTGTAGATAGAAAGTTTTGAATATTCTGATGATCACTTGAAACGTGAAGCTACCAGTCACTTCGAAGTTCTGATTTCTATATCAACGCTTTGATGTATATTTATTAGGTTGATGCAAAAATGATGAAGTAATAATGTCGTTTTTTGACGTTAAAAAATACGTCAAAAAACGATATTATTACGTCATTATTTTTGCACCAACTTAATAGATTGGTAGCAAAAACAAAAAGAAAAAAAATACATACATTTTTCCCCTAGTATATCTACAGTGAAGTAATAACAACTAAATTGAGGAAAATATTTTTCGTGGAATTTTTTTTTTAAAACGTATAAATCTATTTTTTCTTGTTAGTGCATTAATAACGAACGAGAAATTATAGTCTTACACAAAACGGTTACAAACGATAGTTTTTACTTTGAAAGATGAATCAGTATAAAGTAAAAGACGTAAATCCTACTTTCCCTACGATAAACAAATTTTCTTTTACGTTAGAATATTCATAGCCCGAATGAACTATGTTTAGGAAAAGAGATTAGTCTTGTATTGTGAACATACATACAAACTCGTCTCAATTTTATATAGAGAGAAATTTTTAAAACAGGTTTCTCCTAAACTCTTTATATATATATATATATATATATACATATATATATATATATATATATATATATATATATATATATATATGGATGTATATGTGTGTGTGTGTGTGTTTACTTTAGAGTGCTCGTTTAGGGAGAGCTGTCCAAAGGAGACTCAGTGTGTAATAAAGAGAGAACATGTGTGAAGGCTGACGTGTCCTTTGTTAAAAAATATTGATAAGCACATGTACGTGTTTGTTTACATGAGTCTGTGTGCACTTCGATGTTGGGGCGCGTCTTTATCGACTTAGAATATCGACCTTTATGCCAAATTGTTTTCTCTTTGCCTGTTTCTACCCCCACACTTCCACACACTTTTCCCTACTTTCTTTCTTTATTTATTTCTTTTCGCCCTATTCGGCTTTTCTTTACCCCATAACATAAAGCTCGTGTTAGCGTAATGGCCAACCGCCTCTGAAAAATAGATTTTGCCAATCGGGTTCAAACTGCGGTTGTAAATGCCAGACAATTCAAATACTTCGGTGTATGGATCAATTATAATAAATTTAGTATAGGAGATTTAAAAAAACAAACAAACAAACCCTAGAATAGGTTTTTAAAGGGATAGTTTCCCCCAACACCGCAAGTTACTACAAAACGAAAATATTAACTAAGAATTATGTTCTTAGATAGCCTCGTAAGATATGATGCATCGTGTCAAACTCGTTCAAATACAAGTTTACATTGAAACAGCAATAGGACAGTGAGTGGCTTGCGTCATTTCGACTGGGGGATAGGGGTTGTATAGTGGAAGATAAATAAGTATCGACAAAGCCAAATGGGCGCCTTTGAACTCTATCAAGCCTGGAAAATGAAGATTGGATAGCTCCAGCCCAGATATTGCTGCAGTCCTCCATTTTGGGGCTGACTCTTGTAAAGACAGAGCCTGACAGGGGAGAGTCTGTTACTAACTGGAACGGTACAAGAAACCGACCATAATCTTGTCGCTGACATACGGCGATAAAAGTTAATGGAATATAATAGACTACTATTTAATAGGCAATTCCCACATTCTTTAATTTATAAATTGATATGGCACCAGTAATTAAAAGCCTACTATAACTACTACTGACCTTCCAAGACAGAAAAGTTATGTCTGAAGCTAGTAAGGGACGGAGTTGGGGATAAAATTGTCATATTAAAATCTCTAACAGATTTTAAAACGATCAGGGAAGACCGATTTCCCTAAAGACAGAATTTCGAACGAGGGTTGTCAGGACGTAAGTGATTGACTCATTCGATTTCTAAGGCGTATCAACTTATTTGCAGGTTATTTAAAGCCAGAAAATATTTTTAGATTGTAAGAATTTTTGTAATTTGTCGGCAATATTTGTTCTTTGTAAATCAGCGTAATTGAGTGTCTTACGTCTCAAAGACAGGAAATTCACCGAAATTGGTTAAAAGAATTAAAGATCTGTCATGTTTTCATAATAGTAAGGTTACAATGAAGGTCTAACTATTGTATGAATTATGTCTTTAAAAAAAAAATGGCAACATTTCCTACGCAGTGAGGTTACTATTTCATATTCCTACATTTGTTGACACAAAGTATCGAATTTGAAAAGTCAAACAATTCGAGGAAAATAAAACAGTACAAAATAAAAAAAAATACAAAATAAGTAAGCACACCCGACATATACATATATTTATTAGGTTGGTAATAATAATGACGTAATAATGTCGTTTTTGACGTTAAAAAATATGTCAAAAAACGACATTATTACGTCATTATTATTACCAACCTAATAAATATATAAAGTATATATTGGTAGTTGTAATTTTAAATCACAAAATATTACAATAATTTATGTGCATACGACATGGAGATTTTAATGGATAATATAATAAAAAATACATAGAGAAGGCTGTATTGCGGGTCATATTATCCTCGAGGATGGAATTTATTGCATGTTTTTAGCCTCAGAAATACAGTGTCGTATTATACTAAAGTTGTATTATACACAAGAAAATATGGTAACATTTTTTATGCTTCCATTATTACCATTATTGTTATTATTGAAAAATCAAGCAAGTACAATTTAAATATCTAGGAAGTGTTTTAACAGAGGACGGAAAGTGCAACCCCTGAAATCCAAAGGTGCATTGGGATAGCCGAAGATGCCCTCCAAAAGCTAAGCAGAGTATTAAGAAACATAAAAAAAAATCGTTATAAACAAACGAAAGAGTACTGAACTGCTACATCATATCAGTCCTCCTATATAGCAAAGAATGCTGGACAATCCCCAAACATATGAAGAAGAGACTTGAAGCAACAGAAATGTGGTTCTACAGAAGGATGCTGAGGATACTATGGACCGAATATTTGAGCAACGACGAAGTTTTAGAGAAAATGGAAACACAAAATACACTTATACAGTTGGAATTTCTAGGAAATCAGGAAAGAGGACTTGGAAAATCTGATACCCACAGGACAGATTGAAGGGAAGAGGGATAGCGGAAAACAATGCATAACTTATTTAGTAAGCTTGAGTAAATGGATGACAGGTCAGGGTTTAGGAGAAATAACAAAAATTAACATCAAATTAATTAAGAGCTACAAAGGAGAGGAAATCGTGGAGAGCCAGGATCGCCTACGTCCTGAAGAGACACTACACATAGAGGAAGAAGAATTAAGCCCAGCTGAAGGCCTTGGGCGTGTAGTAAAGCTGTTCAGCGTTGTTTACTGATGCACTAAGTCACCTCTGAACCCTTCAGTCCCACTGTATCTTATGACAGCACTTTTGTATTATCTTCGCTTGCAGACGCACGTGTGCATGAGTGCCAATGTTTACGCTTCGATTATTTCCTGAGCATGTGCAAATATCTGTGTCCAAGAGGATGTACAACAGGTCGGGCTCAAGTACCGTTATCACTGTTTAAACACACACACACACACATATAAACACACAGATAATATAATGTATTACACACATACCCATATTAAACACACACACACACACACATACCCATATTAAACACACACACACACACACACATACCCATATTAAACACACACACACACACATACCCATATTAAACACACACACACACACACACACACACATATATATATATATATATATATATATATATATATTAAAATAAATACAGAGATTTATAATCCGGTGTTCCTATTAATTATTTTATTTTTAAAATTTAGTGCTTAATACAATTAAGCATAAACATATATATATATATATATATATATATATATATATATATTACAATTGTGTATTTCGTCAGCAGTCCCTCTTTTATGCAAGTCTCAATAAATACGACTAATGAGGTATTGCGATTAAGCTTTTTATTTAATTTTTGTGTTCGTATAACTGATCTGTTTTCGGGACATAAGGGGAGTGAAAGGGATACAACTATACACACACACACACACACATATATATATATATATATATATATATATATATATATATAGTATATGCCCACACACACAATACATAATAATTACATTACAAATATTAATAAATATTTTTACTTTTGTTTATAAATACAAGTTGCAAAATAAAATCTCTATATTTTTTTCGATAATGTCCCTGTAGGCCCGAAATGCTTTGATAAAGATAAGTTTTCCCTTTGCCTATATATATATATATATATATATATATATATATATATATATATATATATATATATATATATAATGATAGTGAAAGAGGAAAATATATATATATATATATATATATATATATAAAGACAGAGAGGGAGGGGATATATACATATAAAAATGCCAGGATATAGGCAAGTAAATTTTGTTTCGCACAATGACAACACCCAGTTCTTGATAATGACTGAGACGGTCGAAATATTTGAAAAAAAACCTGCAAATTCCGACATTTTTCTACAATTTTGGTTTTAATGCCTAAGATCGTGTTCGAAAAGTCGAAAAGTGTCATAAAAATATTAAACAGACCTTGTCGATTAAATTTAAGCCTTTCTGTATGAATTCTTACTGCCTTGAATACCTTTCGCAAAGTATAAGTTTGATAATTGATTCGATTCTTTTTTCAATTACTCTAAAAGCTTTTTTACAGTTTTTTTTATCAGTTCTCTATCAAGTTATATCCCATGCTAATTCTGGGGATGGCTTCAAACTTTTGAACTGCAGTGTGTGTGTGTGTCTCTCTCTCTCTCTCTCTCTATATATATATATATATATATATATATATATATATATATATATATATATATATATATATATAGTTAATTTATGAAGAACTTGTTAATCCGTATGGGCAATCCCAAGGAAGATGAAATCCTGAGAGCTCAATGTAAATCCAGAGCTAATATTTAAAAGAAAAACAGACCACTTTAAGGTACCATTATAATAATTTATTTCACTTTTATCCGGCGCCCTTTAAAAGGACTCTGGTGAAATAAATTACTATAATGATACCTTAAAGTGGTCTGTTTTTCTTTTAAATATTTATATATATATATATATATATATATATATATATATATATATATATAGAGAGAGAGAGAGAGAGGGAGAGATAGAGAGAGACATATGTATATATATATATATATATATATATATATATGTATCACATCGTTTATATATATATATATATATATATATATATATAGTAAAAAATGGACAAAAGTCCATAAAAACAAATGTCCGTTAATCTTTCATTTTTGAGTTAAGTTTAAATTTATGGTAGATGCTGTTAAATGTACAATCGGTCGCGCTCGATGCATACTTTGTGGTGCCACGGATCCCGTTTCAGTAACGCGACGATAAACACCAACCAAATTTGGATGACTCGGCTGCCGTCAATCTGATACAGCCGTGCAGCCTCGCGTCCACTACCATTCGTGTGGCCGTTATATGAAAAAAAATCATATCTTCCTGCTCACGATACGAATATTCTAACATTGTTAAATGTAGCACTTCTCAATTAACTCACTACTTCATGTATTAAACGTTGAAGAGAGACTAGCAACAGATGTATACGAATGACAAATGTAACCTAGTCTATATGGCAACACAACACCATCTACCGTAAAATTTCTTTAAACTTGATAACTCGCAAACGAAGGATTTGCCGACATATGTTTATTTGGACTTTTGTACCCAATATTTGTAAAAGTATTTTTGATACTCTCTCTCTCTCTCTCTCTCTCTTTATATATATATATATATATATATATATATATATATATATATATATATATATATAATAAGTAAATCCATACATATATTTCCATGCTAATAATATTTATTCATGACATATTGTGAGCTTATATTGTGTTAGGCATAAATGTAAATATCATTTTATCTATGGAACCATTAGATCTTTTCTTTGTATTCTTTGCCATTTTCTGTTTTCTGTTTCTTGTTTGGTTACCAGTTCCCGCTGCCACCCAATGAATCCGGAAAAGAGAATCCAATTTATCAACAATCATGAGTTATTAAGAAGAAAAACAACAACGTATAAACTAAGACCGATATCAAATTGCGAAGATAAAAAATAAAAATAAATGATTTTTATGAATGTTAGAATGATAAAGTTCGAAGTATACCGAACATTTCGTTATCAGAATTCGATATGCTTCGATGAATTTATTGAGATATAATCATAGATCGGTGCAGTAGATAAGACTTTTGCTACGGAAACATTTGCACAATAAAACACCATATATTTGAAAGTGCAAAGCCAATGAAAGAACACACACACACACACACACACACACACACACACACACATATATATATATATATATATATATATATATATATATATGTATATATATATATATATATATATATATATATATATAAAGGGTGTTCCTATAACTTGGACGTATTTTAAATGTGAATTAAGTTTAAAATCGGTCCAAGTTATGGGAACACCTATATATATATATATATATATATATATATATATATATATATAGACTGTTTCATGCTGGACGCAATCGTCAGGCGGCTTGACGACTGCGTCCATCATGAAAGTCTGTCGCCCCTGTGTGTTGACTTCAATGTCCACTTTTATATTTACATACGCTCTATCTCTGATATTGAGCACTTTATCCCATAAATATAACACAACTTAAAACTATATATATATATATATATATGAGAAAGAACAGATGGTGTAAAATTACACTATTCGTTGTTTGATTTTTAATCTTTCCATGGTTGGAATTGCCAAAGACTTCAGTTATTTTTTCGATAGAACATATTTAAAATATTCTTGTATTATTTTCCTGTTATTTAAGTGACTTAAAACATATAATTGTTCATTTTATGGTGAAAGTTGGCAAAATTGTACATCTCCATTGTCAAATAACAAACGCAAAAGCATGAGTAATGCTTTTTTAGGAGCTGCAACTGGGGTCTTAAAAGTGACTTATGCTAAATCTGGGGGCATCATCACAGTTTTGTTTTTAGCAAATGTTTTAAAGTTTATATTTTAAGTCTTGTTACGCATATTTTATACAGTATTTTCAATGGATTTATCGATCTTTGTGTAATTAAAACGGTTATTGTACGCATGAAAGAAAATTTACGCTAAGTATATGGTCACCAATGCTATTTTTAAAAACTGTTTTTAAAAGGGTGTGAAATGTTTCTAAAGTGTTTAGGAGGAAAGTTTAAGGCATATGGGGTTTTATCAATCAAAATAAGTACTTATAAGCACTTTTAGGAGGGTTACAAGTATTCGCGGTTTTGGTCTCTAGCCCCCACGAATACGGGGGATTCACTGTATAATAAAATATAGTTTTAAGGTATGCTATATGTATGGGTTAAAGTGCTCAATGTCAGGGATAGAGCGTATGTAAACATAAAAGTGAACATTGAAGTCAACACCCAGAGGCGACAGTCTGTTTCATTCGCCTCTGGGTGTTGATTTCATTGTCCATTATATATATATTAGGTTGGTGCAAAAATTATGTCGTTTTCTGACATATGTTAATATGTGAGAAAACGACATTGTTTTTGCACCAACCTAATATATATATATATATATATATATATATATATATATATATATGGAGAGAGAGAGATAGAGAGGGAGGGAGAGAGAGAGGTAATGGAAAGAAAAAAAGGTGGTGGAAAGATGAATGCGGTGGAGATATAGATAGTGTTGATGGAAATATATATATATATATATATATATATATATATATATATATATGGAGAGGGAGATGGTGGAAAGAGAAAGAGAAAAGGTAGTAGAAAGAAGTACGTGTTGGAAAGAGAGAGAGAGAGAGAGAGGGAGTGATCGAAAGAGAAACAGTGACAGTGTTAATATATAGGGAGAGGTGATAGGAAGAAGTAAAAAATGGGGATATTTCGTCGCTTTGTGTAATTTTACTGTTTTTTCATTTCCACACTGGATTTCCTTTCCATTATGGCAATGTCAATAACGGAAGCTTTTACATTCCACAAATGTCAAATATCAAGAAATTCTCTTTTGGTGAAATCGGAAGATGAAACATTATAAAAATTCCGAGCAATGTATGGAAGGCCAAAATCATACTTCAAAAGTTGTACTTATAAACTGGCAAGACTTATGAACAAACATCCACTATATAAACATATTTCCTTTGTCCAGTACAGGTTTAAATACATGGGTTTAGAAGAGAAACAGAAGTAGAAAGATTGTGTTGTGCCAATGAAGCAATGAAATCCTGGTTTAAACCACGTCTTGTGTTTATAAATATTTTTAAAAAAATATATGTTTGATTAAACGGTTGTCTAATAAAAAATAGTGTACTCACGAATATTGAAAAATCATTAAATGTTTAAAACACACACACAGATAAAAACACACAGAGAAATCTTAATAAACCGTTCACTCACCAGTAATTTACAATCGCCTGATGAGATGCATTGATATGCATTGAAACACGATTTCAATTGTGTAGTGAGTTTGACATGTTTTCGGTTTAATATCCTAAGATAAATAATATTGCTTTACATTGTATTAAACCCACTTTTAAATTAAATGTTACGAACGTTGGATTTGTTCATTATTCGTCCTCATCTTACCTGTATATATATATATATATATATATATATATATATATATATATATATATATGTGTGTGTGTGTGTGTGTGTGTGTGTGAAAATTCGATTATTCGTTTTCGAGCACACCTGTCTGCCAGGGTGGCTAGCAAACCTTGGTTACAGTTTCTGGAAGAGCACGCGTTTGAACAACGCCAGTACACTCACACTTTCTGTCACGATGGCTTGGGACTTTGTGACAGCACAAGTATCGACGGCTTCCGAACGGTTCTGTCTACCCCTCATGTTGTATCGTATTCAGGCACTTTTCAAACATGTCGCGCACTCTAGTCCATATTATATATACAGGCCGCTATAATCCAAATCCATGCCGATATAGTATAGAACCAAACCGATATAATCAAAAAGTCACTTCCCTGACAAAGCCACCCTGGCAGACAGGTATGCTCAAAAACGAATAATCTGCCATTAATCAATGAAAGGGCTATATTAAATATCCCTTTTATTACTAGACGGTAATCCTATTGATATACGTGTAAACATTCCATAATAAAAATTCCTCGCCAGCTTCTGCTTTGTCAACGCATTTAATTCAGTTGTGAATATTAATTATAGTCCGAGCATTATACAATGAAAATCACAAATCGTAGCTAATGTAGTTGGTTGCTTTTCTTTAGAGGCATATCAACACCTTTATGGGTTATTTAAGGCCGAAACCTAAATATTTTACACTCATCTTTTGGAGGTTATAATGTTATTAGTGATACAAATTTTACTAATTAACCCAAAGCTGGGGGTGGGCAGATAGAAGTGGTGGATTCACACTTTTCCCAAGAGTCCTTATCCATTAAATCACCCTCACATCCAAGCACCTTGTATTTCCAAGCAGACACCCATCTAGATACTGACCAGGCTCAAAGTTGCTTAACTTCGGTGATCGTACGGGAACCGATGTTTCAACGTGATGTGGCCGTGAGCTATTCATATGCCTTTATACATTATATAATATTATATATTATTTACGCACGTATAAAGGTATATTAATAGGTTTACATTTAATAGGATATTTAATTTCCATGGCAAATAACATATTTCAACAGCTTCTGCTTTGTCAATGCACTTAATTCAGTCGTGAATGTTAATCACATAGTCCGAGAAATATACAGTGGAAATTTCAAATCGTATTTCAGCTAGTAACTACGTGTTAAGTTCAATATATATATATATATATATATATATATATATATATATATATATATTAGGTTGGTGCAAAAATAATGACGTAATAATTAATAATTTTTAACGTCAAAAAACGACATTATTACGTCATTATTTTTGCACCAACCTAATATATATGTGTGTGTGTGTGCAAATATATAGAAAAATAGGAAGGAACCGTTAGGTTAATAATCCGAAGTATTTGTATTTTTGTATTTATTTTTAAATAACAGTGCTCAATACACAAGCAGAGCCTAAATTACATTGATACAATAGTTGTCAGTGAACATGTATACCCTTACGCCCCTTATTAAAATAACAGGTTTCCCCGTTTCCATAGTAATATTACGAATGTGTATGCTTATAAAGCTCCGTAAATTTCAAGATTATTTATTCCAAAATTCGCTTGAGGATGAAACAGAGCTGTGTAATTTAATTCAAATTTCTGTAATTAAATTGGAGTTTTTAGCTTCTGTTTTTCAAACTCTTATGTAGCGATGGAATCATTTTTTTTTTAAATAATTATAATATAACATATATATATATATATATATATATATATATATATATATATATATATATATATATATATATATATATCGTCCATAACTTTTACTTAACTTCACAAACTTGCAAACATAGATCTAATCAAAGAAAACAAGCTATTCTTTTGTTTTATTCACTCTTCTCCACTAATATTCTTGCTGCTAAGAGACTACGACACTACATTGGATAGTGGGGGGCGAGAGGGAGATTGAAAAACAGCCGTTAAACTCCACAGCGGAATGGGAGTATGGTGTTGTTGCAGTGATGCAAATATGTCATAAAGCTGCCATAAACAAATCCATTCCGATTGACGGGGGGAAAAAAGCCAGCGTTCGAGGACTGACGGTGCAGAAATTGTTGGCTCGTCAAAATCCGGAAACGTAATACCAACTTCATCGACCATTTTCCAATGGTATTTTGCAGGCAAACAGAACTCGCCAATTCTTGTCTGCTGCAGCGTTGGTCCGGATCGTGTGCGTTCGTGTGTGGGCGGGGGCGAGGTGGGGGGGGGGTTGGGGGGGGTGATAGATGGATGGATGGGTGGAGTCGGAGAGGCACATAAGAGATAATTATGATGGGAGTGATTCGGATAGCAATAACTTCAACACTGGGCTTCGCTACTTTCGAGCTTGTCCTACAACAGCTGCAAATTAAGGCATGAAAACGCCTGATTTTCCCTGTATTATTTACCCTGACGTCAAATAACTGTCTTCTCGCAGATCTCCCAAACTAGCACTCCCACCAACCAAAAAAAAAAAACAAACCTTCTGCTTCGTAAATTCAATTTACAGTTCACGTGTTCACATGCTAGAAATGCTCGGATGCGTGATTATGAAAGTATCTTAGGGTTCAGGTATAATATTCTCATTGTTCTGACAAGACGAACGTCCCTAAAGGGAAATGATTAACTCAATGCTGCATTTTTTAAATAATAATAATAATAATAATAACAACAACAATAAATTCACATTCATTTAAAAGCATGTCAAAATTACATCACTTTAAGTCCGACATATTTTTCTTACTTTCGGTAGCATTGAGACTGACTGATTTGTTTGTGGATTATCTAAAATCGAAACATATTTGGGATTGAAGGAGTTAGCTTACAGTACTTGGTGTTCCAAAGCGGTCCCTCATCTAAGTACTGATTGGGCTCGATGCTGCTTAACTTCGAACAAGAACCGGGATAACGTCGAGAGATTTTCGAATATGTTTTTTAAGTTTCTCAGATACTTTAACACACACACACACATATATATATATATATAGGATTAATATATATATATATATATATATATATATATATATATATATATATATATATATATAGGATTAATACAAATATAATATTATACATACATATAGCCCAAAAATTATTTAAAATAGAACGATTATTTACCCAATAAATATTATGATAACACAATAGACCTTGCTACCCATAATGCATGATTACCCAGTATATATAAATAGTCGAGCAAACATACAACACACATGGCACGAAGATTGCGTTTAAGCATGAACCAGACTGTCGCCACATATATATATATATATATATATATATATATATATATATATATATATATATATATATATATATATATATATATATATATGTATGTATATAATATATATATATGTGTAGTTTTTATATATATTATTTATATGTTATATATGTGCGGTACTTATTGGAAAGCGCTCAATATCAGCGATAGAGCTAACATATTTCATACCCTTTGACGGTCGCAAAGAACGTGAAACCTAGGGTCACAAACTCACATCAGCGCAACTATATATATATATATATATATACATATATATATATATATATATATATATATATATATATATATATATATATATATATATATATAACGCAACTCGACAAATTTAAAAAAAACATGTAAACACTTTTAAAGCTTAATCTTTTCATTTTTCCACGGTAGGTAGAAACGATTTAAAAAAAAACAAAAAAACTGTATATATCATCCAGTATATATGCCCCATGTTCAACTTTCCGTTTCTGACTTAATTCTGTTCGAATCAAGAGTTGCATTCACACGGTCCCATGATCAGTTGTTACGAAATGAAAGCCCGAACCTGTTTTGATAGTTTCAAACAAAAATCTGTCCTTTATTACGCTTCGCCTCAATGTTCAAACAACATTACTGCAAAACCAGTATTAAATTCAGCTGCCAACGGCATTCCTAAAGGGGATTTCGGAACAGGGTACATTTGTTACCTTTTCAGTTTCACCTTCACTTCCCAGTCCACAAGCCGATACCGTCCTGGGTATGACTATAAACTACATCCGCGTCCTGGGCAAGACGATAAACTACGTCCAACACCATGGCCTCTGATCAGGAGGTTTTTGAGGAGCATAGAACCACCTCTTAATTGCTGGTGTTCCCAGGTCCACCGTGACCCAGGGTGGTAGCACCTTTTACGGTTCCAGCTATGGACAAATATTTAACCCCGAAACTGGGGTAAAAACACTATGAAAGTGTAAAAATAGGTTTTAATACCAGAAATACTTTGTAAAAAATTATTACCAGCAATATATTTTGAAGACAAAAAAATATTACCAGCAATAGATTTTTGAAAAAAATTTTTACCAGCAGTACATTTGTGAAGGAAAAATATTACCAGAAATACATTTTTGAAGGAGAAAATATTACCAGAAATAGATTTTCTATAAAACAAAATATTACCAGGAAAAAAAAAATTCGGTATTAAATAACCCATTGAGGTTGATATGCCGTAGAACAAAACAAACTAATCCAAACAAGGGAAAATTTACAAGAAAGTAGATGGAGACATACATATTTCAGACAGATTTTGACTTAAGATTGAATTTTTGCATTCAAAACGTCTGTTGACATAATCGATTACGATTGTGCAAATAAACAAAACGGATAGATCTGGTTTTTTTTTTTTTTTAATGAGGCTTTTGAGGCTAATTTATGGTTGTTTTCCTAAAGAGGAATCACCTTCCGCGTGATGCTGGTTTTTTTTCAATGTGTGGATCATAATTCAGACCGAAAAGGAAACTTGGTTTGTAAGTAGGAACGCTGAATGATTAATGTTCAGGGCGATTTGGACTGGTGCTCCATGGTTTCGGCCTTGTTCCACACTTAAATCTTTTTCTCCCCGTCTCTCTCGCGCCCTCTCAATATAACACTGATATATATATGTATATACTAATTTTAGAATGTATATTTAACACTGATAAAACTATATATATATATATATATATATAGTAAAATTATGGAAAATAAAGCATTATATTTTATAACTAAAAACGTTTGCGGCACCTCTCTTCTCTTCTTTTTAATATACACACTTTTCTCTCGTATATATATATATATATATATATATATATATATATATATATATATATATATATAGAGAGAGAGAGAGGGAGATAGGGGCACTTCGACGTGACGTAATGTTTGCCAAGATTGTCATGCTAGATCAGTTACGACTGAGTAATAATTTCGATACTCACTGAGTGCTCCATACTTTAGGCCTTATGCTATACCTAAGTTACGTTTAGTAAATTGCTACACACACACACACACACACATATATATATATATATATATATATATATATATATATAGGGAGAGAAACCTTGAACTCCTCTACCAATGAGATGGGAAGTTGGAGGTTTCCGGTATTGGTATAGAGTCCCACAGTGGAGAAGCGGGGGATAATCCAAGCCACTTGCACAGGCTCTTCTTATACACTGTTACGTCTACAACAGAGACCAGTAATATCATACAGCTTTAACTCGGTTCAGATTAATCAGTGAAATTTCATACGGCCGTCCGTGGCTTTTTACTGGCTTCACGTTGACTGCCGTGATCATATCAACCCCAACGCCTAAGTGAATCTCCCTAACAGAACCACTGAGTAATGCTAAGCTCCGTTTTTTCTTGAGCTTAGACTTCTCACCCACCTGAATAGCTTACGGTAGCGCCACAGCAGTTCATCGGCACCGACTTTAGACGGGGCCAGAAGGGTAATGCCATCCATGAACGCACTGGAAGGAGGAAGGAACATTTGTTCATTAGTCATCACTCCCTGTGCCGTATCCACTGCAACCCGTAATATGTTACATGGACATATTGAAAGGAAGTGGTGAAATCACACACCCGATCATAATGCCGACCTCGACGGCTTGCTACTTGATGATGTAGTTACCAACAGTGAACTGCGTAAAGCCTGCTCGGAAATATTACATTATAATTACCCTAAACTTACTATTTTCGAATTAACTGATCTATACGCATTCGCAAGATCAAGTCTAATTACATGAAGCTCAGTTTTATTTTGTTTAGGTGATAAGATTGAGTTCCAATATATTAGTGAATACGCCAGACAGCTGGGAAAGCCAGGTATTCTAGCTTTCTGAACAGTTGTGTTTATGTAATGGTTACCTAGCAGGGAGTTCATCATACGAGGGGCAAGGAGCCAAAAAATATTTCCCCTCTACATTCAAGAGGGAGATGAGGTGGAAATTTGCAATGCCTTTTGCATTCTTTTCCTTAGGTATCCGAATGCTTTCCGCCAGGCACCATTTTTGTCGTGTAATACATTGTTTTCATGCCAGCTGTAGGAGGAGAGTGAATTGCTTGAGGATGTTTGGATAATTCTTATATAACTTGTACTCTATTCCATTTATTCCAGGTGCGATACTAGCACGGGATTTGCGGAGGAATTCCCAAATTTCTCTCAGGTTTAGTCCACTGCCATTAAACTGGATTTAGAGGCCCAGGAAGGTCATTCATAGGAAGGATTGGAACATATTTCCAAACATCAGAATATGTTATCCTCAGGCGATTCTCGGGTTCCTCCCACGGTATGTCGAGTTTGCCGCTCTTAGTTTTGGCAAAAGCGTAAGGATTATTGTTAAATGATCTCCAAGACTGTTGCTTTTTCTACTGACGTTTTCTTTGGTTCGCAGCTCTACATATCCCTGAGATTCTTTCTTTAATATCCTTAAGCAGGTCTTTAAGACCTGCTTCTCTCATGAATTGTAGCTTCTTTGTTTCGGTGGTTCAAAATTCTCCGTTCTGCTCTTAGTTTTCCCTTCTGAATCTGACGTCTATTTGGTCGCTTCTCTTCTTTCCAATCCCCTCTTGCAGTTGTTACGCCAAACCAGCCAAGACAAACCTCGTGCACAACTCTACAGAAAGACCTCATTCGCTGGCTAAGGAGGCTCTTTAGATGGTTGGGAAATATTAATAAGAGTTCCTGATCGAGATTCGACCGAGTAGTTCTCCGATTGTCTTTTGACCATTGAATTGTTGGATTACTTGGAATGTCTCCAGGGTGCTAACACTTAGCAATGGGATCCTGAACACTCTGGATGTAATCCGGATTCATAATCCCATCATTCAACTTACATTCTTCAATAGTGCAATTGCGTTTCCTATACGAGCGTGTATTATGGATACGTAAACCTCGCAGGTTGTAGCCCGTTTACAATATATACGTATATATATATATATATATATATATATATATATATATATATATATATATATATATGTATGTATGTATGTATGTATATATGAATATAAATATAACATATCGCCCATATTGTGGTTGTGTTAATAAAATAGTGATCTATGTAATGTAACAGCTATTAAGTATAAATTCGAAGTTCCATGCACAACGCAGTATAGCGTATGCAAATATAAATATAAAAGCGGGCATTGAAGTCAACACCCAGGAGGCGACTGTCTGTTTCATGTTTAACACAATCGTCAGGACGTCCTGGGTATGACGGTAAACTACATCCGCGTCCTGGGTATGGCGATAAACTGCATCCAACAGCAAGGTCTCAGATAATGTTTTCAGAAAAATAATGTTTCCAGCTATAGGTTTTTTTGTAAAAAGTAATGTTGCCAGCTACAGGTTTTTTGTAAAAAAGTAATTTTGCCAGCTATACGTTTTTTTGTAAAAAAAGTAATGTTGCCAGCTATACGTTTTTTATTCCATACAAAATAGGCATTTAAAATTCATATAAACTGGATTTGGCATTAAATAACCCACAGGGGTTGATATGCCATAAAACCCAAACAAACAAACAAACAATCGTCAGGCCTAATGATAGCGTTTAGCATGAAACAGACTGTCGGCTCTGGATATTGACTCCAATGTCCACTTTTATATATATATATATATATATTTATTTATTTATTTATTTATTTGTATGTATGTATATATGTATGTGTGTGTGCGTGAAAATATATAGAAAATAGAACTCGTTAGGTGAATAATCCAAAGTTCTTTAGTATATTTTTTTTATTGTTTTCAGAAAACAGTGCTCGATACAAAAGTAGAGCCTAAACATAATTATTTATTTAAAAATATGATTCCATCGCTACATAAGAGTTCTCATGTTTCAAAACAAGAGCCGAAAACTTCAATATAATTATTTGAATTAAATTGAATTAAATACCAAGCTCTGTTCCATCTTCAAGCGAAATGTTTTGGGGCGCTTAAAGACGTACTTAAAACTGGCGAAGCACATGCTATTTTTATTTTCTGTTTCATAGCTTTCCCACGGAAGTAGATAGATTTGCCTATATCTCGGTTCACAAATCCTTCTCCATCTTTTGAACAAGAATAGAGATTTACATCTTGTTACATATTTCCGGTTCCTTCTCCAAAAGTCTTCTCATTCTCTTTCACTCCCGGCAACTCCTTGCGTCTCGTTATCGCCTTTCTTGGGGTGAAATGATTAAGAAAGAAAAAGAAAAGTCAATGCAACGAACTGGACTTCGAACTCCCCATTGCCGATTGTTTATTCCGAGCTTCCCTCCATTGCACCATTCCGAGCGTGTGTCTGTAAAGACTTAATAGGTTTAGAATAGTTTGGCAAAAGGGAGATCCACCCAGTGAGGATAAAGTTCAGTACAATGGCAGTGGAGTGCGAAACTAACTTGCTAACTATTGCACCTTAGCAAGGCGTCAAACAAAGAGTCGGTAAATATGAGAGACTTCCTCTATATTTAAAAAATGGCGAAAGAAAGCGATTTCTTTACAAACGCAATACAAAAGTAGTAACATCTGGAATGATAAATGCAAAATGGAGAGGTAAACGCTGGGGTAATGTGGGGTATAAAAATAATCATTATTATTATTTTTTTTTTTTTTAAGAAAAGGTTTGCTTTTTACGTAGTGACAAATGTAAAGAAAAAGAGCAAGAAAGGAAAAAAAGGAGAAAGAAAGAAAGAAAGAAAGAAAGGAAGGAAAAAAGAAAGAAAGAAAGAAAGAAAAAAAAAGATTTATAACAAACTCATAGAAAATTGTACTTCTTCCATCAAACTGTTGTTATAGACACTGCATTTATTCAACCCTGAAAGAAGGAAATGGCAGAGGAAGAAAGAAATAAAGGAAGGAAGAGGAAAAAAAAAAAAGGAAGAAAAAGAAAAAGAAAAGGAAAAACAAAAAGAAAAGGAATTAAAAATGACAACGTATGGGGATCTGGCAGTTCAGTTTTTAGAATCCAACAGCCAGCGACCAGCATATATGATTTGATTAGAGTGCAGAATACATGACACATTACGGAAGAACCAAATACAGTGATCTGGTGCATATAGTTTGATACAAGGTGTACAAACGACCCTGTTCGGTTTTTGAACTCAAATTTGTCCTTCACCTAGACTGCCTGCCAACCAAGGATAAAGAGTCAAGTCTGCCCTATTATTTAATTCATAGGTATGAGGAAATTAAGAGATGGATTTATACGTTTCCCAAGGGTATTTGTGCATAAATGAATGTAAGGAACTCGACTGGAATTCGAACTCTGCTTTCCGATTTTTCATTTTACCCCACAACCATTACACCATCTGCACACACACACACACACATATATATATATATATATATATATATATATATATATATATATATATATATATATATATATATATATATATATGAATAAAAATGACAATAGGAAAACTGGTAATTGCTGACGCGTTTCGTCCAATGTGGACTTTATCAAAGCAAAATACGAAAATGAAATTAAATGAACAAAGTAACTAATAAAAACAAAAACAGAATGTACCTAGCAACTGGAATGGAGAGAAACGCTATTTTCATATTTTTAACTGAAAAATAACGTCAGTAATTGTCACGTGTGGAGAATATTGTAATTATAATTGTGTTGATGTATTCAACCATTTTCTTTTGATTTTATGAACCTGTTGTGCATATTTGTTTGTAAGAGCATTAATTTTGTTAAGAAAGGTGAAATAGGGAAAAAACCTGGGCGTAGATTAATATTTGGGTAGTTTACTATGGCGGCACTCTCCAGAATTTTCCTTCTGAGTGAGTTATTTTCTTTTTTTATGAGTGTAGCATTTTTAAAATCAAAATTATGGTTGAATTTATTTCTATGTATGACTAGTGCATTAGCTAAGTTGTTTTTTGTGAGGTCTCTTTTGTGCTCATAAATGCGTTTTCTCAAACTTCTACTTGTTTCTCCAATATATTGAGAGGAACAGTTTTGGCAATTTATTCTATAAATGCCTGCTTCAGAAATATTAGTGCTATTATTGTTTGAAGATCTTAGTATATCCATAATGGTTTTGGAAGTGTTTTTATTCATAAATATTGTCTCTCTACTGATTAATTCGGAGAAATTTTCATATATATATATATATATATAGTCCGACAACTATTTTAATATATTTTCTGTTTATACGTTATTTTTATAGATACAAATATTTAAGTAAATGCTCTGTTTGTAATAAGCAGTATTAATGATATTTACTGGCCTGAATGTTCGAGAAATATCGGAGAAAATATGTGTACCTCTGACAGGAATATATATATATATATATATATATATATATATATATATATATATATATATATATATGTGTGTGTGTGTGTGTGTATGTGTGTGTGTGTGTGTACAACGAAGATAGAGTTATAATTGATTGTAGCATCTCGTCGGCTAGTTAACTTTCATTTTGTCACGTTACGAGTGCTAAGATTATTGGCACTTGCAACAGCAATACTTGCACTTGCAGCCTGACGACAGGAAAGGCAAATGTGAACTAGCCGACTAGTTGCTACAATTTATATATATATATAGCATTGTTGTTGCAAGATTGAGATAGATAAATACACAGACATATAGAAAGGAACAGATAGATAGATAGATAGATAGAAAGAAAGAAACAGATTCAGATAGATAGATAGAAAGAAAGAAAGAAACAGAATCAGATAGATAGATAGATAGATAGATAGATAGATAGATAGATAGATAGATAGATAGATAGATAGATAGATAGATTTTACGAATGCTTTTGATTGAATATGAAAGTTACGGCGAGAATCAGTGAGGAAAATTAACAAAATAAACCACGAATAAAGAAAAGCGAGAAAAACAACGTATGAAAAGAAAATCAGAAAAATAAGTACATTGTAACTACGGGCATTTATTTTATTTTATTTATTTATTTTGTATTTTTACTATTTTGTTGGTCATAAAAAGTTACATTTCTTTCTGTCCCCTTCCACTACACTAGAAACTGATACACTCGTCAAAATGGAGTCAGTTTCCTGCCCTCCGAATCGTGTCGTCTGCTAACTCCTTCCGTTGACCAAACATCAATGACCGATGCCTCTAGAATCCTAATACTCGAGTTACAAGCGCAATAAAGTAAAGGAGAGTATAATTTTGCTTTGTTCGTCTCCATTGTGGTTGTCCTCACGTACGTCTCTCAAGCCAAATATTCCTGCCGTCCCCGCGCAAACCCAAGCCGATCGTCTGGATTTATCAATATGAACATCAAACTGAAACAACAACGAATGGACACAACCGGTAGCTCTATTCCCGCGAACGTGTCGAATGGTTGTGATCAAGAAGAGGTAGGGAAAGATGGTGGGCGATTGGCAGGAGGAGGGTTTGACGCAAACGAAAAAGGAGGAAAAGAAAACCTTTAGAGGGAATACAGCAGGTAAGAAGGAAAACGATAAGGAGAAAGAAGTCTAATCAAAATAAAGAAAAGCTAACAGATTGAAAAGACAGAAAGGGCTATGAAAAAGAAAAGAAGAATGAAAAGAATGCAATAAAGAATTTATCTAAGAATAGATGTAAAAAAAGAAAGAAAATACGGAATGCAAAAAAAAAGGGGTTTAAGGATATAACGAAAATGACTAAGAGAAGAAATAAAATAAAAATCCTCTCGATGAAAAAAGTACATATTTTACACGACAGATATTTCTTTCTCAGCATAGTCTCCTTCCTTGTCATTTCACTTAACCCAACGCATCTCCATTGATCACATGGATTGAACATTATACAGTGAAAATTTCAGATATAAATTCAGCTCCTACATGTTTCAGATTATGAACTTATCAAACCAACTTAGTATATAAAACATCGAATCAAAATCCTAATGATGTATATATTAGGTTGGTGCAAAAATAATTTCGTTTTCTCACATAGTAACATATGTTAGAAAACGAAATTATTTTTGCACCAACCTAATATATTACACTTTCAACATAATTTTCTAAACTTTCTATAAACACACACCTATATATATATATATATATATATATATATATATATATATATATATATATATGCACGGTACTTATTCGATAACGCTCAATATCAGTGATAGGGCTAAAATATTTAGTTGGATTGATGTTTATCTGACGATCGCATTAGCGTGAATCAGACAACTAATATTTACAAAAAAATTTCACATATATATATATATATATATATATATATATATATATATATATATATATATATATATATATATATCAGGCGACTAATATCTACAAAAAAAATTCTTGAATTCTGTTAATTTCAATTTTCTTTCTCCCCAGTTCACTCTATTTTTTCATCACTTGCGTCATAGTCGCATTATCGATTTGCTTGCTGTTAAATTATATATAAATATATATATATATATATATATATATATATATATATATATATATATATATATATATATATATATATATCTGATTGAATAAATTACAGACATTATGTCTGCTAATTCTTAATAAAATCTGTTCATACTCTCGAATAAACTTCCGTATATTGATGTTAAACGATGAGAGAAATGCGCTGAAGCTGTTTAAATTTCTTTCATTTTCATTTCCCATTTCATCCTTTAACATCAGTATACGGAAGGTTATTCGTGATTATGAACGTATTTTATCAAAAAATTAGCAGACATAATGTCTGTAATTTATTCAGTCAGACAAGTCTAAATGAGAATTTGCTGCCTAAATAAAGAAATATATATATATATATATATATATATATATATATATATATATATATATATATATATATAAGTGGACACTAAGGACAACAACATGGGGCGGCAGTTTTTTCATGCTTGAACGCAATCTTCAGGCCATGTGTATTATGTATTTCATCGACTATTTATATATGCTAGTCAGTGTTGTATTATAAATAGTAAAGTTTATTGTATTATCATGATAGTTATTTAATTGGTGGTAACGGTTATATCTCCGATTATTCTAGAGGCTATTGAGTAGAAATAAATGTGAATCTGAATGTGGTTAATTGTAGATATTTTATAATGTTGTTACCTTTTGACTCATTATTTATTAATGATATTTATTATTGAGCCAAATTACAATACACGTGGCCTGAAGATTGCGTTCAAGCATGAAAAAGACCGTCAACGCTTGATGTTGACTTCAGTGTCCATTTTTATATTTGGATACGCTCTATCTCTGATATTGAGCATAAATATACCCATAAAGATAGCACACACACACACACACACACACACACACACACACACACACACACACATATATATATATATATATATATATATTTATATCATAAATTAACTGATTTAAAAATATGGTTCCTTCGCTACCTACACAGGAATTACCATGTTTCAATTTAATTTCAGTTAATTTATATTTGTGCTTTGTAAATTTATATTGAGCACTGTTTTGTAAAAATAAAAATATCAATAAGAACTACAGATTATTTAACTTACTGTTCCTTTTTTTTTTACTATATATATATATATATATATATATATATATATATATATATATATATATATATATATATTGATAATATTAGTGGTCAATATGTATTTCCAAGAAGATAGAATCCAGGTAGAGCTCAATGGCCAGGACAGAGCAAGAATATAACATAAAAGGCTCAAACACTAATATTCTATGGTTATGAATTATTACATTGGAATCCAATTCATCAGATCTACAAATTGTATATATATATATATATATATATATATATATATATATATATATATATATATATATATATATATGTCGCAGATTTATCCGTTCCACCAGTTTTATGAATGATCTAGCCTATTTATCTCGCAAACCGTTAGGAATTTGATCGATCTTTGATGATTTAAAAAGAAAAAAAAAGAAAAAACGAGCTCACGCAAGAACTGACTTAATCGGAGATAATCCCAATTTTTTTCAAACAAGAATACAGCAACTTTTTCAATGCAAATATTTTCACCCCCCCCCCCCCACCGTCTTTTTTAGCACCAATGGGTAACATCGTATATAGTCTAACTTTGTTCTTTGTTCGTATCTATTGCTTTCTTACAGTGTCAAAAGGTCAGCAGTATTAATGTCTCGGAGACGATAACTTTATTTAGTCACTTTTCATTCGGACATGGCATTCTATCGAGATGAGAGATTAACATAGACTCAACAATGTTGCGTACGTGACAACAGATTAATGAGAGGCTGCCTTTTGGATATGACTGCTTTATATCTGTTCGTTTTGCCTTTAATCCCTAAACTTGAGAATCCCCATCGTTAGACTACGCCTGTTTCATTGAAAGCCTCCAAATATTGTTATTTAAAAGAAAAAATATGGCTGACAAGCTTCTAATATAATTTTTGCTATTATTTCATGGATCATATTGACTCGTATTTTCACCTATGTTTCGAACACGTTTCACTTGGTTTGTTCTTCTAGTTAATTACCACCCGGTAAGGTCGCTTCTATGTGGGTAATGGTTAACGAACTTGTTGAATAGACTATTACTACAAATGATATTCGTTTTGTATTCTACAGATGTAGCCTTGTGTCATTATAAACCAATCTCATTAAACAACTATTTTAATATCTCTAACGTCTTGCCAAGGTTTATAATCGTAACAGACTATCAGCCCATGTCTAGTATGTACGGAATTCATTCTTCACAGGGTGCACCAGAAATCCGTCATGCTATATTGTCATTCAATCCTCATTGAGTGCCTAATACTTATGGCCTTGTGCCAGACTTAGCAAAGCTTAATAACCGTGTAGCTTCACAGAAAAGTAATGCTAAGCGAATTAATTCAGCTAATCCTTACTACTGTGTAGTGAATTCGATTCACACTGGCCGCCCCACATTAGTCGCGTTCTCTGTATTGAGTTTAGTGTATACCTAGGCCATTAGTTCATAACTCAAGAGATCAACTGTTGAGGGGTCCTCCCCTTTTTACACAAATGGACTCACCCAGTATATACATATACTACTGCTATGGGAAGACCCGAGAGTAAGATGAGAGCAAGACCGAAGACTCGACTCGACTCGACTCGACTCGACTCGACTCGACTCGAGTCGAGTCCAGAGTGACAGAGTAAAAGGTTGTAGGTAACCGGAAGAGTGAGGGTGAGGTAACAGTGTTGTAGGAGTCACGGTGAGTGAGCACGTAGACTCAGTAAGAAGTCATACAGCGATACTTCAATACCAAAGACTGTATAGATATTTTGCTACTAACCCGTATTCCTGAAACTACTAATCTGCTTTACCAGTTTGTATTATTACGTTAATACATTATTTTCATAGATTCATTCCTGGCGTTTGTTATTTATTGGTACCGGATTTCAACCCGGAATCCACAACAGAAACAAATGACTTTACAGTGACGGAAAGTATCCATTACGCTTGAAATGATTAAGAAGATAAAAACTTATAATGAATCTTTAAAAATGGCTCCGGGCGAATGAAGCTTGTAGGTCTTAGCGAAGGCCACACTTCTCTGAACCTCGTGAACTCCTAATCACAGACAAGGAACTGTACCAGATAACAGGAACAATATCACTTGAGGACTTCCAATAACGGCCACAGCAAAAATGGATAGAGCGTGTAAATCGAAGAGAAAATAAGGACATAATCAAGATGCTGACATTCCACACGACTTCGAATAAAAGGTTAGGAAGGAAACGTCCATCAATACTGAGCGATAATTAACTTTCCTGAAAAACTGTTTTAGGACAAAGGGTGACTAACATTCAACCGGCTGTAGCAATGGCTGCTTGGTCAGTGAATGCCGAATGTTTCCTTATTAGGAAATGGTTAATATTACTATTCCCATCAACACTACATATATATATATATATATATATATATATATATATATATATATATATATATTAGGTTGGTGCAAAAATAATGACGTTTTTTGACGTATTTTTTAACGTCAAAAAACGTCATTATTTTTGCACCAACCTAATATATAAACTATCGCAGTTTCATCCGTCCCACCAGTTTTATGCAGTTATCTAGCGTATTTATCTCGCAATATATATATATATATATATATATATATATATATATATATATATATATATATATATATATATATATATATATATATCAGTGTGTGTGGAGAGAAAGAGTAGTGGGGAGAGATATATAGGTAGAGAGATAATTTGGGCATAGGAAAAAGCGCAAAGGGTAGAATTTTAACAGTGTAATTCTAGTGTTATATATGCTATGGAAAGTTCTGTCTCTATAAGCTGCGGGTAGAAGCTGAAATATGGCCATCATCACCGGCCGAAACATCTGAGAGTCAGAGTGGATATGAAATAATAATAATAATAATAATAATAATAATAATAATAATAATAAAAATAATCTGACTATTGTCTTATCATTGGAGTGTTGGAGTCTATACCGCCGAACTTAAAGCCCCACATTACGAAAACTGGAATAAAGCCGAGTATTCCATCGCTTCAAAAGTCAGCGTTCCTTGAAACTGCAAATATAGCTGTTTAAGGTTGTAAGATTTAATGGAGAACGCCCATAGCGAAGGATCACCGGTTGAAAACCGAAAACATCGCGGAAGAAGAGAAAATAATAATATTAATACTATAATTCAGCTTGTTCCTTAGTTAGCATGTACGTGTACGCCATGTGAATATCTCATTGATCATGGACTATCTCGATTTGATCGCGGGGGAAAACGGAAAAGACATATTAGAAATGCCGTTTGGCTTCAGTGCGAGAAAGAGAGAGAAGATAGAAGAGGCGATAAAGCTCTCGTGTGTTTAATGTCAGCCTCAGTGAAATAGAAAAGTTTGAATCTTTCATCTCTACCCTCTTGCTTCTGCTATTGCGATTTTTTTTTTGTGGGGGGGGGGAGTTTTTAAACTCAAATATTTAACGATGCAACGGGAGTGGGTATATTATTACGGGTATTTTATAACTGGGGAACTCGCAAAGAGCGTTTTCGGTCATTAACTTAAGAATTAAGATTCGGAAAATTAAAATTGAAAAACCGTAAAATTTTCACGGGTCCAACTAGTTTATTATTATTATTATTATTATTATTATTATTATTATTATCCCTTTGATTTATGGCGTGTACTCATTTCTTTCCGGCTCCCGACCAGAGACCTAAGGTCAGAAATGACATCATGGCATTTTTCACTGAGGAATTTTGGAAAAAAAATCACACATATTTTACATAGATAAAGCCCTTCGTAACTTTTGTTGCAAGAATTTTCCTTGCACATCTCATCTTCAACCTTCATTCCAGCATGCTTCAGTTCGTTGGTCTGTAGACCGCTAAGAATATTTATAGCGCTCTCCATCTTTCAAGGATTTCAAGAATTCTCCATCCGTTAATTGTATTCCTTAGAACTCAGTTATTTTTCTCTCTTAATATTAGGGTAACACATTTGTCAATGCCAAATTCTATCTCAATACCCACACTGAAAACACGAACGATCTGAATCAAAGAATTATTATTCCTATTATTATTATTATTATTATTATTATTATTATTATTATTATTATTATTTCCTTTGATTTATCTTGTATACACATTTATTTCTGGGTCCCAACCAGAGACCTCAGATCGGGAATAGCTTCATGATTTTTTCTACTGACCATTTTTGTAAAAAGACTATACATATTTTACAGAGATAAATCTCTTTGTAATGTGTGAGCTGTATTTCTTTAAGGCATGGGCTACCAGGAATCTCTTCAATAAGTCTATTGGAATATTTTCCAATCATTCCGAGGGCTCCAAATACAACTGGAATTGTTAATGTCTTCATACGTCACATTTTTTTAGATTTCGATTTCAAGATCCTTGTATTTTGATAGTTTTTTGAAATCTTCAAAGATAGATTGCATCTTGCAGGGACCGCTATTATTATTATTATTATTATTATTATTATTTTCTTTGATTTCTGGCGTTTACACATTTCTTTCCGGGTCTCGCCCAGGGAGCTATGGTTAGAAATGGCATCATGACACTTTCCACTGAAAAAAAAAAAATTACATGGATAAAGGCCTTCGTAGAGTGTGGGCTGTACTTGTTAGAACAATTTTTTTGTATCTCCTTAAGGCATGGACTTCCAGGAATCCCTTCAATTAGTCTACTGCAATCTTTTCCAACCAGTCCTAGGGCTCCAACTACAACAGGGATTGTTGATGTTCCCATATGCCACTTTTTTGAGATTTCTATTTCAAGGTCCTTGTATTTTGACAGCTTTTTGAATATCTTCAAAGATTATTATTATTATTATTATTATTATTATTATTATTATTATTATTATTATCAAATAATATCGGATAATTTATTTAAGACAGAAAAGTCGCCAAGTCGATAATCAGACGCTGGAGAAGACCACGGAGCGAACGATAGGATACTGAAAGGAGCTGGCAGTGTAACTCGAAAGAGATGTGAACAGTTTTAACATTTCCTTCTTCCTGTTTGTTGATTATTCTTTGTTACAACAAGTGCTGGCTAATGGACCTGGCATTAAAGAACATCGATATTTGAGATAGAGAAGCGGGAGACGCAGAAGCGAGCCTCGCTGTCTGGAAAGAAGAAAAAAATCGGGAGTGGTGGTGGTGGTGGTGGTGGTGGATGGGGCACGGTATTTGACAAATAACACACAAGTGTGCAGATATAAAGATGAAGTGGACCCCTTTCTTTCTGTTCTTCTCTTTCTATCCTCTCGCACTTTTCATTTTTATTCTCCTCCTCCTCCTCCTCTTCCTCCTCCTCCCACCTATTCTCTTTCGTTAATTTTACTGTTTTAAACCACCGAAAAAAATATGATCAAATTAAAGTATCTATTTTGCACTATTTTTATTCTCCTCATCTTTGTTGTTTCTATTACAACGTTTCGGTCGTTGTGAAGTCCAGCCTTCACCAGGTGTATATCAATCTAGGTAACCTGCAGGGAATTCGGAACTGAACTCTTAATTTAATCTACGAGGCCAGATTCTTTCTCAGAATTACCAGATCGATATACAGCTGAGGAAGGCCGGAGAGAACAACAGTCGAAACGTTGCGATAACAGCAAGAAAGATGAGCACAGTAGTCCTCATGTAAATAGTTCAGTTCAGAATTCGTCTTAGGTTACCCGGATCGATATACACCCAATGAAGGCCAGAGGACACAACGGCCGAAACGATGTGATAACAACAACAAAGATAAGGATAATAGTCTTGTATAAATAGCGTAAATAATGATAACTTCTCATCGCAGAAATTCAAACCAAAATGAATGAGAGATGAAGTTTATGAAAGCTAAGCCTACAAAACATAAACACACACACACGCACACACACGCGCGCGTGCACACACACACACACCTCTTAATTGCTGTTGTTCCCATGTCTACTCTGGCCCGGGGTGGTAGCATCTGTTAGGGTCCCAGCTATTGGCAAATAGTGACCCCCCACAAACAAAAACAAAACACCATGAAAGTATAAAATTACATTTTTATAGTAAAAATACCATGAATATATTTTTATATATAAAAAAAATACCAACTATAAATTTTATATAGTTGAAGGCATACAATATATTTAGGTGAAGCCATAAAATTATGTTCAAAATATTTAGATTTCTTCATTAAATATGCCATAGTGGCGTTGATATGCCGCTAAACAAAATCAACCAGCGAAACGCGTCATACGTAAAACTTTTTCCACTTTTTCATACATTTTTTCCACAAAAGTTATTTGTCTGACAAAGCTAAATAACAAATAGTCGTCTATTATGTCACCTTGTTTTTTACGTACTCGACAAATTTGTCATCAGTATCTTTAAGTTTTCTAAAAAAATAAAAAGAAAAAAAAAGAAAAGAAAACTTATTTCTCTGTCTTCAAGCAGCCTGCCTTGAACTCGGGAAAGTAATGATGGAAACATTCTCCTTATGCAAATCCCGACGATAATGGTGACGAACAAAGACTTCAACCGGAAATGGCCATCATTTCTCCTTTCATAATTATAATTAGCCGTTTTAAATGAAGAGTTATGACGTCGCGGCAAAGTTCCAGTCAGTGGTGCCGTGGTGCCGTTCAACGTTGGCCTTACTCGACCCACAGCGGTCATTTACAAGGGTTTAAAACACAGAAGGAGATAAAAACTAAAAGTGGGCGAAACACAGAGAAAGAGGTAAAGAATATGTGAGTTTATAAATCAGAACGAGGCTGAGATATATACATAGAAGTGACAAGACTTTTCTTTTTTTTTCACGTTAAAGCCATAGTTTTAACTTTTATCGTTTTCAATTATGGAACCGATCCGATTTTCGTGTCAAGGCACCAATCACGCCGTTCTTTTATTCTTGTTTCGTCTCTAGAAGAACTCTGTCAACGATTTATAACGTTAGGGATTGCTGTTTTTCTAGTCTTCTTAGAATAAGTTCTGTGAGTGTGTTTGTAAATTTGTGTGTGCATGTGTGAGCATGCGCGCGAGAGATTATGATAAATTATGAGAGAGAAAGAGAGATGGAAGAAAAGTAAGAGAGCAAAGTAAGAGATGTAAAACAAGAGAGAGGGGGCTGATGTACAAGAAGAGAGGGAGAAGAAAAACAAGGGTGGAATGAGAAAGAAACCTCGAACCGACATTGACTTACAAATTCAGGTTTCGTTTTGAACTTTTTTGTCTTGTCAGTGTGTAAACGTACATTCTTGCGTGGCTGCGTGAGTGTGTGTAAGCGTGCATGCATGTGTGTAAGAAAGAGAGAGAGAGAGAGTGAGAAGGAGAGACAAATAGAAGAACAGCAACCTCTAGGAGAAATTTTAAATTGAGACAGAAAGAGAGAGGAAGTGTGAGAAAAATAGATATAAACAGACAAAGAGAGAAATAGAAATGATTGGGAGAACATGAATGTGTGCCTGTGTGTGTGTGAGAGAGAGAGAGAAACAGAACGCAACATGAGAAATTTAAAAGAAAGAAAGAAAGAAAGAAAGGAAGAAAGAAAGATGAGTGGGCGAAATCTGAAAGTGAGACAGAAAATGGGAGTGACAGAAAATAAAAGAAAAAGTCAAACAGTCACAGAAGAGCGGTATGAGAAATTTAAAGTGAAATTGAGAGAGAGAGAAGAAATTAAAGGATGTCAAGACACTGCTTGAGAAAGAATACATAAAAGAGATATAGAAAGAAATAGATGTCAGAGAGAGAGCCTAATAAAAAGAAAGAAATTAGGCTCAAATGGAGAGACATACTTAATCGTGCAGAAGGGACTTTGAAGGTCAAAATACTGATGACAAGGAACAAGAGACATTAATGTGATTGATAAGTGGTTTTTATTATGCTCCTTACGGCTTGTGTTATTCTCTTTTGTTATTCTCTTTCCTTCTCCTTGCTTACTTACCATTCGAATTATTTTTACAACGGAAACATTAGTATTCCTTTTGCCTGCCACCCACATTGTCTTAATTCTTCTCTCGTTCTTATTTCCTCACATAACTCCTTCACTTAGAATAAATAAGTTTTCCTTCATTTACACCTTTCCCTCCCATCCCAATATCGTTTACTAAAGATTAAATTACTTCTGAGTCTTTTACTAAATTTTCTGTTTTTACTAAATGTTACATTCCTTCTTTTAATAAAGAATGATTTACTTCTTTTTTTCTTTTGCAAAATCTTAAATTTCATCAACTGTTTATATTAAAACTTAAATTCTTGTAGTTTAATTAAAGCTGAAATTTTTTTTCTGAGGCTAAAATCTCTTCACTTTATTCTAAAGCTGATATTTCTTATTATTATTGTTCTGAATCCAAAATTTTTCTTCTTCTACTGAAGCTGAAAATTATTCTTCATTTGAAGCTGAAATTTCTTCTTTTTCCTCTTCTGAAGCTGGCATTTCTTCGTCTTCTTCTTCTGAAATTTCTTCTTCTTTTCTTTTTTGATTCTTTCTTTCACTCTTTTTTCCAAACTGATCCACAGAGAGCTCGATGTTTTTATTTCAATAGTACATATGTATTTTTTTATAGCAAAAAACAAAAATACCTCAACTTAGAAGATAGCCGTTCTGTACAGAGCTATCATCAGTCCGTAAGTGTCTGTCTCGGAGCATTCAAACAATGCTCCAAGACAGACACTTGGGGACTGATGATAACCCTGTACAGAACGACTTGAAATAGACTATCTTCTAAGTTGAGGTAATTTTTGTTTTTGCTGTAGTATATATATATATATATATTTATATATATATATATATATATTAGGTTGGTGCAAAAATAATGACGTAATAATGTCGTTTTTTGACGTATTTTTAACGTCAAAAAACGACATTATCACGTCATTATTTTTGCAACAACCTAATATATAAGAAATATATATACCCGGACCAGGATCCCGAAATGAACCTGCCATCTAAACCGACCTTGTTCTTTTCGGGGAAAGTTCCCTCCACGGCCATCTCTCTCTTCTCGCAAACGCATATGGAATGTTTGAGCACTTGACAGAGAAGACACGGACAAAGACCGGCATACAGTCACCTACTTTTATTCGCAGTGACTCCAGACGGTAATGAATTGGCCTGAAATTCCTGGCCATTGAAACATTGACCACGTCCAGCAATGGCAACAGTCGGTAGGAATCGTATGCGGGATGAGTGCTATACCTTTCATGTTGAATTAGGAAATGAGATATTTCGACTTTTGAAATGTGGACGAATTGAGCGGTAAAGAAATCATTTTAGCATCTAAGTTATAACAGTAGTATATATTGTTAATGACTGTAATGCGCCCGACAAACATTGAGGACATAGAATTGCCACTAATATACAGGGTGTCCATAAAGTTCGTGTGCGCTTTATAATTTTATAATTTTATTTGTATTTGCGATAGAAATAATTTGTAAAAAGGATTAGAAAGAAGTAAATCTATATTTTTTTAAGGTTTTATTGAAATTTTATTTAACTTTCCACATGTCCACCATCATTAGCAATACAAAGGGTAATACGATTTTGCAGTTCACGGAAAACATTTGCTAACTGATTTACAGTAATGTCTGAAATCACATTAGTTATTTTAGCTATACTTAAAACTAGATACATTAAACTTTATAACATTTTTACAGATTATTTCTATCGCAAATGCAAATAAAGTTATAAATTTTTAAAGTGCACACGAACTTTATGGACACCCTGTATATATATATATATATATATATATATATATATATATATATATATATATATATATATATATATATATAGCCTGATGAATTGAAGATTGCGTTCAGATATGAAGCAATCTATCGCCATTAAGTGTTGATCTCATTTCTTCCTAATATTTTGAACAGTAATAGAGGTTCATCCCTTGTTTCATATTTAGGACTGGGTTTCTGGTTTATTCTAAAGTCTGCTTCAACTCTATACTTCTAAAATCTCCGCCTAAAATACGAAAATTTATTTAATATTCATTTTTTTGTATTTTTACCTGAGCAGCAGTATATTTGTTTATTGTCCGGTTCACCCTCCTCACTGGTCTTTTGAGTAGAGGTTTAAAGCTTGTTTCCTGTTTAGAATTGGGTTTCCGATTCTTTTTAATTTTCTTTCACTTCCAGTTGCCCCCCTTGCATCTTAGTGACGTTATCGCCTTGCTTGTGGTGATTCGAGTAAAAAAACAAAAAAAAAAAAAAAAAAAACCCGGTCATATGAAGCTCAGGGCCACCGTAAAGACTAAACGCTGAAGCGTGATAATCAAAATAACGAAGATCACAAAATTAGTCCGAATAAATCTCACTTCAATACAGAATTTTTCGCACTTTTTAAAGCTTTTTTTCTACTTATATATTTATTTATTTATTGTGGTAACTGTGTCAAAATGTTTACACTAATTCTTTAAAAACATTGTTCTCGCTAATAATTTGGGCAATTTTCTTTTCCTTTTAAGTAATGCTTATTTTGTCACTGAACATGAATTACGTGAACTTTCGTCTTTACCGTTTAATTTATGTATGCTGGCCATCGACTAATTAAATGTGTATATGACCATCATTGACCTGCATTAACAGTCAAGAGACCGACAATGGCTCTTGAAGCCGGCAAGTGATTTGCAAGATTTATTGCAGACCGTTGTGGAGTTTACACCTCCCAAGTTCACTGGATTTCAAATGTCTGGTCAGTCCAGATTGACTAGAACACGACTTACCACACTGTGTGCAGCTAAAACTCTTGTTAACCTGGTAAGCTTGCTATTTAGAACCTGATCGCACTGTGTAACGTTTCATGTGAGAGACGAGACCTGCTCGGGCTAAAGAAATGCGATTGCATCTTAAATAACCAAATTAAACCCATACACACGCCGACCATTACGATCGGTACTATGTTGCATAATTTAAACATTACTACATTGTTATACACACTGTAAATGGATGAAGTATGTTATTTAAAAATAATGTAAAATTTGAAGCATTTCAGTGATGGTTTTAGACTGATATGGCCCAAGGCCTAAAGGGAGCTTACAAATAACTTTATAATGAATTTCAATAAATAAAATAAAAATTATTTGTAAAAAAATTAATCATCACAAATTCTTAGCAGAAAAAATGGTTACGTTACGAATTTCTACGCAGAGGCTGGTGTAATTTAAAAAGAATTGACTGCTGTTTAATAGGAACACGGTTCTAAAAGAAGACAACAACTTGAATATAACTATTGACCTGAGGGAACTGATAAACACGCGTAAAGTGCTGATAATTACGGCGGCGAAGAATGTATTCAAAGAAATCCTAACTACAACAATAATTTAATTATTAATTAATAATTATTAATTAGTAATTTAAATAAAATACGCTCGCCTATTACTGTGCTGAATCCACCTCCAATAAGCAATTATATTCAATCTAATTCCAATTAGATGAATTAATAATAAATAACAATAGTTCAATTATGGTGGTCCGAATATTCAACGAGGACGGAGATGTACTTGTGAAAATATTCTGATGAGATTGTCCCGCGCTTTTAGTCAATGAGACTAATTCCATTTCGTCAACTGTTTTATGCAAGTTATTATCCTTTCCACTCTAGGGTCCGTTGTGCCCGGTAATCAAGCCATGATCTTATTGCTCATGCACAATTCCATTCTACTGAAAATTTTAAAAAAATTATATTTTAAATCATAAAAATTATATTTTAAAGCATATGTATAGATCGACCATTCACCTTTGCTTAGAATATTGCTGCCACATGAACTGGTGCCCCAGCTATATATTTATTCTCTATAAAATCCAAAGAAGAATCTGCAATTTTACCGGTCCTGATCTGGCATCTTGGTTTCGGTAATTTTCACATTGCCGTAACGTAGATTCCCTTTGACTTTTCTATAAATACTTTCACGGTAATTGCACTGATGAACTTTCTGCTATTCAATGGGGTTTCATTTTTAAATGTTATTTTTATTCCCCACCCCCCGAGGAATTTTACATATGGGAAATAGTTAGGACTACATAGAGACAATGAGGTATTATGGTGACTGTAGTAATTATGTTAAGTAAGAATGTATTGTTTTGGTGTAAGGAATACTGTGGATCAGTAATCGTGGCTAGCTAAGTTTAAGATAAGACAGATCAAAGAACTGTCTTCCTATATTCCCCGCTTTTTGGCAATAGACTTTATGAATTTAAGCGCGATGCGAAATTGGCGGTTAGGTTTCATCATTTTACAATTAAAATAGCTAGACGTAACCGTAAGTTCTATGCTAACAGTTTCTTCATCGCACTTCTCGCTTGTGGAACTCTTTCGGATATTTGCTTCCGAGTCAAGTTTGATCTTCAAAAAATTAAATGCAATGTCAATCGTTATTTTCTGTCTTCTTAATTCTTGTTCTTTTATTTCATTTTCTCTCTCCTTAATATTGTTTTATTTTTTACCTCATATTCTATAACACTCAGTAACCGCCCTTGCGTCTTAGTGGCTTTATTGGCTTGTTTGGGGCGAAAGGATAAAAAAAAAAGAATTAATGTATAAAAAAACGTACGTAAGCTCGACTTTATATTTCGAATTATCTTTCTTTCTAAATATGAGTCTGATCTACTGGCTACTGAAAAGTAATAACAGAAAGAGCTGGAGACTATTTTGACTGGCATTAAAATCGTTTTTAATGACCACAGAGCGATAGTTGTGCCGAATGAACATCGGCATGAAGATTTTTATTCTTCTAATTTATTTATTTTTCAGTTCCAATCACAATTTCGGCTCACTCATTTTCTCGCCGGCTGACACCTTTCAAGAAAGGGGATATGCTCCAAGAATTATCAAGTGGAGACCAGATCGGGCCCCCATGTGGGAACTCTTCACTTTGAGAGGTGAGATTATACGACTAGTCGGATCCAAGGTATAACTAGTCACTGTTGAATACTTTCGCGTCTGGAAGCGGCGACAAGCCGTTTTGCGTTCCCCGACGCGATTTATCCTGGAGGGCCGCACATGGCGGTGAAAGAAAAATAACAATGGGGTCGATTTCGTTTCTACGAGATTTTTTAACAGAAGTCGGAAAGCAACGAGTAATATTGAAGTACTTTCTATAAATCTTTGTATGTCTCTGTCTTGTCTCTATCTATCTATCTATCTATCTATCTCTTTCTCTCTCTCTCTCTATCTATCTATCTCTTTCTCTCTCTCTCTCTCTATCTATCTATCTCTTTCTCTCTCTCTCTCTATCTATCTATTTCTCTCTCTCTCTCTATCTATCTATCTATTTCTCTCTCTCTATCTATCTATTTCTCTCTCTCTATCTATCTCTCTCTCTCTCTATATATATATATATATATATATATACATATATATATATATATAATTCTGTTAATATCTATCTATCCTATTCTGTTCATATCTATCTATCTATTAGGTTGGTGCAAAAGTAATGTCGGTTTTTGACGTTAAGAATACGTCAAAAACCGACATTATTTTTGCACCAACCTAATATCTATCTATCTATCTATCTATCTATCTATGTATCTATCTATCCCATTCTGTTCATATCTATCTATGTCTGTTTATATCAGTCAGTCTAAGTGTCATATTTTTGTTTATTTATTTCTATTTCACTCAGTTCGTATCTACCACATTATTACGTTTCTGTCTCAATTGGAGTAAATGTCAAAGTTTATGACTCTTGACAAATTATTACCTAGAAAGAGCCACTTATCTCCAAGAACGCCACTGGCAGAAAACTTTTAAGTAACTGTTATTGCGAAAATAATACGCCTTCTGAAATTTAAACGCAGCGGCGTTTCGGTGAGAGCCGAGAGAGTAGTTGGCAATAAGTAAAGAGAAATATTTATAGAACTTTTTCATCACCCGTGTTTTTTGTTGTTGTTTTTTTTGTGTGTCTTCCATAGACACGCGTAAGCGCGCACATATCTATCTATCTATCTATCCATATCTATCTATCTGAATCTATTCATATCTATCTATCTATCTATCTATCTGAATCTATTCATATCTATCTATCTGAATCTATTCATATCTATCTATCTGAATCTATTCATATCTATCTATCTGAATCTATTCATATCTATCTATCTGAATCTATTCATATCTATCTATCTATCTATCTATCTGGACCTATTCATATCTATCTATCTATCTGGACCTATTCATATCTATCTATCTATCTATCTATCTATCTATCTATCTATCTATCTATCAGTGCTGATAGTAATAATGAAGCAGTGCTCCATGAAAAATAATAGAGCTAAAATTTATACTAACAATAATTATAATTTGTAGGTCACCGCTCGAAGCTGATCGGAGTTTCATCCTCATAGTAATTGTCAGGCACAAACTAAAAATAATAAATATTTAATTTTTGTCGGTAATTGCTATAGGCATTAAACTCGGAGTAGCATAGAGTGGTGACATACAAATATATAATTATTCTCAGGATACATAGATAGATAGATAAAAGCCAATGATTTACTGGACTACGTGTTTTGTTAGGCGCTAACGATCTGTGTTACTATTGTTATCTATCTATCTATCTATCTATCAGACTCTTCATATCTATCTATCTATCTAATTTGATGATCGCTTAAGTCGTGAAACTGTCAGTCAATTTATAGTGATGATTTCAATGTTGACACTGTTGATATCATTATATGCTCTCTCCTCAATATTGAGAATAATTTGGCCAGAAATATAGTACAATTTTAAACATGGTAACATGAAGTGCGACACCAAGATCCGTAGACGTATTGAGATGGCCAAGGACACATTCCAAAAGCTGGGCAGAGCATTGAGAGACAGGAGGGTTTCTTTGGTAACAAAGAAAAGAATACTGAGCTGTTACGTGACATCTGTCCTTTACGGTAACGAATGCTGGACGATTTCCACAAGGATGAAGAATTGACTCGACGGGACGGAGATGTGGTTCTACAGAAGGATGCTGAGGATTTCGTGGACTGAGCGTGTGAGCAAATATGAGGTCTTGGAGAGGATACAGATAAAGAGGAGGCTCATGCTTAACATCAAGCAGCTGAAGATTCTGAGGCGCATAATGAGGAAGGAGAGCCTGGAGAATCTGATACTCACGTGATCGAATAGAAGGAAAGAAAAACAAGGGGAAAAAACACGTGACATTCCTGGAGGGCTTGTTGACAGAAAGTGGTATGGGGGAGATAGCAGATTGCTGAGAGAATGCAAGGGATAGACGGAGGTGGAGAGCCATGATCGCCTACGTCCTGAAAGGACATTTAGCCATTTTCAATGATGAAATATCTCAACTGTTAAATAAGGAATAGTTTGTTGCATGTATGTATTTATATAATGTTTTCATTTTTTCAAAACAGGGTCAAGATATTGTATCCGTGTTCATAGTTAATATTCTTAAGTGTTGTTCTTTTTTTTGTTTTTTTTTTTGCTTTTATTAATAAGACTTCCGTTTTTGACTGGATTTTGAAAAATGCAAACGTTATATAAATGTATAGCCGAAAGCGCTCGAATTAAAAGACCATTCGGACAGTTTTTATATAATTTATCATCTGAAAAGAAAAAAAATTATTGGATCGCATGAGAAATTGTATAAAAGTCTAAATCAAAGCACCTTGCCTGTCATATTCAATGATCTGTGCATGAATGAAGGATTGCTGCCTAAATACACAATTTATATATATATATATATATATATATATATATATATATATATATATATATACACAATTTATATCCAAGTACAGGATTAGTGTAGACGGAATAAAATTCAAATAACCAAAAACACAATGCTTGAAAGAGCACACAATTCAGAGTAGGGCAAGTATTATTCATTCAAAAATTATAACATAAAAAGGTTATAATATCACTACAAAAATAGCCATTTTGTTTCAACATTTCTGGTGTCTTCTTCAGTGATGGTGTAGAATAAAGAGGTTTAAAAATCTTTTTTTTTAACGTCTTTATTTTACGTTCAACACCATCACTTGATAAGACACTAAAAGTGTGTAAACAGAATGATTATTTTTGTAGTGATTTTATAACATTTTTATGTTATAATTTTTAAATAACTGAGATATATATATATATATATATATATATATATATATATATATATATATATATATCACTGACCACTTAACGAAGGAAAATAGTCTAGCCACTCCCACAATAACAAATTCTGTAACGGACCGTGCCTAAAAATACACGTAAACCGAGAGATAGCTTATTCCTAAAATTTCGCTTGAAGATGAAACGGGACTAAACACCACAATCCAACTTAATTTTAATAATTATTTGGATGATTTCGGCTCTCGTTTTTGAAACATGAGAACTCTTATGTAGCGAAGGAATCATATTTTTAAACAAAAAATATTATATTATATATATATATATATATATATATATATATATATCAGTTATTTAATATATATATATATATATACATATATATATGTATATCAGTTATTTAATATATATATATATATGAGTTATTTAATAACTGATATTAAATAACTGATATTAAATAACTGATATATATATATATATATATATATATAAGTTATTTAATAAATATATTTGGTACTCTTTTTCATTTTTATAATCCAAGATACCTGCCTTTAAAATGCATGCCATCATTATGGGACACCCTATATATATATATATATATATATATATATATATATATATATTGTATATGTGACGGTACACGGCCTTTCACAGTAAGCATGTGAAATTCTCGTTGTAAAGTGTTTGATCTTTCTGATTAATATTCGTTGCTTTGAATAAAGTGCATTAAAAAGATAAATATTTTGTACACGTGATTTTACTGTAAGTGAGTGAAATCTGTCCGAATTGGAGCTTATTTTATCATTTGAGTTTAATTGTTATTAATTTTTATACTGGTATTTCGTTTATCTTCATTTTAGTTCATTTTCAGCACAACTAATCGGACCTTCACTCTGCGACAACAACACTGATCGGAGATAGAGAATACACCCCGTGTGAGACTCGAAATTACACACTCTTTGGTCTTCAGAAGGTTGTCTTTTTGTAATAACTGCTCACCTGCCTATTTTTAGACTGCTATATTGTTGACAGAAGATCAATTCCGACGATATATATTTACTGCTTTTCACCTCAGGCTAATAAATAAATGACATTTTTAAATATGAAGAAATACTGAAGAAACATTTTATTTTTGTCCAGTTTTTTATGCGGGTTTAATTTAATTTCAATCTATTTTAGATGACTTTTTATGTAGCTTTTCATTTTATTTAGTTTAATATAATTTAGTTTCAGTTTACTGGGGGTTTTTTTTGTTGTTTTTTTTTATTGTTTTTTTTTGTTTGTTTTTTTTTTTTTTTTTTTTTTGGCACAAGATCAATTCAATTCTGATAATAAATACTTACTGTTTATTTTCCTAAAGCTTAGTAAGTAAATAATACTTTTAAATATGAAGAAATATTGAATATACATTTAATTTTACTCTAGCTTTTAGTTCTGTTGGTTTTAGATTTATTTCCATCTATTTGTTGTTTTTTTTTACTTTAGTTTAATTAGTAACTATATTTTTGTAGTCAGTATCACCCCATGCAAGGTAGTAAAGCCCCTAAGACACAAAGGGTTACAGAGTGTGGAAGAATAAGGAACAGATATATTAATAATGAGCGGGAAGAGGAAAGAGTAATCAGGAGGACAGTAAATAACGATTGACATTGCATTTAAATTTTTGCAGATTTAAGTTGGTTGGAAAGCATGAGGCCAGAAAGGAGTTCCAAAGGCGAGAAGTGCGAAAAAAGAAACTGTTATAGAATTTACAGTTACATTTAGCCAGCTCATCTGCAAATTGATTCGATCTTGACGCTAGTTTCGCACTACGCTTAAATTCAAAAAGTCTAGACACCAAAATGAAGAGCTCATCCGAACAATTTCCATGAAATTATTCATAGAAAAGACACAGAGAGGCAACCTTACGGCGGTGGAAAAGTGACTGAAGCCGAGCCGCCAGATCAGGACCAATAATATTGCTGATGCTTCTTTGGATTTTATCAAGGAGCTTAAGGTAAATAGCAGGGGTACTGGGCAATATGTGGCAGTAATATTCTAAGCATGAACGAATGGTAGACTTTTTTTTTATATGTATGATATATCCTGGAGAGCAGAATTGTACGACACAGTGAACCAACTTTCTTAGCAGCTGACCTAGCAATGGATTCAATTTATGTTGTTGCTAGTTTAATTTACAACTAACTTTTTTGTTTTAAAAGATCAATTTAAACACATTTACTAAGCCTGTGGGGGAATATATGTTAAAAATATGGTTCATTGAACATTCATTAAATTTTTATCTAGTTTTTTTGTTTTGTTAATTTTACAGTGTAACCCGGATATAAGAGAAACCCGGATATAAGAGAGATGGTCTCTGGTCCCAAATTATTCCCATACTTACCTAAACAAAATAGACCAAACCCTGATATAAGAGAAAACCGGATATAAGAGACTTCTTATCCTGTCCCGACAACTCTCTTATATCCGGGTTACACTACTTAATTTCTATATATTTTATTTTACTATTGTTGTTGCTAGTTTAGTTACCATCAAGATTGTTAATTGCCGAAATTATATATATTTTTTTTTTAAATAGAAAACAGCTAAGGACGACGTTAGGTGTTTTTTTTCGGGTGATCTTTATTGGTATATTCAGGACGAAAGAAGCAACAGGATAGCAGTCTTCCTCTTTAAAGAAGATGAAGGTGGACAGGGTTTGATTGTGGCTTGGAGATAAAAAAAAAAAAAAAAAAAAATGAGTGGCATAAAACAATTAAAAAAAATAGAACAAAAATACGGTCAATGACAAATAGAGAGAAAGAACGAAAAATAAAACCGATGTACTACTACTACACAAGCGCGTAAAGACGCAAACATGTACTGAGCTGGTTTGGAAAGGAAAAAAAAAAAAAAACTAGGATGTATGACATTGTCGCAGCTTATTTTTCAAAGGGTTTCTGTGGGTTTAGTTTCTTTGATGCATGCGTGCCGCTTAAATCTTCTGGCATGTCAAGGCAATATTTGAACTGGCCTTTTGGAAACGCTTTCAACTTTCCTTTACCCCACGTCATCCTTACGTTGTCTTTTTTCCTTTTTTTTATTTTTCGTTAATTTTATATATTTCATTTTTTAAAAGAATAATTCCGGGTAACTTGTCACCCTTATCTTATTGTCCACTTTTCTTTCCTTACTAACTCGACTTATCTTCCCTGCACTTATTTGAATTTGATTAAAAATCGTACGAATCCCAGGTTTTATGAGAATATTATTCTAATCTAATCTAACCTCCTCCTCCTTCTTCTTCTCATTATTATTATTATTCGACATATTCTTCTCTTTCCTCTTTTTCTTATTATTATCATTATTACTTGACTTATTTTTATTCCTATTCTTCTTGTACTTCTTCCTATACTTGTTCTTCTTTATTGTTATCATTATTCCTCTTCTTATTATTCTTATTCTTCCTCTCCCTTTTCTTCATCTTTTTCTTCTTCTTCTTCTTCTTATTATTATTATTCCTCTTATTATTATTATTATTATTATTATTATTCCTTTTCTTCTTATTATTATTATTATTCCTACTCTCCTCTTTCTTTTTATTATTATTATTATTATTATTCCTCCAACTCTTCTTCTTCTTCTTCTTCGTCTTCTTATTATTATTCCGCTTATTATTATTTTTCTTCTTCTTCTTCTTCTCATTATTATTATTATTATTATTATTATTATAATTATTATTATTATTATTATTATTCCTCTTCTTCATTTTATTGTTATTATTATTCCTCTTATTATTATTATTATTATTATTATTATTATTCCTTTTCTTCATCTTTTTCTCATTCTTCTTCTTCTTCTTCCTCTTCTTATTATTATTCCTCTTCTTCTTATTATTATTCCTCTTATTATTATTATTCCTCCTCTCCTCTTTCTTTTTATTATTATTATTATTCCTCCAACTCTTTTTCTTCTTCTTTTTCTTCTTCTTATTATTATTATTTTTCTTCTTCTTCTTATTATTATTATTCGTCTTCTCCATTTTATTGTTATTATTATTCCTCTTATTATTCTCATTCTTCTTTTGCTTTTTCTTTTTCTTCTTCCTCTTATTATTATTTTTCTTCTTTTTCTTCTTCTCATTATTATTATTATTATTATTCATCTTGTCAGAGAAGATCCTTTATTGCAGGTAGGCGTTCATCATGAGGAAGAATG
>OZ010587.1:70528713-70548713 GCA_963932145.1 Acanthosepion lycidas | reverse complement strand
GGCAACTGGAGATGTCGATTGACATTACACTTGAATAGCTGGAGATTATAGCTCACAGGGAAACAGGAAAAGGGAAGGGAGTTCCACAGGCGAGAGGTGCGAGACATGAAGCTATTAGAGTAGAAGAGATGGCTACATTTAGGAGTTTCGACAGTGAAGGGGTGAGAGCGGGATGCCAGCCTCGTAAGGCGCTGGAACTCATGACGTCTGGGAACCAGCGAATGCAGCTCCTCGGAGCAATTTCCATGAAAGTATTTGTAGAACAGACAGAGGGAGGCGACGGCGCGTCTGTGAGAAAGTGACTGTAGACGAGACGCCAGGGCAGGGCCAACTACATTGCATATCCGCCTCTGGAGCCTATCAAGACCCCCGAGGCAAACAGAAGGGGCACCAGACCATATATGTCAGCAATATTCCATGCAAGGGCGAATTGTTGATTTGTAGATCTGGAGGATCGACTCCGGGGAGAAAAACTTCCTGGCGCGGCTCAGGGATCCAACTTTCCTTGCAGTGGACGAGGCAATTGACTCAATGTATATATATATATATATATATATATATATATATATACAAACTCGTAGACCAGTAGCCACCGTTTGAGTCACTAGCTAATCTCACAGATGCATACATCTACTCAGGAGTTTCTTCAGTATTCACAAAGCGGACCATGTCGATTATACTGCTAGTATATTGATCGGTCCTTAGTTAAGGTTTTTTGGAAAAATCCCCCCCCCACCATTTCATATAAAACTTTCAGCTGGCACGCGAGTCACGCTAAAAATTGTCAGAATAAATCACTTTCTCTGGATACACAAAATCTGAGGAAATAATGTTCTATCTGCCCGTGCATAGGCATATTTATGTACGTACTTACCTCCTGTACGATTTGAATATTTAGAATTTATTGTAAAATGTAAACCGCCCTTTGAGTAGATGTTAAGGAAAGCAGAAAATAAAACGTGTCACTTTTTTCTTTTTCTTTTGCTGTAAACATACACACGGAAAATAGAAAAGATAAAAACCGAATGTCACCGCAGTAAAAAAAAAAAAAAAAAATGTCAACAAAACATGAATAAACATCTTGAAAAACAAACAACTATTAATCTGTTTAAAAATACTTTAACAAAGAAGAATTCTGAATGGGAAAAGAATAATATATATAGAGAGAGATAGATAGATAGATAGATAGACAGAAAGAGAGAGAGATGGTGGTGAGAAATCTAGTGCAAACTTTATTTAAAAAAGAAACTGTTTTGAACGAACGCCTCAAGAAAAATGCAACTCTTTTGTTAAAGGAGACGAGAAACGTTACCAAAATTTACAAAAAGAGATAGAAGGAGAGAGAGAGAGAGAAGGAGGAGGGATAAATTATTTGATTAAAATAAAAGATTAGAATTTTTCTATTGTAAATAGCTTGTATTATTATTGTTATTGTTGTTGTTGTTATTATTGTTATTATTATTTTTATTGTTATTGTTATTATTCTTATTGTTGTTATTGTTATTTTAAAATTTTACTCAATGAGTGTCCAGATTATTTGTAAATGGTGATCTACACGGAAGATTAATTGATAGCAACGCCCTACCCACTCAGCCTCAGTATTCTATTTTCATCACAATGCTGTTTTCTGGCTGGTTCCAACAATTACACTAATTTCTAGTTCCTCCGGTTTCTTTTGTCAGGCTCTTCAGAACCGTTCGCGGTGCGCCGATAATGAATGGTACTACAGTCACCTTCAAGTTTTACAAATTCATCAGTGCTATGGCAAGGTGTAGATTATTATTATTATTATTATTATTAATATTATTGTTATTATTATCACATTGATTTACATCTCAACCTCCCATGTCTGGTGGCTGCTTCAGTTGATTGACTGACCCTCCTCAAATTCCCAGTACCTTCCTTGGTATTCTCGCAGATTCCAGTAAGCGGTTTCATTTTTTCGTCAGATTTCTAATTCATCAAAATTTCAATTTTCTTATAAGTTTAATAGTGATCTCAGCTCTCGAGCGAGGTTCTATCACCATTTATCTCCGTTGTCGAATCTAAGTCATTTACAAGGCCATCATTTTTGACTCAATTCAATGTCAATTTCTTTTTCAAGTGGACTCAGCGGCATTTGCTGTCTTTCTAAGATTTGTCGATTTTTGCTTCCAACACGAGTTATTGTTTCTGTTTATGAAGCGAAACTTTTCTGTAGTTTCAACTCTCTCCTAAAAAAGGAAGACTTTATTATTTTTGCAATTCTGGATCCTATTCGGCATCTTGTACCCATGAGAAATAGTCGGAAGCGAATTTATTATTTCAGACTTATGTTGCTTAATTAACGGCTGTAGAATATGACAAAAACGACCTGAGAGTTGCGATAAAAAGTAGCAACAAGAAACTAAAAGGAATAAACAAAAAGAAAATAAAAAATGAATAACAACGACAATGCTTTATCTCAGAAATCCGGACATTGTTTTTTTTTTACAACCTCTTTCTTTCTACAGCCCCGACTTATTTATTTTAACTCACCTACCCAATTCTTTCTTTCTATTTTCTACATTTCTTCTTTACTTGGTTCTTTATTATTTCTTTCTTTCTTTACCTTTTTTCTTTACTTGGTTCTTTCTTTCTTTCTATTTTCTACCTTTCTCCTTTACTTGGTTCTTTCTTTCTTTCTATTTTCTACCTTTCTCCTTTACTTGGTTCTTTCTTTCTTTCTATTTTCTACCTTTCTCCTTTACTTGGTTCTTTCTTTCTTTCTATTTTCTACCTTTCTCCTTTACTTGGTTCTTTCTTTCTATTTTCTACCTTTACTTGGTTGGTTCTTTCCTTGTTTCTTTCTTTCTCCTTTCCTTGGTTCTTTCTTTCTCCTTTCGTTGGTTCTTTCTTTCTCCTTTCCTTCTTTCTTTCTCCTTCCCTTGGTTCTTTCTTTCTCCTTTCCTTCTTTCTTTCTCCTTCCCTTGGTTCTTTCTTTCTCCTTTCTTTGGTTCCTTCTTTCTTTCTTTCTCCTTTACTTGGTTCTTTTATTACATTTTGTAGAAGATGTTGCTCTATTCTGTTGATGATGGCTACGTGTTTAGTAATCTCGAATTTATGAGAACATCCTGTGTGCTCACAGACGGATTTCATATGTTTTTCTAATTTTATTTTACATCATACTGAATACAGTCTATTTTTTTAATCATTTCATCCCAGGCAAGGCGATAATACCACTAAGACGCAAGGGGGTTACTGAGAGTGAAATAAAATGAGAAATGACAATAAAAGAACAGGATTCAGATAGACAGAAGATGGCGATTGAAGGCGCATTTAATTTTTTTAAGATTGTAGGTGACAGGGAAGCAAGATGCCGGAAGTGAGTTCCACAGGCGAGAATAAAACTTACGGCGACATATCGCTTTTTCAACTGTAAAATACGAGATCTAGTTGCCAATCTAGTATTAGGCTTAAATTCATTCGGTCGACGTACGAAGGAAGCTCATTAGATCAATTGCCATGAAAATATTTACAGAAAAGATGGAGGGGCGGTACGTAACAGCAGTAGAAAAGTAACTGAAGCCAAGATGTCAGGTCAGGACTGATAAAATTATCAGACAGAAAATACAGAGTGGAACACTGAAGGTGGGTTGGCTGTTAACATTGAAAGCTTTCCGGCAACTCCTGTAGCCAAGCCGGCCCCAAATGTAATGCCCTGTATATTTTGGGTCTTGTGGGACGTCGGAAAGAAGGCGGGCATATAGCTTGGGCATCGTCCATGACTGCTCACTGGAGAGGTCTCTCCAATCTTACCACCAAAGACAGAATTTTGAGCAAACAGGGCGCTACTTTTATCGCACAAGATAAACAGATATATTGGGCTAAAAGGACGTGCGGGTATGTTGTGGAGTGATTTCACAGTGGAGGCTTGTATTTGTACTAAATCGGTCCTAAAATAGGTTCGCCGTACAAAACGTTAGGAACTTGATATAATAAGTATTACGCAGAGTAATCTAGTTGTGGTCGCTGATACTTTCGTATTCGACTAACTGTCGTCCGACATTGACTGACTGACTTACTCGTTACTCTTACTACTACTTATTATAGGTGGGAGAGTCTATTAACTATAGAATAGTTTCACCATAACAGGGTAGCGTAAGGGTTATCGGTTCTGAAAATGGAATCGGCTAACCAAGTTCAAATCCTGTCCTGGTCTGTTACGTTTACGCTGTACTATTGTCCTTTTGAAAGGCATGAACCTTACAATCCCAAATATGTTTCAGCTTTAAATAACCCACACTGGGTTGATACAAAGCCGTATAAAACAAATCAATCAATCAATGTCTAGGAATTGTCATGACTTCATGGGAAAGATAGTGCAATGGTTTTCCGTTGCCTTCTCCACGGTCTGGAATTCTGAGTTTTCCTTCTCTTAGACTGGTTGCCACCCAGCGCTAAAGATAATGGATAATTATTCTTTAATCATTTCCTCTTGATCAAGGCGGGAATGCCACGTGTGTGCAGAGGGTTAGAGGGAGTGAAAGTGAAAGTAAAAACAGAGAATAGGAAGGATTGAGGAAAGGACAGAAGATGAACGGGATTCAAGAAGACAGATGATGGCGACTGATGTTGCATTTAACATTTTGATGATTGTAGCTATCAGGTAAGCAAGGAAACGGAAGAGAGTTCCACAGAATATGTTACATCTTTTTAAAAAATTGATAGGGATGGCTATATTATGGAGTAGTATTTTATACAAGGGGGTGATTTATTCCCCGAAACACTAGGTCGTACTAAACACAAGAAAATACCGTAGTTTTGGTTTTTTTTTTAAATATTAGACATTGGAGCAAATCATAAAATATTTTTTTAATTATTACAAGAAAAATATTTTTTAAGGGTCTAATTCTACCCCTAAAGAGGCGGACATACCTATAGACTAATCAACACGACGTCAGGAAAAATTCAAGTGTGTGGCCTCGTGTCTGGCTTCTTTCTACAGACTAGTCGGCCATTTTCTTTTACATCTGCTCGCCTTGCAAGTTTTAATTGCTGAAAGAAAATCACGCCTAACACTGGGTTAAAGAAGAAAAAAAAAACGGTCAGAAAGAAACAGAGGGGGAAACGGAAGAAATGTAGAGAGAGGGGAAACGGAAGAAATATAGAGAGAGGGGAAACGGAAGAAATGTAGAGAGAGGGGAAACGGATGAAATGTAGAGAGAGGGGAAACGGATGAAATGTAGAGAGAGGGGAAACGGAAGAAATGGGGGGAAAAAAGGAAGGAAGAACGGGTAAACTTTCTTTGCCATTTGCCGTCAAAAACATTGGAATGTAAACGAGATTCTACGATACGATAATAAAAAAAAAATTAAAAATAATAAACCAAATAAAAATAAGAATCCCTTTACTTGTAAACATTCCATTTGAATTGGCAAAGTAAATAAATAAAATAAATAAATAAATCATTCGATTTAATTTCTAGTCATGCACTGGTAAATCTGGGATTGAACCAGAAAGAACAGAATCACAGCTCCATTCAAACCAACGACGGGTTGGTTACGTTCAATAACACATGTGAAAGAAAAAAAAAAGTCAACGATCTCTTCTCCCCAACCCTAGCTAGGGGCTAAATAGCATGACAGACTGAGTTTTTACCCATGGTTGGCAAACAGTCTAGGAGAAGGACAACTCTGAATCCAAAATTCGGCCATCTGAAGCTTTGCAAAGACAGTTAGACTTGGAGAGTGTATACCATGTCTGCGAAACAAAAACATACTGATTTCAACATCTATGGATATTCCCACTGGAGAGCTACTATCCAGAAGGCCGTTGACACTAACGGGCAGCAGGCCTCAAGGAAGGTTTCATTTGTCTATTAGTATTAGGTTGGTGCAAAAATAGTGTCGTTTTTCTTTTGATGTTGAAAGTCAAAAAACGACATTATTTTTGCACCAACCTAATACAAAGTTTCATTAAGGTAAACTAAATATTGATGAAGTAATGTCAATGGATAGCGATAAGAAGTAGATGCAATTTCGACAAAGTCTAGGGCTATGATGTACTTCTTTCAGGTTTTAAACGCATGACGTGTGTGTTTTTTAGCGCTTTAAATTTAAAAAAAAATAGAGACATAACACACAGTAGAAAACTGTTTTTTTTTTTTTTTGGTGGGGGGTCGGTGGTCAGGGACTTAACCCGGTGAAAAAATTCAGATATATTGGCTCAGTTATCAGTGAAAGGGTCTTTCTTAGAATAGAAATAATTTCAAGGACAGCATAACTAATGACAGATCCCACCCATCCCCACCGGAAAGACAATAACATTTGAAATCAAAGATTAGACTGTTCTGCTCATTGGCCTTCTCACTCATTTTGTATAACGGCGAATCATAGACATCAACAACAGAATTACAGCGACGAATCCAAGCATTAGAAATGAAATGTTACTGAAACATCCCTGGAAACTTCTACGTAGACCGCATCACAAATGACGCAGTGCAAAACACCATCATACGAGAAACAGATCTGTTAAAAGACCTGGTCTCCACCGTAAAGAAGAGAGAGTTGAAATGGTATGGACACATCATAAGAGCCGATAATCTTTCCGCCGCCATTCCAGACGGTAAATCCTCAGACAAAAAATGAACAGATTGATAGAGGGGAAGAAAAAAAAAATTGGGCTTCCAACGTTACTGGAAAATCCTTTATAGATACATTGGCACGAGATATAGAGAGAGAGCTGAGGGCACCTCGACGTAGTGTAATGGTTAACAAGCTTGTTTAGCTCGATCCTCCCTGGGTGCCGCATACTGTCGGCCTTGTGCCACATGTACGATACGATTAGAAAATCATTTGACCACTTCGACGTGGTGTAATGGTTAGCAACCTTGTCTCGCTAGATCAATTACGACTTTTCGACTCTCACCTGGTGCCCTATACTTTCGGCCTTGTGCAATATCTAAGCTACCCTTAGAAAATCAGCATATGGGGAGAGCTGGTCAGGTCCTCAGCTGCGCAGCGACCCTAGGACCACATCCGGTCATTGGACTGGTGATGATGATGATGATTTATAACGATATTGGATTGTAATATTGTAAAGGGATGCAACAGAATTAACATTGATTTACTGGGTTTTTTTTTTTAAATGCGATGACAATATTGTTATTGAGAAGAGATAATAAACGTTAAAATTTGATGGGCAATCTTTCGGGATGAATACGGTTTCATATGTTTGTCAACTGTTGGGATTATAGTATGAAGACAATTCATCTGTTATGATATCTAACCATTACGCATTACGCAAATGTATTTGTAATATGCAGTTGCTAAAAGACTAACATTTTCCTTAGAAGAGAAAAGGTGGACGCACAGAGATAAAAGGTTAAGAAGAAAAGTTATTTTTTAAAGGGATGCCGTCCTGGGTATGACGATAAACTACAGCCAGCAGCAAAGCCTCTGATCGAGAGGTTTTTAGGAGCTAGGAACCAATTGCAGTATTTCCCAGTTCCACCCTTACACGGGGTAGTAGCACCTGTTAGGGTTCCAACTATGGGCAAATTGTTAACTCTCATACTGTAGTCAAAATACTATGAAAGTATAAATAATTTTATAGTAAAAATACCAGAAATACATTTTTGTAAAAAACAATATTACCAACAATACATTTTTTAAAAGAAATTTCTAATGTTCCCAAGAAAATTAAATTATGGCATAAAATGACCCATAAAAAGTTTGTGTGTGTGTGTGTGTGTGTGTGTGTGTGTGTGTGTGTGTGTGTGTGTGTGTGTGTGTGTGTGTGTGACACAGGAAGAGAAAAAATTGTTGGGGTGTAGGGAGTAGTCAGTTTCATTCTTTGCCTGTTTGAAGTAAAATGGAAAAGAGGAAGTGAAAGTAAAGAATTGTAATATAAGAAAGAAAGAAAGAAAGAAAAGAAATATGTCTTGATATGGAAGGGAGGAGAAAGAAAGAAAGAAAGAAAAGAAATATGTCTTGATATGGAAGGGAGGAGAAAGAAAGAAAGAAAGAAAGAAAGAAAGAAAGAAAGAAAGAAAGAAAGAAAGAAAGAAAGAAAAGAAATATGTCTTGATATGGAAGGGAGGAGAAAGAAAGAAAGAAAGAAAGAAAGAAAGAAAGAAAAGAAATATGTCTTGATATGGAAGGGAGGAGAAAGAAAGAAAGAAAGATTTCACTCAAACAGATCAAAATGAGTTCTTTAGTTGCAAGTTAAAAAATTTTTAAAACAAAATATGAAAGGAAACGAAATGTCGACAGAAAAAATAACACGACAAGAAATAAAGAATAAATAAAGAAGACAAAAAAGGATAAAAAATAGAAATAGAGATATACAAGTAAGAAAGTAAAGGAAAGAAGAGAGATACTCATAATAACGAAATGTAAAAAAAGAAAAAAAAAGATCAAAAGAACGGTAGGGAAATAAAGTAATAAAAAAAAGAACTAACGATAAAGAGGAAATAAAGGGAGAAAAAAGAAAAGCAGACAGAAAAGAGAAGGAGAGACTATAAGTATATGCAAGAAAGAAAAAAAAAGAACGAAAGAAAGAAAGTGTTAAAATAGAAATTTCGCGAGAAAAAAGGAAAATGAAAAGAAAGAATGATAAAGAAAATGGGAAGAAAGAACGAATTAAAAGACAGAACGATGATAGTAAAAGAATATAGACATTTTTGTCCTTAGACAGAATCGAAAGAAAAAGGCCCCAGACTGAAAAACCGGAATATATTTTTACCACTATGATAGCCAATCTAAGTAATAGACAGAATGCGTATATTTTTCTGAGTGAGTCTGCAATAATCTATGTGTATGTATAGATAAATATGTTGGCAACCAAGGTAGACAGATTGGAGAATACGGAAAGGGAGAGTAAGGAGTAAATGCGGAGGAGAGCAGAACCAGGAAAAGAACGATAGGCAATTAAACGAAACTCAAAATATGATATATGGTCCAGCACTTGGCCAAGGCTATCGCACCGCGCCGGATATGATGGCCACCTGACCTCCTTCTAGGGTCACTCGAGAAACCTAATCAATATACGATTTGGGCGGATCTGGATGATTGTATAATTACTAATTAAACGGGGATAGCGGCTATAACTCTAGTCGCGTCTGCTTGGCAAAGTACCAACCTGACCTGGGTTCGATCCTACAGACATATCAACCTGCGCTTATATTTTGCCCAATTCTGACTGTTTACTATAGGGAAGGAAAGGTTTGATTGCAAAGTGTTATGTTCGTTGCGCAGGTTTGATTTTGGTTATCAAATTTGTTATACGGATAACCATTAAATACAAGAAAAAACAAAGAATTACATTGGATTAAAATAAAATAATGTTTAAAGAAAACAGAGCAATGTTTAATCATTGTGCCCAGAAAAAACGGAATATCAAAAATACAGTTATCCTTTCGCCGCCGCTATGTTTTACTAAAATTCTAATGCTCTCTTTTTAAAACAATAAACATTGCCGAGGGAATCAAAAGTGTATACAGTAATAGCAGTGTCAATGGATTAAACATCCTTTTGAATCATCATTCTTTTTTTGTGGACACGAAAGTTAAATATTGGCAATTTTTTTTTTTTATATATAACAATTTGAAAGTTTTAAACCAAATATACATCCTACAGTTTCAATTTTTAAAAATTATTAAACACTTGAATCTGCTTGATTTTAAATCTTTAATTATTTTCTCCAAAAGATAATTACTTTAAGAATGTTAACAATCTTTAAAAAAAAAAGCAAACGTTTTTAAATACATATGTAAATAGCTTTAACATTGTCTTATCTTTTCTACCATTTTTACCCACTATACTTTTTTATATAAATTTTATAAAAGAGAATTATAAAGAATACAAAATTATCAAAATATGTAAACCAACTAACATGCAATACTTATTATTTAACATTTTATAAATAACTATGAAAACAAATTTTTGTAAGGTAAGAACCAGTAAAAAATTACAGAGATTCTGCAATTATACACAAAGAAAACTTTGTCCTCTCAATGAATAATGTTAAGTGTTCGTAATTTTACCTAAAATCTAAAATTAAAAAGGTGTTTGGTTCAAAGGAAAAGATGCTCTCAACTTATTTTAGTGAATTTATGTGATGAGCACAAATGAGAGAAATATCCAGAAAATGAATTTTTTCAAAATTTATAATTACATTTACTCATTGTTATATGTTTATTTAAATTTTCTTATTCACAGTCATTTTTATAAATTTACAAATAAAAAGATTTCTTTTCATTCATATTTATTTCTTTATAAAATGTTAAATAATAAATATTTCTTTATCGTCGGTTCACATATTTTCATAATCTTGTAAATATATAAAACTATTCTTGTAAATAAGCAATCTTATAAATAAATAATATTTAATATCTTTGTTGTCAATTTTCAAGAATAAAGAAAATGTATAAATCCACTTTCATAAGTTTGGGTTTTATTAAAATTCTAATCCTCACTTTTTAAAACAATAAACATTGCCGAGGGAGTCAAAAGTGTATACAGTAATAGCAGTGTCAAGGGAATAAACATCTTTTTGAATCACCATTTATTTTTTGTGGGCATGAAGTTTAAACATTGCCATTTCTTTAATCGGCTTCCTTAATTTCCTCAATCAATCAAAATCAATTCAGTAAATATACAAAAATAGAAAGGGGGTGTAAGACAAGGATGTGTCTTCTTACTGGACTTATTCAATGTATACAGTGAGAAAATTCTGAGAGAATTAGAAGTTCTATTAGGATTCATAATTGGCAGCCACAATCTTAACAACAGAAGATATATGGATGGCACGGTGTTGATAGGAGATACAGAAAGGAAACTACGAGAACTCATATTTATGTCTTTATAAAATGGTAAAAAATAAATCTATCATTATAGTTGTTTTTTGATAATCTTTTAAATAAAAAATTATTCTTATAAATAAGCAATCTAATAAATAAATAGTGTTTAATATCTTTGTTATCAATTCTCAAGAGTAAAAAAAAGTATAAATCCACTTTCATATCTTTGGGTTTTATTAAGATTCTAATAATTCTTTTTTAAAACAATAAACATTACTGAAGGAGTCAAAAGTGTGTACAGTAATAGCGGTGTCAAAGGAATAACCGTCCTTTTGACAAACCGTATTTTTTTTGTTTGTTTGTTTTTTTTTTTTTTGTTTTTTTTTTTTTTGTGGGCACGAAGCTTAAAAATTGCTGAAAACATTTGATGATATTAGATCAAAAGGTGTGAAGATATGAATAAAAACCATGATACGTCTGTCTAGTGCAGACGTTTCCAAAGTTTTTTGAGTGGCGACACTTTTATGATATTCTTGACCACTGATCATCCAGTTCTGTTAAAAAAAAAACAAAAAAAACGCCGATTTCTCCTTCGATCATCGAAGTTAAGTAGCGTCGAGGTCGGTCAGTACTTCGATGGAGGACTGATTGGAAACACCGGTTACTGTAGGCAACCTCTTGAAACCGGAAAACCCGAAATATGTTTCGGTTTTAAATAATCAATAAAAGGTTGATAAGCCGTAAAAAATCAAAAATCAATTACTGATCGTTCACTTCACGTCAGTTTAATTACGATAAATGGTAATAATGAGGATGGATAAGAAGAAAAAGATTATTTAAAAGAGTCTGAATTAATGAAAGTTGTTTGCATCAATATTGACGATAAACAAAAACTGAAATTAAAATTATGAGAATTAAAGAATGGCTATTACAATATCAAGTTTTATTGAAAATAATGACACTTCTATATAATAAAAGCAAATGTCAGTGTGTCACTGTGTCACACTTTTTCAAATTTACACCTAGAAGCAGTAGCGCAACATATCATACCATTTAGGAATCAGGCCGACTCCTTGGGCAAAATGAAAACATTGCGCGCCAGATCCGCACCCACAATCCTGACATTTTGGATTGCCAATTTTTCATTACAGTGATTGTTTTTGGCGATATTTTAAGTGATTTTTTTTTAACGAATTTTTTGTACGATATCAATTTTTATAACTTGGAAATAAATTTGGGAATAATCGAAATTAATTACGAATTCCATCGGGTGACCCATGAAATAAAAATAACTGTTCATCCTGAAAGTAAGGACCTACGTACATCTTTATAGTAGGTGGCGCCAGAAGAATTATCGTTGAAACATAAGCTTAAATAATTAATGCAATATTTAAATGCAGCGATAAATTTTAAGTTCTTCTATAGTTTATTGCTGCCTGTCGCATCTGCTCCTCCGTACTTATTGTGATAAGGAACTAGCTTTAAATGCCGCCTGATTGGGCGGCTTTTAAGATAGTTGAAAATAAATGTAAATTGATGATTTTCATGTGTGCATAATGACTTTCAAGAATGTACTTTTATAATTTCCATCCCATAATATAATTACCTTATTCTGTCAGTTATGTTTACCTTAATTCCTAACACCTGCAAATATTTTTCTTTCTGATTTGTAATCACACCAATAATAAATATTTATATATCATAAATTTTCTTTTCACTGATAATCCTTTTTCCCAGCTTTTAATAACTTTCTATAATAAATGTAAGATAATCCTAATGAGCCAGGCAAACCTACCTAGGTTTCCCCTAAACGGATCTTCAGGGTAAAGCCGGCTTTACCCTGAAGATCCGTTTAGGTGGCTCATTAGGATTACCTTAGGTTTTGCTCTACTTAGTTTATTGAGCACTTTACGTAGTTGTCTTTTTACTCATTTTGGTTTTTTTTCTTTTGGCTTGGAGCTTAAACACTGGACGATTGTTTTCGCCTTGGTTTAATGCTTTTGAATCTTTTTTTTATCCCCATTTTTCCTCGGGTACCGATTTGTTCTACTGCAAGTTGAGCTATCTGAGGTTTTTCCAAACGAGTACCACCATTTATATAATAAATGTATAAATATATCATACATATGATAACGTTGTTCCCTTGGCAATGCATGCATTCATTCGTGATCACTGACAATGCTTTTACTTCCTGATTTTAATGCATTTCAATAGTCAAATAGCTTAAAAAGCATTTCTATAATAAAATATTAGCCGTGCAGTTTTTTTGCCGTAAAATCATTACCAATATACATATAATAGTTCGATTTTGCCAGTAACGCTTGCATTAATTCCGACCCAAAGACAATCATTTTTTTCCTGATTTCAAATGTTTACATGTATAGTGAGTGGCGAAACTTGCTAAAATAAGTTTTAGGTAAAAAATTGCAATATTCTATCATAAGCAAATTGGATCAAATGGTGGTTATCTTTTCAAAGGCGAACGCAGATTCGATCCCTGCCGGGGAACGATTTTTTCTTTACTAAGTTTTCAGAAGCCGATATCCACAATATACACTGCTTAATAAATAAATAAAAAATAGGCGTCTATGTCAAATATGAAGTATCGACTATAATAACAATGGAATATATATATATATATATATATATATATATATATATATATATATATATATATATATATATATATTTCAATAAATTGTCGACTAACCTGTCACTTAATAACGCCTGATGAGATGTGTTGGGACACATCGAAACATGATTGCATTCATGAAGCGTTTATTCTTATGCTCATGTAATATCCTAAAATAAAGAATACAGTTCTACTTTTGTACTGAGCCCTCTTTTAAATTAATGTTACGAACGTTGGAATTTATATTCGATTCCTTATTTCATATATATATATATATATATATATATATATATATATATATATATATATAAACTTTGTACCACCTTGCTATATATATATATATATATATATATATATATATTAGGTTGGTGCAAAAATAATGACGTAATAATGTCGTTTTTTGACGTATTTTTTAACGTCAAAAACGACATTATTACGTCATTATTTTTGCACCAAACTAATATATATATATATATATAGATATAGATCGATAGATAGATAGATGACAAGGTGGAAAAAAATTTACTTCAGGACTTCACCGGACGAAATTTATTATGCTGCTACGACTATACATACGCACGAACGAGAGGTGCTGTGAATTTTAGAATGTAAAAAAAAAAATCTGTTAGATCTTCTGTTATCACTCTCCTGTCTAACTATATTTACAAGACGAAAGAGCCCATCATACATAAAAAAGGAAGTTACTTTTCAATATATATATATATGTGTGTGTGTGTATTATGAATTATTACATTAATTATATTTTTCTGTCCATACTATCCAATAAAAAATAATATATAAAAGATATTCCAATGGAGCACTAAAAAGGACTTGTTCGAAAGTGACTGCTTCAGAATATTCGGAAACCTTTTGTTAAAAATAGGATAAACCGTGGCTAACAAAGGAAATCTTGTGTTACTAAAATGTCACTTGTAACCTCTCCGTGCTTCCCTCTAAAATAAAATAAAGAAGAAAAAAAAACATATTACACAATAAAATGGTTACTTTTCTTATTTTTTCCATTATCTTTCTTGTAAATATATCATTAATCATGTGAAGGCTTTCAAGCGAAAAAAAGGGAAAAAGCTCTTCCTCTCTCACACTTATACATCCTTGCGTATTGTCTCCCAACCACCACCCGCACTAAAAAAAAAAAAAAACTATGCCTGGGTCTTGAGTGTGTTAAATAGTGCTTAGTTAATTGTCTTCAAACTGTGAACTTAATTCATTAATTAGGTTCAAAGGTTGCGAAAAAGCGGAGGAATAAAAGCATTACGGAATTTAAATGTACATACTTTGTATACGGAAGAGTGGATCAATAAGTCTGTAACCTGACACAGTTATAAGCTCATTTTTGATGTGGCATTTTCACAAATGGGAAGGCGTTATATTAATACCCGTATATCGCATTCTGACCATGAGACTAGGGTCGATTTGTCAAGAAGAAGACTTCCTGATGTTATCGAACTGGAGGGGATCGATCTCAGCGTGCGGCACCTTTGGAAAGTGTCTGAAAAACATATTACGGGTTGACTCAAACCTTGTGAGTGAAATTGAATAGACGGACCCTTGGGGTCTGTCGATAGCCTTGCTAGCACGAAGTTATAAATCATCGTGGCCGAGGGCTTGAGTGTTTTGACCTTGTTCAAATTATTGATCACGCTAGATAACACGCTCTTTCTCATAAACTGTAACTAAGGTCTGCTCAACATAGTTGCAGTATAAACCACAGGTGGGCTCTATGGGTGGTGAATAAACACAAATATGCCTGAGCAACAAGCGTCTGTAATAGGGATTGGCTATATATATATATATATATATATATATATATATATATATATATATGTGTGTGTGTGTGTGTGTGTGTGTGTGTGTGTGTGTGGATGTGTATTTGGAGAAAATATGACAAAGTGGAAAATGTTTTCGTGAGATGCTTTTCGTCCTTTAGGATTCATCAGAGTAAATTTGTTACGTTGGCTTTTTTAAATCTGATTTCATTTAGATTCTTTTTCTTTTTGTTTCCGTCCCTTTTGTAGTCACATCAACATAAATTTATTCCGATGAGATGAAGTCCTAAAAGGCGAAACTCGTCTCACGAAAACTTTTTCCACTTTGTCATACATTTTTCCCTAATATTATTCTTGATCTAAAGATATATATCGTTATCTTATACATACATATATATATATATATATATATATATATATATATATATATATATATATATACGGACACGTCATTAAGTCCGTCGCTTGATAATAACAAAAGAACAACAAATATTTGTTTTTAACATAATCGCTTTTCTTGGCACTCAATTCCAGATGGAATATTATATAGTGAAAATATGTAGATCAATTGTGGCGACTCTATATCATCAGTGTTTGTTTAACAAAATATGTAATTGGTATAACTTAGATGCTTAAATGATTCCTTTACTCTAACTAAAATATATAATTTAAAAAAACTTTTTGATATTTTAATATTAATTGTAATAATTCTATAAAAATAAACATTTATTTAAAAAAAATTCCAGACATGTAAGAAAAAAGAATGAGGATAAATTCTTTGATATGTTTTTCTGTTTATTGCCCCCTTTCCATTTTTTGTTGTTTTACAGCCTGGTTATCAAGCCACTGATCGTAGAGATAGGAATAGTTGACTGGTATCATATTTCCTCAACACTATCCCCGTCACACTCTTCATCCCAACCCTCTAGTTGACAAGTTAAGACTGTCACTTTCTTGATTTCCGCTGATTTTAAGTTGGGCTAAATTTAACTTTTTCAGTAAATACTTTTAGATAAAAAAAACACTTATAACGTACGGAATAAATTATTTAAAACGGTCGTTTGAAAAGAATAAGTTGAAATAAAAATGTATTCTTTGAAAAACAGGGCATACAGGTCATTAGAGATTTTTACAATATTATTTATAAAATTAAAGCAAGAAATAAATTGCGTATAGGGGGCTCAGACCTATGCACCCAGACTGTCCACGTTAATTTTATTTCATTCATTTTTTTTTTTACTTTCTTTCTTTGTTTTTTCTTTCTTCTTTCTTATGAACAATATCAACGAAATGTATTTCGGTCAATAATTTGAGGCATGAAGTTAAAACAATTAATTTTGGATCCAGCTGAAGTCAAGAATGAAAACGACGCACTACGAAAGATTTTTGCTGTTTTGATATATTCGATATAGTTGAATGTTGACACACTAGAGCTAAGCCTGAACCCCGGAGTCGCCACTGATACATATATACATATATATATATATATATATATATATATATATATATATATATGCGTGTGTGTGTGTGCATCAGTGTGTGGGTGTGTGTGCGTGCGTGTGTATGCGTGTATCGAATCAGTAGTAAAGTTCTGAATATTATTGAAGGTCGACTCAAGGTTTCGTGATTTATCATTCGTCATTATTTTGAACTTATATTACTTTTGATTCAATAATTACTGCTCTAAATTACCATAGAGGGCTTTGTTGGAGGAAATACTGTTTGCCTTCGTATGCATTTAATTATGTAATTTTACGAATTATTATTTTATTTATGTTACTTTATGTATATATAGTCTATATTTATACTCGCTAAAAGAGATTTTATTATTATTATTATTATTATGATAAATAGATGTAAAAATGAAAAAATAAGAACGAAAACAGTAATAATAAAAATAATATTAATAAACGAGACCAATAAATAATAATAATAATAATAATAATAATAATAATAAGGAAAAATATTCATACATTGATAGTTCTTTGCTGAATAACGTACGATTGTGTACATATTTACTGACATGAGGTGTGTATATGTTTTCTCTTAATTGTATTTTATGACAAGAGATCGTCCCCATTGAAGCCAAGAAAAAAAAAGAAAAAGAAAGGGGGCAGGAATAATCGGCTTTCAGATGTTCCAAGTGAGGCTTCTTAGACATGTTTCGAGTTTTGTCAAAAAGATTCTAATATAACTTTCAAAGGAAGAAAACCCGTAAAACCTGTTCGGCCAGAGAATTTTGCCCACGTATGCTAAAGCGCGCGCACACGCATGCGCGCAACAACATTTTCAAGCTAGAAGGGTGAAATCTTTCTTAATATCCACCTGTCGACCAAATGCATTGGACAGCGTCAGAGATCGAGGTCACCTAGTCAGTATCGAACTTACTACGCCAGGAATGGTCTGTATGACTAGGCTGCAAACCACCAGTCTACCTCAGTCTCAGTATATTTATCTCGATCAATTTTTTCATATCAAGCTAATTTCTAAATTCTTATATCTTCTTTAATTGTTCGTTCTCCTTCGTTCTAGTGTTTTATTTTTTATCTCATATTCTCTAAAATTCATTAACTACTTGCGTCTTAGGGGCCTTATTGCCGGGCAATATGATTTAAAAAAAATGGTCTCATCAACTTATAATTAAGTTGGCTAGATGTAACCGTAAATTCTATGCCAACGGTTTCTTTTCTCGCACTTCCCGCTTGTGCAGCTCACTTACGACTACATGCTTTCCAGTCAAATTTAATCTTCAAAAATTTAAATCCAATGTCAATCGCTATCTGCTGTCCTCCTGATTACTCTACTTCTGTAATCGATCTTTTGTAATATATATATATATATATATATATATATATATATATATATATGTGTGTGTGTGTGTGTAGTTAGTTAGTTAAACCTAGAGAGCCAGACAAACCTACCAAGGTAGGTTTGTCTGGCTCTCTAGGCTTAACTAGGTCTGCTCTACTCATTGTATTAAGCACTTTATTTAGTTATTTTGCGTACTCGCATCGGTTTTTTTCTTTGGGCCTTGGACTTGCATGCTGGACGATTATTTTCGGCTAACGTACATGTTCTTGGTTCTTTCTTTTTTTTATAAAATTTTTCCCCCTTTGGTATTGGCTTGTTTATTTGCAAATCGAGACACCGAAGGTTTTCCGAGCGAGTATTGTTTCTTATAAGATTTATATTAATAATATATATATATATATATATATATATATATATATATATATATATATATATATATATATATATATGAAGAAATGTGGTTTTAAGGTGTGCTATATTTATGGGATAAAGTGCTCAGTATCAGAGATAGAGCGTATGTAAATATAAAAGTGAACATTGAAGTCCACACTCAGAGGCGACACGCTGTTTCGTGATGGAAGCAATCGTCAGGTCCGCGGCCTGACGATTGCGTCCAGCATGAAACAGCTTGTCGTCTCCGAGTGTTGACGTCAATGTTCACTTTTATATATATATATATATATATATATATATATATATATATATATTTTCTTGAAAAAGAATGGAGTAGAAAAATGACATTATGTAAGAAAATTAACATTTATATCATCAAATAACGCTTTGTTCAAGGTTTTTTTTTTAATATAAATGCGTCAATTTTTTCTTTGTTTGAGTACATGCTGGGCAAATAAAAAGACATTCTATTTTCCCTCTTGAAGCAGGATTCACGTGTGTCACGCGCATCTGACAGTTAACGTAAGCCACAATTCCTGGCGTGACCGACTTGTTATAATTTAAATGTATATTTTTAGATAAAAAGCAACAAAGAAATTAACAAACGTTAATTGAACTGATGTTATTAGCGTTTTTATCAAACGTTCGGTTTCTAAATTCTGAAAAGGCTTGTCCGAGATTAAATAAATTAATTCAGATAACTGAAAAAACGTTCGGATGATTTCAATTTTTCTCTTTATTTCATGCCCTGAAAATTGAAGTACGGATAATCGAGGAAATACTCTCTCTCTCTCATATGATAAAACCAACGGACAACTTGCCAAACCCTAAAACTCTTATCCAGATAAAGTCTCGAAGAAAAACGAAAATACTGAATTCAGACGACTTGAACGCAAATGAAAGAAGGGAGGGATGAGCTTTATATAGTCTGTGAAGATTGCGTGAGTGTGAAACTAGTGTATATATATATATATATATATATATATATATATATATATATATATATATACCTAAGTATAGGATTGTTGTATTCTACATTCAACATCATCAGTTGATAAGACACCAGAGGTGTTGAAACAAAATGGCTATTTTTGTAGTGATTTTATAACATGTTTATGTTATAATTTTTAAATAAATAATTATATATATATATATATATATATATATAGATAGATAGATAGATAGATAGATATTTACAAGTTAAGTAATCTTTTCATATATATATATATATATATATATGAAAAGATTACTTAACTTTTAAATATCAATTTTACCCCGACTTCGAAGTTTCTTGATTAAATTTCCACTCTTCTGGCTGTTCCGGTTTTAAACGCTATTTCAACTTATTTAATAACATAAATAGAATAAAATAGTATTGTACACACACACACACACACACACACGCGCGCACATATATATATATATATATATATATATATATATATATATATATATATATGTACAAGGGGAAAGAGAGAGAGATGGTGTGGGTACCAAGAGTGTTAACGCTTCTACTCTCATATTCGAAAAAGACGGGTTTGCCTGGTTATTTAAATTTTAATTTTTTTTCACATTTTATTTTCGTTCGAAGTAATTTAACCTTACTAACCAGACG
>OZ010587.1:70491213-70526213 GCA_963932145.1 Acanthosepion lycidas | reverse complement strand
TCATGCTAAACGCACTAATCAGGCCATTGCGTTTCATATTTACATACGCTCTGTCGCTAATACTGAGCACTTTAACCCATAAATGAAGCATAACTGACAACTATATTTTATCTTATATACATATGGGATAAGGATATATAATTTTTTATATATCAATGACAATATGAAAAAAAACTTTTCGTGTGATAAGTTCCTTGGGCGCCTGATGAAGTCCTAAAGGAAAACTTTTTTTTTTCCAATTTTTCATGCATCTTTCTCCATTGCGTTAAACGGATATACTTATCAAAATTTAAATTATGTAGTGATCAGGCCTAAACATTGATTTGTGCATAAAACTCAGAGTCGTGCTACTGGTAAGGAAAAAAATTGTATATTAATATATACTTGTTAGCTCTCTGTTATATTACATCGACCACTATTTTATTAAAAACATCACTCACCACACACACACACACACTCATATATATATATATATATATATATATATATAGAGAGAGAGAGAGAGAGAGATAGATAGATAGATAAGTAGGTAGTAATCCGTTGGTATAATGCAAAAGTCCTATGAACACAATATAGAATTTGAATTATTAAATATTAAATGTTAAAACTGACTCACACAAGAGCGCTCAATGTTTATTTCCCTGTAACTATTTTCTTTCTCTCTGTCCCCCTCTTAGGTTCTCTCTCTCTCTCTCTCTCTCTCTCTCTCTCTCTCTCTCTCTCTCCTTCCCCAACTAACCAAATACAAACTGCCACCAAACTGAATTTAAAATTTAAAATTCGCATGTGAAAATGGTCATTAACTAGTGGTATCTTAATTTCAATTGTGCGACATATATATATATATATATATATATATATATATGCGTGTGTGTGTGTTTGTTTACAGAGGAAACGCCTGGTTAGCAAGGTCGAATATCTTATTTTAAACTAACTTTTATTTTGCTAACGAGACGCATCCTATGTACCTAAATGGTATAGCACGTCAGGTAATATGACGGTTCCTTGTAGGATACAGGTTCGATTCCTGTCGGGGGACACATAATTTCTCGAACATTCAGGCCGGTAAATGTATTAGGTTGTTGCAAAAATAATGTCGGTTTTTGACGTTAAATAATACGTCAAAAACCGACATTATTTTTGCAACAACCTAATAGTTGATACTGTTTATTATAAGCAAAGCATTTGCTTAAATATTTGTATCTACAAAAATAACGTGAAATTACGTATAAACAAGAAATATATTAAAATAAGTGTCGGATTTAGCCCATTTCATAATAATATATATATATATATATATATATATATATATATATATATGTATGTATGTATGTATGTATTTGGGGAATGAGCAACCGTAAGTCACAAAACCAGATATGAAGGCGAGCACAAACTTTAGCGAAAACAGGACCGAACAAAATCATATATGGAAACAAAAGAACCAAATTCAGATAGGGAATGTTTGAAACAAAAATTACTAGAAATCGGACAATGTGTAACGTCAACCGCCCAACCCCCATTCCCGCACAGGCACACCACCACCAAAAAAATCGCAACTTGGCAAGAGAGGTTAGTAAACATATGAACCATTAAAAGCAAGAGGCATTCTGTGTATCGGTGTGGAAAAATAGATAATTGGAACAAGTGATCGAAGATCGATACTGTCGGTGGCCGTCAATGCGAGATTAAGCCTCTATTGTGTTGCCAGCCGCCATAACTGCGCTAATACTCGTGGGAGAACAGAAAGAAGGACAGTAGCTAGAATGTCCGTCATCAATAACAACGCTACGTTGATTTTATATTTCCTATTTCCCCCTGTTTTCTTTACTGGTGTGCAATTGTATTGTTTTCCAATTCGTTTTATTTGGACGTCTTTCCCCGTTTATTTTATACATTTAATGACATTCTTTCTTTGTTTGTAATAATTGTCTCTAACTTTCCTTCTACCTTCAAATTTTTCGTCTATAACTTACCTCTCACATTCTTTATTTCACTAATTTTTAGACTCTAACCGCTCTCTCAATCAGTCATTTTCTTTCATGCTTTCTTTCTTTCTTTTCTAATTTTTCGTCTCTAACTTACCAGCTACTCAATCGCCCATTTTCTTTCTTTCTTTCTTTCTTTCTTTCTTTCTTTCTTTCTTTCTTTCTTTCTTTCTTTCTTTCTCAATTTTCGCCTCTAACATAGCACTCAATTAATCCTTCCTTTTCTTTCTTTCTAATTTTTCTATAACGTACTTCTCACTCATTCTCCTTCTTCTTCCTCTTCTCATTTTTACGTCATTATTTTGCTCCTCCCTCTTTATATCTTTATTTCTTTTTTTCTGATATTTCGTGTCTAAGGTAATCCTGACGTTTCCTTCTTTCTTTTTTTTAATTTCTTTCCTTCTTTCTTTTTATTTTCATCTATCACTTACGACTTAGTCACTTCTTTGGGTCTTTATTTTTTCTTCGATATTTACGTCACTAATTTAACTGACTTTCTCCTAATTTTTCTTCTCTAACACACGTCACTTTTTTTTCTTTCTTTCTTCTAATTTTTCAACTCTTTAGATTGTTTTTCTGAGATTCAATGATTTTTATATTCATTTTAGCCCCTGCAAAATTTTCTCCTTTTTCAAACCTGCTTTCTTCATTGTACAGTACTTTTTTCCTCCGTTTCTTTCTTTCTTTATTTCCTTTCACTTTCTTTCTTTCCTTTTTCCTTCTTTCTTTCTTCTCTTTCTTTCTTGTGACGTTCATCATTAACCCTTTGAAATCTGATTTACTTTTTATCTTTTTACGCCTTCTTTCTTTATTTCCTTTCTCTTTCTTTACCTTTTCTTTTTCTTTCTTTCTCTTTTTTCTTTTTCTTTCTTTCTTTCTTTCTTCTCTTTCTTTCTTGTGACGTTCATCATTAACCCTTTGAAATCTGATTTACTTTTTATCTTTTTACGCCTTCTTCTTTTCTTTCTTTCTGTTATCTGTTTCTGTTCCTACCCGCGTTTCTACAGTCGAACCGCTCTCTTTAAACCGACCGGCTTGCCAACTTTATCCCAATTTTTATCGCTTCTCTATTGACGATCGCCGAGACTTGGATCAATTTCCCCAAGAATATTTGCACGAAATATTTTTAAATGACCTGGCTAAAATCAGATTACCCCGTCAACAGTGGCAACCAAATGCTTCAGGTTTCAGACAACTCTTCAATCAAGATTTTCATTTCAGTGTTTAATTGCCTCAGATGTGATTCGCCATATTTATCAGCATTTCTTTACCTTCCTTGATCGGAAAGCTGAAGAGAGAGCTTCGTTGATCCATCGTCAGCAAATTTGCCAGTTCAACTGCAACAGGGTCGTTGTCTATTTTTCTAGTTTCTTTTTCTTTTTTTTCAAATTTCTGTTTATCGTGTGTTGTTGTTATTGTCATCATCATCTACTTATTTAAGCTCGTCTATGGACGTTTATTCGTATAGTGGCATACCACCTCGGTGTGGGGTAATAGCGAGCGAGGCTGGTCTGGTTGAACATTACTATTACACACCGAGGGACACCTCGAGCCGGTGTAATGTTAGCAAACTTGTCTCGCTTGAACAATTACGACTGATTACTGAGTTCGATCTTCACTGGGTGACCCATACTTTCGGCCTTGTGCCACTTCTAAGCTACGCTTGGAAAATCACTGGGCACTTCGAGGCGGTGTAGTGGTTAGCAAGCTTGTCTCGCTAGAACAATTACGACTGAGTAGTAAGTTCGATACTCACTGGGTTCCCCATACTTTTGGTCTTGTGCCCCATCGTAAGTATATAACTCCTAAGGTGTTATAAATACAGTGCTCAATGTTATGAAACAGAAATATATAAACAGAATATTATGCATATTCACTAATATATATATATATATAGATAGATAGAGAGAGAGAGATAAACAAGGAAAGAATAGAATAAAGAAAATTCTTAAAATGCACAATAAAACTATACATAATTGTTCCAGTCCAAAAGGGTCTTGTTCGCAAATATATGGTATTTTTTAAAGCGTAGCTTAGATGAATCACAATACCAAAAGTATGGGACTGCTACTCAGGATCGAACTTACGACTCACTGGAAATGGAATTAGCGAGACAAGTTTGTTTACAGTTGCACCACATCGAAGTGCCCCTTGCTCGCAAATATATGCATGTATGCAGAAGCTCAAATCGTTATTTTGAAAAAAAAAAAAAAAACGAAAAAAAAAAAAAAAACATGTGTAAAGTAAAAATAGATAAAGAACTCTTATTTTATTGGTTTTGTTCGTGTCATGAAAATTTATCTGTCGATGTGACACGGGTTTGATTTTTTTTTTTTAAATTTTCAGAAACAGAATTTTCAAGAAAGAAAAATGAAATGACTAGAAGTGACGAGATGAAAATGGAAGTGTGACATTAAAAAGATTTAATTAAAAAAAACGACCCAATGATCACGATGGGGATGGGCATGCGTATTACAAGTGCTCTGAGACTTTGGTGGTGGACGGTTTTCGAATTTGAAATGAAAACCACGTCGAGATATTCGATATATTTCTCTATCTTCCTATATATATATATATATATATATATATATATATAATATATGTGTGTGTCTGTGTGTGTATAGAAGTAATGAATTTTTATTTATTAATCCGACATATTTTATCACCATAAAGGCTAATTTTAGTGGCTACTCGTATTTGAGTAGACGCTCCGTTTAATCATCATTATTCGGGCGCTTATCTTTCTTTAATAAAGGCTATATCTGTATGTTTATGATGATGATGATGATATATATATATGTCTGTGTGTGTGTGTGTGTGTGTGTGTGTAGCAATCGCATGTCTAACCAACCTGATGAGCTGTATGTGGATGAGTATATATATATATATATATATACATATATATATATATGTATGTATGTATGCACAGACACACACATACACACATTTATATATATATATATATATACATATATATATATATATATATATATATATATACATATATATAATTATTTATATGAAAAAAATTATAACATAAATATGTTATAAAATCACTACAAAAATAGCCATTTTGTTTCAACACCTCCGGTCACATTCTATATCATCACTTGATAAGACACTGGAGGTGTTGAAACAAAATGGCTATTTTTGTAGTGATTTTATAACATATTTATGTTATAATTTTTTTCATATAAATAATTATATCTGCTCTACTCTGTATTGAGCACTCTTTTAAGAATAGTAATTGTTGGTTATTGGAATTCATTCCGTATACACCAATTATATACTTGGATACACATATATATGTATATATATACACACACACACACACACACACTTGGTTTCTTTACGATATAAAACGAGAAATAGATATAAAATAAACAAACTTAAATTACCAGAAACTGTTTAAATTAAAATGTCATCGTTTCATAACAAACCCTATTACAATTTTTAAAAGGAATTCGTGTTGAATAATCAGTTCCTTATTATTTTCAAAGTTCTACTCTTCCTGTTCTTTTATCCTTTAAATTTGGTTCGTTCATGTCGGGTTTTTTGCACATTTTAAAACGGAACATTCTTTCATTCTAGTCTTTCTATGTCTTTCAATAAATACTTTGCCTCTGTGTTTGTACAGAAATATCTTTCTTTGCTTGTTCCTACGAAGAGTTTTCTTTATTTTTTCTCCATTGCTTTTAATGTTTTTTTTGTTTGCTTTCAGCTTTTGCTTTCCAGGACTTCGTTTCATTCTTTGTCACTCAGTTTTCTTTCTCGAAAGGTTTATTAGGATATTTTTCCGATCGGATATCATTAAAATCTTCGAGATATTCTGCGACGAAAAAAGCAGTCAGAAAGAAATGAAAGAAAGAATAAAAAAGTGAAAAGGAAGTAAAAATAAATTCAAAAAAGAAATAAGGAGCGCAAAGAAAGAAAGTATGAATGAAGATAAAGGGCGTCAAAAAAGAAAGATGGAAAAGAAAGATTAAAAATAGGAAATGCACAAGAAAAAAAAAACGATAAAGAAAGGAACAAAGAAACAAAGAAAGGAGGTAAAAGAGTGGAAAGAAGGAAAGAAAGGACGTAAAAGAGTAGAAAGAAGAAAAGAAAGAACGTAGAAAAGTGGAAAGAAGGAAAGAAAGAACGTAGAAGTGTAGAAAAAAAGAAAATTCAAAGAAAGAAAGATTTTCGGTTGCTACTTCAACTGCATCCGCCATTATTTTCTCTTTCATTTCTTTCTCTTCAATGTTAGTGAGTGCCACCGCGTCATGCCAAATCGAGCGACTGGGACCGACATCATATCGCGTCTTTTCGAAATAAACAGTCAGAAATATTGCGAATCTCTCCGCTATCAGTGCGAAAACGCGCTTTCTCCTCTCCTTGATTGGTCGTCTGATACGCTCTGGCGTCCGTAGCGGCAAATGTCGTATTTTGAACGGCGAGTCCGAGGCGAGCGAGATTACAAATAGCCTTATCTTTGCAGAACGTAATAACCTTTTCTCAAATCGTACAATTTATTCCGCAGCCCGGATTTACACCACAGCTTTTGAATGAATAACCATGCAATATTTTTCTCTCCATCACCGCTCCATTTCTTTAACTTATATTGACTTTCGTTTCTGAAACCGTATATTTTCTCACTATCTTTCTTATTTTTCGGTTCTCGTTTTTCATCACACAAACACACTCTCTCTCAAATGTGTAAGCCACATATACCCATACATACACTGTAAATATGAAACTCTTTTCACTGGAGGACAGGTTAGGAAGGCTAGTCTCAGCTTAGTCAGTACCTCTGATGTGAAGTCAAGCTTCTAACTTGTATTCTTTCTTATATACGCCATACCCAGTCATTTTTTTTGCTATCATTTTCACACCCCGTTCTGCCATCCAGTGACACAAATAGGTCAGGTAGGTTATTCAGTTTCCGCCTACTCTTTTAGCTTTCTGTATGTCCTATGAGTATCAAATTCTCCAAACATTTTTTCCTCATTATGCGTTCAAGAAATTTCTGCTGTCTTTTTCTGATATAAAGTATAAGTCACTTTTTTGTTTCCATTTTCCTTACGCCCCCACTCGTTGCTTATATGCACCTTTTACGTTATTCCCAACATCCTTCTGTAGAACAAGATCTCTGTTGTCACCAGTCTCCTCTCCGTCTGTGAAGACATACATTTACTGGAGGATTGATATTATATCGTTGTTATTTTACATCAAAAGAGAGTCGATATCTAAAATGTTATGTTTATAGCGTAAATCTTATGCTTATGGCCACACATCACGTTGAAGTATCAGTTCCCGTAAGATCACCGAATTTTAAGCAACGTCGAGCCTGGTCAGTACCTAGAGGGGTGACCACTTTGGATCTATGGGTTGTGTAATGATAATTGCTCAGAATTGGAAACTAGAGAGCCCAATTCCCGTTGGGTTCGTTATATTCACTTAAGCGCAAATACCTTTAGGGAAGGTATGGATCCACCTCTTCTCTCCCCATCTATGGGTTAATTAGTAAGACTTGTATCTCTAAAACCATTATTATCTCCCAGCAACCTTTTTACAATCTAAAAATATTTTCTGGCTTTAAATAACCTTCAAAGAATTGGTAAGTCGTAGAAAACGAATCGATCGATGAATTAATGTAAATCCTAAATAAGCATAAACATTTTACACTATTTACATTATTCGGACTATTGTCCTCATCTCTGTCGCCATATTTATTACAACGTTTCGGCTGTTGTACGCTCCGGCCTTCTTCAGCGTAGAACGACCAAAACGTTGTCATAAATATGGCGACAAAGATGAGAACAATAGTCCGAATAATGTAAATAGTGTACATAATACCTCATCTCAGAAATATAGACAGATAAACATTTTAATCGGATTAATGTTTTAAAACGAAGTTATTCACAATTCTATCAATGTGGATTCAAGGGTACACGGAAATCTTTGCATGAATTATGTGCGCCGCCATAATTTTCAACCTCTTTACCGAAGTCGTTCGTTCAGTCTAAATACCGACCACATTCCAACAACTGGACGGTGTGCTTAATCCTCTCTTTTCCAACTTTTCCCCATGAATGATTCCCCCCCCCCTCATCTTCTACGAGGGCACTCAGCTAAATAATGAATCCCTCCCCGACCGACACACTACTTTGTTCCACTTGCTGCTTTTTGAAAGATCCCTTTTCCAACGCCTCTATTATCAAACCAAGGATGCCAAAAATGTCCCTAGCCTTCATATTTCAGCATCTGCTTCCGCCTGGACGAATCACTGTAGCCTTTGTCATTTCCCCTTCGGTAACAAGTGAAGCGCACGATTAGTAATTGACCCCCGCTCAGAATTGTTCAAAAGATGTTTCATACATGGACACTTTATTTATTTAACTATTTAATTTATGGAGGCGTAACTGAATAGTTCGAACGTTCGAATCTCACCATGGTTGCTTTGTCAGGAAGTTGATTTCTTGATATTATCAACTTTGGGAAAGCAACCCCAGTGTGCGGTACATTTAGAAATGAGCTGCAAAACTTATCACGAAATGACCCAAGCCTTGTCAGTGGAATTGCTTGGACGTTGCTGTTTGGAAACCATCGAAAAGTCAGTGTGACCGAGGGTATGAGTATACTGCCTTTGTTCAAACTGTTGATCACGCCTGATTATGCGTTCTCTCTCTCTCTCTCTCTCTCTCTTACGCACACACACACACAGGTAACTGTAACCAGATTCCGCTCAGCGTAATTACAGTATAAAATAAGAGGTGAAAAACAATGAGAGACAGTGGAAGACAATTGATAGCCTACTTAGCCTACCTTGAGTAAATGGTTGAGTGTTTAGGGAGACAATGAAAAGACAACTTTTATTAAGAGATAAAAACGATAAGAAATTTTGGAGGGACATAATCGCTAAGGTCCGGGAAAGACACGGTACTAAGAAGAAGAAGAAGAAGACGACCACCAATGTAACTGATAACATTGGAGAATGTTGGTAAATTTCAATCTCACTTATTTTTTTTTTTCTATATCTATTTGGAAAGAAAAATGTAGTCTCAATAAACAAAGGTCCATGTCTAGATAATTTTTCCCTCTGTAGTCCTAAAACATTTTAATTTCTCTGATGAAAACTGCTCTTAGGTTCTGTAGATAGAAACAGTTAAGCAATGGTTGCTAAACAACGCTAGAGAATTCAGGTCTACCTTGCTGTCTAAACTTTAGCTGAGGACGTAGCGTCAGAAATGGCTTCATACCTATTCCAAGTGTGTTAGTGAAAAAACGAACGCTACAGGCTGGTATTTGAACTTGGCTCTGCGCCGATAATCATTGCGCTACTCACACATTTTTCTCGAACAGATAAATGTCGCGATATATAAACGTCGATAGACTTAACAGAAGTTCCTTAAAACGGGACTACAATAAAATAAAAATAAAAAAAGATGAAAAACTACCAATAAAATTTCGATTGCCACGCTGATAAAAAAATAAATTACGTAAAAGTAACGATTGTAAGAGGTACATTTTAAAATGGGAGAGAGAAAGCGTTATTTGATGGTTGTATAGCTTTAAAAATGACAGCGAATTTAAAACATCGTTTCGCTTCTGTTTATTTTAATTTTATTTGTTTAAATTAGGTCATGTTATATGCTTCATGCTGTAACCTTCCCTTTCGTTCGATTAATTCAAAAATTCAAAAAAAAAGTTCGTCTCAGTAAATTAACGCTTTATTTTGAAGAAAATATCGAACTGGCTCAGGAACTTCGGCTGGGAAAATCCGAAAATCTGCGGGTAAAATGTTTGATAACAACTATATATCTTATCGAAAACAATTATAATTATTGTAGCCAAGGGAAGTTTACTGAATATAATAATTAAACGACGGTTGATAATGAACGATAATACTTAGGAAAAGAACAACACATATAAGATTCGCCAGCGGCGCGGAGAAGAAATAGGCAACTGCTATAAGTGAGTCAAGTAATTTCCACAAACTGCAGGATATCTATTAGGTTGGTGCAAAAATAATGTCGTTTTCTCATATATGTTACTATGTGAGAAAACGACATTATTTTGCACCAACCTAATACTAACCGCCCCACGCAGTCAGATGTGGCACAAGGCAGAATTTGATGTGGGGTAAAGAGCCCCTAGGCCCAAAATTTCCAGAGACCCCGTTTAAACTGGGTCGGGTAGGTGTTTCCCGAGATGAGACACTCCCCTTCAACATAGCCTCGTATGGGGATCAACTCTACTCGCAGGCAGAGTTTGACCAGCACAGCTGGAGACGAATCTCCTACTGCAGACTAACATACAGTATTTACTACTGTATTTATATTAATGGGAACATACCCGTTATCGTCCGTAGGCATGCTACAACAATAAGTCTGCTATTTGTCCATGCATTGCATATTGCTGCCACATCTGGTCTGCTGCTTCGGTTATATTTAGAAACTCTTGATAAAATACAAAGGAAAATCGGCAATGCGATTGGTCCTTCAGTTATTTTCCTATCGAAGTAATGTAACTTCCTTTCGCCTTTTCTACAAATATTTGCATGGTAGTTGTTCAGATGAATTTTCCTCTGTTGTCCCTAGACTTTTAGAATTTAAAAGCAGTACTGATACCGAACAGATTGAGGGCAAGAGAGAAGCAATGCATAACAGACTTAATGAGCTTGTGTGAATGAATGGCAGAACAGTGTTTGGAAGAAATAGCAGAAAGACAACATTTATTAAATGTTATAAGAGACAGGAAGCTGTGAAGTGCCATACGTCCTGATGAGGCACGTTGCATAAATATGAGAAGACTAGATTGGCGGCAAGGTATCATCATTTTATATTTAAGATGGCTAGATGTAGCCGTAAGTTCTATGCTAACAGTTTCTTCTATCGTATTTCTTGTTTGTGGAACTCTCTTCTGGCTTCTTGCTTCCCAGTCAACTTTGATCTTGAAAAATTTAAATGCAATGTTATCTTTTGTCTTCTTCATTTCCATACTTATAGTACTCTCTCTTCATAATGTTTTTTTTTTTCTTTTTCATACTCTCTAACACTCATTAACTCCTTGCGTGTTAGTGGTTTTATTGCCTTATTTCGGGTGAAATGATAAAAAAAGAGAGATGTTTAGGTTTTATCACAAACCATATTTTGTTATATCTGATTGATTAAATTAGATTGCACTTACAACGAGACTCCATTCTTTAAATGTCTATTGGATCTCGTTCACGCGTGACTTCAAGCGGCCCTCATATATACGACCAATCGCTAAAGATACTGGGAAAATGGTCACTCCAGAATAAACCGGATACCTTTTGCCATACTTTATATTTGCAAAAGTCAGATCAGATGAAAAAATGGAGTATTGATGCCATATCTGTATTGAGGCTGCCCAATTCACACTTCCTAGTTTTGATAGAGTTCAAAATCGTTAAGACGGTTTTGTAGATGATGCCGTATTTTTCCACTCTACAGCCACTTCTGTTCCAAGACTATCACTATTCTTTCGCTATTTCCAAGGTAAATGTTCAGATGAACTCCACTATTTAGCTCAACCAATTCAGATTATCGCCATCCTGCGTCCACAAAACTAAACATTTCCTTACGGATTCAATTTGAACGGTAGAAGTGCCTCTTAAACAGCTTTTTCCAAAGGACTGCTACTTTGTGGAAAAGACTCCAGCCTAGATTTTTCCATGGACACTACAATCCTAAGCTCTTCAAGTCAAGGGTCAACTGTTGTCTATCCTCCTTATCCTTATAATTTTTCCTTGCCTTTTCCACATCTTATGTTCGTAATACACAATTTATTCAGTAACCTTCGATCATGAGGGGCGTTTGAGCTTTGTACTAGGTGAACTTTTGTGTATAAAAGAAGATTGTCTGCGTCAAGAAAGAGGAATTCTATAAAACTGCAACAATATAGGTCCAGCATTATAGCACTGTGGGATTTTGTTTAACAAAACCTGGAAATATCGCAAGCTATTTCTAGGGTCCATTGATTCATTAGTAGTAATGATATTTCAACAGCAAAAAATCTACCTCATCCCGGGATCATCTGATGTGACGAAGATTTCTTCTTCATTTTTTTTTTTTTTGCTCTTCTTGGGAAATGTTTATGGGCAGGAAGCGTAACGGTTATCGGCGAGAGAAGTGGAATGCGACGAGCCGAGTTCAAATTCCGGCGGCGCCTGCCACGTTCATTTTCGCATTAATGACTCTAGGAAAGGCATGAAACCATTACTTCTCCTGTCCTATCCCCAACACCAGCTGTGCAATGGCAGTAATACTAATCAGAATTCAAAACCGTAAAGAAGGCAACAGAAACCATCACTGTATCAATGTCAAGATGTCGGGGCAATTTACAGATAATAGAGAAAATTTATCTGCGAAAGGCCATGATCGCCTACGTCCCGAAATTCTATAATATATTGATTCAATTCATATATATATATATATATATATATATATATATATATATATATATATATATATATATATATATTAATGTATATATATATATATATATATATTAATGTATATATATAAATATATATATATTAATGTATATATATATATATATATATATATATATATATATATATATATATTAATGTATATATATATATATATATTAATGTATATATATATATATTAATGTATATATATATATATATATATATTAATGTATGTATATATATATATATATATATATATATTAATGTATGTATATATATATATATATATATATATATTAATGTATGTATATATATATATATATATATATATATTAATGTATGTATATATATATATATATATATATTAATGTATGTATATATATATATATATATATATTAATGTATGTATATATATATATATATATATATTAATGTATGTATATATATATATATATATATTAATGTATGTATATATATATATATATATATATATATATATATATATATATATATGTATGTATATTAGTGTTTATATATATATATAGACACTAATATACATAACTATATACATATACACACTAATATATATAGGCACATATATGTATATATAGATATATATAAACATATGTAAATATATATCTGTCTATACATATACACGCACATATATGCGCATACACACACATATATGCTCATACACACATGTATGTACATATGCACACACATGTATATATACACACTCATATATACGCACATGTATACAGTATATACACACATGTATGTATATATGCACACACATGTATATATACACACTCATATATACGCACATGTATACAGTATATACATACAGATATATGCATACACAAATATGTATATATATATGCACACATATATGTACATATATATATATACATATATATATACATATATGCACAACATATATATACACACGCATATGTATGCATAGATATGCATACACATAATATATATATATATATATATATATATATATATATATATATATATATGTATATATATATATATATATATATATATATATATATGTATATATATATATATATATATGTATATATATATATATATATATGTATATATATATATATATATATATATGTATATATATATATATATATATATATATATATATGTATATATATATATCATTACCATAAGTTGACAAAATAATTTGTTAGTGAGGGTTAAAATGTTTAAGTGTGCAATAGTACTTGGTAAATAGCAGCCCCACGGAAAAGGCTCACTAACCACACGTCGGTGTGTGTATATGTGTGTGTGTATGTATGTGTGTGTGTGTGTGTGTGTGTGTGTTTGCTTGGGTTTTATTATATTTACATGTACATATATGTGTATGTTACGTGCATGCTTCCATTTTAGTCTCAGTGAAGGTGCTCACCGGCCCAGTATTAAATTTCTCTCTCCAAATATTGCTTATCGGCAGAAACGTATCTGGAATGGATACTGTTGCATATAAATAGGCCGATGGAGGTGTGCACGAATGAAATCAATAACATCTTTGGAAAACTAATTCCGTTCGTACTTGTAAGCGTAGCCGTCTATTCGTTCTCATCCATCAAATACGAAATCTGTTGGGCTATAGCGACCATTTCTTCAACTCGAGGATTTTCTCAAGTTATAGGCGGTGTGGACATAGAAATCAACACTGCATGGTGACTGTCTGTTTCAAGCAACGAGCGCTCTTCAGTCGCATCTTGAGACGTAAATCTGATCGTCGCCATGCAGTGTTGATTTCTATGTACACATTGTCTATAAATGCAAACGCTCGCTCTCAAAAACTGAACAGTATTTCGCAATAAATATAGAAAGTTTAAACAATGTAATTATATATTAAGAAATTAATAAATAGTTTTAATACTTTTTTTTTACTATGACCGTTATATTTAATCGGTGCAAGGTTTGGTTTGCTATAATAACCTCTCGTAGCTAAATGGTAAAGTGTACCTGTTTCGAAGATGTTTCCCGGGTTAAAAGGAAAATATGATTGATTCCCATTGAGAGGCGCATTTTCTTAAATGTTCAGTATCTAGATATTTATTTCTTTGATTACAAAAAAAAAAAAAATCAGTACTATCTAAATAAACATGTGTACCGACTTAATATTATGTTTATAGCAATTATATATATAGTCGACTCTCCAGTCAAATTCGATGTATAAGGGTCAAACAGATCAGTTCCCAGGAAACCGACAGCCCGACAACAGCACATGAGATTTGATTATAGTGGTGAAGGTTTCGTGCAGGACCATCCACACTTTTTGAAGGGACGAATACAGAGACCTGGTGCACTAAGTGTCACAAGGTCCCCAAACGACCCTCCGCAGGTTTTGAATTCAGAGTTGTGGATATATATATATATATATATATATATACATATTCTATACGATTTATACATGGTGATCAAAAGGTAACTCTCAATTTTAAAATACTTTATAATTTTTTTATTAGTTATAATTTTTACAAGAAATGTATATGAGAGGAAAGCGTTTAGCGTGAGATTTTATTTAAAATTCGATATGGCCATCATATTTCGCTACCAGATTCTCGGGCCGGTCAGGGATTGTGTCAACTTATTTCACAAGGAACTCTTGTGATATACAAGACATAATTTCTTGTATTCGATGTCAAGTTCTTCCAGAGTCTAGGTTTGGTATAGTAGACTTGCTCCTTTAACCAACCCCAAAGAAAAAAAATCATAGTGTGCTAAGTCAGGACTCCTTGCTGGCCACATCTAAATAAATAGGGAGTCATTTTCAATTTCACTGTACTATATTATTCTATACGTGTTTGTGTGTGTTTGTATGTATACTATAGCATACTATACTATGTATAATGAAATGGATTAAGTCCGACATTTATTTGATATGTTTTCTGTTCATACGTTATTTTTACAGATATATTTTATTTAAGTAAACGATCTGTTTTTTTGTTTTTTTTTTTTGTTTTTTTTTTTTTTTATTACACAGTATTAATTATATTTACCGGTCTGAATGTTCGAGAAATTTCGTAGAAAATATGCGTTCTACGACAGGAATCGAACCTCTATTCCTATACGGAAACCGCCATTTGATGTGACGTGCTATACTCTTTATCTACAGAGAAACATCTGGTTAGCAAAATCCAAATTACTGTTTTTAAACACACAATCTTCGACGATTTTTCTCGCTCGATCATATCTACTCACGAAACGTATCTTAACGTAAACAATGATAACATATAATGCCAATGGATTACGTCCGACAATTATTCAATATATTTTCTGTTTATACGCTATTTTTACAGATACAATTTATTTAAGTAAATGCTCTGTTTTTAATGAAACGGTATTAATTACATTAATTACATTTATATGGCTAAATGCCCGAGAAATTATATATATATATATATATATATATATTGAGAGAGAGAGAAAGAAAGAAAGAAAAAGAAAGAGAAGGGTGGCACGGTGGAGTAGTGGATAGCGGCTCGGATGGTGGAATCGAAGAGCCGAGTTCGAATTCTAGATAAATACATTATATTCACTTACGTGAGGAAGGTATGAATCCTCCTCTTCTCCCCAGCTATGGCAGGACCTTCCCGGTTTTATAACTCAAGACAGACGGGATTTTATAGACTTGGTTCTGGTCTACAGAAAGAAATAGAAACCTACTGCGGGAAATAATATGCCTCGTCAGTCATGTATCGAAAAGATACATGATCGCCTAAGCGTGTATCACGCATAGCACATAACTGATAGTGAGAGAGAGAGAAAGAAAGAGGAAGGTTGCTATAACGATCGTTTGTAAATTTCAGCTAAAATCTCCCTCATTGGGTGGTGGGTTTTGCTATGTTAAACTGAACAAAATATTAGCGCAGAATAAGAGTCATAAATGTTTGTTAAAACAATTAGAGACGAATATATTATTCATGCCTGCCTTTATACACGACATCATATTCCCAACTCGTTTCATTACTGTGGGTATGGGAACGACTGGTGCTGGGTACAAATAAAACTGAGTGACTAATGGCGGTGGAGAAGATAGAAGGAGAGCACGTCCCTTTTCCCCAGTTATTAATAAGAAACCCTCTCCAAGCTTTGGCGGGACCTCCTCACAAACATATCAATCATTTTGAAAAGGGCTGTTAAATTTTCTTCTAATATAAGTCATTAAGCCCGATTAGTTACAGCCACATCACGTTGTAACACCGGTTACCGTACGATTGCTGAAGTTAAGCAACGTCGATCCTGGTCAGTACCTAAATGGGTGACCGCTTGGGAATGCAATGTGTTGTAAGCTTGGGTGGGTGGGTTTTTTCTATGGATAATGGCTCGGAATTATTAATCAGAGAGCCGAGTTCCAATTCCAGTTGGCTTCGTTATATTCATTTAGGCGCAAACACCCTTGGGAAAGTTATGAATCCACCTCCTCTCCCACCAGCTACGGGTTAATTAGTAAGGCTTGTATCATTAAGGCTATTATTATCTCAAAAAATAAGAAATATAATTGCGTACAAAATATTTAGAATTCGGCATCGAATAACACATACCGGTCGATATGCCGCTAAACCAAACCAGTCGAGCAACCAATCGATCGCTCAACTTGATCAGTCAAGTTTAACAGTGGATCTAGCAGTGTGTCTGTTAAGTTTGGCAGTGGATCTAGTAAGTGTGTCTGTCAAAGTCAGCAGTAGATCTAGCAGTGTGTCTGTCATGGTTGGCAGTGGATCTAGTAAGTGTGTCTGTCAAGTTCGGCAGTGAATCTAGCACTGCGTCTATCAAGGTAGGCAGTGAATCTAGCAGTGTGTCTGTCAAGTTTGGCAGTGAATCTAGCAGTGATTCCATCAAGTTAGGCAGTGAATCTAGCAGTGTGTCCGTCAAGGTCGGCAATGGATCTAGCAGTGTGTCTATCAAAGTCGGCAGTAGATCTAGTAAGTGTGTCTGTCAAGGTCGGCAGTGGATATAGCAATCATTTAAATAATTGAACTAATTATATGTAATTTGATTGGCCATAATGACTATTTGGCGGGGTGGGGAATCATAGCTTTTAGGATATGTGGTAACATATATCGGCGCAGAAAATTGAATCGGCCTGCCGAGTTTAAATTCTTACCGAGTTTGTTGCATTCGCACAAAACATGCTCATACGACGTGATGTTTATAAAATAAAATAAAAAAACGAAGGAATTCATAATCTGGGGTTCTTTTTTCATATATTATTCGAGATTAAGCACTACAGATAATGAATTTAAAAAATTAGAGTGGCCTTGAATTCTTCTATTCTTTTCTACTCCCCAGCCATGGGTTAAACAGCAGAGTTGACTCAGCTCTCTCGTCTTGGGTGGCAGCAAGTTTAGAAGTATTATTTCAAAATCGTAAAGACGACAACAGGAATTAATGAAAAAAACACAGGTTATAAAGAAACGGTGTCTGTAGAGAGCCATGGTTCCCTACGACTTGAAGAGATATAGTATTTTAAGAAGAATCGTCGGCTTTGAATATATGGGAAACTGAAGCTGAATTCATGTTTTTCTCTGTGTGTTTAGTGCAAAAGAGATAAAGCAGTCTTAACTAGAATTTGATCTCAGTTTGTCAGGATTACAAAAAATATGAATAACAATGGAATTACTTAAATTTTAGCAAAAATATTTTGCAAGCACTACTCGGAGATTCTAACGTTGTTGAGTAGTTAAACCCTGAAAGTTTTTTTTGTTTTTTTTTTCACTGTTTTATTTTTGGAAACTGGCCATATTGGCTTCAATCAACAAATATATATTATCATCACGAAGAATAGCGTTGTGCTTATAATACCTAGCGTGCTTGGAATTGTGTCAAAAACAGTAGAATTAAGAATGGATGAACAAAAGTTCGAAGAAATGATTGAGCATGTCAAGATCAATATTCAGTAAGAATCTGCCTGAATACTGAGAAAGGTTCTGGAAATTCGAGTTGATTTGCTGTCACTCAAACCCAACCAATAGACATTTGGGTTAAGTTATACAATAGGCACTGTGACCAGAAATAATTTTTTATCAAAATGTTTTTCATATTATTCTTGATCACGAATTTCATTTCTTTTTAAATTAAATTTTATAAAGGTTAATAAGGAGTCAAGTTTGCTAAATTGATTCCTCTTCGGAAGCCAAAACAAAATTTTCACACAGTACGTGATTTCTTAAAATAACGAAAAAATAAAAGAAAAAAAAAAAAATAGAAAAGAAATGGAATTTGTAATCTGGAGTTCTTTTTTCATTTATTAATATCGATTAACCACTCCAGATTAGGAATTTAAAATCACATAATCATTTTAAGAAATCACGTCATATGAACATATTTTGTTTTGGTTTCCGTAGGTGGATCAATTTACAATGAATTTACATAGCAAACTAGGCCCCCTACCGGAGTGGTTAATCTACAGTGATATATAAAAAAAGAAGAAAATGATTATTTCTGATAGCAACGCCTATACAAAAAAAAATCCACTGACATCTGTTACGGATGCCTGAAATGCAATAATAATTATAGAGCAAGTACAGTGTAACCCGGATATAAGAGACCCAGATATAAGAGAGATTTTTCTGGTCCCAAATTAGAGCCTGTGTGAATGTATATATAATAGACCAAACCCGGATATAAGAGAAACCCGGATATAAGAGACTTCTTCTCCGGTCCCGACAACTCTCTTATATCCGGGTTACACTGTACAATCTTCAAATGAAGACATCTTTAATAGGCTTACATACAAGGCAAGAAAAATATTGTATTACGCTAGTCTTAACAAGAGTTGCTTGTTTTGAAAATCAGCGTTCGAAATCCAAATCTCTAGATTTGGCTCGAACACTGACAACGTTTCAGTCTTGACTCCAATACACGTTTCTAACGTTCCTGCGCGCATCGACAAAAGGAAACTGAAATAACGTTTTTCTTTTTTTTTTAAAAAAAAAAAAAAAAAAAGACTGAAGACGTTGGTTCGATTTCAGACCCACGAAAGAACGTATTCCGAACATCCCCAGTAGAGAACATTAACGCGAAGTGAACGATCTAGAATCGAACGGAATTTGAACCCGCCTCGCTTAAATACTTTCTGCGTCGATAGCCATTACGCCACCGCATACTGAGGGCAAAAAAAAAGGCATTCTGTGATTTCAAATATACTGTCGTCATTCTGATGTCAGTAACTGTCGCACTACCTGCACAGGAAGAAATTCTGTTAATTAACCTATGAAATGCCATACTTATGTTTCTTTTCCTTAATTACAATTTCATTTCAAGCAAGGCGATAAAGCCACTAAGACGCAAGGAGGTTACTGCGTGTGAAATAATGTTAGAAAAAGAAAACATTATTAAGAAGAGAGATCAATAAAAGAACAGGAATTAAGAAAACAAAATATAACGATTGGCATTGCATTTTAATTTTTGAATATCAAATTTAATTGGAAAGAAACAGGTTGGAAGAGAGTTCCACAAGCGAGAAGTGAGAGAGAAGAAACTGTTAGAATAGAACTTACAGTTACGTCTAGCCATTTCACCATTAAAATTATGAGACTTAACTGCCAATCTAGTGATGCGCTTAAATTCATGACGTTGAACTAATAAATAAAAATGCTCATCATCACAATTATGATGAAAATATCTATTGAAAAGGGACATTTTGATGGTGGGGGAGTAACAGTTAAGCCGAGGTGCGAGTCAGGATCGATAACATTGCAGATTACTCTTTAAATTATATAAATAATCTCTAAATACACATTAGAAGCACCAGGGCATATTTGGCAGCAATATCCAATTCATGGATGGATAATAGACTTATAAATGTGTAAAATTTCTACCGAGAAAAAATTCTAAGATATTCTTGCGCACAGACAGTATATCTTTAAGGAAGAATTTCGGACTTTAGACTCAACCTACACATATATATATGGAGATAATTAGACAAAGTGAAAAACTGTCTCATTATCTCTACTTTTTCCGAATAATTTTCTACATCAATCTAACAACCATATATATATATATATATATATATATATATATATATATATATATATATATATATATATATATATATATATATATATATATATATATATATATATCTCAGTGATGGAAATTAGGAGGATTTGCAATAATTATAATTAAGTAATTCATCTAGTCTAGAAGAAACCTCAACAGAATGCAAAAAGCACTGGACGGCCGTTTCGTCCAATATTTGGGACTCATCAGCAGTGCGCATCCACTACCGAGAATTGAAACCCGGACAGTTACGTTATCAGTCAAATGTCATATCAACTTTACCAAGAGGTAGCGAATTAGACTCAATATAGCATCGCTCAATCACATATTCCGTGGTGGAACTCATCCCAGTTTCTCTTTACCCATAGGACTGTGCCCCCACGAGCCACGACTACTATCCCCAATTCGCTCCATCCAGAGCATTAGAAGCCGGTTCCAGGAAGAAATTAGGAGTATATATATATATATATCGGTGAGATAGTTACATTCACTTGCGTGCATATACTCTTAGTAGAGAAGACTGGATTCCTTAGCCTTGGTTGGCAACCAACTTAGAAGCACAACTCTTAATTCAAAACTGGTTGGCCATGATGCTAGCAACATCATCCCTTAAAAACCAACCTCTTACGGAAACTCCACATGTGAGTTCACGGGATTTGAGTGATAATGAGTGTTATATATAGTTTAGAAAATTATAGGTTCCACACCTACTCCTAATAGTCTTAGAGATAGGTGTGATTTATGTTTAGAAGAAATAATTAGAATAATCAAATGCAATAACCAAAGCCAACTATTGAATCAGAGGAAAGAATTAGTGTTAAAATGTTGACATAAAAACAAATTCAAATTTCCATAATATAGGTTTAACGTAATTAGCTACCATATTCCCATAATATACATTACCCTCTAACACTTCAAATGTCGACAGTATAACTAATTCTAATTTCTATATTTTATTTGCTCCCTCTATAACCTCTTCATGCTATATTTATAAACTTTACCCTTACTTTAATATATCCCCAGCTGCCTTTCCATTAATCTCTTACATCCTTTTATCTATATATTTTTAATTTATTTTTATACCCCTTTTTTACTCCTATTTTAAATTCATATTTCAATATTCATATAACCCCAAGCTAATGCCATAAGGTTAATATTCGGGTTTAATTTTATAAAACTTCTTCCCTTTAAGACAAATACCTTCCCCCCTCCCCTGACCACTGCCTCGTGCCTTTCGTCTGACTGAAACGTTGAAATGGATAAATTCTGTATTAGTCTTTCGACAGGTTGATTTTTTTAGCTTTCACAGTTAAATTCTACTTCTTCACCTGCCTACTCCATCTGTATAGACACGAACTCAGTTCACACCGGGGTTGATAAGACAGACGACCGATATCTTTGTCTGCTTCGTCCCTATATGAGAGGTAATTTATGATTTTTTTTTTGTTATCTACCTTGAGTTGCTCTTGTGTCTTTTATTAGGTGAACATTATTTTAAGAAGTATCAACGATTTTAGTCAGTACTAGAAAATCCAAATAGGCTACATGGGGGAGAATGTTGCGATATATATAAAGGAGAAAGAGAGTTTCCCAGTATGACCTGCCGAATGGTATGCACTCCTACTAGGCTCACTTAGTGAGTCTGGTTGCTTGACATCTCGCAGGATGAAAAACAAGACCGCTGGGAGTGAAAAGTCCTTTAGGCTGTATGTCGATATGTCATCTCTTCATATACTTGTAAAGTCTGGGATATTCGCATGTGTAAATATTTACAATTATTAAACATGACTAGGAGTTGAATGCAAGCCTTGTTTTCATATCAAACTGCCACGTGTTGTAAGAATATTTATCTATGATATATAGGAAGCTTAGTTGCTTGCTTTCTTGATTTTCTCTTTCGATTTTGTTTCCCTTCCTCCCACCACTACCCGACAAAACCGACCCTCTCTTTAAACTTCACGCTATCTCTCGCACGCACACATTCTCTCTATTTCTCTCACTAGCTTTTAAGATTATTGACATAAAGTGTTTCGCTTTTCAGATCCTAAAAGTGATAGTGAGGTGATCACCTTTCTTCCGACTCCCGTCTAGTTTTGCTTCTTTTCTTCTTCATTTTTTTTTTTTTTTTCATGTCAAGTAGTGTCAATCTATGTGCGACCGAGAGATATGACTTGATGAAACGTGGGTGGTGGAATTTTTTTTTTTTTTTAAATAGACTTTTTAAAAATTTCGAAGAAGAAAAATCATAATAATAATAATAATAATGATAATAATAATAATAAGAAGAGCATCAATGAAAAATGAATGGAAAATAAAAAAAAATAAAAAAAAAACGAAGATGCAGGAAGAAAATCAGTAGTGAGACCTAAATTAAAACGAAGAAGAAGGAAAAGGGAAGTAAAAAGGAGGAACGAAAAAGAAAAAAAAAACAGGAGAAAGAGACGGGGAAGAAGGGAAAAGGAAGAAAAAAAGAGGAGAAACAAAGGGAGGAAAAGAAGAAAAAGAAGAAGGAAGAGAAGAAACGTTAAGAGGAGGAGAGGAATAAGGAAGAGGGGACGAAAAAGAAGATGGGAACAGAGGAGACAAAGAAGGAAGAAGAGCCAGGAAGGAAAACGAAGACAATGAGAGAAAGAAGAAGGAAGAGAAGGGTGAGAAGAAGGAATAGGACGAGGGAAAGAAGGAAAAAGAGAACGATGAAAAGAAAGGAAAAGAAGAAAATATAAGCCAAGGAAGGAGAAGGACGACGGATAAAAGAATAAGAGGAGGAAAGCAAAGATTGGAATAATAAAAGGGAAAAGAGAGTGAAAAGGGAAAGAGAGAAAAAAGAAAGGAGACAAAAGTGGGTAATAAAAGAAAAAAGGAAAAAACACAAGAAGAATATAGTGATATTAACACACAGATTTGATTCGGGAAATTTCGTATATATATATATATATATATTAGGTTGGTGCAAAAATAATAGTAACATATGTGAGAAAACGACATTATTTTTGCACCAACCTAATATATATATATATATATTCTTATATTTTTTGGTTGGGTGGTCTTTAAAAGTGTTGGTGGCGTTAACTCGACCGCATCTTGAAACACTTTTGCCAAAATTTAGGCAAGAAACACCGGGCACTTGCATCTCACCACAGTCAATCTGAAGGCGTTTGAACCCACTGGAGTTCAACAGGTGCTAATCAATGAAATGTTTCTTTCACAGAATTTTATACCTTCTTCAAGAACCAAAGTACTGAAAAAAGACTTTTATCTATCTATCTATCTATCTATTTTTCTCTCTCTCACTATATATATATATATATATATATATATATATATATATATATATATATATATATAGAGAGAGAGAGAGAGAGTGAGAGAGAGAGAAATGGATGACAAAGTGGGAAAAGTTTTCTTGTGACGCATTTCGGATATCAAAAGATGCTCAAAATGGTGACCCTTTCCGCTGATGAAGTCCCAAAGGACGAAACGCGCCACGAGAAAACGTCTTACACTTTCTAATATATTCTTCACCAATATTATTCTTGACATATAAAAAATACATATCGTTAACTATATATATATATATATATATATATATATATATATATATATATATATTGTTAAAAATGAGGGACAAGGAATGTTTTGTAAGTATTTTATTCAATTTTTCAAATGTCATTACTATTTTTTTTTAGATGAATTAGTTGTAGTTCCCATCGTCCCGGGCGATTTCGGCTAAAGCTATTGTTACTTATTGGCTTGTCAGATGAATTCGTCCATTTTTTTTTTCAACTATTTTAATCCTATCCCAACAAATAGTTCATTTATTTTAAATTTTCGTGATAACAAACCCTGTTGTTTATTAAGTACTGCTCTCACACGACACGGTATAGCACACTAGACAAGCTGAATAAAAGCTTACAGAATGTTTCTTGTCCGTCTGATTCAACAAAACATGCTTACAAAGGGATTGCACACACACAGACATATATATATATATATATATATATATATATATATATAAATGTGAACATTAAAGTCAACATTCAATTTCATCCTAGACGCAGTCGTCAGGCCGCTTGACGATTGCGTCCAGCATGAAACAGCCTGTCGCCTCTGAGTGTTGACTTCAATGTTCACTTTTATATTTATATACGCTCTATCTCTGATGTTAAGCCCTTTACCCCATAAATATAGCACACCTTAAAACTATATTTCTTCATATATATATATATATATATATATATATATATATATATATATATAGAGAGAGAGAGAGAGAGAGAGAGAAAGAAAGAGTGAAAAAGGGTACGCCAATAAGATGTATACACAATTCAGGAAAGGAAATACTAATTTTATTTATTCCGACATCACGAGATTAATACCAGTTACCTTTGGACTCTACAATCACAAAAGATGTTCAAAATGCTGGCCTTTAGCTTCCAGACATTTATTAGCACAGCGAACTACTGATTGGTCAACGTTGTCTAAATTGTCTATAGTCAGATCACTGCACTTATATTTTCAATATCTTGTCTAAGGGTCGCCATACAAATTCTTTAGGACTTGTTGATGCCACAGCCATGTGTATAATGGTATCTCTCGAGAAAATACTGCAGTAAAGACTGTTATCGGAATTTGATAAAACTAAAATTGACAACTGTGTCCTTATACATTTTTGTTGAACTATATATATATATATATATATATATATATATAATTAACGAAAATCTTGGTAATACGTATGGATAATCCCAAGAAGGATTAAATCCTGAGAGCTCAATATATATATATATATATATATATATATATATATATATATATATGAACTGTTAGTTGACATCGAAAACTGTTTTATCACCATCAGCATGCAGTGCGAACAACGAACTGAAGATGTTAAACTGAAACAGATACAGAATTTAAATATCTAGCCAGTGCTTTAACAGATGACGGAACGATGTGACGATGAAATCGGAAGATACCTTCCAAACGCTAAACAAAATATTAAGAAACATGAAAATTTCATCAGAAACAAAAAGTGTCAAACTGCTGCGTAATATGAGTCCTTCTATATGTCAGTCAATGCTGGACAATTTGCTCACAGATAAAGTGGTCACTAGGAGCAACAGTGGTTCTACAACAGGATGCTGAGAATACCATGAAAGGAACATGTGAGTAACGAGGACATCTTAAAGAAAATGGAAGTGGAAAGGACACTTATTACTCAGAAAGAGTTGACGTTTTCTAGGAAAGGTTTGGAGAATGTTACACTCCCAGCACATTAAGGCAAGAGGGATAAAGAAAAAAAGCGACTAACACATCTAAACAAGTTTTTGTAAATGGATGTCAGAAAAAGAACTAAGGAGACAAACATTGTGTGTATATATATATATATATATATATATATATATATATATATATATATATAGTTAAGTTATGAAGAACTTGGTAATCCGTATGGGTAATCCCAAGGAGGATGAAATCCTGAGAGCTCAATGTAAATCCAGAGCTAATATGACATTTTTTTTTTTTCTAATTTCATTTTTCGTTTCATTTCATTTTGATGATCCGGCGTCCTTTAAAAGGGCTCTGGTGAAATAAATGATTATAATGGTACCTTAAATTGGTCTGTTTTTCTTTAAAATATTATATATATATATATATATATATATATATATATATATACGGACTAGTATCCTTATTGTCCTTTGTTGCTGTTATCACAAAGTTTCGGCCGTCGTTATGCCTTCCTCAAGCGTATATCGATATACATCCAAAATTTTCAAAGATTTCTTTCCTAGAAATTTCAACTCTTTCTGACTCTAAGCAAAAGTTTTTTTTCTCGTTGTTGAAAACGTTGCGGTAACAATAACAAAGATAAGGACAATAGTCCGAATATAAATAGTGTAAATAAAAGATAGTAAAGTGCGGAGAGCCATGGTCGCAAAGAAGAAGGAGGAAAACGAGGTTTGGTTTGTTTTCCGCCATATCAATCTCATTGTTTTATTTAATTTTACGGCATATCAATCTCATTGGTTTTATTTAATTTTTAGGATAGGTTTGGTTTGGTTTGTTTTACGGCATATCAACATCAGTGGGTTATTTAATACAGACAAGAGTTTTAAGGTAGGTTTGTTTTGTTTTGTTTTACGGCTTATCGACCTCATTGAGTTGTTTAATTCCGAGAAGACTTTTAGGATATTTCGTTTGGTTTGTTTTACAGCTTATCAATCACAATGGGTTATTTAATGCCGACAAGATTTTTAAGATAGGTTTGGTTTGGTTTGATTTGCTTTGTTTTGGTTTGGTTTGTTTTACGTCATATTAACCTCAATTGGTTATTTAATGCAGACAAAATTTATAGTGCTGGTAATTTTTTTTCAAAAATGTATGGGTGTTAACTATTTGCTCATAGCTTGGGACCCTAACAGGTGCTTAAATAAATAAACCAGTAAATAATTATAATGGATTATCGGCAGTAATCTTGGAATACGTAATATTTTAGGCACTTTTGTACATCCGTAAATGCCAGAATACATCAGCAATAATAGTACACGCAGCTGTGTTTTATTTATTTATTTTAAATTTAATTTTATAAAAAGTAAGAAAAATAATGAAATGGGCGTTGGGAAATGCTTTAGTTATTCGGACTGACAAGTAAGAATGAAAATAAATTAGCAGCAGCCGCCGCCACATTCGTCAATGAAAGTAACACTTACTTACACCTACGCAGATACATACAAATACGAAGTGGGGGTGCTGAAAATTTCTCAGATCGACCTACTTCCCCCGACATTTGACCGAAGAATCAAACATCGGATGCCTTTTTTTTTTTTTTTTTGGAAGGGTTTCTTGGACGACCCAGAAAATTTTCTGCATCTCCTCGTACGCACACACAGACGCATAAACAAAATACTCATACACAAAAATACACGAACATACACACAAACGCACGCACACAGACACACACAAAAAAAACATACACATCATTATCATTTCTATAAGCAAATTCTAGGTTAGGTGCTCTTTCACTTAAAGACAAAGGCTCGCGAATTTTTCCTCTCTCTGTCTCACAACACACACACAGACATCACACACACACACACACACACACACACACACACATATATATATATATATATATGTGTGTGTGTGTGTGTGTGTGTGATGTCTGTGTGTGTGTGCGTGTTGGGCAGAAATTATTCATTTAAACAAGAACTGTTGACGACGAAAGACAAGAAACATTTTCTTCATTCTATGTAGTTTCTTTTGAAAGAAAGTGAAAAAGAGGTCGGTTGAAGGCTGCATACATACATACATACATACATACATACAAACATATGAAGAAATATAGATTTAAGGTTTGCTATATTTACGGGATAAAGTGCTCAATATCAGAAATAGAGCGTATGTAAATATAAATATAAAAGTGAACATTGAAGTCAACATTCAGTTGGCTGTATTGAACTAAACTTTCTTTCACTCGTATACACACACATACATAAATATGTATGTTGTTTTGAACTAGCCTTTCTTTTACTTGTATACGCTCACACACATACATACATACATACATATGTATGATGTATTGAACTAACCTTTCTTTTACTTGTATACACGCACACACACACACACACATATATATATGATGTATTGAACTAACCTTTCTTTTACTTGTATACACGCACACACACACATATATATATATATATATATACGATACAAATTTTCGTTTTAAGTAATGTTATATTTATAGGTAACAATGCACAATCTCAGGGATAGAGCTTATATAAATATAAAAGTGGACACAAAAGTCAACGCCGAGTGGCGACAGTGTATCATGCCTTAACAAAGTCTTCAGGCTCTCTCTCTCTCTCTCTCTATATATATATATATATATATATATATATATATATATATAGAGAGAGAGAGAGAGAGAGAGATGACCTGAAGATTGCATTCATATATTTTTCTTTACCTATATATTATTTATTTTTTTTTAGATAATAATGTTTTTTTTTATTGATATTAGGTGGGGGGAGTGGATTCATGCCTTCCCTAATGATATTTGCACGTAAGTCAAAATAACGAACCCAACTGTAATTAGAACTCGGCTCTCCAATTAATAATTCCGAGCCATTATCCATTATACCACCGCGTATCCGAACTTAGGGCACCTGGTATTCCCAAGCGGTCATCAAGAAACAACTTGAGCTACTGCTTGCTGTATTTCTCCATTTTATTTTCACAACTTCTTATCCCAAGGTACCGCAACGGCTATCGGTAGCCTTTTATGACAAGTCTTGTGTAAAAGATTATTATTATGATTATGACTATTATTTTTGATCCTCTCCGAATCTGAGATGTTTCATCCGGGTGATGTTGATCATATCTCAGCTCCTATTCGCTGCTTAGAGATACATTTTCTTCAGTAAATGAGCTCTTCCAAGTAGTGTTGCCACCAGCTAGCTCCCAGTGATGTCTGGGGATTCCCAAGACGTCTTTCCATTCGGAATGATTCCTGGAAATAGTCCCGTTTTCGCCAATCACAAAAAGCGCAACTTCAGCTGATGTTGGTTGCATTTTACCCTAATTGCTTTCACGTTGGTCTTATCCCAAGATATATCAACATCTATTCGGAACCCTTTATGACTACTCTCGTGTAAAAGATTATTATTATGATTATGACTATTATTTGTGATCCTCTCCGAATCTGAGATGTTTCATCGGGGTGATATTGATCATATCTCAGCTACTATTCGCAACTTGGAACCATAACACTTTACTCAGTACATGAGCTGTTCCGTGCAGTGTTGCCACCCGCAAGCTCCGAGTGATGCCAAGTATCCCCAAGACGTCTTGCAAGATTCCTGAAAATAATGCCGTATTTGTCAGCCACAAAAGGGACAACCTTTTTGCTTTCACAACGTTTATGCGTAACCATTTTTGTCTTCTCTCGTGTACAAGATTCTTAACATTATAAGGTTGTGATTATTTCTACAATGCAATAACTGCAACTGTTAATACACTTGCATTCGGAAACGGTTATCATCATTTTTTAAAATTTATTATTCAAGTATCATCATCGTTAATACCGTAATCATTATCGTTGCCCTGGTAGCGAAATATTGTTACTTTATTTTCTTTTTTTTTTTTCTTTTTTTTTTTAAAATAAACCGAACTTCAATTCCTTCTGTAAATTACCGCCGGTTTATCCCGCCGTTTCCGCGTGTGTCGACGTCACGCTCTATTACCCGAAACCATTGGTGTCATATTCGGCATTTTCTGATTTATAACCGAAAACAAATTGAAAATTCGACGAAAGAAAGAAACGGCGATATTTCCAATGAGAAATTAAAAAAGAAAACAGAAAACATATTTTAAAGGGGCTAATTGGGGTCAATCTACAATGCCGACTGCTAATAAATGTAAAAAACAAAAAACAAAAAAAAAACACATTTTGTGGGGACTACTTTTTAATCTCTAAATCTTTAATGTATTTACCAATTCAGTTACTTTAATCTGCAATTTATTTACCAATTCAACATTTTAAAATCCCTGTTGGGAAAGACATTAGAATAATCCAGTATATATACAGTGAAAGGACAGTTTGCATACAGATAGAAAATAAATTAAGTACTCAAAATAAAAAAGACGTAAGAAAAGAATACGTTTTCTTACCGGATTTTACAAGGATTTACTATTGTTGGGCCCAGTCTTAAATTGGCTAGTTGTGCTCCCCGTCGCAAACCGTTTTTTTTTTTATATTTTTGTTTATACAAAAGTTCATTCATTACAAGTCCCGAGAACCACTTAAGTTAGCGATTTACTTCTTTTTTTTTACAATGGCGTTCACCCTGTATAAGGACCAAGAGCCACGCAAGGTAGAGAGTTACAGAGTAAGAACCCCATTTTATGTGAATAGGTAGGGAAAATAACGGTTAACCCTTAACAGATTAAAATTATAGTGATTGAGAAAACATCCTCTTAAGAGTCGGTTTCAAAGAGCAGTACTCGAGTGGAACTTATTTCTCGCCAACGGAATACTGAAGGAATGAGGGTGGTTTGCTATGTAAGTGGCTGGGGCGGGGGGGTGCTCGCCGTGAAGGTTCTAACTGGCTGAACTAAGGAATGCCAGTTCGTCCGCACACTTACTATGGAAATAACAAGGGTAGAAAATAATTTGTCACCCATAAGGACGCAGAGAGGTTTTTGAACTCTATCGAAACTGGATAGTAAGGACTGGGCAGCTCCCGCCCAAATATGACAGCAGGCCTGAGCTGGCTCTTGTAAAGATAGGGGATATCACTGAAAAGGTACAAGGAATCGACCATTTTTAATCATAATGATGAATGAGTTTTGTGATATGACTGAAAGAGGAGATGGCAGGAAGTGGAGATTATGAGAAAGGGGAGGACAGATAACGATTGACCATTGACTTAAAGAGGTTAAGATTTGTTATGGTCCAGGTTAGGACCAAGGAAGAACAACACGAACCTAATAGAAATAACGATGGTATATTACACGAAATAATAATACAAGATTTGGAAGGTGTTAGTATGACTGTCAGTCTGGTTTGGTGTGAACTACTATCGGCTCGACTCGATTCGGTATCTAGCCACCCACCACCACGAGGATTGCATGTGGCACAAGGCCGAGTTTAACGTGGGTTTCCCGAGACCGTAGGCTCAGCCAAAAAATGCCCGTAGAAACTGTAAAAACAGAATCGGGTTGGTCAACCTCCCCGAACAAGACTCTGCCCTTCGGCGGAGCCTCGTCCGGGTTCCTCTCTGCTCAGAGGCAGAGAGTTCGACCGTCAAACCGAGAAGTTCGGCTTGATTCGGTATCAAGACCCCCCCCCACGAGGGTTGCATGTGGCACAAGGCCGAGTTTAACGTGGGTTTCCCGAGCCCGTAGGCTCGGCCAAAAAATGCCCGCAGAACCCGTATAAACGGGATCGGGTTGGTCAACCTCCCCGAACGAGATTCTGCCCTTCGGCGGAGCCTCGTCCGGGTTCCTCTCTGCTCAGAGGCAGAGAGTTCGACCGTCAAGCCGAGAAGCTCGACTTGATTCGTCCCTCTCTCTTGAGAGGCGTCGTATACATAGTGTTAGGAAGAGTTCATTCTGTAGTTATAGGTAAGGACCCATGACAAGATTGAAGATTTTAGGGAGTCTCTTTCACAACGTAGCAGTTCTTGGGAAAATGTAGTCTGAGTGAAGATTATTCTTTAGGTTTGGAATACGGAGAAAATGAGTGGGTGACGACTTATTTTCCAACCTGAAATCCCATTCCCACGGGCCAAAAAGTCGCAAGCCTCTCTTTGCTCTATTGCTATTTCCATGGAAAATGTCCAGATGAACTACATTTCTTAATTCCACCAGTTCTAACCCCCACTGAATAAAACCCGCCATGCCGTGTATATCCGTAGCGAACCACCTTCATTAGCTTCCTATTTCAATGGTGAGATGTAGGTTCCACTCGAGCAGCTTCTTCCTACAAACCATGTGGAACCAACTCCTAAGAGGATACTGTCCCGATCACTACAATATTAGGGGCACAGAATTAATTTCAACTTCACCCACTGAGACGATAATGAGTCCAAAACTGTTCGCGTGGCTTGAACTGCAAATTACCCTCAAGTTGAAATTAGTTCTGTAACCCCAATATTAACCTGTTCGTCTAGGGTGAACCGTTATCTTACCTATATATCCCTATAAACTGTGCCTCTTGGGCCTTGTACAGGGTGAACATTATTGTAAATAAAAGTTGTTTCAGACCACGAGTATGTTCATTGGCCCAGAATTTTAGGTGTTTCCTTCTACTCAATTGGAATTATCAACAAAACTAATTCGCTGTCAAAATGCCAATGCGAACTGGCAAAAATAAATATTAGGTTGGTGCAAAAATAATGCCGTTTTTTCACACATGTTACTATGTGAGAAAATGACATTATTTTTGCCAACCTAATATATAAATAAGAGAAGAATGGTTAACCTAATGACGATTTCTTTCTTTCTTTCATTCTTTCTTTCTTTCTTTCTTGCATTCTTTCTTTCTTTCATTCTTTCTTTCTTTCATTCTTTCTTTCTTTCTTTCTTGCATTCTTTCTTTCTTTCTTTCTTTCTTGCATTCTTTCTTTCTTTCTTTCTTTCATTCTTTCCATCTTTCTTTCGTTTTTCTTTTTTTCATTATTTATTTATTTATTTCATTCTTTCTTTCTGTCTTTCATTTTTTTTCTTTTTTATCTATCGCATTCTTTCTTTCTGTTTTTCATTCTATCTTTTATTCTCTCTTTCTTTCTTTCTTTCTTTCTTTCTACCCTTCATTTTTTCTCTTTCATTCTTTATTTATTTATTGCATCCGCTATTTATTTATTTAATTAATTCTTTCTTTCATTCATTATTTTCTGTCTTTCATTTTCTTTCTTTTTTTTTTTTATTATTGCATTCTTTATTTCTGTCCTTCATTCTATCTTTCGTTCTTTCATTCATTGTTTCTTTCGTTCTAACTTTCATTCTTTCTTTCATTCTTTCTATGGCGTTAAATTCCTTTTCAGTTGACGCTGATATTCGGTTTCATTCACAACACAACATGTCCTTTCAGTTTTTTCGACAATTCCTCGCTCGGATCTAAATCTAATTTCAAATTTACGAAAACGAATGACTTCCGTTCGTGTGCTCCAAACAAATTTTCCATCTTAATAGCTCTGTAAAAATCGATCCTTATCTAGAAGTCCGTAAACAAAGTTCGAATTCTACTCACAGCTGTTATTATCAACTTCACGCAAATAGCCATAAGACAAACTTCGATCCAGTGCACATTAATAGAGTTCTACTACAAGTCATTACTTCTGCATGTCACCAATATACTTGAAAAATAGCTGTTACATCTATTGCCAACCTTGGTATATATAGCCCTATTTTTGTATTTGAAGTTTTACATGTTACTTATAGATTTTTGCCAAAGCATATTACAAAAATATCAGATATTTCTATCGTAGTATTAAAAAAATACTCGTTACAGAGTATAATTGTATATGAACCACCGGTTTATGACTTGGGATCAACACGCAGTTACAATGCATTCCACTGTAGAGAGAAAGAGAAAGAAAGTCGAAACAAAAAAAAAAAAGCGATCGTCCCAAATTGTTAATCGGCAAACATAAAAATTGGCAGTTTTCTCAAAATATTACTCTGGCCCAATAATACCGAGGAGAAATTACCGAAAACAAAATGGCGAACGAGAAAACGGGTGTGGGTGGGGATAAAAGACCGCTTGAGATTAAGATCGAAGAAGAAGCAAAATGTATCGGAGAAGGAGCGTGCGAAATCGGAGTGTGTTACTTTCTTTTTGTTTTGGAGTCAGCAGCACTCGAGATTTGGCGAAGGGGGAAAATGGAGTCTTTTCATCAAAAAGGCGCAGTTGGTAGGTAGGAATTGAATGATGGGTGGGTGTTGTGCATGACACAAAAGATGATTGAAACTATTAGACCAATCACAAGATAGCTTCGTTGCCAATAGTAGAAAAAAAAATAAGAAATACGTAATAGCCGAGGACTTTCTAATGAAAAATCCAATAATACATTTATTGAGATTATTAATTCTATCTATCTATCTATCTATATTATTTTTATCTATTATTTTTCTCTATCTATCTATCTATCTATCTATATTATTTTTATCTATTATTTTTCTCTATCTATCTATCTATCTATCTATATTATTTTTATCTATTATTTTTCTCTATCTATCTATCTATCTATATTATTTTTATCTATTATTTTTCTCTATCTATCTATCTATCGATCTATATTATTTTTATCTATTATTTTTCTCTATCTATCTATCTATCGATCTATATTATTTTTATCTATTATTTTTCTCTATCTATCTATCTATCTATCTATCTACCTCTGTTCTCTTCCACCTATCTATCTATCTATATTAACTTCTCTATTTACCTATTATTTTCTTTACCTATATATCTTTTCTCTGTTTATCTATTTAGTTTTATCTGTCTTTTTAGTTTTATATATCTATTTATCTATCTAGTTTTATCTATATCTGTATATACACATACATACATATATATATAGTTTTATCTATCTCTTTATATATATATATATATAGTTTTATCTATGTAGCTCTCTCTCTCTCTCTCTATATATATATATATATATAGTTTTATCTATATATCTATCTCTCTATATATAATTTGATCTATTAGGTTGGTGCAAAAATAATGACGTAACAATGTCGTTTTTTGACGTATTTTTTAACGTCAAAAAACGACATTATTACGTCATTATTTTTTAACCAACCTAATATCTATCTATCTATCTCTCTATCTATCTATCTAGTACAACTCGATATAACAAGAGCATGACACCCAATGAGACCGAATTTCTCATGACGTTCTAGCTTGATTCACGGCGAGGCCTACTAAATGTCATTGATAGGCAATGCATTTTTACAAGACTCTATTCAATGCCAATTAAAACAGAGGCTGATGATTACGAGTTTACAAAACAAGAAAGAATTTCCCC
>OZ010587.1:70471213-70483713 GCA_963932145.1 Acanthosepion lycidas | reverse complement strand
TCCATGAGATTCTCAGCATCCTTCTGTAGACTTACATTTGCAACATAACATATATGCGTGTTTGCGTGTGTGTGTTTGTGTGTATGTTTGTGTGTATGTTTGTGTGTGTGGAAAAGAGATGGATCTTTATTTATTAATCGGATGGATTTTTATTACTTAAATACGTGCCTCCGCTGAAAATAACGTTTAAGTAAACACTCGTTTATTTAATAAGCGGTATATTTATTTTATTTTCGTCTGCTATAGGAAGATTCTCACTCCGTATGCAAAATCTTATCCAGGGTATGTCTATCTAAATCACCCCCCCACACACACACACTAAAAAAAATGTATGCCAGTACATACATTGCGCCAAATAATTAATTATGATATAGATATTGTCACGGCAACTACATGCCAAATTTGCCATAAGACCTGCAATTTTGTAAGTGGTCTTAAACGACATATGAAAGTGCACAGTAGCAACAATCAGCTCCAAAACACATTCATCAGAAATCGTGAGCCCACATGGAGGGTGTGTCGTAAAAGTGTGCAAGTCGTTAACTGAGCTGAAAGCCTACATACGATCCCATGCTTAACCCTAGAACTCAGCTGCATGAACGCATAAAAATATTAATTAAAGGCATTAATTTCTCATATTAAATACTGAGTCGGATACATACATATGTACGTACATACATGCATATATATATATATATATATATATATATATATATATATATATATATGGGCACTGAGGTTAACATTGAGTAGTTGAACGCAATTTTCAGTTCAAATGGACGTCCAAGCATGAAGCACACTGTCGCCATTCAGTGTTGACCTCAGTGTCCATTCTTATATTTAAACGCGCTCTAACCCATATATTGAGCACTCTTACCCATCAATCTAGCATACCCCAAAACTATATTTTATTACACACACACAAACACACACACACATATATATATATATATATATATATATATATATATATATATATATATATATATATATATGAGGAAACAATATTAATAAATACATTTTGCAACGCGTTACATTCCTTCAGGAACAACATACATCAAACTTCCATGATGTTCCTAAAGAGGACGAGTTGCAAAAACAAGTTTTCGCATTTTGTAATTTCAGTTTATTCCCACATATACAAAGACATATGTATAAACATATAAACAAACAGACAGACAGACATACAGATAGATAGATAGATAGATAGATAGATAGATAGATAGATAGATAGATAGATAGATAGATAGATAGATCTATGAAACACTGAAATAGCTCTGTGTAGACAGTTTTATTAGATAGATCGATAGATAAAACTATGAACATACTGAAATAGCTCTGAATAGACAGTGCTATTAGACAGACAGACAGACAAATAGATAGATAGATAGATAGATAGATCTCTTCATCAGATTATCTTATAATGTTTTCGACTGTTTGCAATAGACTGAAATTCAGTTACGATTTAGATCAGAGTCCCTGGGCGATATTTGTTATTTGTATATATATATATATATATATATATATATATATATATATATATATATGTGTGTGTGTGTGTGTGTGTGTGTGTGTGTGTGTGAGAGTGTGCGTGTGTGTATGTATGTATGTATGTATGAGTGAAAGTCAGAAATTATCCGACTCTTGTCTAAAGATATATTATGGCGAAAGTGTGAATACTTTTTGAATTACCCTCTAGTATATATATTACTTTCCTTTGACTGCTGAATGGACAACACGCTCCTTAAAGTTATATGTTGTTTAGCTTACGGCTACATCGACCCTTAGATGATCATGTTTGTTTTTGCTCCACAGTCATTTCGGCAACTGAATTCACCAGTGACACCAACTAACAAGATATCCATAGAAACGTAAACAAAAAAAGCACGTTAAAAAAAGAGTGCTGCAAAACTAAGAAATAATCAACTGGATATTCCATTCGAGTTGCAAAAACAAGTTTTCCATTTGGTGTGTCTTCAACAGAATCCTCTCTAACAATTACAAGAGGAACAATTTTTGATGTTTGTAACGACATCTTTTCTAAGAGCTTAGCTCAGGTAACAAATGTAACTTTTATTAACAAATAAAGTGAGTTTATATTTCCAGAGGGAACACCCTGTGCAAATCTGAAAAAATCATTAATTCATAAAATTAATTTCATGAACTATAGTGGCTATCATTTTATCAGTTTTTCCTAACATCTAGAACTTGTTGAAAGAACGGCTTTAATATTTTGAACATAGAAAAAGCATTTAACTTGAATGTTTTTTAACGAAATTAAAAATTAAAAATTAGATTAATTGCTAATGCAGATGTTATAAGAGTCGTAATTTTTTGAAAATAAATTTTACATTTCGTTGAAAATCGATTAGAATTTTTCGAATTTGTACCAGAATGTAACCATTTTTTATTTAATGAAACTTTACTTATATATATATATATATATATATATATATATATATATATATATATATATATAAATAAATAAATAAAAACTTGCTATGAACATTATTTATAGTGGGTACACGTGTTCTTAACTCTGTTTACAACCGGCCTAAATTGGGAAGTCCTACGAAAGAAAAATTCTACTTTCGACAGGAATCGAACCTGGATTCTTTTTTACTTAAGGGTAAAATCTTTCAGTGGCCGACGTGTGTCTCAACCACTTCAGCCACTGAGCCTCAATGATTTATACCGGATTTACTCTTTTATCATCTCTTCAGACAAAAGAGTTATTAAATGTCAAATTTTGTATGCGTCACTCAGTAAGGATCGAACTCGCCAAGCAGGAATGATCAACCAGACGAGCCGTGCTAAGCATTACCCCAAAGTGAAACGCTTTATTGTATTTTGCGACGCAACAAACTCGTCGAGGATACAAATATGAGATCCGTACCGGCAAAATGCGTCAATAAATAATGAAAGCCCTTATCATCAAATTTAAAAAAAAAATCCTTTATGGCATCAGCAATGAACACTCGCAAAAATGTACTGGCCGTATTTGGTAATAAAGAACATATATATCTTTCAGGAATTTTCACACTGTTTAAAATAGCACAACAAAAATCTTGTAAAATGGCTAAAAGTAGCCGAAACTATTCGGGAAGGAAAACCATTTCGGCAAATCATACATTTCTTAATTTGTTGACTTAATGAAGTCCACAAATTAAGCATTAATTCGGATACAAGAAAAATATTTTAAAAACTTAACAGTACATTGTCAGCCATTTTTAACGAAACATGTATTAGAGAGCTATTGCTACCCAATATATATATATATATATATAGAATAAATTCATATTTTCCAGGTTATAAAAATAGGAACAAACTATAATGAAACATTCATGATTTAGCATATTATGAATAAAATATTGTTTTAAAGTATGCTATATTTATGGTTTAAAGTGCCCAATATCAGGCATAGATCGTATGTAAATATAAAAGTGGACATTGAAGTTAACATCCAGTGGTGACAGTCTGTTGCATGCTAAACGCAATCGTCAGGCCATGGTTCAGATATGCCTGAAACCGTCTGTCTCCTCTGGGTGTTGGCTTCAATGTCCACTTTTATATTTACATACGCTCTATCCCTGATATTGAGTATTTTAACCCATAAATATAGCATGCATTAAAACCATATTTTTATCATATATATATATATATATATATATATATATATATATATATATAATATTAATATAAAAGTGAATCGTCAGGCCACGAGTGCTGACGATTGCATCTAGCATGAAACAGACTGTCGCCTCTGAGTGTTGACTTCCATGTTCACTTTTATATTTACACACGCTCTATCTCTGATATTGAGCACTTTATTCCATAAATATAGCACATCTTAAAACCACATTTCTTCATATATATATATATATATATATATATATATATATATATATATAATGCAGGACTCTTTGTTAAAGCAAATCGAGTTCTTTCAGTCACTGTTTATCTAAAAATAAATACGCTTAAATTCACCTTCATCCCTGCCGTGCGCCAACGGCTTAGGGGTAGAATCTCCAACTGACCCACTTCCTTCGGGTTTCGATACTAGCTAGAGCAACCGGACGTCTAGTCACACTGATGAGCTGTGATACAGCGAAACAGTCTGTCTGTGGATGACAATATATAGTTATCGGGGGTATATAACCTGGAGATCCCGACGATCCTTCATTTTATTCATTTAAAAAAAGAACGCAAAATGTATAAATGATTTGGGAAATTCGTTGCGTTCAAGGAACGACTATTATTATTGGAAGCCAATTTCCAAAAATTCAAACTTTCCTCGAGGCCTTTTGTGATTAACCCATCCGTAGCAATAATGAATATTAAAAAAAAAAATACCCAAAATCCTCTTATTCAGATCATATGTTGAATTGAATTATTCTAAATATCCTGAAAGCAACAACCAATATACATTTCTCTAATTGAATGAAAAAGGAAAAATATTTTCCAACCAAATAAAGAAAGGCAGTCGTAGGAATCTGATATTGCAATCAATTCTTATTACTAATATGTGCTAAGTCCGTAAAAACCGAATAAAATATCGGGTCTGAAAGCTGTAAAAGGAAAAACGATTGCGTGAAAACAAACGTGTAATTGAGACAACGACGATTTCGTTACGCTTTTTATTTGAAGCTGGAAGTTTGGGGATTTGAGAATAATGAATTTGTTTTCAGATAAGAAACGAAAAGAAAAAAAAATAGCAAATAATTAATCGTTATGATTGAAATTGCATTCGAACTGTCCAAATATAAATTGCAATAGGTTTACACCTACCAAATAATGCATACATCCATACGAATAAGCGTATGGACGTGAGTGTGTATCGTTGAGCAAGAGACGTAAGGGAGGCGAGGAAACGTAGAAGGTGGAATTGATTAGACGATTGTATTTATTGCCAATTTCTTTGATTCTGAAACCTTTCCAATTTTCGACCAGGATTATATGCGAAAGTCCAATATGGCTTATCTATAAGTCTTTTTTTTTTTTTGTCTATTCGTTGAATTAATTTGAAACCTGCCTGAAGAGATAAACCATTACATCAATCTAGAAATATAGAAATTAAAGTCCTTTTTTTGTTGTTATTTTTACATAATAATAACACATACACAAATTAACACTACACACACACACACACACACACACATATATATATATATATATATATAGTAGTTGAGCTCAAAATCGGCTCGTTACACTTTCCCTAATGTTTGAGGGCTTCTTGGTTGTTAGTCGGAATAAGAATTTTTTATCACCATCTTGTATACGCACACATACACACGCAACCATGTATATATATATATATATATATATATATATATCTGTGCGTGTGCATTATATATATATATATATATATATATATATATCTGTGTGTGCATTATTGATATATATATATATATATATATATATATATATATATATATACAGTAGTTGTGCTGAAAATCGGTTCGTTAAACTTTCGCTAATGTTTGAGGGCTTCTTGGTTGTTGGTCAGAATAAGAATTTTTTATTACCACCTTGTATACGCACACATATACACGCAACCGCACGCACATACACACACACACACACACATATATATATATATATATATATATATATATATCTGTGTTTGTGCATTATATATATATATATATATATTCCAGGAGAAGGCTGGAGCGTACAACGGCCGAAACGTGAATATTGCAATGAAGATGAGGATAACAGTCCGATTAATGTAAATAGTGTAAGTAAGAACATGTTAGCATAGAACTGACGGTTACATCTATCCATTTCAAATGCGAAATAATGAGACATGGCCGTCAATGTAGCACTACGCTTAAATAAATAAATTCCAGATACCGTCGAAGAAAGTTCATGATTATTTTACCATGAAAGTATTTATAAATGAGACACAGAGAATCTCCTTTTCGACGGTGCGACAGTGGCTGAAGCCGAGATGGCAGTTCAGGACAAATAACATTGCACATTCTTCTTTGGACTTTATCAAGAATCTCGAAATATATAGCAGGAGTACCAGACCAGATGTGACAGCAGTATTCAAAGAAAGAACGAATGATAGACTTATAAATATATAAGATAGGTTCCGACGTGAAAGATTGTCTAGTAAGATACAGAGAACCAACTTTCCTAGCAACAAACCTAGCAATGGTTGTATTAAAAATAATGTATATGACTAAATAAATGTAATGCTACAATTTATGCTAAAATAAATACCAGGAAATTGTCGAATTTTGAGTACAGTGTAACCCGGACATAAGAGACCATGATATAAGAGAAACCCGGATATAAGATAGATTTTCTCTGGTCCCAAATTAGAGCCATACTTACCTAAACAAAATAGACCAAACCCAGATATAATAGAAACCCGGATATAAGATACTTCTTCTCTGGTCCCGACAACTCTCTTATATCCTGGGTTACACTGTACTTCGATTTCAAATTGTGATTACTTTTTGAAAGATACGTCTGCTTAGTAACAGCTAAATAACTATTCAAATCTCCGTTTGAAATCAAATCGAAGAATTTTAATGTCAGATTCACAAACGACGGCAAATTCAAAACGTGCCGGATCATTGAAGTTTCCAGACCAAATTTCAAATTAGAAATGTACAGTCTGTAATAGTATTTTTTTTTTTTTATTGTGTGTGAGTGAATTGGCCTCATTGCAGTTGGGTATGACTCTTTCTGTGTAACTCATTGTAATTAAGTGCGTGTATACGTGGGCGTTTGAGAAGAAAGTGGGCGCCGGCAAATAACATCAACTGTACCAGCATTTGACACAAGAACTCAAAACTGTATATCGGTGATCCACTTGTTTGATTCATTTTTCTGTTTGTGTCTCACCTTTAGAGATCAATTATAAGTTGGATTAGAGGAAGTGGAAGAGTGAAGAAAGATCGATGGAGAGACTCGGATCAAAATCAACTGAGGTATGAGACTTGTGAACGAAAAATGATTAGAGAAAAAGAGAGGTACAAGTTGCTTACATTAGGTGAGCAGAAAGGTAACAATAATTGAGAAAGAAACATTTTTTAAAAATGAGAGAAAGAAAGAAGGAAAGAAAGGAAAAGAAAGAAAGAAGAAAGTTTTAAAAAATGAATGAAAGAAAGAAAGGAAAATAAATAAAGAAAGAAAAGTAAAAAAGGAGAAAAGAAAAAGAAAGAAAAAGGAAGAAAGAAAAGACAAAAAGAACAAAAAGCCAAAAAAAGGAAAGAAAGGAAAAAAGAAGGGATAAATCTAAAAACAAAGAAAGAAAGAAAGAAAGAAAGAAAGAAAAAGGAAAAAGAAAGAAAAAGAAAGAAAAAGAAAGAAAGAAAAATGCGAAGAAGAAAGAAAAAAAGATTTAAATAAGTGAATATATTAAAAAGACAAAAAATAATTTAACATGGCTACGAAAAAGAAACAGAACAAAGAAAAAGAAAGGAAATAAACTTATTAAATCAATAAAAATATGTCGAACTAAGAAATAAAAATCACTTAATTCTTTTAAAAAATTGAGTAGACATGACTTTCGAAAAAATCTGAACGAGGAACGTGTACTTTAAAGGCAAATACTAATTTTCTGCAAAGGCGGACGCAGGTACGAATCCTACCGGGCGGCACATTTTTCATTAATAAGATTTCTTGAATGTTCAGGACGGTAACGTAATAAAATACTGTTTAAAATAAAGAAAGTGTCTACTCAAATATAGGGATCCACTAAAAATAACGTTTCAAATTTATATATATATATTAGCTGGACACTCGTATTCAAGGATACCCGTCTGTTAGGGCGGCTAGCCAATTCCTATTGGAGATGCTCGCTCAGGCACAGGCTCATTTGTGTTTGTTCAACACCCACAGAGAAAAACTGTGGTTCATACTGCAACTGTTCTGAGAAGACCTTTATGTAGCGTGATCAACAATCTGAACTCGGTCAGCACACTCAAACCCTCGGTCACGATGACTTGTGACTTTGTGCTAGCTCCTTGGTATGCCTTTCAGGAACTTTCCAATGGTGCCGAACGCTGGGATCGATAACATCAGGAAGTCTTCTTCCTGCCTGACAAATCGAGATTGTGAGATTCGAACCCGGGTTTCATTGTCAGAATGCGAACGTTCTAACCACACGGCCACGTGCCCATACTTATAAGGAAACGATTAACCTCACCATTATCATAATTGTTATTAATTGTAATAATTGTTGCAAGAGATCAATACCCTTGAGAATATAAATATACGAGGTCTGGTATCAGGACTGTTGCTATGGTAACGGGGCTAAAGTATGCAGACTGAAGCCGCTTGGCGCAGACTGATCTTCAACTCTGTCGCGCATGCACACTAAGTTATAATGTTCTCGCTCACTAATATATATATATATATATATATATATATATATTACGAAATGGACAAAGTCCGACAATTTATTTATTAAAGACATTTTTATGTTTAACGTTCTTTTTATAGATACAAATATTTTAAGTAAATGCTCTGTTTATAATAAACAGTATTAAATAACATTTACCGGCCTGAATGTCCGAGAAATTTTCATAGAAAATATTCGTTCTTTGACAGGATTCGAACCTGCATCCTATACGGAACCGTCATTTACGCTGACGTGCCTTACCATTAGGCTACATAAATAACATAGGATGCAGGTTCGAATCCTGTCAAAGAACGAATATTTTCTATGAAAATTTCTCGGACATTCAGGCCGGTAAATGTTATTTAATACTGTTTATTATAAACAGAGCATTTACTTAAATATTTGTATCTATAAAAAGAACGTTAAACATAAAAATGTCTTTAATATATATATATATATATATATATATATATATATATATATTGAACAATAAAAAATTAAAATCCTCAGACACACTGGGTTGTAGATTAATATTCTTTCGTTTTTTTATTATTATTCCATTTAGATTCCTCGACTAGTTTCGGCCGAAATGGCCATCATATATATATATATATATATATATATATATATATAGGGAGAGAGAGAGAGAGAGAGAGAGAGAGAGAGAGAGAGAGAGAGAGAGAGAGACTCTATATAAAGCTTCAAAGATGCGATGAAGTATCTTTCCTTTTTTTTTTTTTTGCGGGGGGCGGTAAGCCCCCCGCAAAAAAAAAAAAAAAGGAAAAAGAAAAGGCACTGAAGAGAAGCGAACACAAAGTAAAGAGTCTGACAATATTAAGGGGGTGACGAAACACTTAAGTCTTGCCCTATACAAGATTGATTTAGCTGGTAAGGAGTCCTGTTCGCACAAAAGGAGCACAATAAACACGGGGTGGTCGTCCGTCGTTCAATACAATTTATCGTATTCTGTACTGATTTGTTTACAAGCGGCCACTAACAGCGAATGCTCGTTTAACTGGGACTAAGTGCGCCGACAGATCTATCTTTGTTTCGAGCGAGGGAGAAGGACGCTCGTCCAGATTTGTGGAGAGTAGCACGGCACATTAGCACAAATTTCTTTCTTTCTTGCTATATGTACATATATGTATCAAATAATAGTACTTTGATATATATATATATATATATATTCAAGAAAGAAATTCGGATTACTACCACAGAAAATGTCTCATATCAAGAATATTTAACATTGAAAAACAAAAGAAAAAATTAATTATCCTTAATAATATGTGGAAATCTCCGCTTTTACCTGAAGACGGTCACGAGACCAGAAACACGTGTAGTAAAATTATGTAAAACAAAGCATAATATTTTTTCTAAATAAATCCACATTACAACCAAAAACGTTTACGGCACCTCTCGTCTCTTCTTTTTAATATATATATATATATATATATATATATATATATATATATATATATATTAGGTTGTTGCAAAAATAATATCGTTTTTTGACGTTAAAAAATACGTCCCAAAAACGATATTATTTTTGCAACAACCTAATATATATATATATATGTCTGATTGAATAAATTGCAAACAATATGTCTGCTAATTTTTAACAAAATCCGTTCATACTAACGAATAACCTTCCTTGTATTGAAGTTAAAGGATGAGAGAAATGTGCTACAGCTGTCTAAATTTCTTTTATTTTCATTTCCCAAGTACTTTCGGCCTTCTTCCAAGATCATCTTCAGGGATGCAAATAGTACAAAATTATATGTTGTTCATTAATATAAGTATTTATACAAAGTTCTTGGTTGTTATCCATTACCATAATTTGTTCAATATTCTTTTAAATGCAAAACGGTTGACAATGTGCCGAGCGTGAAAGATTTATCCATTATTGATTTTTTTTTCTCTCTATGTTATAATGTCATGGTCACGCGCGCATCAAAGCATGAAAAAAACTGTTCCTTTACAGGCATTTCAGAACATTACTGCAGTATTCATAGTTGATTCTGTTCAGTGGCGTTCACATATTGTTCTGATTCTGTTCACATATATGCGCCTGTGTGTGTGTGCGTGTGTGTAAGAGAGAGAGTGAGAGAGTGAGAAAGAGAGAGAGAAAGCCCTTTTCGACAAAAAATGAAATGAACTCAGTAACTCATAAATAATACTGTATCTTCTATCTATCGGTCACTAATGACCGCGTGTTCTTAATCAAAAAATAATCCACACGTAAGCAAAACAATGCATTTTCGACCAAAAAAGTCAGGCGTGTCCAAAAGTACCGATTTTTAACATTTTTTTCATCATAGATAGATAGATAGATAGATAGATAGATAGATAGATGGACAATAGTTTTAATATATGCTAAATTTATAGGTAAAAGTGCTCAATATCCGGAATAAAGCATGTGTGAATCATGTTGATCGGGAGACAAAATATGGCTTCATCTAACCGACTGCTTTCGTGTCCAAGTTGGTTAAGGCGTGTCGACCTTAACAGCAGCTCCGTCTTCCCAATTCTTTCTGGAGAACGCAGTTTTTTTTAATAAAATTTCTCGACCATTCAAGCCGCCAGACGAATACACATACACACACACACACACATATATATATATATATATATATATATATATATGAAATTCAACTATCCATAATCATTAGCATATATGTATACAGTACAGATATCAGAATGTATAATATATATATATGTGTGTGTCTGTGTGTGTGCGTGTGTGTGTCTGTGTGTTTGCGTGTACATCTGTAGATATATGTGTGCCTATTTATATGTATGTGTAGATATATGTATATGCATATTTATATGTATATGTGTTATGGGTTTGACTTAAAGCAAATGATCTTCCAAAAGTTAATTATTTTCTCTTAAGTACGTTTTAATCTAATTTGTAATTAATTTCTTGATAAATATTGATTTTTTAACTTTGTATATATATATATATACATACATGCATATATGTGTGTGTGTATGTGTGCGCGCGCGCGCGTGTGTGTGTGTGTAAACATAAGTAGGTAAGTAATTAAGCGTATCTCTTGGTATGTCATTAACAATGATCAGTGTTATATATTTGAATTCTGGCTATTCCAAGCAATTGCTATGCACACTATTTATTCAGTTGCAGAAATGGAGATCTTTCGCTAGCATCCTGACCGTGATATTGATGAAGAGAAATTTCAATGAAAATTATTTAAACTTCAGTTTTCTTTGTTTTTCTATTTTACTTGAGCCCACTGGCAAACGTTGACGAATTTATCATTTACTGAATCATTCAAAATCAGTCATCTTTCTGTTTTGCTCACAATATTTCAACAACAAAAAATGTATTGTTGGTATTTTTTACGATAAAAAACGTTTTGATATTTTCTTTTGTGTTCACTACTTACCTAGAGCTGGGACCCTAACAGGGGCTACCACCCCCGGTCAGTGTGAACTTGGGAAGAACAGAAATTATGAAGTGGCTCCACGCTCCTGAAAATCTACAACCTTCCCATCAGAGGCTTTCCTGTCGGATGTATTTTATCGTCATACCCAGAATTAGGAAGTGAATTTATTGCTGATTAAAATGCATTTATTGGGTCTGGTGGGTGAGCTTATTTATAATTGCACAGAATAAAATTTTAATATCGAAACTTTATATCCTGAATATATTTTAATTACTGCGTCAGTTTAGTATCTGTCTAAGATGAGGTATTATGTACACTATTTACATTATTCGGACTATTATCCTCATCTTTGTCGCCATATTTACTACAACGTCTCTGCCGTTGTATGCTCCGGCCTTCTTCAGGTGGTTGGAATGTCAAGCTGAACCCTTTATTTTGCTCACTGGGGTAGACTGTTCTAGTTCCACGTGCCATATTTAATGGATGTCGGTTATCTCCTGTTAATTCCCCTCTCCAGGTTCTCTACTGCCTTAACCAGGTATTGAACTCACACTCTTTATGTCCTGTCACTGGATCTAACCAACGCCTTTATCCACTGTGCCATGTGTCCTTGAGTGTGAGTTCAATACCTGGTTAATGCAGTAGAGAACTTGGAGAGGGGAATTAACAGGAGATAACTGACATCCATCAAACATGACACGTGGAACTAGAACAGTCTACCCCAGTGAGCGAAA
>OZ010587.1:70461213-70466213 GCA_963932145.1 Acanthosepion lycidas | reverse complement strand
ATACTGTTTTCTTTCTCTTTCTCTCTGCTTTTCCCATTTCTCATTGACATAAGTTCATATATATATATATATATATATATATATATATATATATATATATAGTGTGCGTACGTATATATATTCGTAAGTGTGTATGTATATATATATATATATATATCCATGTTTGTGTGTGTGTACGTATATATATTCATGTGTGTGTACATATATAAATATATATATCTATATATTTCTCTCTCTCTCTCTCTCTCTCTCTATATATATATATATATATATATATATATATATGAATGCATATATATATATATATATATATAGTGTGTGTGTGTGTGTGTGTACGTATATATATTCGTATGTCTGTATGTATATATATCCAGGTTAGTATGTGCGTGTACGTATATATATTCGTGTGTGTGTGTGTGTGTATATATATATATATATATATATATATATATATTCGTGTGTGTGTGTGTACATGCGTGCGCTTCTGTGTATTTATTTGTGTGTGTATATATATATATATATATATATATATATATCTCCGTGCCTGTATCTGTGTGTGTAAAGAAAGAGAGAGAGTGATTGAGATGGGGCGCGCATGTAACGAATTGACCTACGATTTTTTCTGTTCAAGTGAAAGATTAGCAGTAAAAGTTATTTTTATTTGAAACGTAATTCGTAGATTTATTAATGTTCATTTAATATTTGTATTTCCTGAAACGTTTTGCCATTGCTTATCATCTAAATTTCTTTCTTTCTTTCTTTCTTTCTTTCTTTCTTTCGCTTGTAACAAAGATAAAATAAAAAATACTTGGAATGTGACGAGGAGATAAGGCATGAACGTATTTTACAAATTGCAAATAAAAGATTAGAATAAACTGATTCCAAATTTTGGTTTCTTCCTTTTTATTTTCTTTTCATGACTGTTTCAGTCAGTTCTTCCTACCCCACTTTTCGCGTTTGGTTTCTTTCTTTCCCATTTATCAACTTCTCTTTCTTTCTTTCTTTCTTTCTTTCTTTCTCATTGATCTCCTAGTCTTTCTTCCTTTCTCATTTATCTCCCTTTCTATTTTTCTCGTTTATCTTCCATTCTTCTTTCTTTCTTTCCTTCTCATTTATCACCCATTCTTTCTTTATTTCTCTCTATCTGTCTTTAATTCTTTCTTTTTTCTTTCTTTCTTCTTTTTCCATTCTTCACCCCATATTTCTTTCTTTCTGATTGATTGCCCATCCTTTCTTTCGCAATTATCTCTTATTCTTTCCTTTTCTTTCTTTCTTTCTTCTTTTTCATTTATCTCCCATTCTTTCCTTTTCTTTCTTTCTTTCTTTCTTCTTTTTCATTTATCTCCCATTCTTTCCTTTTCTTTCTTTCTTTCTTCTTTTTCATTTATCTCCTATTCTTTCTTTCTCATTTATCGCCCTTTCTATCTTTCTCGTTTATCTCCCATTCTTCTTTCTTTCTTTGTTTCATTCTTTTTTCTTTCTCATTTATCTCGTATTCTTTCTTTCTTTCTTTCTCTCTTTCTCATTTATCTCGTATTCTTTCTTTCTTTCTTTCTCTCTTTCTCATTTATCTCGTATTCTTTCTTTCTTTCTGTCTTTCTTTCTTTCTCATTTATCGCCCTTGCTGTCTTTCTCGTTTATCTCCCATTCTCCTTTCTTTGTTTCTTTCTTTCTCATTTATCTCCAATTCTTTCTTTCTTCTTTCTTTCTGCTGTAAATTTTATCATATCCGTTTTGATTTGCTCATATATTAAATGCAAATCAAACAAAATACTTGTACAATAGAAAATCCTTTGGGAAACTCATAAATACATATGAACGCACACATATTGATTTTCTAAGCGTAGCTTATATATGGCACAAGGTCGAAAGTACGGGGCACCCAGTGAGGATCGAACTCACTATTCAGTCGTAAGTGTTTTAGCGAGACAAGCTTGCTAACAATTACACCACGCCGAGGTGCCCAACACGCACAACCAGTGTGTGTGTTTGTGTGTGTGTGTGTGTGTGTGTGTTCTGCAATATTCGCTTAATGTGACATCGTTTCTTCATACTTCCCGCATATAAGTTTACTCATTTCTTGCTCAACAAAACTATTCTGACAGTTGATGCTCACATATCAAACGTAAGGTTTTACCTAATATTTGTTTAAAGAATTGTTATTATGGAAACTGTATATTGTGATTTGAAAACCAGTAGAAATTCGATAATTGTGTCTGTTCGGCGAGTTCGATTGTCACAGAGTGTTCCACTACGGCGACCTTTTACCAGTTTCTCTGCAAAGCTCTGACGAAATTTAAGCCAAAATAACAAATTCCTAAACTCCGCTATCATCCGTCGTGCGACATTTTCGATCTGGTTTCAACAAAAAGTACTTCCTTGACTAGACTTGCATAAAATAGAAACAAAGGACAATTTGCTAAATATGTAGAGTAGTACGGAACGCGAGTATCATTATAAGGGAGTAGAGACTGTAGCAGATCATTGAGTCATTAATGAATACTCCCTAACGCATTTGAACAAGTGCCAACCATTTTAACACATCTCTTTTGTAGTCACAGCGAAGGCGATACTGTGCCAATATGTTTCACTCAGTGTGCATCGAAGACTCCCCTATGGCGTTTGAGAACAAATTATTTTATTGATAGATGAATAATAGCTTCAAATTAAAAAAAAAAAAAAAAGAAAGCTCGTAAATATTTTAAATATTTAACTCACTGGATAAGTACAGAAGCACAAACACGCACATAGATATAATGTAATCCATCTACAAAGCAGATAAATGCGTATATCTACATCTATCAACATATATGCATATAAAACACACATACGCTTGTAGATAGATAGATAGATAGATAGATAGAGAGAGATAGATACACACAAGCGATTGTTAGTCCTCTGAATACCAGGAAAGGATCTTGGGTGTTATTATTATTATTATTATTATTCATAGTAGTAGAAGTATTAATAATACTATTAATAATAGTAGTAATAAAATTATTATTAATAATAGTAATATTAATATTAATAGTATTATTATTATTAATAGTAGTAATAAAATGATTATTAATAATAGTAGTAATTTTAATATTAATAGTATTATTATTATTTATTAAGCTAAAGTGTAACATTTATATGTATCAACTAATATTTACCTATGATTATTTGAAAAACAACGAATCAATATATGTCCGTGTTCGCTTATATATATATATATATATATATATATATATATATATATATATATATATATATATATATGTTTGTGTGTCTGTAAGCATAGATACATAGATAGAGGAAGAAAATACAATACCTTTTTAAAAAGTGCATAAAACAAATTTCGAATTGATTAGAAGCAAATTTTTAACCAGCCACACATATATATATATGTCCTCATTAACACATATATATATATATATATATATATATAAAAAATTTATCAGAGTTATCATGTAGAAAAAAGAATATTTCTAAATATAAAAGACAGTAGCAAATGCAGTTTCTAAGAAAGTTTGTCTTGTTTTTATGTGAATAGGCGGGTGTTTTAATAAATTCATTTAGTTTTTGCCTTGAAAAAGTTCGCATTGGACGAAACACGTCGGCTAATATTACAGTTTTCCTATTGTCTTTTACATTATATATATATATATATATATATATATATATATATATATATATATATATATATATATATATATATATATAATATTCCACACACATATATATATATATATATATATATATATATAATATTCCAGTATACAAAATGTGTTTATAATATTAGGTCGGTGCAAAAATAATGAAGTAATAATGTCGTTTTTTGACCTTAAAAAATACGTAAAAAAACGTCAATATATTTGCACCAACCTAATAATTTACCCGAAAGCAATAGATTCCCAGAAAATACCTATTTCGGATTCAAAAGTTAATCACAACCTATCGTTAAAAGTTACATTCATTCAATAAAATATAGAAAAAATATAGAAAAAAAACAAACATATATTGTAATATTACGACAAATTTGCCTTGCACTACTCCTGAATATATTTAGATAAATAAAAATTGATTGCAAAATAAAACTAATAGTATATATATGTGTGTGGTGTGTGTGTGTGTGTGTATCTTGTATAAGTATACCGAAGGCGGTTTATTCCCACACTTCATAATTTCAAATAATTTTTCTACTTCCAATGTATAATTGACATGTATATGTTTTTTTTTTCTCTCTTTCTGTCTCCCGCGGTCTATTTCTGAAAGGCAGCTTGTCAAAAATATTACTTTTAAATTTAAAAAAAAACTTCATATTCTTGAAGCTCAAAAAAATTACTCAATTTTTAGCTCTCAGCCGAGAACGAACAAAGAAAAAATAATGTGTATAAGGAAATAAGATATAACATAGAACCTATATACACATATATATATGTATATATATATATATATATATATATATATATATATATATATATATGTATATGTATATATATATATATATATACATACATATATATATATATATATATATATATATATATATACATACATATATATATATATACATACATATATATATATATATATATATATATGTGTGTGTGTGTATATATATATATATATATGTGTGTTGTGTGCATATATATATATGTATATATATATATATATATGTATATATATATGTGTGTGTGTGTGTGTGTTTGTGTATATATATGTATGTATGCATATATATATATATATATATATGTATGTATATGTATTTTCAACAGTCGTATTTAATTTAGCTACTGTTTTTTATTCAGAAAAATGCAAATAAATTGCATATATATTATCGTATGTTTATACATGAATATATGGGTGTTTGTGTAAGTATATATAGATATATACATATATGTAGATGTGTGTATATATATATATACATATATGTCTATATGTATGTTTATTTATGTATGTATATATATATATATATATATATACATATGTATATATGTATGTGGGAGAAAGGTTTA
>OZ010587.1:70423713-70451213 GCA_963932145.1 Acanthosepion lycidas | reverse complement strand
TCCTTCTCTTAGATTGGTTACGACCGAAGGTTACAGAACCCAGGCTACTTGCTATTTAACCTATAAATAGGATGAGAAAAGACACATTCATGCTTTCCAACCCCAGAAAGGCATTTGTAAAAAAAGATTTTGAACTGAATAGACTGACCCAGGATTTGAACCTGCTTCACCGATTCCATTTTCTGTGCTGATATCCTTAAATCATATGAAATAAAGTCGTTTTATTATGTCTTTTATTATCTTATCTTTATCTTCTTCGTCAGCTGTCACGATATTTCGGCCGATATGATCTTCAGCCTTATTCAGATCTGGGAAATGTGTTGTACTTGGTCAGTAGCAGAAAGATAAGTTAGGACATTCAAAGTTTGTCATATGCGACATGTATCTAAAGAAGGCCGGAGGTCAAATAGGTCAAACTGCCGATACAACAAAATTAGTTAGTCCCAATAATAATATTCAGTATTTTAAAGAGTTTTTTTTTCCGTCGTCGGAGAATGAACCGATCGAAACATTTGTGCGGGGAAATAAAGAAAGTAAAAATTAACTTTGGGTTGATTTTTTTAACTTCCTTTAGCATTGTTGAGTCCAGTCTGCAAAATCAGTCCCTTCCCCAAATTTATAAACAGATCGCAGTAGATGCATTTTGGGATTTCTTACTAAACTATACGATAAACCACTTCTTGATTTCATCCGCCATGTTTTTGTTCTTTGTTGTCTTGAAGTCAAAAAGCTGCGGTCACTTGTCTGTATCCATTTTGTGCGTTAACAACGTTTTTAGTTTGAGAACATTGTTGTCTCTATATTGTCGCTATGCCTACTTTTGTTTTGAATATATTGTTTTTTTTGTATTAATTTTAGTCTGTTCTTTTTTTTTTGTTTATTGCAAACGTTGTCAATTCAGTTTTTTTTTTTTTTTTTTTTTGTTTTTTTGGTGGTGGGCATTTCTACCAATTACGTTTTAACCATGGTCAATTATTCTACGAATTTCTAGATTATTTCAAGTAAAACAAATATCAAATCAATATACATTAAAGCCCAAGGCTAAACAACACGTTCCAAGTCCTTATTTTTCTGCTTGCAGGAAACCTATGGCTCTTTATATTAAGGTTCTTACAAATACATTTTTTTTAAATATATTTTTTAAACTGTCAATAAAAATTTGAAAATTTGTTATTATATGACAAATATCTTTGAAATTGTCAATAAAATGGATTATTTGTAAAACTTTGCTATGAATTAATAAGATATTTTTAAATTTATCAAAAAAATATAGCATTTAAAAATTAGTTTTCATATCAATGAATAAATTTTTAAATTGTCAATAAAATAAAGCATTTAAATTTGTTTTCATATGAATGAATAAATTTTTAAATTGTCAATAAAATAAAGCATTTAAAATTTGTCTTCCTATAAAGGAACAATACATTACCGATTTTCTGAATTTCCCCTAAGCTACGATTGTTGCAAATGAACATTTCCCTCACTTAGATATTCAACCGACAAAACAACACTGAGGGTTGTTAATATAGCCGAGAATTGGATTCAACACGCCATTGAATACATCATCCCACTCCGCCATGTAAACACTTAAATATACAGATTTTGAAATTGGACGCCTTGAGAAAGAAAGACCGATAGACATAAAGAAAGAAAGAAAGAAACTTACAAGGGGGTGTAAAATTTGCAAATGCGATGCTTTTACGAATTTCAAATCTGGGTCTGCAAATTTTAAATTAAAATTTGACTTTTAATTTTCAATCATTTCCCTGTCTAGAAAATTTTTTTAATTTTAATTAATTCTATCTATTTATTTTATTTTACAATTTATTTTATTTTATTTTATTGTTTATTCTATTAATTTTAATTTAAATTTTGAGTCATTTCTATGTCTAGAAAACAATACGTCAAAAAGTTTTTGGACCACGACAACGATCAGGAATTTATATGTTTTTTTTTTAGAATAAGATCCCAATACATATCATTTCCTTTGCCTGCCATTATAAAGAACACCTACCATAGTACAATTATTAATAAGAGAGCAGTGTAAACTCAACATTTTTTTTATCTTTTTTGTTTTGATTTTCGTTGACCTCTTTACAGTAAAAGCAAACATTTTTTGTTATTCTTCTTGTTTGATTTTATCATGCCCCGTTATTATAACACTGGATGTGCGGGTGGTGTAATGGAATGAGAAGTCGGAGAGTCGAGTTCAAATATTAGTTGAGTACGTTCCATTCACTTACGCTGAAATAGTCTTGGGGAAAGTATGAATCTATCTTCTCCCTGCTATAGGTTAAATAGTAGGGTTTATATTTGGAAAAATTATTGTTTTTTTTTTAAATAATTGTTAATGCAATATTCATTCGCAAAAAAAAAAAAAAAAAAATATTCTTACAATTTAAAATATGTTTCCGCTGTAGATAAACCACAAAAGGTTGATAAGTCGTAAAAAACAAATTAATCTTATTCATTGTTATTTTATAAGCTTTTTTTTAAGGCAAGGACCTAAGTGTGGTGTACTCAGTAGGTTCGTACCTACAACTGAATAGTTAGTAACGATCCACGAGTTCCGCACAGGGTGGGGTTCTATTATGTCGGTTAATAAACAGTAAAAGTGCCAACATTGAACGACAGTAAAAGTCAAAGACAATGGTTTGACTGAAAGAGTTGCATAAACCCCACACCGGTATGAGAAGAGTTAGATTTAATAAAGATCTATATCTTAATGCCATACTATTTACCTGACCTTCTTTCCTACTTAAGGTGCGTGTCGTGCTCTAAAAGAAAAATATTAAATAAAGTTACACGCACTTAAAAAATATCAAGAGGATGAAGGAGTAATACAACTTAAGAAAAAAGAAGTAAAGCAGTAATAACATGGTCGAAAAGGGAGTAATAAACGCAATATCAATGGAGTAAAGGAGTAATAAAATCCAATTTCAAGAGAATAAAGGAGTAAAAACAATTCAAGAACAAAGGAGTAATAAAATTCAAGAACATGGAGTAAAGGAGTAATAAAACTCAACATAAAGGAGTAATTAACTTAAACTCAAGAAAAGTAAAGGAGTAATACAACAACAAAAACAAGAATAGGAATAAATGAGTAATAAACTAAAGAAAAATGTGATTAAAGAAATAATAAAACTCAAGAAAAGGGGAGTAAAGATGTAATAAAACTCACTATCAAAGGAGTCAAGTCGTAATAAACCTCAGCAAAATTGGAGTAATAAAACTCAAAAAACAAAGGCGTAAAGGAGCAATAAAATTGAAGAACAAGGGAGTAAAGTAGTAATAAAACTCGTGGACAAAGGAGTAAAGGTGTAATAAAACTACAAAACAGGGAAATAAGGAGTAATAAAATTCAATAAGGTCAGCTTGTCTTCATTTTTCTCTATTTTTGCTCTGTCCTTTCGCTGACTTGCCATTTCGTTTTTTGTTTTTTTTTCTAGTTTTCTTATTTACCGTTTACATTTCCTCCCGCATATATTCTTTGCCTCTTCCAACTCTCTATCACTTATCTCAGTTCTGTCATCGGTTAACTTGCAGATTGCTACTAGTGAGCCGATTTCTCACCAGGTGGACCACACTTGCGATACGTATGCTTAAGTATCTATATTATATGGTTATACACCACGCTAGGAGATGCGGATAGTTAAGCGGTTATCGGCGCGAAAAGTGAAATTGGCGAACTGAGTTCGAATTCTGGTTGATTCTGTTTCTTCCGCTTTTGCACTCATGAAATTAGCATCTTCCTCTAAGTAGGTGTTACATAGCAGGGTAGACGAGGCTCGCTTGTCTTGAAGTGTCGACCAGCCTAAAAGGAGGAAAACAGTGAATGTAAAACCAGTCTGAAGAGAGATGGGCTATGCCAGGCATGTCCCAGACACACCACTGTAGATGTGGTGTCCCTAACGGGTTACGGGAGCTCACATATTTCCTACCGATCTTCTGCAGTAATTCATTTTGAATCTAAGATAAAGAACGCAGATGTTGTGATCCTAGGGTGAAATGTCGATCCAGAAATAAAAAAAAAAAAATCTCATTATTTTTAACGGGTATTATATTCGTCAACATTAAAGCAAACAGTGATCCCGTTTCAAAGTTCTGTGGCAGAAAAAATCAGAGATGATAAGCGGAACTGACAAAAAACACTGATATTTCCTCCACTGATATTATCATACGCGTAACCGCCCGCATAGCAACGACAACAAGGCCATGAATAATATCGCACGCATCTGATTAACGTAGAGTTTTTGGCGATGTAAACCTGTTATTGGTCAAAACAACGTTGTCTTATTAGTAACGTTTTCAGTGTGAAGACTGAGATTAGGGTGCGGTGATAAGCCTTCAGTGGCTTAGTGTTTATTACAGCCCGACCTCAGCAGTCGGTGGTCCGGCCCTTTTTTTTAATCAGCCGCCATTAGTTCGTTGAGCGGCTACGAGGACAGCGCCACACGCAGCATCAGAGTGTTTTGCTGATACAGTCTAGCTCATTTCTTATATATAGCTGCATATTTACCCATTCGGGATGGCACCCACAAGAGAAGGTTCAGCCAATGATGGTGCTGTGCTAGAGGTAAAAGCTTAAATCTTTATCTGTGCTTGAAAAGGAGCATGAAACAATAAAAAAAAATCTTGTTTGGAAGCATTAATGATCGTTTTATTTCCTGTTTCAAGCTTTGTTCTACCGTTGATAAAACAGCAGTATATATATATATATATATATATATATATATATATAAAATGGGCTCTCCCGTCGGTTTCTACGTATGAGGATCTGAATGCTTATTGATTCAGTTATGAAAGTTTGTGCGATAATCTTGAGTGGCATTTAACACCCGCTAGTGATTTACAAAGGAGGCCACATATGGAGCAAGTGTGAGGATTGTGAGATGAGATCACTGCTAGATTGGCTGACCTTTTAGATCTTGCTCTCATATATATATATATATATATATATATATATGAGCATTCACATTAACATAATTAATTATTAATGTGATAATAATCTGAATGTTTCGTCCGAGGGGCTACTGAACGATTTTTAGGCCGAATCAATGTGTATGTATATATATATATATATATATATATATATATATATATATATATATATATATATATATGCAATATTTATATATATATATATATTATTTATATATTATATATGCGCGGTACTTATTGAAAAGTGCTCAATGTGTGTGATAGAGCTAATATATTTAATTTAGTTGGATTGATGTGAGTTTGTGACGCTGGGTTTCACGCTATTTGCGCTCGTCAGACAAACAATCGCAGTGAAGATTGCAAATAGCGTGAAACCCAGGATCACAAGCACATCAATCCAACTATATATATATATATATATATATATATATATATATATATATATATATATATATATTAGGACATTTTTATGTTTATACATTATTTTTATAGATACAAATATTTAAGTAAATGCTCTGTTTATAATAACAGTATTAAACAACATTTACCGGCCTGAATGTCCGAGAAATTCTCATAAGTGGATCAGGCCGCATCCCATAGCATGGCATATACCACTAATACTACTACTACTACTACTACTACTACTAATAATAATAATAATGTTGGATTTTTTAAATATACTACTTGCATTATTTACATTATTTGGACTGTTATCCTCATCTCCATTGCCGTATTCACAACGTTTCGGCCGTTGTATGCGCCAACCTTCTTCAGTTGATTAGAATTTCGATCGAACCCTTTATTTCTTCCACCGGTGTAGATTGTTCTAGTTCCACGTATTATGCCTCTTCCGGATGTCTCAGTTATTTAACTCAAGTCTTCAAGTTTTTGGTTCACCACTGCTGTGGTCTGGTACTGAACCCACAACTGATTTGGTCTAGTCACTAGATCTAACCAACGTCTTTATCCACAAGTAATCATAATACCTCATGTCAGAGATATAGACACATATTAAAATATACTATTAAAAATGTTAGGACACTTGTGTATAGAATCAAAAATGTTTGAAATTTTGGGAGCGCATGATTAGAGCTACAAAGAAATAGAATTTATGGAGAGCAATGATCGCCACACCCTGAAGGGACACTTCACCTAAAGGAAGAGCAACATTGATTACTTCCCTTTAATTCCAAGCTGCGATCTAAATGCTAAGGTAGTTATCACATTCAGAATAGGAAATAGCTTTATTTTTTATATCGTGTATATTATATGGATTGAAAGAATAATTCTTCTTTTTTTTGCGAGTGGATATTGCATTAATAATTTTTATTATGATTTTTCCAGGTACAAGTACTACTGTTTAACCCATGGCTGGAAGGAGAAGAGATGGATTTATACCTATTCCAAGAATATTTGCGCGTGATTTTAACGAAGTCTACTGGAATTCGAACTCGACTCTTCGATTTTGCATTCTGGACCACTATCCATCATGCTAACCGGACATCAGGGCAACAATGAAAAGTAGTTAATCAGTATTTAACTAGTCTATATTTCAATGTTTATTAAGATCCTCGTCAGAACAATATGAATGCAAGTGACTTGCTCTGTTTATTTACACATACAAGCAGACTAAAAAAGACATAAAGAAATAGAATCAAAGTGAATCGGTTGCAACGAATTCCTCGGTGAAGCATTGGATAGATTTTCTAAAAGAATAGTAAAAGGGTCTATTATCAGTTTTTTTGTTTTTTTTTGGGCGGGGGGTTAAGGACGAGGGCATGAAATTGAAGTCTTATATGAGGAAGAGAAGAGATTGCCACCCGGGAGAACAGTGTTATACGATCGAAGTACTTGATGAAAAGACTCAGTTACTGCGAATAGTTCGACATACACTGGTTGAGAAGCAGGAGGTGAACGAGAAAGTGGCGCCTCTAATACAAAATTAATAGAGAAGCAAATATGGGCAACTGTCTTAGTGATAAAAAAGGATAAGAAATTTATAAAGTCAGCTGTACATTATCAGTTATTCAAGTCCAATGTGAGAGGACATTTTCAAAGCTAAAGATGATAAAGACAAGTTTAAGAAATTCGCTTTCTGAAGAGAATCTGGGATAGTGCATATCAGTTTTGGTTTGTTTTTTTGCTTTTTTTGTTTTTTTTTTTTGTTTTTTTTTACGGCATATCAACTTCAATGGGTTATTCAATGCCGACAAAATTTTTATTGTTGGTTATATTTTTTTCAAACATCTATTTCTGGTAATAATTTTCCTTCAAATATGTATATATGGTAATATTTGTTTTTCAAAAAATATATAGCTGGTAATGTATTACTGGTAATAATTTCTTTACAAAAATGTTTTGCTGGTATTAAACCCGATTTTTACACGTTTTAACCCCGGTTTGGTGTCGTCCTGGGTATGACGATAACCTACATTCGCGTCCTGGGTAAGACAATAAACTACTTTCAACAGCAAGGCCTCTGATCAGGAGGTTTTGAGGAGCGTGGAACCACCTCTTAATTGCTGGTGTTCCCAGGTCCACCCTGACCCGGGGGGGTAGCACCTGTTAGGGTCCCAACTATGGGCAAATAGTTAACACCTAAACTTGTGTAAATATAGATTTTAATACCAGAAATACTTTGTAATAAAAAATTATTACCAGCAATATTTTTTAAAGGAAAAATTATTATCAGCAATACTTTAAAAAAAAATACCAGCAATACAAAGAGCTATACATTCTTTGGAAAAAATATGACCAGCCATAGATTTCTTCAAGGAAAAATATTCCCAGAAATAGATTTTTGAAGAAAAACATATTACCAGCAATAAAAATTTTGTCGGCATTAAATAACCCATTGAGATTGATATGCCGTAAAACAAAAAACAAACCAAATCTGGTTTGGGGGGTTAACTCTTTGTCTATAGCTGGGACCCATTAACAGGTGCTACCACCCCGGGTCAGGATGAACCTGGGAACACCAGCAATTAAGGTGACAGGACGGTAGAAATTGGTAGCCATGGAAAAGCAATTGTTAAATGAGACGGATGCAGTAGGAATTATTGGTAGACACGAATAATTATTTAACGGTTGCTTCTTAAAATAATTAGCTGTTTGCAATGCTCTATTGTGCTTTTGAACTATCTGTTAATGTGTAAATTGTGCAGCAGACTATTTAAAAATATCAACCAATTAATAAAATTTTAAAAATTATAATGATCTACATTTACATTCGGGAATTACTGCTGGTGATATGTACAGTACATATTACTAAGAAATAGACATTTTTCCATAAAAAAATATTAATTGTACCATTTTTCCTATATATATTTTTTTGAAAATTTTATTTAATTATCAGTCATATTTCTGAGGTGAGTTATTATGTACATTATTTACATTATTCGGACTACTGTCTTCATCTTTGTTGCCATATTTATTACAACGTTTCAGCCGTTGTACGCTCCGGCCTTCTTCAGGTAGGTGGAATGTCATCCATTAAACATGGCACGTGGAACTAGAACAGTCTACCCCAGTGAGCGAAATAAAGGGTTCAGTTCGACATTCCAACCACCTGAAGAATTCCGGAGCGTACAACGGCCGAAACGTTGTAATAAATATGGCGACAAAGATGAGGACAATAGTCCGAATAATGTAAATAATATTTAATTTAATTGTTATGAAAATTAAATGCCAATATCGTAATTGTGGATAGGCAACCTTTGTCTTCTGGCAACCAATATTTTTAGATCCAATCTAGAGTGGAACGGTAGATTGGCCCATGCAGAATCTACAAAGGTACTCCACTGGTTTGTGATGACCTTGGTTATTGTGTGCAATGAGGGCTATGTCATGGACTCCTATTTCTCCCCGCAAGACAGGAGGTTCTATGCCATCTCCTATAATGTAGTCTTTAAGCCTTGGAACGAGGGCAGGGCTTACATATTTCATCGGGACTCTGATTCTTCGGCAAAGCATTAGATAGATTTATAAAAGGGTGAGTTAAAGGGAGATATTAATCGTCAAAAATAAAACTAGAAACGACAGATCCGACTAACTAGTGAGGCCTGAGCAAAACTCGAAAAACAGCAAACTATTAAAAAAAAAAAAAAAAAAAAAAGAATGCAGTGTAGGTATCGTAAAGAGGTGTGTGGGTAGTGTGACGGATATTGGATTCGGCGTGCGAAGTTCAGGTCTGACCAGACTTGTTTCGTTCACTTCGCTCTAATGCTATTGGAAAACAAAAACAAAAACATGTATAGGTTAAATAGCTGGGTAGACTGTACTCTCTTGCCTGGGTGAAAGCCAGTTTAGAAGAAGGAAAACTCAGAATCCCCCACTAATAAAGCAGAATGGTCTCTGTAGCTTTGTTAGTTTAGGAGAAGACTTCCAACAACAGCAAAAACAAATATGAGCAGCACTAGAAGGGAAAAACAATGATAAAATCAAGATGTTGACATTCCACACCACCTTAAACAAAAGGTTAGGAAGGAAATTTCCATCAATACTAGAAAGAGCAATTACAGTGCACTTGAGAAATCTATTTTCATGAAAAACTGTTTTAACAAATTTCAAAGGACAGTTGCGCTAAGCTCTCAGTCAACGAATGTTTCCTGTCTGAAAATGTTATTTTTATCATTGCCATTACCTTGAAGGTAGGAAATCAGATATCACCGTAGTTTTTATTCTTTTTTAAATCTCTACTCATCAACGTTGTGATCATAATATCAAGATCAAAGAAATTGACAAGCTTAAGAAATACGCCGATCTCCAGATTAAAGCAAGAAGAATGTGCAACGTTCAGGCTTCTATTGTCCTAATTATCATTGGAGCGTTAGGGGTCTATACCACCAAACTTAAAGTTCGACATTGAAAAAATCGGAATAAAGCCTAGTATCCAATCGCTCTAGAAGTCTACGTTGCTTCGTAATGCAAATATCCTGCGAACAATGGTTTCTTGTATGAATTAATCGAGACATCCATAAATTAAGATCTCTGTTTGAAAACGAAAAACTGTGCAAAAGAAAAAAGTATAATAATAATAATAATAATAATAATAATAATAATAATAATAATGCAAGTAGTTTATCATTAATGTATCATATCCACTGAATTCTTCAAAACTACAAAATATTCGTTCGTCATGTTAGGTCTGTGCCAAGTGTGTCTACGGGATATGGCATGAACGGTAGAATCGCTGATAAATTTCAGGTTTCCCTGGAGGTCATTAATTCAATAATTAGTTCGTTTTTATACTATTGTTCATCCAATACAAGCCTCGAGAGACAATCAAGGTAGAGGGTTAATAAATTAGATTGTTGTAAGAGCGTAAAGTGGAGGAGGAAGAGATGCATATGAGGATATGTTGTAAAGATAGCGGCTGACCCTAGAATTGAAGTTAATATTGCAGTGAGCGGGAATCGAAGCATCCTCCAGCGAGTCTGTTCCACAAAGTAGCAGTTCTGGAGAAGAAGAAGAACTTCCTCCTTACCAATGGAATAAGAAGGAAATGAGGATGACCCTGTATATATGGCATGGCGGGTCCTAGTTGTGAAGGTCTGAACTGGCGAAATTAAGGGTTGTAGCTCGTTTGAACATTTTCTATGAAAATAACGATAGAGTAGTGAGACACTGGCAGCATTTGGTCTGCGGAGAAGGCTCTGCAAGGTGGGGAAAAATTAGTTACTCACAAAGACGCTTAATCGCCTTTGAACTAAGAAGTACAGTGAGAACCGGGCAGCTATAAGAGAAATACTCAGTTGTTGGTCTGATCTGACTCTCGTAAAGACAGAGTATGGTAATAGGAGTCAGTCACTTTCCTAAACGATATAACGAGATAACCATTCTTCCAGCATCTTCAGTAATTGGTCCTTCAGGCATCTTTAGCGAGAGCACGAATATGCGTGTTCCAGTTGAGGTCTGGAATGAGCTGGAGTTCCAATGGGATTCCATTAAGGGCACAACTGCTCATCAGGACAGAAGAAACATCAAAATATTCAACAGTTCAATAGAAAGACATGAGCATAATGTAATAAGTTTGACATATACGAGCGCTTCATTATAGTGTCCTCATGCCAGACTAAACTTTGAAAATATAATTCTGCATGCACTGCCAAATACGAGAGGATGCTGAAAGTTTCTCGACCCGACCAAGAAACCCCTCCCCACAAAATTCATACATTTGGCCCCATTTTCGGAAGTGAGTCAAGTAGAAAACATTTAAAACGCCCTCACATGTGCATGTGCCTGCGTGTGTATGTGCTATACAAGTCCTCATTTCTTTAGTTCTTGTGTGTGTATGAGAAAAATAAACAAATAAATCGTCACAACATCTATATATATATATATATATATATATATATGCGTGCGCATACTCTATTAGCACGCACATATATGTTCATCTTAACTGACATCAGCGTTTGTATATGCGGCAACGCGTATATATATGAAGACAACCGCACGCATATTGACGTCTGGTCAAGCACCTAAACTACTGCTGCCAGAAACGTACATGTGTACAGTTGCAATCTATGTGATGTCAAAGTCGAAAGAGAGAGGGAGACGTAGAGAATGGAGATGCCATCATGAGATTTACGATTCACACACGACTAATTCCTTCGTAAAACAAACAAAAAAAATTACATGGCATATAAGCAAGAAGTCGTTTACAATTCGACAGACATACTCATTTAAACCTAACTTTTCGGTTAGTGAGTCGGTGGGTAGGGGACACATCAGTTAACTTAAGTATGAGTTAAAACGTAAATAAACAATAATATGGGAGCCTCAGCTAATCGCATATTACGTATTGTCTCAATGGCATCGGCGAACCTGTTCTTTTCCTCATTATTTTTGCACCAACCTATTATTATTATTATTATTATTATTATTATTATTGATTTATGCTTTATTCACGTTTATTTCCGGGTCCCAACCAGAGATTTAAGATCAGAAATGACTTCATGAAATTTTCCACTAATCATTTTTTTTTAAATAAAAAAATAACGAGGATCACCCGCATTTTACATAGATTAAGCTCTTTGTAATGTGTGGGCTGTACTTGTGAACGTAATTTTTTGTATTTCTTTAAGACATGGGCTACCAGGAATCCCTTCAATGAGTTTATCAAACCTTTTTCCAATCAATCCGAAGGCTTCAACTACAACATGAATTATTGATGTTCCCATGTACCACATTTTTGAGATTTCGATTTCAAGGTTCATGTATTTTGATAGTTTTTTTTAAAGATCTTCAAAGACACATTGCAGCCTGCAAGGACTGCCATATAAATAAGGAGGTAATTTTTTGTTTGCACTCTTTAATAATGTCTGGGCGATTAACTTTGATTGTTCTGTCTGTGCGTATTGTGCAGTCCCATAAAACTGTTACGGTCATATATCCGTAATCAGGTCTGGGTGATGTTCATACCAGTTGTTATTATTATTATTATTATTATTATTATTATTATTATTATTATTATTATTATTATTATTATTTCCTTGGTTTTCTGTTGTATATACACTTTCTCTTGGGTCCCAACCAGAGACCGAAGATCAGAAATGGCTTCATGACATTTTTCACTGATCATTTTTGGGTAAAAAAAAATAAGATCACATACATTTTACATAGATAAAACCCTTCGTAATGTGCGAGCTGTACTTGTGAGTACAATTGTTTGTGTGTCTTTGAGGCATTGGCTTCCAGAAATCCCTTCAATAAGTCTATCGGAACATTTTCAAATCAATCCAAGGGATCCAACTACAACTGGAATTATTGATGTCCTCATGTGTCATATTTTTGAGATGTTCTTTTCAAGACCCTTGTAATTTGATAGTTTTTGAAAATTTTCAAAAGATATATTATAATCTGCAAGGACAACCCCTCTTTCATCATGATATCTGGGCGATTAGCTTTGACCGTTCTGTCTGTGTATATTGTGAAATGGCATAAAATTGTTACAAGTTCTATCTCTGTAACCGGGTCTGGGTGATGTTCATTATTATTATTATTATTATTATTATTATTATTATTATTATTGTTGTTGTTGTTGTTGTAGGTACATTAGAGTAATTGTTAGCGGCCCAGATTGAGGAATCGAATTCAAGTGGAGTTCATTATATTCCCTTACATGCTAATACCCGTGGGAAAGGTATGAATCCATTTCTCTCCTCCAACTATGGGTAAAATAGTAGGAGAGACTGCATCCTATAGCCTTGGGTAGCAACCAGACTTGTAGTTCCTTTAGGTAAAGCCTAGAAGAAGGATACTTCAAAAACAAATCCACCCCTGAGAAAAGAAATGGGTTAACCTCAATATCCCCAGGTGCAAATGGAACCGGCAAGCCGTTGCACTTATTCTGCCTTGAATGTCACCATGAACCACAATTGTGAGATGGAGGGTTGGAGTGGTGAACACAGTGGCACAAAATGCATTCATTGAATAAATACAGCGAAATCGTCGACCCTACTTTACTCAGGTGAATTGGGATGCGGAACTGTACTTGTCCACAGCCTACATCCAACTTTCACACAGTCATATGGACACTGTACCGACCTGCCGGCTAAACTGTGTGAGGGTAGTCGGAGAGGTTTCTCAATCTGATCAGTGAAGGCGAACGCCTCTCCCCAACACACCTTTGCCATCGGCCAGTCGCCAGCTTGGGCATAGGAGCTACGCTTCGGATGTCTTTACTAGTAGGCGGGGGAACTTCTGAGAGAAGAAAATGAAGGGGTAACCTAACCATCCCCGGTGGAAGAGGAACGGCAATTCGTTACACTATTTTGTGTTGAATGTTACTATGAACCACGATTGAAACAGAGGGGGGTCCACAGCGGCGAAAAATGAATGAATAAATGATGATGATGAGAAAAAGGACAAAATTATTAGAACTACTTGACGAGTGAGACATTTACGTCCAACTACGGATGCTCTTAATCAGTATTCGAGTAAAAAAAAAAACAGTTTTCAGAATGTTGATTTTTAAAGCTTTCTCTTGTAAGAACATACATTTCTCATGGTTGTCCACAGAGACACTAGGTGTGGAATATAATATATATCCCACGTGGTATAACAATTTTGACATAAATAAATAAAAATTATATGGGTCCAGACCGATACAAATTAACAAATTCCGAGAAGGGAATAAAATGAAATTATTGTTATTATACTTGTTTATGAATAATAAAAAAAAAGTATATGGGTTCGGCGTGGGTAAATTTAGGCCGATACAAAATAAAAGTATTTTATCAATTTGATATCAAAGGAATCTATCCATAGAAAATGTTTCGTATAATGACATTCTTATCAAAACAAACCCCATTAAGAATTTGCAAGAAAACATTAAAAGCTTTACTGAAGGTCCTTCTAAACAAGGAAATTCCGGAACAACAGACTTCTCTATTTGAAGTTTAAGTGGAAAATGCAAATTTAGATACTTTCCTTAAAGAAGAATTTATTGATACGACTTTCGTTAGTTAATAATATATATCCCACGTAGGCGGAGCAACTTCTGAGGAGAGGGACGGGGTAACCTACACATGTCACCATGAGCCACAATTGGAGGTCAGTGGTAACCACAGTGGCGCAAAATGCGCTAATGGAATAGAATGAAATTATTGTTATTATGCTTGTTTGTTTTATGAGCTACCTCTAAGTTACAATCAGAAACCTCAAGAGACAGATCCTGATATTATTAGTACAATTGGTTGAATATGTAGCTGATATTCCCAGTTTAATTGTATGATGTTATTTAAATGTGTATAGTGGTTTAAATTTACATTAAAATGTGTATGTATATGTACGGATAAAATTTATGTACAGTTAAAATGTGTAGTCAGATTAAATATAGAGTTTGTAAAAGCAGAATTATGTCACAAATGTAAAATTCAGTAAACTCGTAGAAGAAGCTTCAAAATATGAAAAAGAGAATCATTGTAAAATGTGTAGGTTCTTTGGATAAATATATATATATATATATATATATATATATAGATAGATAGATAGATAGATAGATAGATAGATAGATAGATATGTGTGTGTGTGAAAAGTGTATGTATATATATATATATATATATATAGATAGATAGATAGATAGATAGATAGGCAATATATTATATATATTATTCATATACTATATGCGCGGTACTTACTGGAAAGTGCACCATATCAGAGATAGAGTTAACATATTTAATTGGATTGATGTGAGTTTGTGACCCTCGGTTTTACGCTTTTTTCTTTATCGAAATGGCAGTCCCTGCAGACTGCAGTGTATCTTTGAGGATCTTCAAAAACTATCAAAATACAAGGACCTTGACTTTGAAATCGAAATCTAAAAAATGTGACGCATGAGGACATTAACAATTTCAGTTGTAGTTGGAGCCCTCGGAATGATTGGAAAAGATTCCAATAGAATCAGTGAAGGAATCCCTGGTAGCTCATGCCTTAAAGAAATACAAAAGTTGTACTCATAAGTAAATCCAATACCTTACGAAGGGCTTCATCTATGTAAATATGTGCGATTTTTTTTTCAAAACTGCTCAGTGGAAAATGTAATGATGCCATTTCTGACTTTAGGTCTCTGGTCGGGAAAGAAATGTGTACACACCAGAAACCAAAGATACTACTACTACTACTACTACTACTACTAAATAATAATGTTTTGTTTTTTTCATAGTGAATTAAAATGGTCTGCAATAAATATCCCGATCAGTACGTAACGTAAATTCAAATTCCGTTATTACAGGACCATAACCTGTCACATTGATAAAAACTTCCTGGGGATATGGGAAATATTCATGAGTGCAATCTTTTTGCATTTTAGCCAAAATTTCATCAGATAATCTAGAAACATAATGTTCATATCTTTTGCTATGATTCCTAGTGCACCAAACAGTTGGAATTGCCTGAGTTCTGAGACGCTACATCTGAATTTCAATTCTGTTGTGACCAAGTAAATTGTTAAGTAATAACAAAAACCAGGTTTGCAGATATATCGTATATTAAATAGTAAGTACATCAGAAGAGTATGACACGACTAGTGAGAGTGTATCGAATGAACTAGCGCTCAATCTATTCACTGTTATATTTAACATCCCCCCACACCCACGAGGGATGTATGTGGCACAAGGCTGAGTTTAACGTGGGTTTCTCCGAGCCCATAGGCTCAGCGAAAAATATTCCCTTTCAACCCGCCTAGACGGGTTCACAGACTGTCTACCTCCCCGAACGAAACTTTGCCCTGCGGCAATTCCGACGCTAGTATCACTGAAACCTCCAAGAATACTGAGGAAAGTGTTTGTATATTGAAGAAACTTGCCTCTTAATCTCCAGTGACAGTCTATAGATGAGTGATTCTCAATGTGGCCTCATACATCGAAAAGTAGACCTGAGAAATATTTTAAATGGGCCTGGAAACACCAGGAACAGTATAGTCATTATTCAGGATTTATATATTTCTACTACATTTTGCTTTTTTTTAAATAAAATACATTTGTGCTGATGTGGGCCTTTTTTTTTTCTGAGACCAAAAATGATCCATAAAAAAGAAAAAAATTGCGAAACACTAACTCCAGACAGAACTGGTGTGCGATTTCAATCAAGTGACAATGTCAATGTTTTTATAACAAAAGAAACAAGATAATTCTAATGAAAATTATATGAGGTAAGATTCGTTAATTACATCGAGATTTAAATGGACCTCTTTACGCAAATCACAACTGAAGTCTTCGATACAGGCAAAAAGTGGATGCCAGTCAGTTAATACAGTCAATGTAGAACAAAACCAAATTGAAATCGCGGTGAAAGAAACCAGAATAAACATCTTGCGACAGTCCTACCTATGATAATTGGAGAACTAGGAACGGTTTCGTATATCTTTGCAAAGATATACATATTTGGAATGGATGAATTTATATTACGGTATTGTTGAAGCCAGCAAGAATAATAAGTAAGTCGCTTTTGATGTTAGGAGGCTTGCCGTCATTTTATCTTAATATAAGGTGTTCCAATAACTTGGGCCGATTTAAAATGTGAATTAAATTTAAGCGTCTAATGATTTTTTTTCTTTTTCTTTCATATGTAAAAATTTAAGTCTTTGGCAATTTCAACCGTGGCAAGATTAACAATCAGACAACGTGTTAAAGTTATCGAAACTTATTACGAAAATGGACGTTCAAATTTATAAATATGCGGATTTGTGGATTTAGTGGCTTTTCAATAATCTTCGTTGGATTTTCATCAGCCCAAAAGCGACAATTCTGCTTACTAATGAATCCACCAAGATGAAAATGGGCTTCATCACTATAAAGAGGATATTTTGCGAAAAATCTTTATCAGCTTGTCTTTGCTCGAGCACCCAATTGACGAATGTACGGCGTTCAAAATGGTCAGTAGGTTTCAGTTCTTGTGTCAATTGAATTTTGTAAGCGTATAGAGACAAATCTTTTGTCCAAATTCGGTGTAACGTTGTTGTGCAAAGGTTCAATTCCGGCGCGCGATGACGAATATAGGTGTCTGGATTTTCGGCCACATTCTCGTGCACTGCAACAATGTTGTCAGCAGAACGGCATAAATGAGCACACAATGGTATTTTCACATCTGCCGCCGATCCAGTTTGTTTGAATTTACGAACAATTTTTCTAATTACACTCTCGGTTGGTGGTTTATGTTGACCAAAAAAATCGCGAAGTGCGCAAAATGCATTTCTGTCTTTTCATTTATTTCTTCCTTGTTAAAAAAAGTAAAAAGCAGATTTTAAATTTTGATGTGTGTCAGGAGGAAAATTAAATCAATTATTACCAAGAAGGAGGAATTCATTTTTTAGTGTGCATATAATTTATTATTATTATTATTATTATTATTATTATTATAACCAGATTTTCCAAATAGCGCCAAGAAATCTCAATAGTTAAATGCACAAGTGGGACATCGTTTCGAAATTATTAATATATTTAATGTACACCAGGGAGAAGCGGAAGCTTTATAGCCATTTTTTAACGTTAGCAAAGAAAATATTAGGGCGCGCAAACTTCGAAAAGAGGTTCTGAATATTAGTCGGAAATAGTTAATGATTAGATAACGAAAACGGACAGCAATATAGACACAAATTATATATAATTTATGTCACAGGGATTAATATTTTCACTAATTTGCACTTTCGTATATTTTATTCACATGTTATAAATAGTTATATATATATAATATGTATATATAATACACACACCTTAAGAAAATGTGTCAGTGAATTATAAAGGGTGTTCCAATAACTTGGACCGATTTTAAACTTAATCCACATTTAAAATCGGTCCAAGTTATTGGAACATCATTTATATATATATATATATATATACATGTGTGTGTGTGTGTGAAAAGTGTATGTATATAAATATATATATATATATATATATATGTGTGTGTGAAAAGTGTATGTATATATATATTTATATACATACACTTTTCACATATATATATGTGTGTGTGAAAAGTACATGTATATAAATATATATATATATATATATATATATATATATGTGAAAAGTGTATATATATATGTGTGTGTGTGAAAAGTGTATGTATATATATATATATATATATATATATATGCGTGTGTGTGAGTGTGTGTGTGTGCGTGAAAAGTGTACATATATATATATATATATATATATATATATATATATATATATGCAATATATTATATATTATTATTTATATATATGTACTTATTGGAAAGCGCACAATATCAGAGATAAAGCTAACATACTTAGTTGGACTGATGTGAGTTTGTGACCCTGGGTTTCACGCTTTTGCGATCGTCAGACAAATATATAAAGCTATAAAGATTCCGCTTCTCCCTTTATAATTCACTGAGACATTTTCTTAATATATATATATATATATATATATATATATATATATATATATATATATATAAGCTTAATAACTTTAACAAAATATTGAAATAGCAATCATAAATATGAATGCTAGTCGTTATTTGAAGGAGTAAGGACGGTACAAATGAAAAGATTTGAAATTGATAACAATTTCCGTTTCAATGAAACAGCTGTAAAACACTTATATCTTCCCTTCATTCTTTTACCCACTAAAATCAAGTAGCGTATCTGATATTTTCTCTGTCTTTCCACGCGCTCAAAACGGAATAGTCCATTTTTTATGAGGTATTGGCAAGGCATAATGGTCTTACTAATTAAGGGAGAAGCAAGAAAAAGAAATAATAATAATACTTTCTTACTGACATGGTAGTTCCTGCAGATTGTAATGTATGTATGAAGATATATAAAAAGACTATCAAAATACAAGGATCTTGAAGGGGAAATTTAAAAATGTGGTACATTAAGACATCAATAATTTCAGTTGTGTTTGGAGCCCTCAGTTTGATTAGAAAAGGTTCTGATAGACTCACTGAAGGGATCCCTAGTAGCCCATGCTTTAAAGATATACTTTTGCTCACAAGTACAGCTCACACCTTACGAAGGGCTTTATCAATGTAAAATGTATGTGATCTTAGGTTGAAAAATGCTCACTGGAAAATGTCATGATGCGATTTCTAACCTTAGATCTCTGGTTGAGACCCGCAAGGAAATGAGTATAAAACAGAAATCAAAGGAAATAATAATAATAATAATAATAATAATAATAATAATAATAATAATAATAATAATAATTGGTATGAACACCATCCAAACCAGGTTACGGAGATGTGACTTGTAACAATTTTATGGGATTTTACAATACACACAGAAAGAACAATCAAAGATAATTGCCCGGACATCGTGATTAGAGACTGCAAAGATAAAATGTGCTTCTTTATGGAAATGGCAGTCCCTGCAGACTGCAATGTATCTTTGAAGATCATCAAAAAACTATCAAAATACAAGGACATTGAAATCGAAATCTAAAAAATGTGACGCATGAAGACATTAACAATTTCAGTTGTAGTTAGAGCCCTCAGAATGATTGGAAAAGATTCCAATAGAATCAGTGAAGGAATCCCTGGTAGCATGCCTTAAAGAAATACAAAAGTTGTACTCATAAGTAGATCCAATACCTTACGAAGGGCTTTATCTATGTAAATATGTGCGATTTCTTTTTCAAAACTGCTCAGTGGAAAATGTAATGATGCCATTTCTGACTTTAGGTCTCTGGTCGGGAAAGAAATGTGTACACACCAGAAACCAAAGATACTAATACTACTACTACTACAATAATAATAATAATAATAATAATAATAATAATAATAATAATAATAATAATAATTGCCTTGATGTTGTACCAGGCATGGCTGTCACTTCTTTTGATCTTAATCGATTGGAAATGTTAACATGTGTTTTTTACTAGTTGTGGTGGGATCCACCTAATTTGCATAGTGGAGTACCGGGAAGGAATGAAGAGATTCAACCAGAGATCGGCTGTCGAACTCTATGCATTAGCAGAGAGGAACTCGGACGAGGCTTTGCCGAAGGGCAAGGTTTCGTCCGGGGAGGTAGACGGGCCTTGAACGCGTCTAGGCGGGTTCAAAAAGGCTATATTTTTGGCCGAGCCTACAGGCTCGGAGATACCCACATTAAACCGGCCTTGTGCCACATTTTATTCTCGTGTGTGGATAGATAACTACAGAGATTCAACCAGAGACTCTGCCCGACTGCGACTCAGTCAACACACATTCCAGGAACGGTCTTCCCAGGAATATACAAAAAACTATATGTAAATATTGTGTACACTTTCTTGTTTCAATACATTTTGTTCTAAGTACATTTTGTGTTGCATTATTATTCCATGCATTAGTCAAGTTTCAACACTAGTGAATTAAAATGTTCTGCAGTAAATATCCCGATCAGTACCACAAATCTGCCTGTCATTTGCCTGATCTGACCAATTGGACATGTCCCCAAGGGGGTGAAGCACTGTGCATCACTGTTCATAAGTGCGAGAAGCCGGAGAAGTATCATGATAGGGTGCCGTGAGGGTTTTGTGTATATGTGTTTGAAAAAGAGGCAACCGCGAAGACTTGAGAGTCGTGTTTAAATAGTTGGAAACACTGCCAGTCGGATAGCCTCTTGGCGAATCTGGTCACCTAACCTGAAGTTATTCCGAACTGCCCCTCCCCTGCCATCTACCAGATTATGCGCTACTTTTATCAAAACCTATCAACATAACGAGAATATTTGTCTATGATGCATGCGTCTGATATATATTTAGCAGGTAGGGTACCAAGATGGACATAATGAGTTTCTTACATTTTTTTATTCTTGCATCTTTTTTGTTGGCACGCAACTCTTTCACATATCACCTGGAATTGGAACTCGATTCTTCGATTACCAGTTCCAAACCGTAATCCATTACGCCACCCGCATAACCAAGCTTACAGCAGCTAGTTTCCCCAAGAAGTTACCCATATAGGTACTGACCAAGTTCGACGTTGCTTAACTTCGCTGCTTATACGAGAACTGGTGTTTCAAGCACCTATTGATGTGAACATTCAATAGTAAATAATAATAATAATAATAGAGAAAAATAAATAATAAGAAAAGAATAAAAAAAATAAGAAACTGACGATATGAAAAATTAATATTTATTATTATTATCATTATCATTACTACTACTACTACTACTACTACTAATAATAATAATAATAATAATAATAATAATGATAATACTGATAATAATAATAATAATAGCTGTTCGTTGGCAAAATCTGGATAGAGACTGCTACTAAACTACCAAAAGTACCCACCCCAGCTTTCCGATCTCAGGGGATTTGTTCAGAAAACAAAATTATATTTGCACATGGAATCGTCTAAAATATGGAAAACATTTCTGTATAAGCGATACAGTTCATATGCATCCCATAACAAATATATAAACATTGCAAAAGTCATCATTCTTCTGTTATTATTATTAAATACTTTGCTTTTGATTGCAAACTTGGGAAATAACTAAAAGGTTTTCCGTTCTTAAATTACGAGGAAATCAGTGCATTTATGAATGTATAACCAAGAATAGTCAATGTTGTTTTTGGACCATTATCCTCAGGAGTTCTATTGCGTGTGCGCCTGTGTGTTAATACAGGCTAAGATTACCATTAGCAATTATGATTACGACTTGAAAGTTAAAACACTTACGTAATACGGAATAAAAACTACAAAACCGTATTAAACTTTGTGTTTAATTTAACATGTATTTAAAGCGATCAAGAATGTTCACAACTAAGTATGTTACATCCTTATAAGTTGGTAAATTGTCTATAATTTGATGGCACCATTTCATTTATCAAATCAAGATAATTATCACGCAATTACAATAAATAAATCAGCTAATGGTTTTTGTAGTATTTATTTCAGCGTTAAAACGTTTAAGAATCAGTTAACAACTTGCAAAAATGTATGGATATTGTTGGGATTAGACTGATATATATATACATACGTACATACATACATACATACATACATACATATATATATATATATATATATATATATATAAAAAGAAAGAACAGTAAGATATATAATCCGGTGTTCTTATAGATACTTTTATTTTTACAAAATAGTGCTCAATGTAAATTTACAGAGCATTAATATTATAAATTAATTGATTTAAAATATGGTTTTTCCGCTACACAGTTCTAACCATGTTTCAAAAATGGAAGGCCCGAATTTAATTTTCTAATTAAATTAAAGACATTAGTTCCATTTCATCCTCAAGCGAATTTTGGAGTAACTTTTAAAATTACTGGGTTTTAAAGACACAGCTAAAATTATAATTCACGTTTCCAATATATATATGTATGTGTGTGTGTGTGCGCGCGCGTGCGTGCGTGTGTGAAAGTTTCGTTAAAAACGATTGACAAGGTTCTGTGGTTAAGTTTTTTTTATATAATTTTTCATGTGTTCGTGTGATTTTTTCTTTTCAGGGCATAAAATATATATAAATCGTCCGAATCTTTTATATATCCAAGCGCTTTCGGCTATACTTTTAACCATTATCAAGGATGAATTTTATTTTATTTTTAACAGAAAAATGTATTGTTTTATGTATGTATCTAGAGTTATAGAAAGGTATAATTTTCCAAACAGGGTCAGCACATCGTGACCGTGTTTTTAGTCGATATTATCAAGTATTGGATTTTTCTTTCTTATTAATAATGCTTCCATTATGTTTAGCCTTTTCGCACATGAGGCTGATACTGTTATATTTGTATTATCAACGAGTGTGGAACGGATGTGTATTTAAATAAGACCTAATTGAGCTATAACCAGATAGATGTAACGCGAGTCTTCTTGTTAAAGATGTTGCAGTATATCCAATATAATTATTTACAAATTTGGATTGATCATGAACACAGTTCCTTATGGGACATGTAAATTTGTAAAATATATAATTTTCATCCCGTGACCCGTACGGTCGTAGGGTTACCATGTATACTAGAGCCACAGAAGAAGTGGTATTTCTTGGGCAAGATAGCTTGATGGAGCCTAACCCTCTCCAGGTCAGTTTTTCCTTCTCCTAGACCGGTTGCGACTCAAGGTTGTAGAACCCAGGCTGTCCTGCTATTTACCTACAGCTGGGGGGGGAGAAGAGGAGGATTCATACAGGGTATTAAAAAGTAAGAATATTTAGCTACCCCCAATGAGGGCTGCATGTGGCACAAGGCCGGTTTAACGTGGGTTCTCCGAGCCCGTAGTCTCGGCCAAAAATATTCCCTTTCGAACCCGTACAAACGGGTTCAGGGTCAGTCTACCTCCCCGAACGAGACTCTACCCTTCGGCGGAGCCTCGTCCGGGTTCCTCTCTGCTCGAACATATCCCAGCAAGTCTCAAAAATTCGAAAGTAAGTACATTGTTTCTCTGTAATTTGGTTCTTGCAAATTAATTATTGTTTTTGACAATGAGGTTAGCAGTTTTAAATTTTTTATAATAAATAATTAATTTAATTTTCTAGTTTCTCTACAATGGAATTGTGTATTTCTTTATAATGTTTCTAAGTGATATATATATATATATATATATATATATATATATATATATATATATATATATATATATATATTGAATCAACTGCTAAGTCTACTTGCTAGGAAAACTGATTCATTGTATCGTGACAGAAAGATTTTATCGATAGAATCCATCTTGTACATTTATAAATCTAACAATCGCCCGTGCATTGAATACTGTTGCCGTATCTAGTCTGGTGCTCCTGCTACATATCTCGAGATTCTTGACAAAATTCAATGAAGTGTCTGTGATGTTATCGGTCCTGACCTGACATCTCGTCTTCAGTCACTTTTTCACCGACGTAACAAGGCTTCTGTATATCTTTTCTATAAATATATCCAGAACTTAAACTAGGAGCAAACCGCTTGAGCACAGGTTTTCTACTGACATGAAGTGGATCGACTATATCGAATCATTTGCCACGTCGACTGCTAGGAAATTTGGTTCGCTGTGTCGTGTCAGACATTTTGTTTTTATCGCCAAAATCAATCTTGTACATTTATAAATCTACCATTCGCCCGTGCATTGAATACTGTTGCCATATCTAGTCTGGTGCTTCTGTTACATATCTGGAGATTCTTGATAAAATTCAATGAAGGGTCTGTGATATTATCGGTCCTGACCTGACATCTCGGCTTCGCTAACATTCCCACCGCCGGGACGTGGTTTCCCTGTGTGTTATTCTATAAATATTTTCGTAACAATTGTTCCAGTGAGTTTTCTTCATTTGGACATCGACTGCATGAATTTAAGCTTACTACTAGATTGGCAAGTAGGTCTCATCGCTTTATTGTTGAAATAGCTAGATGAAACCATAATAATAGTTTCTTCACTCGCACATGTGGGACTCACTTCCATTGTCTTGTTTCCTTATCACGTACGATCTTCAAAATTTGAAATGCGAAATGAATCGCCATCTTGTATATCCCTGGAACCTGTCTGTTTTAATTCATGGGTTTTTTAAAAAATTTGTACATTACAGAATTCTTATGTCTGTAAACGTTAATTTGGTAGGTTCACGCGTTTCAGTAGAAACGATAAATGCACACCCGGCTAAAAAAGGTACTTTCTTAAATAAAGTTAATGCAGGTTCGATCTCGATTATCAAGACAGATAGAAGTTAATTTAACTTTGATTTCACAAGAGAATGTCTAATCTAAACATATGTATCCACTAAAATAACGTGTGTGTGTGTGTGTGTGTGAACGACAATTTCAGTTTGTCCGTCCCTAACCTGGACCACATTTACTCTACATAGACATATTCTACCTTTTCGGAATCAGGATGGTCCCGGATTTAAAATCTGCCCTCCATTTGATAATTGAACATCCAGCATGGGATTTGTGTCAGGATGAGGTGGTGGGGAGTTCTTAAAAATTCAAATTTTAAAATAACTGAAAAAAAAAAATACTGATTTTAAAATATTTTAATTCATACTGAGCTTAAAGTAACACAAAATCTGTGAATCTATTTTTTTTTTTTTTGTTTTAAATTCAGTTTAAAATATCTCCAAATATTTTTGGAATTGAGGAAATCAATTTTATTTCTTCAAAATGCCAAGGAATCAGAGTTAAAGAAAGAGGTTTCGTGACGCGAGGTTTTGAAATTCCGCTGACTTTGTGATATGAAGAACACAATTTTCGGCCCGAATCATATTTTCGGCCCAAGTCGGTCTTTTGACTGGAACTGGACAAATAGCCCGAATCAGAGTCAGAGTGTGTTTTTGAAGTTCAATGGAGTGAAATGTGGAATTCAAAGTTATATTTATCATTGATGATTTCTAAGATGGATCGGAGGCCCTTGGATGGAGGCCAAATTAGCCCTCCGGAGTAGCTAGATTAAAAGTCAAATCGGAGTGAGGCTTTTAAGAAAATTATATATATATAAATATATATATATATATATATATATATATATATATATATATATATATATATATATATATAGAGAGAGAGAGAGAGAGGGAGATTCATCCAATACAAGGCACCCTAAGTTTTTAAGGAAGTTTTCATAATTCAAATATATTTACATTTAGTGTAGCACGACATATATCTCAGATACAATATGATGTATGCATTTATACAATTATCAACATTTTGAGAGTGAGAAATATATATATATATATATATAAAGAAATATAGTCTTAAGGTGTGCTATATTTATGGAATAAAGTGCTCAATATCAGAGATAGAGCGTGTATATATATATATATATATATATATATATATATATATAGAGAGAGAGAGAGAGAGAACAGAGAAATAGAGAGACGAGGAGGGAGAGAACAAAAGAGAAAGACTGATATATAGAAAGTGGGAGGGATAGATAGAGACAGAGAGAGCACCGTGTATAGGAAATGGAATTTTTATGAGTCAATATGTGTGATTGTGTGTGTGTGTGTATTTACTTGAGTGATTTTGTCGCGTGTGTCAATTTACAACAGCGGTGTGATGAGTTATATGTGTGCATCTGGTGTTGCGTTTATTTATATTTAAAAAAAATAGCCGTGACTGGGTCAAAAATGGTTTCCGCCTTCGCAAGGTACGGGGAATGCGTTGCACCCCTTCGGTTTGCTGGAATGCTAGACATCATTAAACCCCAACTAGCCAGCCAGTAAACACCTGGTACACACACACGGACATGCACACACACATTTGGTTTAGTAGGCCACAAGGGTATACATATGTGTATGTGTTTGCTCAATAAGCTTCATACGGTACAAGGCTATATATATATATATATATATATATATATATATATATATATATATATATATATATGTGTGTGTGTGTGTGTGTGTCTGTGTATTAAGGTAAGAGAGAGAGTGAGAAGAGTATGCGATTTACATAGGAAATCTATGTATATGCGCGCACTCACACGCACAAATATACATATATATATATACAATTTGTGTATTTAGGCAGCAATCCTTCTTTCATGCACATTTCATTGAATACGACAGACAAGGTACTTTTACTAAGTTTTTAATATAATTTCTCATGCGATCTAATATTTTTTTTCCTTTCAGATGATAAATTATATAAAAACTGTCCAATTGTTCTATTTTCCGAGCGCTTTCGGCTATACTTTTAGCCATTTTCAAGGATTTAATATTTTAACTGTTAAATAAGAAATAGTTTGTTACATGAATCTATGTACATAATGTTTTCATTTCTCAAAACACGGTCAAGATATTGTATCCAATATATATTCAAACGTATATTGTTAAATATAACTGACAATGAATGTCTATTATGTTTGAGCATGAACCATTCTAAGTATAGTGGCTTTATTTTGGGGAGAAAATAAAGACAAAAACTGTCCAACATTTGGGTATTTTTTTTATTATACTTTTCCTCGATCTAAGATTTTGGCACACATACCCATCCCGAAACTAAAACCAATATATGAAGCTTAGAACTGCTCATGATCAAACATAATAGACATTCGTTGTTTGCTATATTTAACAATATATGTTTGAATAATGATCTGCTGCCCCAATACACTATATATATATATATATATATATATATATATATATATATATAAAAGGTTAATGGT
>OZ010587.1:70406213-70418713 GCA_963932145.1 Acanthosepion lycidas | reverse complement strand
TTATTATTGGGTGAGTGAATAGTATGGCAACAAATTAACGCTGGGATACAATTGCACGAAACCCTAATAAATAACCATCATGACACCCAGTCTGATAAGAGTATACCACGCACATGCATCACAGCCAAATGCGCTCAATATGATGACAGATTTTGATAAAAGCAGCGCGTAGCCTTGAAGCTGGGACCCAGTTAGAAATATCTTCCTGTCGGGTAACCTAGTCTGCTCACACAGTCCCCGATTGCGTGCATGCCCATGTATCTAGATGTGACTTACCGGCCTGATCTTTCAAATTAAAAAAAAAATAAGACCCGGCTATAATGCCCCCAATATTTTTGTTTTTTAACAGGGATATTACCAATTGGTTAAGATTAGGTGACTGACAAGCAAGTCTTTGGTACATAACCGAATAGTCTCTAAAATACGACATGGATATGATAACACCTCGCATCAATTATTATTACAAGGTTTTAATTCTGCTTGTTCCTCTGTTAGTTAGTAAGTTAGCGCATGAGTTACGTCTTGCCGTTACCTCAGGTAAATAATAGACCATTTCGTTTTGGCTGCAAGGAAAACCGAAAGAAAAAGACTACTGGTTTGTATGAGATAAAGAAAGCAGACAAAATAAAAAGAAAGAAAGAAAGAAAGAAAGAAAAGGAGTTAGAATAGGTAATAACGTTTATCTGCGATTAATGTCTTCTTCAGTGAAAGAGAAAACCTTGTCAGTTTTGAATTTTTTCATTTGTTAACGGCTCCCTTCTTTAAATGAAGACTTTTGTTCATATATATGATTGGTATTGTCCCTCACTGATCTCTCTCTCTCCTTCACTCTCTCTCTCTCTCTCTCCTTCACTCTCTCTCTCTCTCACTCTTGTGTGTGTGTGTGCAAAGAAATGAAAATAAATTTCCTTCTGAAGAACTAAAAAAGGAAAACCATAATTTACAATATTTACAATCGGACTAATATCTTCATCTTTATTGTTATAACGTTTCGAACGCTGTACGTCCCGTTCTTCCTCAGGTGTCTACCGACCCTGCTTCAAGGAGTTTCGAACAAAAACTTATAATTAATCTACAGTTCTCGTTGTGGTCTCAATATCTACAGATATCTTGTCGTTTTTTTTTTTCTTTGTTTTTTTTTTTATTATTTATATCTTAATTTTTTGCTTTCCTTTGTTGGAAAATACTGAATATACGGTGATAATATTAACAATAACGATGTTCTTATTGATTTTATAACTACTTTTCTCTTTCGCCTTACATTGTTGCTATTTTCTGATCCAAGCTAATTGTTCAACAGCGGAAGAGTAGGAAAACAACCTGAACATTGTGATAGAAAACAACAAAACCAATATTAAAGAAAGGCTAGTTATAATAATAATAATAATAATAATAATAATAATAATAATAATAATAATGGCGTGGTTTCATCTCGGAAATTCCAATAATTATAGAATAATGTATCCGGAAGTAGAAATAGGACAATACAAGGTTGAAAATAATTCCTGATTTTATAATGAATTCTCTTATGGCTTCAAAATGCCCGAAAAATCCGTCCCTCTGTTGGTTATGAGAATACGCCTCGTTGAATAAGAAGGAAATAAAGAAAATTCGAGAAACACATACATACCCTAGTTGCGGAGGTAGGGAGGGATGTTGTTAGAGAGAGAGAGAGAGAAATATATATTATTTGCTTATGTAATGTTTACAATATTTCCTACACCTGTCCAGAACGTGTTCAATTATTTATGAAAGAGTAATATATCAATTTTTACAGTGACAGATGACATCCGGTAGCTGTTCACACACACACAAACACACGCAGAACTTGTATCAGTAAGTATATATATATATATACGATTTTCAGTTTTTCTAATGTTCTTACATTTTCAATATATATATATATATATATATATATATATATATATATATATATATATATATAATTATATATAATATATATCTATATTATATTATATATATATTATATATAATATATAATATAATAGTTAATATAATATATATATATATAATATGATACATATAATATTATATAATATATATATATATAATATGATACATATAATATATAATATTATATAATATATATATAATATGATACATATAATATATAATATTATATAATATATATATAATATATAATATTATATAATATATATATATATATAATATGATACATATAATATATAATATTATATAATATATATAGATAGATAGATAGATAGATACATAGATAGATAGATAGATAGATAGGAAGGAAGGACGAGAAGAGTTTTGTTCCAATATTAACAGGTGTTTTACTTTGGGGGGGGGGTCATGTGATAAGTGACTGCATGTCAAACTTTCGATGATGTCAAGAAAGGTCAGAACCATTCTATTACCAGGAAATTGGCAACTGATTAAGTCATTTTTTATTGTGCAATTTCTCCTGATTATCGATGTCTAAACTCGCATACCGCTAATACCTGTGTGACACAATGTTTATTTTTACTCTTGGGATTGACAGATTGAAGTCTAGGTTTGTCATCTCATTTCTGATGAACTGATTTAATTAATATCCGACACTATTACCTGCGTATGAAAAAAATGTTCCCTTGCGATGCGGACACCTTTTATTTATTCTTATTATTTAGAATTAATTAAACAACTCGATCGCATCAGGTATTAAACTGTGCATTTTCAACCAAAATTCATATTTCTTTTATTTGGATAATATAATGGCTTTGAGAAAGGCAAAGAAAACTGACATTGGGGCAATTTTTACCAACTTTATATCCAGTAAAGTAAATACTGGTACAAATAAAAGAAAAATTGAATAAAAAGCTTAATAGCAATAATTTGTCAGTTATCTTTAATAAAACATGTATAAATATGTATGCGTGTGTGTGTGTGCGTATTATGACATGTCTCATTAAATAATTTGGACAAGTTTAACAATAAGATCTCTCTCATATTTACGGTCAAACTTCTTAGTATCCTTATTAAGAATATGATTAAGAGATAAAATTACAATGTTGACCCATATTCATTTATTCAGAGTTCTTTCGACATTAACACAATGTCATCATCAGAGTGTTGATTTTTTTTAAGACAAACTTTTTGTGTTTATCTGAAAGTTAAACTTCCTCTAATAAGGATAATAAGAAGCTTTTCTGTGAATATGTGAGGATCCTATTAAAAATAATTAGTCAAAACCTGTCTAAATTATTGAATTATACATGTCTAAATGAAATACAGGCAATATATATATATATATATATATATATATATATATATATATATATATAATTAATACACATATCAAATTTGTCAGCTGATTGATGTTACTTTCGGCATCCTGACTCAAGCAATCACTCTATCCATTCATCAAGGGATATCGGCAATATTGTCGTCTGCACTTTTCATTGGTGCAAGGTTGTTGAATTTTTAATTGTTCGTATGGATTCGCGCGAGCGTGCTCATGTATATATATATATATATATATATATTATATGCACGCATGTGAGTTTATAGAAATTTAATTACTATTTTATGGCATAGTGGGTTTATATATATATATATATATATATATATATATACATACACACATATGTATATATGTATATATATATATATATATATATATATATATATATATATATAATATCTCACCTATATTTCATATTAATCATATATGAATGTTTCTCAAATTCTACAATGTTTAAGTTAATCCGCAATATAAAATGCGATAAAAAAAGTCTTAAAATGTCCACCTATTTTTACGTTAAATGTTGAGAACGGTTTTTTTTTCTATTCTCGTAAGAAATTTGTTCCGAAAATTTGGACAAAGATAAACGAAATTGGATGTAGTCGTCTCAATCGTCATTTTGCACGCAATGCTTTCTCAACGCACAAAATAAGAAAATGAAATTAAGAGCAAAAAAAAAAAAAATAAAGAATAAAAACTGCAAGTATATTTGTCTGCATATTAGCATAATCTAACGAAATTAGAAAATGCATTTATTTTGAATAATAAATATTTATTTTTTTTAAATAATCGCCTCCCTTCTCGATGAATATAATTCCTATTTATATTCATTTATATTAGATGAATTGAACATTATAATTCAGAAATATTTCAGACTTACGTACTTAGCGCTATATCTATCTATCTATCTATCTATCTATCTATCTATCTAATCATGTCTGCCAGTCTCTCTGTCCATTTAACCTTCACTATACTTTAAAATTATCTGTCTGTCTCTCCATCTATCTATCTAATCTTCACTATAAATGTTTACTTTAAAAATATCTATCTACCTGCCTATATATATATTCAGGCAGACACACACATATATATATATATATATATATATATATATATATACAAAAAGAGATTTTGAATTGAGATATAGATATAACAGTTATAGAATTTCCCTGCCAACCCTAATTTAGGATACTATTACGTTCATTTTATTTTACTTTTCATACCTAGTATTAATAAACCTGTACAAATTTACCCAATTGTTATGCATTATTTTTTGACTAGTATTTTTACAACTTAATTTCTTGTGATTTTCATCGTGATATTCGACTTATGCTGCAATCGTTACTTCTGATTCTGTTTTACCAAATATCTCAGCACAGATTAAATAATTCTTTCCCCAATAATTCTTTTCCACGCGCACATACTGAAAAATTGTGTTAACCTGAAATACAGATTCTGTGATAAATACCCCGAAACAATAGACCCTCTTGTATTAGATTGCTCGGTGTTAGTACCCACTGAATATAAAACTAATTATAAAACATGATAATGTGGGCAAATTTCTGCACTGGAAAATATGCAACTTTTACGGGAAGGAAACTGCAAGAAACTGGTATGAATATCGCCCAGTTCCGGTTACAGAAATAGGATCTGTAACAATTTTATGGGAATTTACAATACATACAATCAGCACAAACAAAAATAATCGCCCAGACATTGTGATCAAAGACCACGAAAACAGAATGTGCTTTCTTATTGACATGGCAGTCCCTAAAGATTTTAATGTATCTTTGAAGATCTTTAAAAATCTATAAAAATACAGAGCAACCTCGGTTCTCGAACGTCTTACATGTCGAACAAATCGGTTTTCGAACAAGAAACTCGAGATGAAAATGCCTCGGTTATCGACAAAATTAATTTCGGTTCTAGAACAACATTTCCGAATTGAGTTAGCCCGAATGGAATTTCTGAGTCGACCACCGTGTTGTATACATTCGTGTGTTGTGTTGTGCTTTAATTTTCCAATTTTATTCTACTGTGCCTTTTTTTTTTCTTTACATTGATTCCATATTGGAAAAATAGTTTCAGTTTACGAACATTTCGAGTCATGAAAGTGCTTCAGGAACGAATTAAATTCGGGAACAGAGTTTCGGCTACACAAGGATCTTGAAGTGAACATCTCAAAAATGTGGCACTTGAGGACATCAATAATAATATTAATCATAGGAATATGGAAAAACAATAATAATAATAATAATAATAATAATAATAATAATGATGAAATCGAAATCTCAGAAATGTGGAACATCGGAATATCAACAATCCCTGTTGTTGGTTGAGTCCTCGAATTGACTGGAAAGGGATTCCTGGTAGCCCATGCCTTAAAGAAACACAAAAAATTGTTCTCACTAGTACAGCCCACACCTTACGAAGGGCTTTATCTATGTAAAATATGTTTGTCTGTTTTTTTTGTTTTTTGTTTTGTTTTGTTTTTTTTTTAATTGGTCAATGGAAAATCTCATGATGCCATTTCTAACCTTAAGTCTCTGGGCGGGACCCGGGAATAAATGTTCACACACCAGAAATCAAAGGAAATAAAATAATAACCAAAGGTATAATAACAATAGGAATATGAAGGAATAATATTAATAAGAGTAATAATAATAAACATTATCATATGAATATGAAGAAATGATAACGACATAACCATTATTCCAAAAACTTCAAAGAACGTAAATTATGTCTTAATGACATAATCCTAATACCATTTGATATAAAAATATTTTAGTGAAAAGCATTTGATAAACTCTCCAAAGATAAGAAGGAAATTAGAAATGACAAAATCCTGGTATTTAAATAGAAAGCGGAAAGCAACAACTGACCTAACGAGCTCGTGTAAATGGATGACAGAACAGACAGCCGGGGGGAGGGGTAGTAAACAGACAAGAGCTACGACGTATAGGAAGTTGTGGAGATCCATGATCGACTTCATTCTGAAGGGGTACTACAGGTAAAAGAAGATTATTCCAGTAGTTTTCGTAGCCCGCTAAGAAAGATTATGAAGTTAATCCCAGGAAATCCGTCCATTTTTTTACTATAGTATATCTACTACAGTGTAACCCGGATATAAGAGAGTTGTCGGGACCGGGGAAGAAGTCTCTTATATCCAGATTTCTCTTATATCCGGGTTTGGTCTATTTTGTATACATTAACACAGGCTCTAATTTGGGACCAGAGAAAATCTTTCTTATATCCGAGTTTCTCTTATATCAGGGTCTCTTATATCAGGGTCTCTTATATCCGGGTTACACAGTATTAATTTTCTATTACAGTATAATATTTACCAACTGTTGAAAGTATGAAATATGTTAAAAACCTTAACCCTAACTCTTAAAAAGGACACCGCTTCATCATCAATTGAAATTATTTTGTAAAATTCTCTGGCCAGCATCGAATGGTAGAATTAGTTTGTCTAACGTTAGCTTGTTTATTTTGTAACGGAATTACATAAATACCTCATTTATGAATACAAATTAGATAAATGCCCAACTCTATAGGTTAAAATAACACTGTATATAGTTTGAGGAATTAACTACTGTAAGCCGTAAGTGGGTTGTTTGGTAGCGTGCATTTCCAGTAGGTCGCAAATGCCCTTGGTAGATATTATACCTATAGTAGCATCGAAAATTCTTAAAGACCAATGATCACATAGAAAAAATAAAAAATAAAAAAAATAACACCACTTTCAGACGTTTATGATTGTTTTGTCACACAGTGTAAGTTTTTGAATGGACCGGGTACATTAAGTTATCTGTCAAGTCACAACAAGGACCCCAGAGAGACAACACTTATCTTTAAATATGCGCGGTACCCAAAAGAGCCGATATTTGGTATCGTTTCCAAAGCTGGTCAAGAGAGTCACACAGTTTTTATGGGATTTATCCTAATGCACTAATCACAAATGGAATCATCTTGACATTCCCTTCCAGCATTCTAAATAATTTTCCTATCTCAACTTTAAAATCGGAGTAGTTTAGTTGAATTAACGATTATTATTATTATTATTATTATTATTATTATTTATTTATTTATTTATTTATTTCCTTTGATTTCTGCTATATACGCATTTCTTTCCCGGTCCCGACCAGAGACCTAAGGTCAGAAATGGCATCATGACATTTTCTACTAAGCAATTTAAAAAAAAAAAATACACATATTTTGTATAGATAAAGCCCTTCGAAAGGTGTGGGATGTACTTGTGAGAACAATTTTTTGTATTTCATTTATTATTATTATTATTATTATTATTATTATTATTTGTGTGTGTTATGTTTCCTGCTTTGTATCCTGTAGAGCTGGGTCCAAACTATGGTCCTTAGGCCCTATAGGAGAATTGTCATTTAATTGATAGCTCTTTTCTTAGTATATGGGATGTTCCTTGTAGGACTATCTTCTGGGCAACTTGCATGTTGATGTTACCTGAAACACTGTTAGTAAAATCGTCCATTCCTTTACTCACGAGGCCCAGTGCTCCGATTACTATTGGTGCAGTCTCAGTCTTCATTCCTCACATCCAGTCAATCTCGATCTCCAGGTCCTTGTATTTGGACAATTTCGCGATCATTTTCATGAAGGTGTTTCTCTCAGATGGCACTGCTATGTCAATAAGCAGACACTTCCTGAATTTCTCGTATTTTATGACAATATCAGGTCAGTTGGCTTTTATTTCCCTGTCAGTTTTAATTGTCATATCCCAGAGGATAGTTACATCATTATTTTGGGTAACTGTATCAGGGTGGTGATCATACCATTTCTCAGTAGTTTCGATTTTGTGCTTCTTGCATATCTTCTAGTGCACATATGTTACTACCTTGTTATGTCTCTGGATGTATTCATTTTTTGCTGGTTCCGGACATCCTGAGATAATAAGGTCGACAGTTTCGTCATATTTTCCGCAGATCCTGCATTTCGGGTTAGTTTGTTATTATTATTTACTTTGATTTCTTTTTTTAATCATTTCATTCCAATCAAGTAAATAATGACACTAGGACGAAAGTGTTTACTGAAACCGGAAGAGAATAAGAAGACTTTAATGAGGGGAAAGAAAAAAAAGAAACAAAGTTCGAGAAGACAGAAAATGGTGATTGGTGTTGCATTTAGATTTTTGATGATCGTATGAAGCAGAAAAGCAAAAAATCAGCTGCATAATCATTTCCTCCCGGATATTATTATTATTATTATTATTATTATTATTATTATTATTATTAATTTTGATTTGCAATTTCATGCAATCATTTATCAAGTCTTTTACCTGAAAGTTAAGATAAATGACGGTTTTCTTCGGATAAAGATATTTCATGTGAATACTAAACATTAACACAATCTGTTGTATTTCAGATAAAAATGACTTTCGTGGGATGAGTGTGTCAGTATTCTTCTTAATCATTCCTAGTACTCCTATAACTAGTGAAATAATGGTTACGTTTATGATAATATCTGTTCTGGGGCCAAGTTAAAAAAATACCTTCAGAACGTCCAGGCGACTGCCAATTGAATGTATCTCGTCGTTACTCTGAAGTCGCCTTGGTTGTCTTCAAACTTAAAAATAAAATAAAAAGAGATGCACGGTGCATACAAAACATGCCCAACATTTTTATGGTTGGACAACTGAAAAGTACTGAACGGGAGATTTTCTCTTAATTCAGCACGACAAAACATGTTTTGTTTAGTTTGTTTAACTCAATAGGTTCGCCCACCGCCCGGTTCACACTCCTCCCTAGTCTTTTGAACAGGAGCATAGGTTTATCCCTTGTTTCTAATTAGGATCGGGTTTCCGGTTCCTCATTCGCTTTCTCTCTCTCTCTCTTGCGGCTTAGTGGCATTATGGCCTTGCACGGAGCGAATTGATTGAAAAAAATATTATAAGATTATCAATCAATTAAGAGCATAATCCCTGAGAACCAAACCTGGTGTATCTTTTTCTTTTTTAATGTTGCATCCAGATTAGTTCTGACGTCGAGATCTCATCATACTACAGACGAGTTGGTTAGATGTAACCGCAAGTTCTATGCTAACAGTTTCTTCTCACGCACGTCTCACTTATGAAACTCACTCCCGGCTCCCTGCTTTCCAGCCAACTTTAATCTGAAAAAATTTAAATGCAATGTCAATCGCTGTCTGCTGTCCTCCTGAGTACTCATTTTATTCTCGCTCATGAGTAATGTTTCTGTTTCTAATTCTTCCACGCCCAGTAACCGCCCCTCTTGTGTCTTAGTGGCTTTTCTGCCTTGCATGGGGTGAGATCAATTAAAACATCTTTAAAATGTAATATAACAGAAAGAGATAAATAGATCGATAACCTAATTATAATAACAAAAGTTGCATTTGTTTGTCGGTGGTTACCATAAAAGATCTACAAAGAGCTACCTGGGTATGACGATAAACTACGTCCGGTAGCAATGCCTCTTATCGGGAGATTTTGAGGGGCGTGGAACCACCTCTTAATTGCTGTTGTTCCCAGGTCTACTCTGATCCGTGGTGATACCACTATGGGCAAATAGTTACCCACTCCCCTAAACTAGGGACAAAACACCATGAAAGTGTAAAAATACATTTTTATATTAAAGAAAAACAGCAATACATTTTTGAAAAGACATCATTAATACATTTGATTCTCAACAAAAACGCTCTTTGCAAAAACAAAAAAAAAAGCACGTCAATGAACCTTGATCTACAAAGTGATTTCTTACAAAGAATAGATATTCTATTCATACGAACCTATCTTTCAAAATCTTGCCGATAGTAAATAATCCATGGAGGTGTTGATATGCCGTTAAACAAAATAATCTAAACCAAATAATCTAAACCAAACCTACAAAGGGAAAAGTAGCCATCTCGACGTGGGGTAATGTTTTACTTTCTTTTTTTTTTTTTTTTAATTAATGTTCACCCAATAGAAGACCCGAGGGCCACTCAAGGTAGAGGGTTACTGTATTAGCGTAAAAAAGAGAAAAAAGTGGAGTTCTTGTGGGCTATGGATGAAATGTAAACGTCTTATTCTAGATGTGAAGAGGTCAAGATTTAATTAGTAAATAACATTTCAGATTTCATTCGGAGATGTTAAAAGTACAGTGCAGAAGTAGACATCTATTTCTGTTCAAAAGACCCCGAAGGAGTATGAATTGGACTATAAGTGAACCTATCTATTCGTATTAGAAGAGAAGTAAAAAGAAATACCGTATTTGACGGCATATAAGGCGCACTTACTTTTTTTTTTTTTAACTAAAAATATCTTTTACAATTCCTCTGCGTCTTATATGCCATAGGCAGTTTTACTAATTTTACTAATTACTAATATTTTCTAGATTTGCCCGACTGAAATTAGGGTGCGTCTTATACACCCGTGCGTCTTATATGTCGTCAAATACGGTTATTAGTGGGAGACGTTAAGAGTATAGATTTGAAGTAGACTTTAAAAGGAACCGGAAACTGAATTCTAAACAGGAAACAAGGGATAAACCTCTACTCCTGTTCAAAAGACCGGAAGGAGTGTGAACGGAATGATTAGTAAATTTGTCTCGCTAGATCACTACAAATGGGTAGTGAGTTCGATCCTCACTAGGTGCTCCATACTTTGGACTTTGTGCTAGATCTAAACTACCTTTAGTATATCGATATATCATGGTCGGGATCATCGAGTCAATGCAAGCCTTTCCTTAGCTGCATAGTATGTGATTCGCCAAGGCTACAGTTTTGAATTTAAAGTTTTCCTTCTCCGAGACCGGTTGTCACCCAAGGCTATAGAACTCGGTCTGCTCTGCTATTTAACCATAGCTGGGTGGGGTAGAAGGATTGGATTCATTGATATAAAGGGCAATGACATAAAGCTTAAAAATGAAAAATAATTTTAAGGGTATTTTCAAGAGATATCTGTTTTCATATTTATTTACTTACCCAGAAAAACTAAGAGTTTTAACCAAATTTTAACCTCCAGGCCTTTCTATTAGGGTTACAACAATTCTAACTTCAAGTATGTTTATATCTTCCTCAAAAGAAAAAAAATGAAATTTTTATTAAATGGGAAACTCTATTTTTTTGAATTTAATCATGAACACTAACAAAAAACAAACAAACAAAAAAAGCATATATATATATATATATATATATATATATATATATATATATATGAAGAAATATAGTCTTAAGGTGTGCTATATTTATGGGATAAAGTGCTCAATATCAGAGATAGAGCGTGTGTAAATATAAAAGTGAACATAGAAGTCAACACTTAGAGGCGACAGTCTGTTTCATGCTAGATGCAATCATCAGGCCACACCTGACACACACACACATATATATATATATACTTCTACCATTTGCTAGAACAAAACTAACAGGTCTTTTATCGTAAATTTCAAATTCCCGAGAATAAAATCTATTAAGCCATATAATTGTTGTTTTCACATCATCTTAGAAAAGCGAGGTATAGAAAAAAAATTCATTCGTTCATGTGAAATAAAAGTTCTACAGTTAACATTTTATTAAATATTAATTTCATTCTCAGTTATTCTTAAATAGCTACTTCCGCAAAAATGCAGTAACTAAGGTTTGAAAATAATTTTTTAAAATTAAAAATCTTTCTTGAAACTATTATTTATTTTTTATTTCTAGCTACTAGATGAAACTTAATATTTCCAATATGCAAAATTATTTACTGTATTTCAAAACTAATTGAATGGAAGGATTGTTTTAATCGCTAAAATTTGTTGATTTTATCCATTTTTTAAACCATGTGTCAGCACAAAAAATATGCTTTGCTGAAACTTTATTTGAAGAATATTAGCTGATTTAAAGTTTACTTAATCTAATCTGAAACAAATATTACTTACTTTTAGTTTAAAATATCGCAGAAATGCATTTTTAACACAGAGGTATGTGTTTTTTAAGGTCCTGAGAGGTTAACAGCTTGACTGACAGACGGAAGTTTATCTAATTTTTTTTTTTTTTTTTTTTTTTTGCGGGGTGACATATCTGTAAAAATTGCTTGAACAATATAACGTGAGCGGCTTTTTTATATAATTTTTAACTACCAATAATCTTTAAATATTCTCCGTAATCTGTTATTTTATTAACAGACATAAAATAATAATAATAATAATTTTACCAAGATTTTTCGAAAGAAGAAACATTTCTCAAATAATTCCATTCATTTGTGAATAAGTCTTGAAAGTTT
>OZ010587.1:70398713-70401213 GCA_963932145.1 Acanthosepion lycidas | reverse complement strand
CCTGCTGTTGCCATAAACATGCACTTCATTCTAATAGGGAAATTAATCTATTGTCCATCGCAGCAAAACTCAATTAAATTATTTAGGCTCAATTCCGTTACTATGAAGAGGCACATTTTCTCTAATAAGACTATTAATCTCTTTGACGGAAAACATTAATTCCTCTGTATAAAAAAAGTGTAATCTATAAGCATGATATATATATATATATATATATATATATATATATATATATATATATAGTCATCCACAGACAGACTGTTTCGCAGCACCTCACTGTGGCTAGACATCCGATCACTTCAAGCCATGATCAAAACCCGGCCGATTTGGTATCAGTTGGAGATTGGAAGCCCTTGGCTATCGAAGCCCCGCTGATATATATTCAGTGACAGTACACTTAGCTAAGGTAGTCTTCCAAAGAAAAAAGGGAATGCATATATATATATATATATATATACATATATATAATCAAATGGTTAAATATAAATAATATAATATATATATATATAATACATGTATGTATGTAAGAATATATGTATATATACATATATGAATATATATAGAATATATATATAACATACATAATATATATAATACATATATATATATGAATATCTGTAAATATAATATATATATACATATATATATATATATATATATATATATATGAATATATATATATATATATATATCTGTGTGTGTTTATGCGTATATTTTTGGTGGTAGACATGAGGCATTTCAAGTAAAATTCTTAATGATTTTGGGAATATATGTATATATACATATATGAATATATATAGAATATATATATAACATACATAATGCATATATGTATATATGAATATATATACATATACATAATATATATAATACATATATATATATGAATATCTGTAAATATAATATATATATACATATATATATATATATATATATATATATATATATGAATATATATATATATATATATATATATGAATATATATATATATATATATATATGAATATATATATATGTGTGTGTGTTTATGCGTATATTTTTGGTGGTAGACATGAGGCATTTCAAGTAAAATTCTTAATGATTTTGGGACTCATCCAATTTATTTCATTAGCAACTTCGTGATATTTTTCATCCGAACTTTACACCTTACAGAAATGTGTAGAGAATGACGCGCCGGTATTACACTGAAATTCTAGTCTTCAAATTCACGAACGAATCATTCTAAAAAAAAAAAAGAAACATAAAGATGATGAAATATGAAACAAACAGACAAAAGTAGAGAAGAGCCACGTAGACAAAATTATGCAAAACGAAAAAAGCTACATCAAAAGTCTACGTGCATCTAAAAAAAGAAAAGATGCAAGAACATCAAAATGGGGCCCCTTCAAGAGATCCCAACGAATGTAAAAGAAAACTAGAAAAGCCCAAATACGCTAAATTGTTTCAAATTAGTTCAAAGAAGCCGCATTATATACAAAAATAAAAACGTCTCCTCTGTGCCTATCTCCTTTTTTTTTTTTTTTTAATTTTGTCAGCCCACGTGTAAATACGGCATTGGGAATACTGTAATTTAAAAACTGAAATGATCAATTCCAAGTCCCTTTGTTTTAGAATTCATTTATCACCTTTTTTTTTGTTGATTTATTATCTGTTATTTGTCAAATACAAAAGAAAATCGTCTCCTGTATTTATAAGCCTTTGCTTTAGGGTCTGTGAAATTATTTCTGGTGTGATTTTTGTTTGTTTAAATAAAAGAATGAAATAAAAGAATGAATCTATACAGATCGATGTCTAATAATCTATCTATCTAATACTCCATACAATAGATACATACATATATATATATATATATATATATATATATATATATATATATAAAATAGGAAAGAACTGGTTAGGTAAATAATCCAAAGTTCTTTAGAATTTTTGTTATTATCTTTAAAAAATAGTGCTCGATACAAAAGTAGAGCATAAATATAATTATTTATTTAAAAATATGATTCCAACACACTACATAAGAAAAAAAAAATTTCGCTTGAAGATGGAACAGAGCTTACTTTAATTCAATTTAATTCAAATAATTATATTGAAGTTTTTGGCTCTTGTTTTGAAACATGAGACCTCTTATGTAGCGTGTTGGAATCATATTTTTAAATAATATTATTTTATATAATAAATGCGAATGCCAGTGTGTCAATGTGTCATACTTTTTCAACTTAACTCCTAGAGGCCGTAGACCAACAAATTATACCATTCTGGAATCAGGCCGACTCCGGGAGCAAATTAAAACCATTCCGTTACATATGCGGATCCGCAATCTTGAAATTTTGGATTCTCAAGTTTTCATTATTGCAGTTGTTTTCGGTGATTTTTTATATCAATTTTTGTGACGATTTTTTTTTTTTTTTTGTACGATAATAATTTTTTATAACTTGAAAATACATTTGCGAATAATCGAAATTAATTGCGAGATCAAGAGAAAGTCACCCATGACATAAA
>OZ010587.1:70391213-70393713 GCA_963932145.1 Acanthosepion lycidas | reverse complement strand
ATAATGTATAAACAGATATATTAAAATAATTGTCGGTCCATGTCATAATATATATATATATATATATATATATATATATACACACACACACACACACATGCATGCATATATATATTTGTGTGTGTGTGTGGTTCTTAATGAATGATTGAATGCTTAAAATGCCACACGCGGAATGGCCATTCTGTCTCTAACATTACTAATGTTTAATTTTTCATTTTTCCATATTCAATTACAGTTGGTAATCAAAATTTATTTACCTATTTATATACAATTCCATCGAGTCAATAGTCGAGACTAAAAAAAAAAAAGCGTCTTGACCGCTAAACTTTATTTAGTTTATTCACTCAGGATGACTCATTTTTTTACTCTTTGCATTACTTATATATATAAAGTCTGGTACAAGGTCATAATCTTCGAAGGTCGAAATTGTTTATGCCACTTGTTTGTTTATTTTATGTTATTTATTTTTTGCAGCTACAATGTTTCTATCGATCCGATCCATTCGACAGCGCCTTCTTCCGGAATAAAAGCAAGATTAGGTAAAAGCGATGTATCTTTCCAAAGAAAATTCGAGCAAGCAGACGGATTTTTTTCCTTGCGATTAACGCATTTTTTTACCATCATTTACTATTTCTGGTGGAAAAGAAATCCCATCTTCTCTTTTCTTTTCTTTTTTTTTTTGTTTTTGTTTATGTTTTTAACGGATTGATAGACCTGAGGAAAGCTATAGAATAGATCAACCGATATATTGTGATAACAACAGCTGTAACAACAAAAGAACGGGATCCCCGATCCCATCAGCGTTTCCATCCCCATCTAATTTAATTGATCACCTACTGTAACGAAATAGTTACAAAGGGTATTTGGTAAAACAATTCGCTTAAACCGGATAATTATTTCGATTCTAATCCGGTTCTACAACCTGTTGTCCTTGTTCTTAGATAAGTTAAGCTTAGTAAATATCGATGTTTACTGGGTAGTACGCCATTACTATGGCATTATAACCAGATTATTCTTAGTAAATAGCTATATATTGCTAGTTTACCTGTGCCGTCTGAAGACGCCAATTATATTGAAATAAATTTATAACTACGCCGTAAAAGTTGCTAAATATTAAACTAAGCAGGCAGCTTTCTTTTGATTTATTATTTGTAATTTTTCACAAAAACAGAAAAATAATTTGTCTGATAACAGGCCATTACATAGATTGGGACAATTTACCTATCTTTATGTAGTAGGCTATCCTGAGGACGTAGAAAAATGCCGCAGAAAAGCGTGGTCGGGACCGAATCGGTATTAGCGCCTCGGCTCTAACGACTGTTTCTCCTGTCAAGGGTGGCGCAGGTTCGAATTCTGCCGAAAAGCGCATCTTTTTCTTTGAAAAGAATTCTCGAATATTTAAGCCGGTAGACAAAAATAAATAAATAAATGATTTAATAAGTAAACGGTGCGTCTATCCAAATATGGATATCCACTAAAAAATATTGTTTAAGTAATAAAATCTGTCGGATTGATAAATAAATAAAACCATATTTTCTTTGGAAATATGTAAAAAATTAACAGATTTTATTTTTAGTCCGAAGAATAATGTTTGAAGTAATATATTAGGTTGGTGCAAAAATAATGACGTAATAATGTCGTTTTTTGACGTATTTTTAACGTCAAAAAACGACATTATTACGTCATTATTTTTGCACCCACCTAATATATATAAGCTACATTGAAAAATTAATTATTTGCCCAAAAATGTTATAATAATACAAATTGCTCAATATACACACACACACACACACACACATATATATATGCGTGCGTTTGTGTGCGTGTATGTGTGTGTGTGCGTGTAATTATGTATGTTTGGTTAAATAATTTAAACGTATTAAGTCTACTTATTTTAGATTTTATTCTTTCAAGTTCACAAATTAATTTCAGCCAGGAAGAAATTAATTCCTGGACTTGAAATAATTAAAACTGAAATAAATGGACATAATACATCTAAATTATTTAACCAAACATGCTTAAATGAATATATCCTGCCAATATATATATATATATATATATGTATATGTCTGTGTGTGTGTGTGTGTAAATTATTTTCAGATACAATGTAGCTGTAAATTCATATAGATAGATAGATAGATAGATAGATAGATAAATAGATAGATGTGTGCGTGTTTCGTTTCTTTTGTATGGACAATTCTACTTAAACCTATACAAAAAAGATGATAAAAACTAAACAAATGTATCATGTCATTCTTGTTCAAGGAAACATGTATTAAAGAGGGATTGCTGCCCATATACACAACACACACACACATACATATATATATATATATATATATATATATATATGGGGGTAGAAGAAAAACATGTAAACACTGCTCAATAATGATTAGTGCACACACATGCACTGATTGCGGTAGAAACAAGTTATCCCGTCCCGAAGACTGCTCAGTGAAGAACAGTGTCATATAAAATCCAAATTTACGGTGTAAGATAG
>OZ010587.1:70383713-70388713 GCA_963932145.1 Acanthosepion lycidas | reverse complement strand
TATATAGACAAAGTAATCATGAAAATAGTAGACTTTACATTTATTATCTGAAAACCTTTTAAAGTTTATTAGACTTTTTGTAACCGATTTTTTCCGTTCTTGCTGATCTGACTAAACCTTTACTTACCAGTAGCAAATTGTTCGACTTCGCTCTTGTGTGTCACCTGGGGACGCGTGACAGACGAGCGAACGAATCTTGTAAGACTTAAAGAGGACTATTTCTTAGATCTCATAGACTGGCGCTACAGAATCACACACACACACACACACACACACACACACACACACACACACAAAAGAACTTTACCAAAAAAACAGCAACCACGCATCACTTGAAGATTTTCAACAGCAGCAATTACTAACATGGATAGCACATGTAAAACGAAGAGATAATAATGACATGATTAAGATGTTCACTTTCCACACAACTTTAGACAAAAGATTAGGAAGGAAACTAACATCAGTACTAGAAAGAACGATAACAGTTATTGGACTTGAGAAAACAATTTTCCTGTCAAACTATTTTAAGAGTAAGGTTTTATAAATTTCCACCGATATTAACGCTAACTGTTCGGTCAATGAATGCCGAATGTTTCCTTACACCTGGCCACTCGTATTCGAGGATACCTGTCTACTATGGTGGCTAGCCAATCCCTATGGCAGACGCTTGCTCAGGCGCATTTGTGTTTATTCAACACGCACAAAGTCCACCTGTGTTTTATATTGCAACTATGCTCAGCAGACCTTAGTTACTGGGAAAGAGCGAGTTATCTAGCGTGATTGAACAAGGCCAGCAGGCTCAAGCCCTCGGCCACGATGACCTGTGACTTCATGCTAGCAGAGCTATCGACGGCACCAAAGGGTTCCGTCTACCCAATTTCACTCACGTGTTATGGTTTTCAGACACTTTCCAAAAGGTTCCGCACACTGGGATCGACCACTGCAGTCCGATAACACCAGGAAGTCTCCTTCTTGACAAATCGACCATGGTGAGATTCGAACCAGGGAATCATTGTCAGAATGCGAACGTTTAACCACACAGCCACATCCTTATAAGGAAACGGTTAACCTCACCGCTACCATTATTATTGTTATTATTTGTAATTATTGTTGCAAGAAATCAATATTCTTGTGAATATAAATATATGAGATCTAGTATCGGAACTGTTGCTATGGTAACGGAGCTACATATACAGACTGAAGCCGCTTGTGCAGACTGATCTTTAACTATGTCGCGCATGCACACTAAGTTATAATATTCTCGCTCACTTCCGTTTTTTATATCAGCGGTTGGTAGGAAAGTGTGCAGAGTGTGTTTGGTTTGTTTTGTTTTACGGCATATCAACCTGAATGGGTTATTTAATGCCGACAATTTTTTCTTGCTGGTAACATTTTTTCCTTCAAAAATCTATTTTTGGTAATATATTTACTTGAAAAATGTATTGCCGGTAATAATTTTTTCTTCAAAAAAATTATTTCTGGCGATAATTTTTTACAAAAACTATTTCTGGTAATAAACCTATTTTTACACTTTCATAGTGTTTTGACCCCAGTTTGGGGGTTAACTATTTGGCCACGCTCTTCAAAACCTCCTGATCAGAGGCCTTGCTGTTGGACATAGTTTATCATCTTACCCAAGACGCGGATGTAGTTTATCGTCATCCCCAGGATGGGTGCAGAGTGTGGTCGCCTCAACACAACACAGAGTTTCCATCAGTGACTATGGTTTTATGCGGCAGTTTTTGGCCAAGTACGGGTCCAAAACCCCCATATCCCCGCCCCTGATCTCGCCCCCTTTCAACTTCTCCTTCTTAAAAATCAATTCCCACTTGAAAAGAACAAAATTTCAAGACGTCGAGATAGTCCAAGAGACTATCCTCAAAAAAGTAGTTCCAGGATTCAGAAGGGGGCTACTTCGAAGGAGATTAAATGCCGAATTAATATATGTTGTAGTTTTCTTTTTCATGTACGTCCCGATACTTTTTGATCACTCCTCGTATATGGAAAGACCAAATGCCCGGCTTATTATAAAAATTCATATGTTTCGCTTGGATTGCAGGAACTGAATTAAATCATTACATATAGAGAGTCGATTAATTTAAGCATCTTGTGAGGATTGAACTCACTGACAGTGGCTTCAGAAATTGACACACTAATCCTTTCTCTGTTATAGATATCTTTGCGAGTCTCCGTTTACAAAGGTTGGCTTAGTCTAACATAAGGCTTCAACTCAATGAAATATCAAACTCATTAACAATAAACCTATGAGATGAGCTAGCTATGAAATAATTCGATGACAAACACTAAGTTTAATTAATAAATTTTAAAATACTGATAAGCATTATCATTGAATAAAATAAAATAACTGTAAACTATTTAATTAAATAAGAATTAATCTATTTATTTGATCTATATAATAAATGCGAATGTCTGTTTACCCCTGTCACACTTTTTCAATTTGACTCCTAGAAGTGGTAGCCTAACATATCATACCATTTTGGAACCAGGACGACTCCATGAGCAAATCAAAAACATCCCGGGCCAGACCCGGACTTGCAATTCCGAAATTTGGGATTTAAAGTTTTCATTACTGCAATTGTTTACGACGATTTTTGCGTCAGTTTTTGCGACGAATTTTTTCGTACGGTAACAATTTTTATAATTTGGGAATAATCAAAATTAATTGCGAAATCTAGCGAAAGTTACCCATGAAATAAAAATAATTGTTTGTACGGGAAGTAAGGACCTACGTACATCAAAATGAAGGTTTATCGTTGAACTTTTAAAAGTAAGCTTAAATATTAATGCAATACTTAAATGCATCGATCTATTTTGAATTCTTCTGTAGCTTTCTGTTGCCTATCACATCTATTCCTCCTATTGTGATGAAGGCCCAATCAAGAGCTCTCCGAAGGAGCTTGCTTAAATGCTGCCCGACAGGGTTGCTTTTAAGCTAGTTTTGAATAATCTACATTTGTCTTTCCATCAAGCTATTGTTAATGAGGCAATTGATGATAAACATTTCTTCCGTTATAGCCAGAGTATTTTGAGAAAATTAGACAAAACGGCGTTGTCATAAGAAATGTAAGATATATTTTTTTTATATGTATATATATTTTTTACATGTGTACATATAATATTGAAATAATGTAAGTATAGAGTCACACTTACAGAAAAGGATAGGTACAGGCCAGGCGCGCGAAATATTTATCGAGTATTGCGAAAATTAAAGAATAATTCGTATTTCCAGCAAATTTGAGATGATTTTTTAAAAAACATTTCACCCCCAAGTAAAACACTAAGGCCAATAAAACGCAAGGGGGTTACTGAATGTCAGAGAATCTCAGAAGAAGAAGAAAAAATAACACATTTAAAGAGGGAGAACAATAAAACAATGAATGATTTTGCATTTACATTTTTGAAGATCAAACTTGACTGGGAAAGAAAGAAGCCGGAAGAGGGTTCCACAAGCGAGAAGTGCGAGAGAAGAATCTATTAGCATAGAACTTACGGTTACACCTAACTAATTCAACAGTAAAATGATGAGACATTGCCAAGAATAATTGTCTAGCATGACTTAACGAACCAACCTTCCTAGCAGCAGACCTAGCATTTGACGCAATATAATCTTTCCATTTCATGTCAGCAGAAAATGTCATTCAGAGAAGGTGCAATGAGTCAATTTCCTGGAGGTTAGCATCAGCCATAGAAGGCAAAGAACAGATTTCGCAGATTAGTTCACATTCTTTTATTTTATAGAGAAACCTTTCTTAAAAATGAATTTTATTTAACCATAAATCTAACTATCTTTGCTCTCTCATATATATATATATATTAGACAGGGTTAGGACATTTTGTAAAATAATTGATTTCTTGTAACATATTTCGACGCACTTTTGAAAAAGTAATGAAGATTGGTTTAATTCAGTTTAATGTTTTTAGATGTGAAATTAAATATGGCTCTGAATTCGACCGGATGATAAATAAAGAAAAAATAAACTATATTCAATCTAATATGTTTGACTTTTATTAAAGCTTTAATAAAACATGTCAGATTGATATACGTTTCCTATTTGTTCTTTATTCTATCATATATATATATATATATATATATATATATATATATATATATATATACACACACACACGAGTGAGTATCAGCAAATCAACAGCCTCATATAGACTGAAATTTAATCCGAAAATATGCCTGTATGCTTTTTCGAAGTATGCAATTAATATGCACCACTGAATTAAATGTATTTACAAAAAAAGAGAATATATCAGAAAATGTATATTTTCTTGTACTAAAAATTGATATTTTATCATCAGACGATATACAAATATATATATATATATATATATATATATATATATATATATATATATATAAAGAAGTGCCATATAGATAGATAGATAGATAGATAGATAGATATTAAGAAACCTAGTGATAATTAAACATAAGGCAATATATGCGTACTTAAAGGATTGGAAGCTTATATTAATCCAATCTTCCTAGTTTGGTGGCAGTTCAACGACTACTAAATCAGTATTCACACCTTAGTTTTTCTCCGGAATCGAACACCGACTACTGGCGTCGGTTTTTAAGGGCACACCTTAACTCAGTACGCTGGCACAATATATGTACACGTATATACTTCAAATATGCACCCCACACACGTTATAAATACATACATACATACATATATATATATATATATATATATATATATATATATATATATATATATATATATATATATATATGTTTTCAATTTTATGCATGAAGAAATATGTACTGATCAGGTGAGTATTTCGGGATGTTCTCTCTCCAGATTATTTCCCAAGAGAAGCAATCGTAGAATCTTGAATGTATAAAATTTCACCATTTCACTGGTTTTAATTCCGATATTCAGTCGTGACCACTCTTTACAGAATTCTGACCAAACAACTAGTTCTCGTCTTCTAACACACTTTTTATCAACTAACCAGAGCATAAAAAA
>OZ010587.1:70363713-70373713 GCA_963932145.1 Acanthosepion lycidas | reverse complement strand
CAAAACAAGTACTTTTTGCACCAATTTAAAAGATTACCAGGGTAGCCTCAAAATTTTGAACTGTACTTTGTATATATATATATATATACATATATATATATACATATATATATATACATATTATATATATATATATATGTATGTATGTATATTAGGTTGACGTAATTATATCGTTTTTTGACGTTAAAAAATACGTCAAAAAACGACATTATTACGTCATTATTTTTGCACCAACCTAATATACAATTGAATCAGAAATAATAAAGATCAATATTTATTTATTTCGTAATACTTATTGAAAGTCACGAGAAGTAAAAAAGAAAATACGAAATTGAGTTGAAAGCTATACGAATTGAACTTTATTATTTCGGAATCAATAATTGCTCTAGGCAAATGTTTGAGCGATTTATTAGTAGATATTCTTTTCACTTTGGTATATGTTAAATGGTGTAATTTTATGCACATCAATAGGTAGCATTATTATTTTATTATATATATTATATAATATTATATTATCATAATATTATAATAATATTATTAATAAAATAATATCAAAATCCGCTATGTTTTATGTTATATATATATATATATATATATATATATATATATATATATATATATAATGTAAATCTATTTAAACTCGGTGGGTGAAAAAACCAGGATAGCACAATTTTCAAATAAATTAGGATCCAAGATAAAATGGAAAAAAAGAAAGCATGAGAAACCTCCAAACAGGGCGAAAGAAATCATGCAGTACCTTAAATCACAGGTACAAAGAAAAAAAAACAATCACCGAGTGATAAGTTAAAACGAAGAGTACTAAATACACTAAGTAGAGCAAAAGTAAAATAACTAACTCCTAATGAGCCAGGTACTACCTACCTAGGTTTCACTACATAGGATTATCAGGGTGAACTGGTCAGTTCACCCAGATGATCCTATGTGATGAAACCTAGGTACGTAGTACCTGGCTCATTAGGATTTATTTATTTTACTGATATTTAGGATTGCCATGGGTCATAAGAAAAATATAATCTCAAAATAGAAACAAGATTTTGAGTGATGGGAACGCAACTTTAGAAATTACGATTAAGTTGAACAATGATAAGAGAATATTCAATAAAAAAAAAACTGAAATCACTTGCAAGATATGAACGAAAAGTTTGTTTTCAAGATATTAACGAATGTCACAAAATGAAATTTAAAAAAATTAAAAGAGTAAAGATAAATAGATTGGCTAACAGAAAAATATTTGACAAAGAGTTTCCTGTAAATGTAAAGAAACGGAGAAAAAAAAATCAGAATAAAAAGAGCATTACTAAAAGGCATGAAAGCAACCGTTACGTAAACACCGCGAAAAGAAATGAAAATTGATCTCCCTAAGTAATATTTATCGACGAATGTAGCGTTATATTGGAGAAACCTGATGGCTTGTCTAGAAATTGGGTCTTCCATAGCAATAGTCAACTAATTCGATTTACAAGACACCAGTGAGAAAGTTGGGTTCTGTATTCGGTTCATAAAAAAGGTAGTATTTTTTTTTTCTCTCAAAGGTAATGATGGTGTCAAAATAAACTCAGTAAATTATATTGTTCTTGAATAAGATGTCTTTTGAGTGATACAGGTCGTAGCCGAATATCTCATATCTGACCTTGCTAAAAATAATCTTTAAAGATTCCAAATAAATCTTCAGATATTAATCCAATAGAAAACTTGGTTTCCATCATTAAGATCAGAATATATAAATACAAAACAATATTGAAAGATCTCTGGGAAGCAAGAAAATGATTTACTAAAATTTCACGGTTATCCTATTTGAAATTTCTGATTTCTCTTAATTTTTCAGTTAATGATTGAATAAGCTCATGGCGTTTTCTACGGCAATAAAATATACGTAGAAATTCCCCTATTGCATCATTAAACATTTGAGCTTAACAACTTTAACAAAATATTGCAACAACAGTCATAAATATGCATTCTGTTTGTTATTTTAAGAAGTAAGGGGATACAAATGAAAAGATATGGACTTGACAACTTTTTTCCATTTTACTGAAACAGATGTTAGACACTTTTATCTCCCCTTCTTTCTTTACATTTTCTGACTGAAACCAAGTAGCGTCTTTGATATAACTTTTGTCTGCTAGTTATGAGGTATTAGCAGAAGACGTTAAAAACATCTATCATTCTTCCATTTTCTCATTGAAACCAAGTTGCGTCTCTGATATGTCTTTTGACTTTACACGGCATCAAAACGGAATACTCCATTATTTATTAAATATTGGCAGGGCGTAACGGTCGTGCGAACTAACGAAGGGAAGAACAAGAACAATTATTTTATGAGCCTGTATAAGGCAATGATGGGCTAATCAAATAAATGTTTCAAAGGCGTGTATCTTTTGGCTTTATTTGTAAGTAAAATGTATGTTTTTTGCAAACAAATTCTTATCAATATATTTAAGAAGGCTTGATATTATAAGCTGAAAATCAGAAAATTGCTCTTACAATGATTGATTTGATATTTTACGACTTATCAACCTTTAAGGACAGAAAATATTTATTAGGCTGTAACAGTTTTAATAATGATTTACTGATACAAGTCCTACTAATTAACTCATAGTCAAGGGGGGAGAAAGGGTGGATTCATATTTTTCCCAAGGGTATATGCACGTAACTGAATATAACTAACCCGAATGAATTTGGAACTCGGCTTTCCGATTTCTAATTCAGAATAGTTATAATTTACACCACCCGCACATCCAAGCTTACAGCACCTGGTATTCCAAAACGGTTACGCATCTAAGCACTGACCAGGCTCGATGTTGCTTAACTTCAGTTGGTTAATACCAATTCTAAGGGTAAAATGTATATATATGAGTATATCTATCTAGCTATATAGCTAGCAATATCATTGTCTTCATATCTATCTTTTCATTGTCATTGTGAAAGGCATGAAATCACCTCTCCTTCCTCTGTGTGTAAAATAGTAGAGAATATTGAACCTGGTACGATAACCAATCTAGAAGAATGACAACTTTGAGTTCAAACCCTTGTCCACGCATCATAGACTTAGACTAGAGTGGCAGGGTAAGGCCCATTGTTGGACATATCTTACGTAGCTTAGTAAAGGCATGGAACCTAAATAAATAAAATCAATAAAGATAAAATTAATACTCTCGTACGAACTATATATATATATATATATATATATATATATATATATGTGTGTGTGTGATTCATATATATATTATTTATATATTATATATGCGGGGTACTTATTCGAAAGCGCTCGATATCAGTGATAGACATATTTAGTTGTATGGATGAGAGTTTGTAACCCTAGTTTTTACGCTATGGCGATCCTCAGACAAACTCTTTGTTTGAGGATCGTAAAAGTGTGAAACACAAGGTTACAAACTCACATCCATAAAACTAAGTATATATATATATATATATATATATATATATATATATATATGGATGGATGTATGTATCTGTGTGGGTGTTAATGTTAGAACTTACTGAAAAGTGCACGAGCCGACCTACTTCTACAAATCAGTAATCTTCAGGAGGTTTGGTTATTAATATTCTGATTTTGAAAAGCAGAACGGCCTGAAGAACTTTTCTGAACAAGCTCGTATATATATATATATATATATATATATATATATATATATATATATATATATATATATTGGATATTCCCAGAAGTATAACAAAATTATTTGCGCGTAATATTTTGAAATGGAAAATATAAGTAATGAAATTAAAATAAACACATAAAGAATTAAGCACACACACACACATACATACATATTAAGTCTTATTAATAATGGCAATATAATCCGAAAACGCGACGGAGAAACTGTTAAAAAAATTCAAGTTCTAAAATTCAAGAATATCCAACGTACAAAAAGGTACATTTGAATTAAAAATATGTTGGAATAATGTTAATATAAATTTAATATGAATAATATAATAATGGTAAATAATATGTATTTTATTCAAGTTAAATACTGAAATTATATATAAAGCAATACTACTTTTACGATATGACGTGTAATATCTAATCTTGTTAAAGTGTATTTATTTTTGCGGACACACAAATATATATACATCGGTGTTGAAAAGACAGACGTTAATTTTCATCGACTGCCGAAATAGTCTATTCTCCACATGAGGTAAAAAGATGTTTTTTGATTATCATCATATTGTTATGTATAAATAAAATATATCGACCTATCTTTTTATGGTTCAATTTTAGTATTTTTATATCACTAGGACCCACTCCCATTATATACCAACGGATTTATATTAGCACAGACACACACACATATATGTATATATATATATTTAGCTAAAGAGTTTTGGATAGTGGATGTTATAGAGTTAGCATGTAGTATTATGTATCTGTTTTTATATAGTTTATTGTATATATTTTGTATTATAAATTATCATATATATTTTCTTTATATATATATATATCGTATATATATATATATATATCGTATATATATATATATATATATATATATATATATATATATATCGTATATATATATATATATATATATATATATATATATCGTATATATATATCGTATATATATATATATATATATATATATATATATCGTATATATATATCGTATATATATATATATATATATATATCGTATATATATATCGTATATATATATATATATATATATATATATATATATCGTATATAGTATATATATATCGTATATATATATCGTATATATATATATATATATATAGTATATATATATCGTATATATATATCGTATATATATATATATATATATATATCGTATATATATATATATATATATATATATATATATAGTATATATATATATATATCGTATATATATATATATATATATCGTATATATATATATATATCGTATATATATATATATATATATATATATCGTATATATATATATATATATATATATATCGTATATATATATATATATATATATATATCGTATATGTATATATATATATATATATATATATATCGTATATATATATATATATATATATATATCGTATATATATATATATATATATATATCGTATATATATATATCGTATATATATATATATATATATATATCGTATATATATATATATATATATATATATATATCGTATATATATATATCGTATATATATATATATATATATATATCGTATATATATATATATATATATATATATATCGTATATATATATATATATATATATATCGTATATATATATACATATATGTGTGTTTGTGTGTGTGTTTAGATGGGATAAAGTGTTTTGGATAGTGCATGTTATAGAGTTGGATCTTAGTATTATGTATCTGATTTTGTTTGGTTTATTATTGCTATCATTTTTGCAGTGGTCGCGTATCTTTTTTGCCTTTCTTTTTGCGTTGTGGTTGAAGTGATAAGGATATTGGAGCTTTTCGATGGTGTTTTATACATTTATATAATTAATACAAATATAAAAGTTTTTCACTTAACTGATTGGTGTTACCCACCGCATCCCGATTCTAGAGTTTCGTAGACGGACTCTGCAGAAATCACTCCGTCCAATCGTCAGATGATACCAGCAATTTGTATATATAATAAGATAATATAATAATATATATATAATAATTATTTACGCTCTATTATATTCTCAATATTGATGACTTTCAAAAGATTCCGTTTTAAAAATATAATCGTTATAATATATATATATATATATATATATAATATAACATATATAATATACATATGTAATATATGTATATGTGCATTATATATATATATATAATATATATATATAATATATATTATAAATATAATGTATACATATATATATATGTATATATTAGTGAATATTTATGTACACACACATATATCTATATTAAAGAATATACATAATATACATATTAGTAAATATGCATAATACCCCAACACACGTCGATATATATATCAATATATATATATATATATAGATAGATATATATAGATATATATATATATATGTGTGTGTGTGAAAATTTCGTGAATATAAATATAAATAAATATATATATATATATATATATATATATATATATATATATATATAATTATTTATATATTATATGCGAGGTACTTATTAGAAAGCGCTCAATATCAGAGATAAAGCTAACATATTTGGTTGGATTGATGTGAGTTTGTGACCCTGGATTTCAGGCTTTTACGATCGTCAGACAAACTGATTCTCTGACGATCGCAAAAGCGTGAAACCCAGGGTCACAAACTCACATTAATCCAACCAAATACAATATATATATATATATATATATATATATATATATATATATATATATATATATATATATATATATATATATTGAGATAGATAGATAGATATCATAGTATTAGTGAGTGATTGACTAATCAAATGTATGTGATGCGTTTTATCAAAAATGCAATGAGGACAAAAAAAAAAAAATTTTAAAGCGATATAATGGTGAAAGCTTAATAAAGTCGTTTACATTATACATCTTGATATATATTTCTTATATCAATTTTTCCTCTAAATTTAAAACTAACTCTCTCTGTTTTGTGAGTAAAAAATTATAACCGGCTTTTAATTTCCTTCCACTGTCCATATACATACATATATATATATATATATATATATATATATATATATATATATTATGAATGGACAATTGTTTTAAGACATTTTTTATGTTTATATATCTATAAAAGGAATGTATAAACATAAAAATGTATATATATATATATATATATACATATATATATATATATATATATATGACAGATTTCATCTATAACAAAACAAAAACATTATTAGTCTGAAGAAGTCTCTGGGAGGGTTGAAACGCGTAACATAGGAGTTTTTCCCCATTCTGTTATTCAATTACCCATATATATATATATATATATATATATATATATATATATATATATATATATATAGATATGTGTGTGTGTGTATATATATATATAATTATTGTGTGCGCTGTGTGAAGTAATTGGGTTATTTTTTCTTTTCTTGATTCTTCGGCGTATTTCTTTCTTTCTAACGGTGTCAAATGAAAACGAGATTTGTTTCAAAAACGGATACCAAGCTGCTTTTCGGCGGGGAACCTGCAAGTTATGCTTAGTAGACAATGCAATAACGTAATCAGCAATTGATTGCAATTAATTAATACGTAATTATAATTAATTTCTATGACCAATAAATCACTTTCTCTTTTTTGACATATGGCTTAAAGAGCTTGCAATATTTAAACAGAATCAAATGTTATCTGATATACTGTAATATTTTAACGTTTTTGCTTGACGATATTTAATTACGCTCAAATGATTAAATATTTTATACATACGTATGTGTATCTACATGTATCTGTGCGTTTAGTGTGAGGGATTTTCGAGTATAAATATATAACTTTACTTGAATTTTTTCAACCAATTGTTGTGTAATTATAAATATAATAAAAAAAAAATCGAGGTTATTTCGAACTGTTGCCCGGAATAAACACATGTGCCATAAAACCACCTAAAGGTAAAAAAAAAAAAAAAGAAAAGAAAAAAGGTGAGGCTAATAATCTCGTAAAGAATTCAATAAGGATGATCGAGAGGCAAGATATTTTTTTCGTTCGTGATTTTTCCTCTCCCTTATATTCAGGTGAGCCTCGTTTACCTTGAAATATGAAAGTCTTTTTATTTGAGGGTCGCCTTCTTGTAGGCTGAGAGAGAAATATAGAAAGAGAAGTTTTGAGAAAAAGAAAGGAAAAAAGCAATGAAGGTTTTAAAGGAAAGAGCAAATGTCTTATTTTAATTTTAATTTTTTTTTAAGTTTTTGTTTATATATTTTATTTTTTATAACTGAATATTCCCCCCCCCCTCAAAAAAAAAAAAATGGAAAAAAAAAAGCGAATTTTTGCATTATAGAAATTTTTATTGTATTTTTCCAATTTTGAAACAAGATATAAATCGGATTGAGAATTATATATAAGCTGTTCAAAACCTATTTGGATTAATTCTTTCTGCCTAGTAACCCGCTACCTCGAGAGGCCCCCAGGCCTTTGACAGGGTTAACCTTACTGTGAAAAATAAAAAAAAATAAATGCATCTTATATAGGTAATTAATCGATTTGTTTAATCTGATATTATTTCTTATTAATATGAAACTTATTTTAGTGAGTATATATATATATATATATATATGTATATATATATAAATATATATATATATATATATAATATATATATATATATATATATATATATATATACGTATATACGTAGACACATCGTATTTTTTTCCAGAAAATGAAATTAACGTCATGAGCGTGAATGTTTTATCGAAGAATATATTCGGTGGTAGCAGAGATGCATACTTTCTATAATAAGACTTTAATGCACTAGTCCGGTAGACGTTTAATTCCACTGATTGAAAGAAAGAAAAACGGCGATATCGACACTAACACGTGCATCTAATAAAAAAAAAATACATTTATACAGTAAAGTAAATGGGGCGTATATTTCTCATTTGGTGTAGGTGTTTATTACCAGTTTAAAATGGGTCTGCACACACAGATACACACACACCCTGCATCCACACTCTTCCTCTCTTTCACTGTGTGTGTGTCTCTCTTTTTTTTATTCTCTCTCTCAGTCTCACACAGTCACCAGGCAATCAATGAGATTGCGCGCACTTTCAATATATTATATCAATATATCGTAATTGCGAAATACGCACTAACATATACTATATATATATGTGTGTGTATATATATATATATATATATATATATATATATATATATTGTACTCTTCATATGTGTGTGTGTGTGAGCAAGATTACGACCCGGAACCTTAATGTATGCTGTTTATTAAAAATAATTGCTACATTCGCTTATCATTATATTATTTTTTATATATATAGCAGTATAGCTAGTGATAGATAGGCGCATGCACATATAGAGCCTCATTCTCTCTCTCTCTCCCACCCTCCCTCTCATATTCATACACACATTTAATCTGACTCAATGAGCGAACATCAACATTTTTAAAAGTTTTTTGATCAACCAATTAACTTCTCTGAACCAACCTATCTATCTATCTATGTATATATGTGTGTGTGTGTATACATATAAACACATATATATGTGCGCGTGTATATATATATACGAATTAATGTATATACTAATATAAACAAATAATGCAGCGTAAATAAATAAAAGTGTGCCGTATGGTTTTAGGTCACATACACACTTTCTTTACATTACTGTACATGCACAAATCTCATACATACTGAAATATATATATATATATATATGTGTGTGTGTGTGTGTGTGTGTACGTTTCTGTGAATGTATGCGTATATATATATATATATATATATATATATATATATATATATATATATGTATGTATTATGTCACTTTGATAACTACAATAAATTTGTTTGCGTTTCATACAAAAAACGTTTCTTTTATTTTTTGCGTTTTTTTTTTTATTACATTCACAAACTCGCCGATCTTTTGCAATCAGGAAAATCACTCTTAAGCCAAGTGCGCCTTAACATTAGGCCAAAAGTAACGTTCATACATTTTCTTTATTAGGATTTCGTAGATATTAATTCCAACTCTGTTTAAAAACAATTAATCTCTACTCAAAGGCATGTACCCACTAAATATGATAATAACAATAACAACAACAATAATAATAATAATAATAATAATAATAATAGTAATAATGTGAATACATTAACAATTCCAGTTGTAGTTGGAGCCCTCAGTTTGATTGGAAAAAGGTTCCGATAGATTTATTGAAGGGATCCCTGGTAGTCCAAATCTTAAAGAAATACTAAAGATTATGCTCACAACTACAGTTCACATATTACGAAGGGCTTTATCTATGTATGATGTGTGTGTGTTTTCAGATACTCAGAGGAAAATCTCATGATGGC
>OZ010587.1:70348713-70358713 GCA_963932145.1 Acanthosepion lycidas | reverse complement strand
CTTGCATATGATGGACGTGCATTTAAATTAAAATTAGAACGTCTAAAAATAAATATGCGAGGTGAAATTTAAAGACGAAAAGTTCTTTATTGTAATGGATAACATTAAGGTTCCTAATAAAACCTGATGCCGGCAGTACCCGAACAAAAATATTGTGACCTTCGGTCAGTCATTATGTGAATTGTTGGAATGAGTTCTTATTTACAATACTTACATACGGACTAATGTCATAATCTTTGCTATTATTATCACAACGTTTCGGTAGTTGTACTGTCCCGGCTTTCATCAGGTGTTAATCTAGCCGGCTAAGCTTCAGGGAATTTCGAACAGAATCTTTTATTTAACATGAGGGTGCTCTTGTTGCTTTGATCACGTCTCGGGATATCTCGTCTTGTTATTTAATATGCATTTGTTGTTCGCCTCTTTTCCACTGAGTCCAGCTGCACTGTTCAGCCCAGTGACCGAACTCATAATTCACCAAATTTAGAACCGCCGGCTTTAATCCACTAGTGGTAAATTTAGTGACATAATAATTGTGAGTTTAATCCTTGGGCAGTGAACAAAATTTAAACAGTAAATAAGAACTAGACGAGATATCCCAAGGCGTGGACTGTGGAACGAGAACAGTCAACTTCTGGTAAAAGCTCCCCCGGATCGATAAGTACCTGAAGAAGACTGGAGGGAACAATGGAGGAAACATCGTTTCCAAAACAATAATAAATGATGAAAATAGATCGCATGTAAATAATGGAAGTAATTCGAAGAGTTTCATTGTCAATTTGATTTAAATGAAAGGTAATTAAAAATTGAATTGTAAGCTTTATCGATCGAGTTCCATAAAACATGTTTGAATGATTTCTTGCTGCTAAGTATATATATATATATATATATACACATAATAATTTATATTTATATATATACATATTTATAAATATATACAAATATATATATATATACATATTTATTTATATATATGTATATATATATACACATAATAATTTATATTTATATATATATACATATTTATAAATATATACAAATATATATATATATACATATTTATTTATATATATGTATATATATATATATATATATATATATATATATATATATATATAGCATACAAATTTATATAGGATACTGATATTGGCTGATGACAAAATGAAGAAGTTTAAAGTTAAACTTTCTTGTATCTTCAGAATTTCTCGATGTAAAATTGTAACCGTCATTTGTTGCATTTCTCACCCACGCCATTTTATATATATATATATATATATATATATATATATATATATGTATGTATGTATGCATGTATCTATGTGTGTATGTGTATATATATATATATATATATATATATATATATATATATATACATATTTTCGCATGTAAATTATATATATATATATGTGTGTGTATGTGTGTGCATGTGTGCACATGGACATAATATATATGCATATATATATATATATATATATATGCACATGTAAATTATATTTATATATACATACGTAAATTATACATACATACACATTATACAAATATAGATATATGTACATTATATATATATCCACATTATATGTATATATATATACACATTATATATATATCCACATTATATGTATATATATATACACATTATATATATATATATATATATATATATATGCACAGACAATATATATATGTATCTATATGCACTTTATATGTCTGTGTACCCATGTATATATATATATATATATATATATATATATATATATATATATATATATATATATATACATATTATTACGTCTGTGTTCTGACAGGTGATTAGCGATAAATTAATTGTATATATATTTGTATTTATATATTTAAATACATCCCTACAAATTTGCCTATCGTAATTGGGATATTTGATATTATATCATTTACTTTTGATAAACTACCGTATTTTAATGACATAAAAACCCGCTTTTCCCCCATAAAATGGCTTAAAATCTCTCTCGGGTTTTATACGCGGACTCAAGTAATCTGGTGTCCTAATGTGTACCAAGACGCCGTCGGCGACAGCTATTTGTACTTAATTCCAGAGGCGGGAGTATGCTATCAAATAGTGTAATTACAATTATTGTATTCATTCCATTTAGAAAGGATAACATTTAGATCGTATTTATTTTTATTTTTGTTTATTATTGACTTCCGTACATTTTGAAATCCTTCAGTTGTTTTTGTGAACGCATTGTGTTTATTTTTTTTCTATTTTTGTTTAAATTTTCTCTTTCACTCTTTCTTTCTGTTTTGATTTTTTTTTTATTTGTATGCATTGGACTTCTTTTTTTTTTCTTTTTTTTTTTTTTGAACTACCAGTGTTTTTCGTAAAGAAGAAAAAAAATGTATTCAAGACTTACGGAAGACAATCGTTGAGAAAAAAAAATAATAAAAACAAGATAAAATGAAAGATAAAGAAAAAGTCACTGATTGAAAGAATTACCATCATCTCTGGTTATTCGAGATAAGAAACATAGCTAGCCCCACTTGATTCGGAAGCTGATGACTGATCGCTTCTTTCTTTAGGTGAAACCCACCAAAAACACGACAGAAAAAAATAATAATAATAAAATAAGTTGTTTGAAACACTTCAAAAATATAGATAATTATTTATAAATATATTAAAATAAAATACAGTACAGCTAGCGGGTAATTTTTCTTTAAAATGTATTTGGAAACTGTTGACAAATGTCACATCGATAAAAATGTAACAGAATAATAAAAGTCAAAAGAAATAAGTGTTTTTACCTGATTTTTCCGACGGAGTGTCCGTTAACGTGATGGTCGATTGTCGTGATGTATTACACCGGGTACTTATACCCGTGTTACTGTTGTTGTTGTTGTTGCTGTTACTATTATTGTGACTGCTTGTATTACTTTGATTGTTATTAGTGTTAGAGTTAGTGTTGTTTGAGCCTGTGTTGCTGTTCGAGCTGCCATTGCCCGAACCACTGTAGTGGACATCGGGCGAGGTTGTTCCACCACTTGAAGAGTTCGTACTAGTCCGTGCATCCAAATGCTGTACCACTGTCATTCCTGAAGGGGGTGGACCCTGTTGCGGGTGTGGTTGGGCCCCAGGATGGCTGTGGTGCTGCTGGTGGTGTTGGTGATGGTGCTGTTGATGGTGGGGGTGGTGTTGGTGGTGGGGGTGGTGAGACGGTGGCGGGGGCGGCGGTGGACCCCCGCCGCCAGTCGTCGTAGCAGCGGCGGCGGCGGCAGCGGCGGCGGCGGCGGCCGCCGCGGACGCTTCGCTGACCAGTTCATCAAGACACAGCGTATCGTTTAGCGAGTCCATGGAGTTGGGCGCCGGCACGTCGACAACGTTATAACCGTTGTTGTAGCTTGAGTAATAATAGCTCCTGGCCCGCAGCAGGTCGGCAATTTCCACGCTGCCGCCCCGGGGGTGCCCGGCCGCCTTGGCCGCCGCCAACTCCGACACAGTCAACGCTGCCGACGTCAATGCTGTCAACGCCGCCGTTCTGACAACTTCCGCCGACGCCAACGTCAAATTTGGGCGCGTCTAGCCCCCAAATTTTGCCAAACTTTAAGACGTCGCGGATATTATTGATATATCCCCAACAATAACGATAGTAATAATAATAATAATAATTATAATAATAATGAAAATAAGACTTACGATAAATGTAAAAAATAAATAACGGTGTAGCGAAGAAATGCAACAGTTGAAAATTAAAAAAAAGGAGTAATTTGTGTTCCAGATTTTTAAAGCACACAATTTAATTCGCGATTTAAAAATTTGAACAAGTTGGAGATTAAATAATTTCAAAGAATAAAGACTGTCGAAACTTCAATGCCGGACTTATCATGTAGTTTGTAGTGTGTTCTTTTTGTGTGCGCTATTTAACTATGTGGTTAGATGCGTGTGTATCTATTACGATGTTTTTTATACTCGAATTTGCTGGTTTTTGTCGCTTACACTGTGGAAATTTAAAGCCAGATGTCGTTTAAAAACTATTAGTTTCTGATTGCTTAAGTTGCGTTTGAAATAATACATACATATATATATATATATATATATATATATATATATATATATATATTTATATATATATATAGAGAGAGAGAGAGGGGGAGGGGGGAATTAATATATATTTATTTTTATTTACTTATTTTAGTTTATTATGGTTTAAAGACGAGGACAAAATGGTCTTTTTTTTATTATTTCTTTCTTGACATCAAGATTACGTTAATTTTCCGGGGTATGCCGTCTTTTTTTTTCTTTTCGAAAACTATTTCAAGTTTTGTGGAGATAACTTTTCTCTCTCTCTCAATATATATATATATATATATATATATATATATATCTTTTTTTTTCTGGCTTTTGCTACTAAGATTTCTTGGGGACTAAAAGTTTAACTTTATCCCAGAGTAGTAATTAACAGTTCTACTTTATCTATCTATCTATCTATTAATTAATTAATTGGCAAGTTACTGTTTTTATGTAGACGTGCAAAAAACGAAATATATATATATATATATATATATATATATATATATAGTATTGTTCAGAAAAAAGAAAAAAACAAGCTTTTAATAAAAATAAAAATAAAATTTATAGAAGCTCTTATTTTGCCTCAGCAGCTATATTCTTTTTAAAACCAGCGATCTATGTGTTTTTGTTGGGTTTTTTTTTGGGGGGGGGGTTGTTTTTTTGTTTATACTTATATCTGTAAGTATTTTAACAAATCTTCAGGCTGAACAGTTTCATAAATAATTCATAAAGTAAATTATCTGTAATAATCTATCCGACCAAAAAGAAATACGATTTCTTGGGAATGTTTATCGTCACATCAACTTAAATTTTAAATTACAATTGATAAATTAATGGTCAACTTATTTCTCGTTGGAGAAAATGCAAGTTGCTTGAAATGTATTTGTAAATATAACACAAGCAAATATACTGTGAAAGTTTAATTTTTAAATGATTAAAATGATAATATTATAATCAATAAATATATATTTGATATCAAATATTTTTCAAGAGAATTAAAAATAATTTTGACTTAGATAAATATTAATATATGAATGATGATTATAGAATTCTATATGATGTTTTATATCGAGGCAATATATATATATTATTACATAACTATCGCCCTTTGCTTTCTATCGGAAAGATAAATAGTACATAATAAATGAATAATTACTACCGTTTCCAATCTGATCTGATACGTTTGTAATATTAATAAGATATGAAATTACTACATTTATAAATTAATAAATTTAAATTTGAATTCAGTCTCAATGTTCGAATTTATGTCACTTCAGTTATGATTTTAATTTATTTTTAAATACTAACATTGCAAATTTAATAATATTTTAACATTTTCCGCACTTGTATGGACTTATGGGTATTAAAACCGTGTTACTTAAAAAAAATTTCAATTATCACTTTTCGCTGATTTATATTTAATAAAAGGAAAAAGAAGAAATCTATATAATAATTAAAAGAATTTTAAATTATTATGTTTTGTGTCTCTTTCTATGAAGTGAACCTGACAGGGTCAAAAATCCAATTTGTAATGTTTTTATTAGTGTTTACAGGTTAAATATAACTGAATTTTAAGAAACATCTAACTACATTATAAAACAAAAGCTTGCTTAAATTACATATTATATATATGTTTATCATATAGGTAGTAATGTCTATATATATGACTGTAATTTGTATGTATAGCTTTGTAAATTTTCATTTATTATAAATAAATTTTGTTTAGCATTTGAAAATTCTAAAAAGATTAAAAATTAAGAACGATATATATATATATATATATAATTTTTTTATGTGGAGATTTGGTGTGATCGTAAAAATGCGTATTCTGTCTAACAATTTAAGAGAAAAATTATTTAACGGTTTCTTCTTGTTTTTAAATATTTTTTTTTTATATGTAATATTAAAATTATGTTTATTTTAAATTTACTCAAAAATGTGTTCAATGCAATTGGTTTCTTTTTGTCGCTAAATTTTTATTTTTAAGGATTCGTTAAAAATGTTTTTTAATCTACGCCTTTAAAAGATTATAAAGTTTAAAATCTTTTCTATTTAAAGCCGTTTTCTTTTTTTTTTTTACAATTAACAATAACTACGTAAGCAAAATCAAAGCTATATTTCAAATGAACGTCTCTAAAAAAATACTTTTTATAACGTCTCTTTAGATATATATATAATATATATATATATATATATATATATATATATATATATCGATAAATATATAACTGTGTATATTTTCCCCTTAATTTTATATTTTGTTTATCTGTTTTTTCGTTTTTTTTCTTTCTTTTTTTTTTTTTCAAATCTTTCTTACCTCTATTTATTCTTTTGTTAGTTTCCTTGTTTGATTTTGTTTAAATTATTTCCCGTTGTCCAAACTTCAGTTTATTTTTTTTCCTTATTTCCTACGATCGCGCCAGTTTTTGCTTCTTTCTGAAATTGTCCACAGATGTCTCAATAATTGGTGAGAGCTGATTCTATATTCCAGTTAAATCCGCCCAGTTTTTGCAGAAAGGTAAGTTAAAACGAATCCTCGTAACTATTTTATTATCATTTATTCACACACTATATGGAAAAATGGTAATGTAGATCCGCTTGTCACAGGAAGCTATATATCGTTGTATCGAATATATACACATATGTGTTATCTATATATTTCCTGGGGGGTGGTTGCCGTTCGTTGTTTCTTTGCGTTTTATAATTAATAATTTAACGCGAGTGGGTGAGGAATTGTGTACTTTTTTTACGGGTTTTAAGAATCTGTAAATATTTAAATTAGCGTCGATTTCCGTTCAGCGTTGCGTGTTCATTCGCATTAAAACAAAATAAAAAATACTCCGTGGGTGATTTTTTTATTTATCAGCAAGCTGTAAATACTGTTTTTCGTTTCTTTAAGTGTGTATTTATGTATGTGCATGTGTATGTATGTGGTGAGAGAATGTGTGTGTGTCGTGTGCGCAAGTTTGTATTTATGTGTTGTTGATAAATTATTTGTTAGTCTGTTCATAAGAATTTTAACTTGTCTGTCGATCTGTCTGTCTGTGTGTCTCAAACCAAGTGATATAAATTCGTTTTCATATAACGATGGATACGATTAACACTACATGTATGCATAAATAAACCTGTACGTATGCATATACTCATTATCTATTTATTTGCATGTGAATGAAAATTTGGATTAATATTGTGCGAATTTCAATTACGTAAGTAAGAAGACATTCAGAAGAACAAAAAAGAATGCAGTTTTAGGTGTGTATTATTTAAGCACATCCAACAAATAATGCATTTACAGAAATTAAAAAAAAAAAACTTAGGGATTTATATAGAAATAAAAAAAAAAAAAGATAATTTTAGGATATAGAAATCTTTAAAAATCCAAGTAAAACGGGATTAATTTTTTTTTTCCAAATATTTTCCTATTGACATACAAAATAAACATTCATAATTTTTACGTATGTGATTATATTTTTCATGTATGGATGCGTGCGTATGTGAATATATACAATATATATATATATATATATATATATATATGTATGTATTTTTTTCAATATTTACACATATATATTTGTACGTTTGTATGTGTATGCATGTGTATGTATGTATATTTTTTCTTTCTTTTTGCTTTAGCAACTGTAGTAAATTTTTACACGTTGATTTGTAAAAAAAAATGTTGCGTGTCGTGTAATGATGACTTTGTTTGATACAGCTTTTCTTTCCGTTTTTTTTTTTTTTTTCTTTTTTTTTACTTTTCGAACACAAACCGTTTCGAATATATATGTATATATATATATATATTTTTTTTTTCCCCCGTCAAATGCTTTTCTGGTGTAAAAAAAAATAAAAGCCGTATTATCTAGGAATAAGATGAATGTCGACCTTACGATAGTAGTAAACCTTTCTGTCGGCCGAGCAGATAGCTTTTCTGAAAACTAAACACAATCCAGGGGGTGGCGAGGTTACATACAACACTTACTCGACGGGCAATGGGACAGAAGAACGCAGAAAACTTGGCAGCTGATTGGTTACTTTTTAACAGGCGAATTCTGATTGGCTGAGACTTTTCCTAGCGGGTACCGACGACTGACATTACCGCTATAGAAATTTCTGCTACTGTTCGTACAATGACATCGACTGTTTAAACTACTACTAATAATAATACTATTACTACTACTGCTACTAGTTGTTTTACTACGGAGTAACTTATTTTGAGTTTCGACTATTATTACTAATACTAATTAATACCGATGATTCGTTTATTCATTTCTTAAAAAGAACTTTTTAAAAATTTCGTTTGATGTCGTTGTAGGTAGGTAATTTTATTTTATTTTTTTAAAATTAAACTTTATTTTTTTAATTATTATTATAAAACCACTTTATTGGTCTCAAGGTGTAGTGGCGACAATTCATAGCCCCCACTCACACCTGGGAAACTGGGTAGAATTTTGTAGTGCCGAAAAAATGGACAAAAACGTGAAAAAAAAAATTTAGTCCAGTAAAAAGAAAAACGAATGAAAAAGCAGAACACAGAAAAGAAAAATAGGAGAAAAAAAGATGGATGGAGTGAAGGAAGGAAGGAAGAAAATAAGGAAGAAATAGAGATAGTTGCCGGTTGTTTGGCAAACACGAAAGAAGAAAGGAAAAGGATTAAAAGAAAGAAAGAAAGTGAGAAAGAAAAAAGAAAGGAAAAATAAAGAAAGAAAGAAGAAAGAAAAAGAAGGAAAGAAAGAAAAAATGAAAAAATAGAGAGAGAAAAAAGAAAGTAAGAAAAAGAAAGAAAGAAAGAAAGAAAGAGCCAAGTTAAGAAAAAGAAGTGAAACGAAGAAATGGATATGAGGAAAGTTCGATGGCGTTTTACGGTTTTACAAGTAGTTGGCGTTTTTCGGGAAATTTTAAAAAAAGGCAAGAGCAATCCAATACATGTACGAAAATTTTATTTGTTATTTAATTATTTTATTTTATTACATCTGTACATTTATTCATTTCTTCTTCTTCTTCTTCTTCTTCTTCTTCTTCTTCTTCTTCTTCTTCTTCTTCTTCTTCTTATTTATTGTCCTTCATTTTTTTCTTCTTTCATTCATGATCATCATTTATTTTTCTCTTTTATTATAATTTCTTATCATCAGTTTCTCACGATGTTTCTTCTTCGTTAGTTTCTTTATTGTTGTTGTTATTATTATTATTATCATTATTATTGTCGTTGTTGTTGTTTTTACAATAATGTTCACCCTGTACAAGGCCCAAGAAGCTCTCGAGGTAGAGAAATACAGAGTACCTTTGACGGTTTATGCGAATATGTGGGGAAGATAACAGTTGATCCTAGATTTGAATAGGTTAAGATTGCAGTGATCGGGAAAGCATCCTCTTGGGAGTCGGTTCCATAATTCAGCCGTTCGTGAGAAAGAAGCTGTTCGAGTGGAATTTACATCTCACCAATGGAATATGAAGGGAATGAGGGTGGTTCACTACAATGTGGGTGGCATAGCCGATCCTTGCCGGGCTGGTCAGAACTGCTGCTTTCTTATTATGACGTTTCTTTATTTTTCTCCATTATTATTTACTTATTTATCGTCCCGTATTTTTTTTTTTTTTTTCATTCATTTATCATCATTTTTATATTGTTTCTTTCTTTGTTTCTTTCTTTCTTTCTTTCTTTCTTTCTTTCTTTCTTCTTCTTCTTCTTCTTATTATTATTATTATTATTAATTCCTTTGATTTCTGCTGTATAAACATTTCCTTCCGGGTCCCAACCAAAGATCTAAATTTAGAAATAGCTTCCTGATATTTTCCACTGACCATTTTTGTAAAAAACAAAACAAAAACAAAAAAAAACCCTAAGATCATAGTCATTTAACATAGATTATTATTATTATTATTAGTAGTAGTAGTAGTAGTAGTAGTAATGATAATAATAAATATTATTAATTTTTCATATCGTCATTTTCTTTTATTTTTTAT
>OZ010587.1:70333713-70338713 GCA_963932145.1 Acanthosepion lycidas | reverse complement strand
TACCTAGGTTTCACCTACGCGGATCGTCAAGTTACATATATGATAAGGTCCTTATTATATAATAAGGTCATTATTAATGCAAGTATCTTGGATTATAAAAATGACAAAGGATACTGAATATATTTCTTATATAATTGATATACAAGAGTTCAACGTATCATCTTAGATTTGAATATTCCATACCTGAGATGGTCACCATCAGTAAGAGAACCTTACACAAGCGCGCTCTCTCATTTCAAACACAAACAGTATCCGCCATCAGCAAACGAGATATCAGATACCTGTAGGAAATGTGGCCAAATCCTAGATAATATGTTGAACTCTTGTATATCAGTTATAATTATATTTGGTACTCTATTGATAATCCAAGATACTTCCTGCATCCAATCCTTATGAAACACCATACTTACTTATCACGTTGAAATGCCGATTCTCGTTCGAACACGGAACTTAAGGTGACCGCTTGTGAATACAAGTGCCGTAAGCTTGGATGTGCGGGTGGCGTGATGGAAAATGGTTCGAAACGAGAAATCGGCGAATTCTAGCCGTGTTCATTACATTCACGTGCATGCACATATCCTTGTATAAAGGTAGGGATCCATCTCTTATCCCTCCAGTTATGGGTTAAATAGCAGTACAGACTGGGTTCTGTAGCCTTGGCTGGCCACCAGTCTACCGCAGACAGTATCAGCAGACGGCTGCGGGAGTTCTTCTGGCACGTCAATCATGAATAAAAGCAAACATGACCGCCCAAATCATCGAAGGAAGAAAGGATATACATACATATATATATATACATATAAAAATGTGAACATTGAAGTCAACACTTAGAGGCGACAGGCTGTTTCATATTAGACGCAATCGTCAGGCCATATATATATATATATATATATATATATATATACATACATACAGAGAGAGAGAGAGAGAGATAAAAGAGTGTTGAAAAGTTCTCGATCCGACTTGCTTCCCATCATATTTTTTGTGAAGCCTTTCTTGTCAAGGCTGAGAGATTTTTAACACCCATTTATATATGTGTAAACATGTACAGTGGCTTCCTGTGTTACCTATACGTGTATGTATAAATAGGCAATATATATATATATATATATATATATATATATATATATATATATATATTATACTAATAGGAATACTCGGTTGGAAAAAACATCGGATAACACAACTTGTAAGTCTATCAAAACAAATTGGTGTCTGAGGAAAAAATTGGAAAACAAAAGAAAGAACTAGAAACATTCGAACAGGGCGAAATAAATTGTCCAGTGCCTTAAGTTTTAGTCGAAAAAAAAATCGGGATTTATTTTCTCTCTCTTTCTCCCCCCCCTCTCTCTCTCTCTCTCTCTCTCTCTATATATATATATATATATATATATATATATATATATATATGTGTGTAATGTGTGTGTTTGTGCGTGTGTGAAAGTCATGAACAAATAGGAAACTTTTATAAATCTAAAACGTTAGATATATCAACGTTTCCTACTCTTTCTTTATCTTATCATTCTGTCGGATTCCGATCCATATTCGATCCCAATACACACTCATAAAAATACATACACATACACACACACACATATGTATGTGTGTGTGTGTGTGTGTGTGTAATTTTTAGATTTTATTGTAAACAAAAAAAATCTTGAAATGCTCGTTTTATCATTAAGCTGCGGACATACTCAAGCACCTCGGTATATAAATGAGTGTATGTGTGTCTATGTGCTTGTATGTGTGCATGTACATACAGATTTATACAGACGTCAATTTCTGTATGTTTTTCATCCCGAAATGCGCTTTTATTCTACAAGTTTCTTAAATATCGGAAAGAGACAATGGTTGAATAACTGCCTGTTGTTTTTATCCTTTTCTTTTTTTCTTTTCTTTTTTTTTTTTCACCAAAAATCTGCCTTTCAAATTTTAAAAGCGCAAAATAAGAGACGAATTAGAGCAATTCTTGTTTTGTGAGAACACGTGTGAACCACAGGGAACTTACATTTTGTCTCCCACCTTTTATCGCCCTATTCTTCTCTCTTTCTCGCTCATTTTCTCTCTCACTCCTTCTTAATCTGTCCCTCTATCTCTCTGTTTCTCTCTTTCCCTTTTCATCTGTCTTTCTCTCTCTTTCCTTTTCTCTCTCTCTCTCACACACACATTCTATTTTCTCCGTTATTCTTATTTTCTCTCCTTTTCTCTTCTTCTTTCTTCTCTCTATCCCTCTTTGTCTCTCTCACTTCCCTTTTTCTCTTTTTATTTTCTCTCTCATTTTCTTTCTCTTTTTCTTTCTCTCTCTCTCTTTCGCTTTCTTTTTTTTTGTACTCATTGTTCTTCTACTTCTACGTGTGTTTCTCTTACGCCTCTTATTTTTTTTCTCCTTTTGTCGTCTCTCCGTTATTTATTTGCTATAAAACTTTAAACTTAGACAGGAAACTGTGGAGAGCCATTAACGCCCCCATCCTGAATAGACACAACATATGCAGAACATTTCACTAGGTTGATTATCCAGCCCTTTGGACTTCAAACATAACGAATGCAAACACAAATCCCAAAACAGAGTAATATCACAACTAGCAACCTACTTTAAATTACCAGAATATTCCTGTAAAAATTAAGATCAGTTGTAATAAAAAAACAAACAAAAAAAAAACAAGAAAATATTGTCTATAATGTCTAATTTTCCCCGTCCAAAAGAAAATGCAAACAGATAAGCGTGCTTGAAATGATCGTTGTATTTACTATATAAGCCACAACCTATTTGCTCAGATAAAGAAAACGAACTAATGCTCAAATTTACCGCCTCTAATGACGACGAAGTTTTAGGGAAAATGGAAACAAAAAGGACACCTATACTTAACATAGAAAGAGACAGTTGAAATTTCTAAGAAAGAAGGCTTGGAAAATATAACACTCACAGGGCACATTGAAGGCAAGAGGGACAACGCATAACCTACCTAACGAGCTTGTGTAAACTGATGGCAAAACTGGATTTAGGAGATATATCAAAATGACGATATATATTATGAGCTAAAAAGGACAGGAAATTGTCGCGAGGCATGATCGCTAACGTCCTGAAAGGACACGGCACAAAGAAGAAGAAGAAGAAGAAGAATGAATGAATTTAATATTACACTCAACTTGTAACCTTCTTTGGGCGTGCTTTTCCTTCCAGGGTAGAAGAAAGATATACGGCGGTTTAGAATTGAGAATTGTTCGGTAACAGGAGGTATTCGGAAACCGGCAAACTTTATGGCTAAACATTCATTGCTTTATCATTACTTCGTGACTAAGGTCGATTACGATGGCAAAAGCATGACACTTCATAAACGTATTTCAGGAAACGTTCCTTAAAATTCTTTCAACTAAGAATTGCTTAATCTGATGATAGGACCCAAAAGTTCAACTTGTACACGAATATATACGTACATCGAAATCCTTTATTTTATTTTTCTTTCTTTCTTTCTTTCTTTCTTTCTTTCTTTCTTTCTTTCTTTCTTTCTTTCCCAGTCAAAGAAACTTTAATTATTCCCTTCTTATCCAACCTCATCACAACTCTCACCGAATTTCCTTTTTCCTGATTGACTTCTATATTTTTGACTTTTTCATTTCTGCTGTCGTCTGTTTTTATTCTTTTTCAACTATTCTTAAAACTACCATGTTATTTTTTTTTTTAATAAATCTCTCTATTTTTATCATTTTCAACTTGTACATCATTGTTTATTTATTCATTTGTATATTTTTTCGACTTTGTTCCATTTTCTCTCTTTTCGTTTCCGATTCCGTAATTGTCGCTATGTTGTGTATACAGTTTTCTTTCTTTCTTTCTTTCTTTCTTTTCTTTTCTTTTCTTTTCTTTTCTTTTGTAAATTTCTCGTCCTCTCATCTCTTCACTTCGGTTAATGATCCTATATTTAGTCTTTTCCTTCCTTTTTCCTTCTTTCCTTCCTTCCTAAATAAACACCGTCTTCCATTTTTTTTTCCTTTTCTTATTGCAATGTCTCTAATCAATGTTTGCCACTTTATGGATTTCTTTCTTTCGTTTTTCTTTCTTTTATTCTTTTTTAATTCATTAATACATATTTTCCCTTTTCTCTCTCCTTTTCTTTCAGTTCTCCTTCGTTATTTTTTTTCCAATATTATTGTTTCTTTTTCCATTTTGATCATTTTCTTATTACGACGTTTCTTCTTTTGTATTCTTTATTATTATTATTATTATTATTATTATTATTGTTGTTGTTTTTGTTGTTGCTGTTGTTGTTGTTCTTCTTCTTCTTCTTATTATTATTATTATTATTGTTGTTGTTGTTGTTCTTCTTCTTCTTCTTCTTATTATTATTATTATTATTATTATTATTATTATTATTCCCTCATTCAGTGTTAATGATAATAACACCAGTATTAAATGGGAGCTTATACTAAAGATAAAGTGACAACAAGTCTCCCGCATATTCCAGGACCTTTTCTTAGCATTCTAGCTGCTTCAATCATGTTTCTATATTTTATCTTTATCAACTTTTACTTTACCTGAGAATCACCCATTCCATCTTTTCATTCTAATTTTAATTTCTTCTTCTTCTTCTTCTTCTTCTTCTTCTTCTTCTTCTTCTTCTTCTTATTATTATTATTATTATTATTATTATTATTAATTCTGCATCGTCATCACCGTAGCGTGTTTTCGTCAATATTTTATCTTCCAAACACAACTGTTCCTCTTTGAAGGGCACCTGCTGTAGAGCAATGGCTGTATAACTGCTATCATCGTACCCTCATTGGTACTTCGAACGCTCTTCTATCAAGGCCTTGTACCAGACTTAATTAGGCTAAATAAATATCTACAGTCTCTCTTTTTTGGGAGAAGAATTATATTCTACTTCGTGTCAATCGATCTCACACTTTACTCTTCCCGCTCTCTACAGTTTACTCTTACCCCTCTCTACACTTTACACTTTTCTCTCTCTTGACTTTTTTATTCTCCCTCTGTAAACTTTACT
>OZ010587.1:70316213-70331213 GCA_963932145.1 Acanthosepion lycidas | reverse complement strand
TATGGGACGGTTGAAGAATGACGACTACCAGAATTTGTTGAAAGCAGCAAAAGACTAATAAGTAAAAAGTATCAGTATATATATATATATATATATATATATATATATATATATATATTCTTCAACCGTTATATATATATATATATATATATATATATATATATATATATATGTATATATAAATATGAAGAATATATATTCTTTAATCGTTTATATATATATATATATATATAAAGACAAAACGAAATCTTATCTTAGCCGACGCGTTTCGTCGTCCGAGTTACTTTATCAGACGACGAAACGCGGCTTTATTCATATTCTCTGAAATTTTTACGAATATATACATATATATTTAAAATACTAAAATTTAAAACCGAAGAGGGTATACAAACAATAATTAAATTAATAAATAATAATAATAATAATAATAATAATAATAATAATAATCAAAAATAAAAGAATAAATAAGTTCATGGTCTACATCATAAAAATATTAGTCATAAACCAAAAAAATTAATTTTTTTTTTTTTCGCCTTGAACCTTTTTCAAAAAACAAAATTTTTCACCTACCCATATGGAGAATCAACAAAAATTCTACTAATTTATAATCTGATAATCACTTAGAATACAAAACTGATAATCACTTGCAGTGTTGATTTTATGTCTACACTGTTTCTATCAATCCACGAGGTAAAGATCACCGACGCAGAAAGTGAAAATCGACGACCTGAGTTCAGACTGGTGCAGTAACTTTGCACTAATGCTCTTGAGAAAGATATGAATCCATCATTTCTCGCCCCAGCTATATGCTAACTAGCATAGTAGACTTGTCCTTATAGCCTTGGGAATCAGCCAGTCTAAGAAAAAAAAAAAAAAAAAAAAAAAAAAACGCCAGAGTTTAGAACCGTGGGAAAGGTAACGGAAAACCGCTCCAAGAAGTCATGTCGATATGCATGCAAAAGAATTATTTTCCACCTTACAATCCCTTAACCCTAGAACACTAACCATGGGCATATAGTACCCAGCGCAAATTTTCCTATTTTTAATTACAATTTTCAGTACCTGATTTTCTTACCTAAATCATATGTTTTTCAGTCCCTATTAATGTTAACTCAAAGTACAAAGTTTGAAGTGCCTGTATGGAAAATATTTCAAATAAACATTTATATTTAATATATTTTTTTTTTTTGATATTTTCAAAATCGGGTATGATATACCCATGGTTAGTAGCGGTGTAACTTTAATTGATGGTTAGTGTTCTAGGGTTAATCACAGACGCAAGTCACTAGCAAATCTATCTAAATATTTTGACGGGCTACATTCCCTAGTTCTTTTAGTTTAGACTTTTACTTTTAATGCCATACACACAGGGGCGAACCATACACCTTCCCGTCGTATTTCATAGATAAGGAGGAAGTTTCAATCGGATAGCCTCACTCCAAGAGCCACTGCTTTCTGGATACTAGAGGATGCTTCCCCAATTACAATCTTAACCTCTTCAATCTAGTGTTAACTGCTATCTTTCTTTCATATCCTCATTGGTCTAGACTAGGTGATCTTTATTAAATTTCAAAATACAATCCCACCCGAGCGTGTGAGCAACGATGAGGTTTTAGGCAGGATGCAGACAAGGAGGAGGCTTATACTTAACGTCAGAAAGACGCAGCTGAAGTTTCTGGAACACATAATGAGGAAGGAGGGCCTGGAGAATCTGATACTCACGGGTCGAATAGAGGGAAAGAGAGACAAGGGAAAACAACGCATGACATACCTAGCGGGCTTAAGCAAGTGGATGACAGAACGTGGTTTGTGGGAGATAGCAGAGGGAAAGAACTTGTTGAGAGCTGCAAGGGATAGAAGGAGGTGGAGAGCCATAATCGCCTGAAAAGACATGGCACATAAAAAGAAAAATCAGAAAGAAAATTCATATATCATTTTCGTTATTATTCAATAACGCTTTATTGCTAGAAGTTTTTAGCTTTCTAGATAATAGAATGGCGGTGTATGCTTGGCAATCTCCTCAAAAATGAAGAAGCAAGAGAAATATGGTTCTACAGAAGGATGCTAAGGATTCCATGGACTGAATATATGAACAACGACAAAGTTTTTGAGAAAATGGAAACAAAAGAGACAGAATAACTTTGTTAGAAATGAAGAAAAGAATACAGAACTGTTATATAATATCCGTCCTCCTGTATGGCAGTGAATGCTGGACAATCTCTTCAAAGATGTAGAAGAGACAGGTTCTACAGAAGATGCTGGGGATACTATGGAACGAATATGTGAGCAACTACGAGGTTTTAGAGAAAATGGAAACTTATACTTAACATCTGGAAGAGACAGTTGATATTTCAGTGGTACATAATGAGGAAGGAGGGCTTGGAAAATCTGATACTCACAGGACAGAACGAGGAAAAGAGGGACAGAAGAAAACAGCGCGTGACATATTTTGATGATTCTTGAATAAAAGGATGGTAGAACAGAGAGAAATAACAAAAAGGCAAAATTTATTCATAGCTACAAGGTACAGGAAGATGTGGAGGGCCATGATCGCCTACGCCATGAAGGGACACAGTGCATAAAAGAGGATGAAAAACCTTCTACCCTGAGTGGTACTTGGGTCTTGGTGCTTTGGAGTCTCCTGACTGTCTCTAGACTGCGGGAGCATGACATTTTGAAAGATCTCTACCCGACTTCGGTCACTTTCTCATCGCTATGACGTGGCTTCACTTTGCTTTTCTTCAAATATTTTCAGGGCTATTATTCTGATGGCCTCTCCTTGGTAACCTCTCCTTCTGCAAGGATTTAAACATACTACTAGAATGACAAATACGTTTCCTCGTTTTACTGTTGAAATAGCTAGATGCAACCGTCTGTTCTGTTCTAATATCGCACTTCTCGCCTGTGGAAATCCATTTCGGTTTCTTGTTTCACTGCCACCTGCAATCTTGAGATATTTAAATGCAACGCTAACTGCGATCGTCTGTCTTTCTGAAACCCGTTCTTTTATTGTCCTTTCTCTTCTCTAAAGTCTTCTAATTCTTTGTCACTCCCAATAACTTAATGTGTATTAGTGGCTTTATTGCCTTGCTTGAGGTGAAATGATTAAAAAAAGAAGCAAACGAAAAAGAAAGATATTTTTCGCCTTAATGTCTAGGAGGATGTGCTGTCATTATTTACACTAATTATATATTTATATGGAAACGGACGAGCAATAACTGAAGTGTACTAAGCAAGACGATATCCCTAGGCTTAAGCAGGGGAATGAGAACAGTCTACCTTCGTTGATTTAATAAAGGGTTCAGTTCGGAATTCCTTGTAATTTACATAGATCGATACGCACCCGAGGAAGGCTGGACGGCACAACGACCGAAATGTTGTAATAACAAAAACAAAGATGGGGACAATAGGCCGAATATAAACAGTGTAAAATATAAACATATTTTTATACTAATTTATTATTTTATTTGTTTTATTCTCCTGTTTCCTCTCTCTCTCTCTCTTTCTCTCTCTCTCTTTCTCTCTCTCTTTCTCTCTCTTTCTCACTCCCTCTTTCTTTTCTATGCTCTGTACCCTTATCGTTTTCTCTGTTTTTCTTTTTTTTCTTCTTTAAGTCATTCCTCTTCACTCCCTCCACCCGCCTCTCTCCCACTCAAACTCCCTCTTTCTCCCTCTCTCTCTCTCTCTCTCTCTCTTGCTCTTTACTCTTATCATTTTGTGTGCTTTTATCATTTTTCTTCTTTAACACATTTTTCTTCTTTTCTCCATCCCTCTTTCACTCACTATCTCTCTCTCTCTCTCTCTCTTTCTCTTGTTCTGTCTCTCTTGCTCTGTACTCTGTTTTCTGTGATTTTATCATTTTTTTCTTTCATTTTTTCTTTCATTTTTTCCCTCTTTAACACATTCTCCTTTCTTTTCTCCACCAGTCTCTCAATTTCTTGTCTTCCCTCTTTCTCTCATTCTCTCTCTCTCTCTTTCTCGTTCTATCTTTGCTCTGTACCCTTATTGTTTTCTGTGCTTTTCTCTTTCTTTTTCTTTCATTTTTTTTCTTCTTTAACCCATCCCCGCTTCCTTCTTTCCACCCATCACTCACTTCCTCTTAATCTCTCTCTCTCTCTCTTTCTCTCTCCCTCCCTCTTTCTGTCTTGATGCGCAACATCACTTTGGCCCACAATAGTTAAGGATCTAACTCATTACCAATGACTTAGTTTGTTAAGCATCGCTCCGCGTGGGGTATCACGATCTTTTTTCACCTTAACCTAGTCTGACACAAGAACATAATAGCCGATCAAGCAGTAAAATTCATAAGTATGGATTTTGGAGACTAACTTGCCGATTATTTCGACACAAGTACCCCTGAATATATTTTCCTCTGTTGTAGCTTTTCTTTAATAATTCGACTAAGCGTATTTGTCAAAAAACGTTTTTTCGTAGATTCTCTCCGTCACGATATACAGAATCCGTAGGTTTTACAGACACTTGACCCCGTGACACCGAATTTCAAAATATAAGCTTTAATTTGAATACAGTGTAAGCCGGTAATTTAAAACGAAACAAATACGTCTACATATGCATATGTGAAAGCACTTCTGTGCTTACATCTTTGCATGTTAAAACAACAAATATACGAGAATATCCGAAAAAAATAAAACGGTGGCTTTTTTTCTTTTTTTTTTTATGAAGAGATCGCCACATCTGCCTAGGATCAGAGTAACTGTGTGCCGTGTCAAGGATCAAAGTATTGCTCTCCGGCTCAAAGGTTAGCTTCAGTTTAGTATACGTGTCATCATACTTTTACCTGGGCTTCAGGCTATAACCAAAATGCAATATCTGTTCTTTAAACTTCGAGGGAATTCTGGTACCAGAAATTCCAAACTTGCCACAGCATCTCCCTCATTCCACTAGGGAGGAAGCGTTGGTGGATACCGACACCTGCGTTACAGTAGTCGCAGGGAATGATCAACTTTTTTTTATTGGTTCATATGTAAGCGCGCACACACACACACACACACACACACACATATGTATATATATATCCACGTATAGAATTGGCGTATACAGAATAGATTCGAATAACCAACAAATACTATTCTGAAAAGAGTGCTCAATACAGAGTAGAGCAAATAAAATTATTTATTCAACACTTATTTAGTTTTAACGCCATCACTTGGTAAGACACCAGAAGTGTTGAAACAAAATGGCTATTTTTGTAATGATTTTATAACATATTTATGTTATAATTTTCGAATAAATAATTATATATATATATATATATATATATATATATAAATATAAAAGTGAACATAGAAGTCAACACTTAGAGGCGACAGTCTGTTTCATGCTATATGCAATCGTCAGGCCACTGAGGTTAAGGTGGCCTGACGATTGCATATAGCATGAAACAGACTGTCGCCTCTAAGTGTTGACTTCTATGTTCACTTTTATATTTACACACGCTCTATCTCTGATATTGAGCACTTTATTCCATAAATATAGCACACCTTAAGACTATATTTCTTTATATCTTTATATATATATATATATATATATATATATATATATATATATATATATATATATATATATATATATGTATGTATGTATGTATATATTTCGTACAATTAAGATACTAATGACCATTTCCACGTAAGAATTTTAAAATTTAAAATTCGCAGGATTTTTCAAACTGTTTATAAATACTTCGAATTTTAAATTTTAAAATTCATAGGCGATAATGGCCATTAATTAATGGTATCTTAATTCCAATCGTACGAAAAATCTTTGCTCTGTTTAATGAAAATAAACATTAAGCGCTCTTTGTAAGTCAGTTTTAACATTTAATATTTAATATTTAATATTTCAAATTCTACATTGTGTTAATAGGACTCACTTGGATTACATTTGGATAATTGTGTTTATGCCTCGTTTTGTTTGTCATTTTTAAACAATGTATATTACGTCTACAGACCTGCGCAGCTTTAGAAAACTTAACAAAGAAAATATGCGTGTCCCTTTGGAAGAGAAACCACGATTTTCACCGGCGTGCTATAGATTGCTCGGTTACAGAGACCGTCACAACACAGCAAGGCTATAATTTCTCTTTTAAGGAATGCAGATGTCGTCGTTCAGATTTTCTCGAAAGTTCAGATCTACTCGATTGCGTTTCCGAAAAGGGAAAATAGAGCCGATATATATATATATATATATATATATATATATATATATATATATATATATATATATATATAAGGAAAGAGGTTACAGTAGTTACAACGAGAGAAAAGTGTGTATATTAAAAAGAAGAGAGAAACCGCAAACGTTTTTGGTTGTAATGTGGATTTTTTTAAAAATATTATGCTTTATTTTCCATAATTTTGCTACACGTGTTTCCGGTCTTGCGACCTTCACCAGGCAAAGCGTGCACATATTATTAAAAATAGTTATGTTCTTCCTTTAAGTTTTTTTGTGTTTTTCACATAATAAAAATAATTAATTTTTTCTTTATGGTTTTCGATGTTAAATATTCTTGATATGAGACATTCTCCTTTTTGTGTGTTAGTGAACCAAATGTCTTTCTTGAACTGGTAGTGAAAAGTTCTGCGTGACAATTAAGATTGGTCCGAGAAATGGTGAAGGAGTTATCGGCATTCTTATCTTTTAATGACCCCTGTGGGTTCTTAGATCTCTTTCCATTTTCTTGAGTTTTTGTCAGCATGCGTGTATATATGTATATTACCTCTCCGCGTGTGTGTGTGTGTGTGTGTGTGTGTGTGTGTGTGTGTGTGGAAATACAGATATAAATAAAATATATCTGTAAGGACAATATAAATACAAAAAATAAGGAAAGATTTTCTTTATCATCGTGTTTTGTGAACTGGTGTCAAGCTAAATGTGCAAATTTTATTTCGTAACTTGTATTTATACAAATAACTAGCGAAGAGGAAAACCATCGTTATGCGTTCAAATTTTGCATTTCAGAACGATCAAAAAAATTTCCTTTTGTCTTATATATATATATATATATATATATGTGTGTGTGTGTTTGTGTGTGTGTGAGTTTTGCTTTATTACTAAAAGCATTAACTATTAAAAAATCAACTAACAGAGATAAAATGTTATCAAATTTATGAAAAAAAACATAAATATATTTCATAAAAATGACATGAACTATTAGGTTGGTGCAAAAACAATGTCGTTTTCTCACATATGTTACTAATATTTTTGCACCAACCTAATATCACTTGAAAACGCGATTAAAAAAAAAAAAAAACGTTACAACGCATATTGGAATAATGATGAAACCGACAGATCGCAAAAAATAAATAAATAAATAAAATAATGCGGAAAGAACTTATATATTGGACAATTTATATTTTAACTTTCATTGTAAACCAGAAAAAATTCCTGAAATACAAAAATCCTTTCGTTGGTTTTCAAGGGAGCCTGTATAACTAAGTGATTGCTTAACAAATATGCCTACAGTATATATATATATATATATATATATATATATATATATATATATATATATATATATATAGAGAGAGAGAGAGAGAGAGAGAGAGATAGAGAGAGAGAGAAAGAGAGATCAAAATAAAATAAAATAAGAAATAAATAAATAATAATTTGAAAAAAATTCAACACCTGCAATAACAACCATATTTACTCACTTACGTTCATTAGCCATTAAATTACATCTCTTAGAATTATCCATAGTTTACCTTGACTTTCATAGCCTTAAGTATATTTTTGAGCGTTGTTAAATGTACACCTTTTTTTTAAAACCTAACGAGATTTTTGCTTCTGTTTGTAAATACATGTCACAAAATAAAATCTTTACATTTGCCATCGAATAGACGAAATGCGTTGGTAAAGAAATGTTTTTCTTTTGTCTTTTTTCATATATATATATATATATATATATATATATATATATATATATATATATATATATATATATAAAGAACATTGCCGAAAACACACGCTACGTATACTTGTATAAGTGTCAAACGTTATCGATCAATATATTTCGAAAACGGAAACCAGTTACTAATTACACGGAAACTACATCGATACCCACGGCTTATATTAGCTTTATTTTCCGTGAAAACAAGTAACAAAGACCAACTTCTGTTCTTGGTATTTATGGTTGAAATATCCGATAATTAATCGCCTGAGTACTGATAGCCTAGTTGCCAATTTAACAAATCCTTCTAAAAGCCAAGCATTTTTTAATTGATAACAAGAAAAAAATGTTGCCTATTTTCATGGGAATTTCTTACATGAAGTATTGTCAGATATTTTAAAATGCAAGATTTATTGAGCGGCTCGGACTGAGAAATCGGTGAGCCGAGTTCGAATTCCAGTCGAGTCCGTTATATTCATATACGCTTGGGAAAGTTACGAATCCTCTTCTCCCACTAGCTATGCGCAAATATCATGACAAACCGGGTTCTATAGCCTTGGATGGCAACTGGTCTACCGCAGAAAGAAATAGCAACCTACTGTGGGAAAAATCTGTCTCGTCAGTCATGTATCACGTAGGACACATAACTGAGTGTATAGCGGCATTTCTGTGGTGTTGGTTGACGAACGGTTATCGAGTCTTGTTCTCTTTGCAAAACATAACGTTGTCATATATAATTAAAAAGAATAATGGAGCATTTATTTTTTATTTGTATTTCTTTCATCTTGAATTTAATTTTTTCTTTCGTTTTTTTTTTTTTCGAACCGTTATTCTACGATCTTTACCATGCATCACAAAGGTTGGCTCCTGAAAACAGATGATGTGAGTTCGACTCTCTTTCTGAACCACTCTGCTTGCTAGCGATCGTAGAATGACGATCAGAGATTGGCAATAAAAAACAACTAAAATGAGATAAACATTAGCCAAGAATGGTGGATTTCTAAGCGTAGATTAGATGTGGCACAAGGCCAAAATTATGGGGTACCCAGTGACGATCGAACTCAGTACTCAGTCGCAACTGATCGCGCGAGACAACCTTGTTAACCATTACACCACGTCGAAGTGCCCAAAATTGTTTTTCTAAGCGTAGATTAGATGTGGCACAAGGTCGAAAGTGTGGAGCCTTCGATGAAGACTGGATTCACTACTCAGTCGTAATCGGAAGACCTCAGCAGATCTATCTTCATAGCTATGCCTAAGGCGTAAGGCAAGGATGCGTCTTCTCACCCGACCTGTTCAACCTATACAACGAGGCAATTCTGAGAGAATTGGAAACCGTACCGTGTTTTAGCAATGGCGGCCACAATCTTAACAACATAAGATACGCAGATGACACAATACTGATAGCAGACACAGAAGAGAAATTGCAGAATCTCCTACAGAAGGTAGCGACGGGGAGTGAGAACAAAGGATTAAGAATAAACTATAAGACAGAAGGCATGGTCATCAGTAAAAGGATGAACCCGAAATGCGATTTGCAGGTCGGGGACACTAGAATCAAGCAGACGCAGAAGTTTAAATATCTGGGAAGCGTCTTGACAGAGGACGGTAAGTGCGACACTGAGATCCGTAGACGTATTGGGATGGCCAAGGACACATTCCAAAAGCTGGGCAGAGTATTGCAAGACAGGAGGATTTCTTTGGTAGCAAACAAAAGAATACGTGATATGTGTTCTTCTTTACGGCAACGAATGTTGGACGATTTCCTCAAAGATGAAGATGAGACTTGAGGCGACGGAGATGTAGTTCTACAGAAGGATGCTGAGGATATCATGGACTGAGCATGTAAGCAACGATGAGGTCTTAGGGAGGTTAAAAACAAGGAAGAGGCTTATACTTAATATCAGGAAGAGGCAGCAAAAGTTTCTGGGACACATAATGAGGAAGGAGGGCCTGAAGAATCTGATACTCACGGGTCGAATAAAGGAAAAGACAGACAAGGGAAAGCAGTGCGTGACCTACCTGACGAGCTTGAGCAGGTGGTCGACAGAACGTGGCCTGGAGGAGGAAGCAGAGGGAAGGAGCTTGCTGAGAGTTGCAAGTGATAGAGGGAGGTGGAGGGCTATGATCGCCTACGTCCTGAAAGGAATGGCACATAAAAAGAAAAAGCAAAGACAATCTTCCTAACCAATGCACAACATCGAAGTGCCCCATCAGCCAAGAATGAATAATAATAATAATAATAATAATAATAATAATAATAATAATAATAATAATGATAATAATAATAATAATTGCGTAATTTTGTTTAGTAGAAGTTTTTCATTAATTCAATTTATTTATTTATTTTGCTTAATTTCTGTTCAGAATGTGAAAAATGATTAACTTATCAACCAAATTGTAATTACAAGATTATACTCCAATTTAAATCAAAAGTTTATTTATTGTTGCCGAAAAATATCTCTCGCCAACTTCTGCATCTTCATTTGCCACGCTAGAATTTTCCCGAAAAAAAAAAATAAAAAAAATAAAACTACATAAAAGAGACTGATTTGTCCCCAAATTCACTGACTCGTTTCTTACGCGGATTTATACTGGTGACTTATGCTTATTTTTTTGATTGAGTCGTTTCCACGGCTTATCAGGCCTTTGCAGGTTATTTAAAGCCAGAAAATATTTTAGATTGTGATTTTTTTTTTTTTTTTTTTTTTTTTTGTGGGACAATAATGATTTAAGGATACAAGTTATATTAATTAACCCATAGAAGTGAATTCATAACTTTCCCAAGGATATTTGGGTGTAAATGAATATAACGAACCCAACCGGATTTGGAACTCGACTATCTGATGAACAACTCTGAGCTATTATCTATTACACCACCTTCACATCCAAGCAGGAGGTCACTCATCTAGGTACTAACCAGGCTCGACGTCGACCGGTGTTTCAATTGATATGACCATAAGTCTTGGAGGTTTATTGATGCTAAATATGAAAATAAATAAAAAAAAAACAAACAAAATATATCCAATATTCTATATTGATATTCGGCTTCTTCATCTTTTATGTGGTATGTACATTAAGTCATGGCCCTCCACAACTTCATGCCTGGTGTTGCTCTACGTAACGCTTGCCCCGTTATCGTTCCACTTCAGGTGCATACGATTAATTTTCTAAAATAGTTTAAGCATAATTACGCTAGTATTTATGCTGGAGCTTATCCCAGTAGACTCCCCTGTGGAATATCGGAGAAAAGACTCTGTACGCCAGATGTAATTATGTGAGTGTGCGTGTGTATATTTCTGAAAATAATAGGTAAAAATATCTCACACACACACACACACACACACACACACACACACATATATATATATTGTAGGCCATTTAATGAAATTTAAGGAATAAAAAGGACAACAAAATAACAATATTGGTAATAAGATTGAAGTTATTTATTATATATTAGGTTTTTGACTGAATATGCTGGACTCTCTCGTCGTTTTCGGTGTATGACGGTCAAGCAGCTCAGTTCCTAGAAACCGACAGCCAGACACCTGCACATATGTTCTGCTATTTACCCATAGCTGGCGGGTGGGGGGGAGAAGAAGAGGATTCATACCTTTCCCAAAGGTATAGCACGTAAGTGAATGTAATGGATTCGACTGGGATTCGAAATCGGCTCTACGCTTCCTCAATCCCAGCCGCTATCCATTACCATCACCGTGCCTCCCTTGACTCTTTCTATATATTAGACTCTCCGGTCGTATTCGACGTATGAGAGTCAGGCAGCTGAATTCCTAGGTACCGACAGTCCGACACCGGCACATATGATTTGATAATAGTGGTGAAGTCATTGTGCAGAACCCTCCACATGTTTTGAAGTGCCGAATACAGAGATCTGATGCACTACATGCCACAAGTTTCTCAAACGACCCTCCGGAGGTTTTGAATTCAGACTTGTCCTTCTCCTAGACCAGTTGCCATCCAAGGCTATAAAACCTCGTCTGCCCTGCTATTTACCCATAGCTGGAGGGAGAAGAGGATTTATACCTTTCCCAAAGGTATTAGCCCGTAAGTGAATGTAATGGATTCGACTAGAATTTGAACCTAGCTCTCCGATTCCTCAATCCAAGCCGCTATCAATTACTACACGGTGCCTATATATGGCGGGGGGGGGGTATGTATATATTGAATAGAAATTAATCTATAAGATTGTTGCAAAGTATTTAATTCCGTTACCAAATTCTTATTTTCATCAATCGATGTATTTTAATAATTTTAATTCGCGTATGAATATTAGCTTGGTGCAAAAATAATGTCGTTTTCTCACGTATGTTACTATGTGAGAAAACGACATTATTTTTGCACCAACTTAATATTAATAATTTTAGCTTAAATATTTTAATAGCAAACACACACACACATATATATAGACAGAATTATTCCCCCCTCTTCCATAATTACAAATAAAGCTGTAATACCTCAAATTCTCATGGAAGCTTCATGTGCATTTTTTTTCCAAATGATGAAAGAATGGATTTGAAAGAATATCAATGATGCCCAAAACAAAATGTTTATTTTAAAGTCAAACAATAATACAAAAAACACCAAAAAACGTTTAAAATAGGACAAAATTATTGCCCTTCTTGCCACAATAAACAAGTGTGTGACTTTATTCTTGATTATTGTCTTCCACCTTTTCTGATAGATGCTTCCTTGATAGGTATTTAGCTTCATTCTTCATTGACAATAGCTTCTAGCTCCTCGAAATTCAAAGGACTTCTTACTTTTTTCTTCAAATATGGCCATAAATTTTCAATGGGGATTAGGTCAGGATTTTGTGTGAGGTATGACAATACCTTAATTTTGCTGCCATCTAAATTTTTTGGTAACAATTCGTGCCTTGTGTTTCGGGTCATTGTCATGTTCGAACCTCCAGTGACTCCCCAAAGACAGCTTTTGTTCATTTTTTTTCATATTACTTTTAAGAATCGCCAAATGCTACTCTTTATCCATGATACACTGTACTCTCACTAGTTCTCCTGGTGAATGAAGTTTAGAAACAAGAACTTCATTCACTTTCCTTCATACATAATGGAAGTTCATGTGACCAAATAATTCTAGTTTGGTTTCATCTGACCATAAAACAGTGTTCAGATATTTATTCCCATATTCAAGATAGCTTCTAGCATCAGCTACTCTGTATTTTAGGTGTTTAGCAAGGGAGTTTTCCTTAGGCAACTTTTCTTCGAAATCCTGCTCGATGAAAGTATCTAGTGAGTGTCTTCGTTGATACATTCAATTCTGATGTCTTTACATCATTGACAATGTCCTTTGTCGTTAAGTGAGAATTCTTCGAGACATTTCCAACAATTTCTTTTGCATTCTCTCAGAAATTCTGAATGTCTTAATTTATTCTCAACACAAGGAATTCGTTGTACTTCTTGATACTGCTACCAATTGTCGGTCTAAGTACATTTAAGCGCTTGGAAAGTGTTGTAGTGATTTTCCAAGCGTAGGAAGGGCGAAAGTAAGGGGTACCCAGAGAGGATCGAACTCACTACTCATTCGTAATTGTTCTAGCGAGACAAGTTTGCTAACCATTACACCACCTCGAGGTGCCCCTGGAAAGTGTTGTATGTCAATCAACTTGTTTGTACGTATCGACTATCTTCATTCGTTGCTTCTTGTCAAGCTTAGCCTTTTTTTGCCAGGGTTGGCAGAACGAATGATCTTTTTGTTAGAATGTCGCATTCAAGTCGTCGGAGTTAACTCCACCTTAATTTCATAATTGTTCACTAGAGCACGCTCTCCCTACACTATAAATACTGGGCGATTTCTTGCCTCGTTCTCTTTTTACTTTGCTTTTCAGCGGACACATTTAAAACACGTGATCTCTCGCAGAGATCTGCGTTTTGCCCACTTGTGAGAAAACACCATGAAACACACACACAGATACACGTGCGTACGAACATTCATCAAACTACGGACTCTTTATGTTCACGCGCAAACACAAACTTTAATGTCTTTGTGCATTGTAAATCTTGATGTTTAATACATATACTTGTTGTATATATATATATATATATATATATATATATATATATATATATATATATATATGTTTTGTTTGTTTTCTTTACATATCTTTGGTTGGTCTCAACTTGAGTCCCCCATATTTTTGTAGCGGACTTACACACGTTTTCCTAATTTAACAACACGTAAACCCACGGTCCGCTACAAAGTTCGCCAAATGCTCAGTTTAGGCTTTTGCAGTAAAAGTTTGTCAGACATTTCATAATAAAGAATTCGTTTTGAATCCCAACAAAAACGAAGACTAATTTTCTTCAGCAGATATTTTTTTTTAAATTATTTCACCCCAAGGAAAGAGATAAGGTGACTGAGACGCAAGGGGTTACAGGGTGCGGAAGAGAATGAAAATACATTAATGAGAAGAAAGGACAGGCTTCAGGAAGATAAAATATAGCGGTTGAAATAACATTTAAATTTTTAAAGATTGTAGTTGGCAGGGAAACAGAAAATCGGAAAGCATTTCCACAAGCGAAAAGTGCGTGAAAAGAAACTCTTAAAATAGAACTTACGGTTGTATCCAGCTGTTTCAACGGCAAAACAATGAAACCTGGTGACCAATTTGTCCTACGCTTAAATTCAGGTGATCGAAATAGTAAGGAGGAGAGCTCATTAGAATAACTGCCATGAAAATATTTATAGAAAAGACAGAGGGAAGTTATGTCACGGCGATGAGAAAGTGACTGAAGTCGAGATGCCAGGTCAGGATCAATAAAATTGCAGACCTTTCTTTGGATCTTGTCGTGAATCTCGTGATATATAGCCGGGGTATCTGACCAGATATGACAGCAATATGCAATATGCAATACACGGACTAATGTTAGATTTGTAAATGTACAAGATGGATTCTGATGAGAAAAACTGTCTTACACAACATAGTAAAACAATCTTCTTATAACAGCAGATCTAGCAATAGATTCAATATAATCATTCCACTTCATGTCAGTTGAAAAAGTGAAACCAATAAGGGGTAATCAGTTGCTCTCCTGGAAATCAGCATTAGCCGAGCT
>OZ010587.1:70306213-70311213 GCA_963932145.1 Acanthosepion lycidas | reverse complement strand
TCGCTGATTTTAGCGCCATTTTTAGCTATCTTTCATCACAATGTATTTTTCTTTATTAAAAAAATCTTTCAAAAATAAAATATACTTTTCTGAAATTCTATTTCAGGAATATTAATTAATCTGATTTGAAAAAATATTACTTAATTTAAAATATCACAGAAATTCATTTTTAACGTGGCCGTAACTGTTTATTTCATGTGTTGACAGGATTCCAGCTTGAATGACAGGCAGAAGTTTATTTGATGTTTTTCTACTGGGAACATATCTATAAAATTTACTTTATGACTATAACATGAGAGCCTTTTTTTTTTTTAAATTTAGGAAAAAATTGTCCGTAATCTAATGTTTTATTGAAGCTTTGGTATTTTGCTTTAAATTTACTATAGTTATCGCTCTTAATTTCTTAGAATGTTCTGTATAGACATCCGTATTTACAAAAATCGGCACGTTTATACGCACAAAAAATTCAAAATTATTTTTAAAATATTGGTTGTCGATGAAATGTATTAAAGTTTTCCATTTATGATTAGTAAATGTACTTTATCACGTAATCTCTCAAATTATGACAACTTTCTAAATAATTAAAATTCATTTTTTCTTAAATGAAAAGAATCTTGTAAAAATTCATTATCCAACAAATTTTTTTTCTTACAACAGGGTCCATAATATATTTCATTCATAAAAGCAATTAAAAGCTTTTCTTATTAAATAATATCTACATTTTATGGTATTATTTATTTTACGAATCAGAGCAGATTTTCATTGCTGGGGGTACTGTTTTTCAAAACGAAATTGATAATTTAAATTCTCCAAGGCGATCTGCTTTTAACTAATATATATACATTAAGCTACAAAATTTAATTTCTCGAAATTTCATGAAATTAAATAAGTTGGGAGTAACAAATATAAAAAATATTTTATCAAGATTTCCTAGAAAAAAAACTTTTCTGAAATAAATAAACTCATTTGTGACTAAGTCCTGAAAGCTTCATTAAAATCCAACTTTTAAAAGAATTTCCGAATCAGTATGTTTTTCATCGCAAAAAAAGACTCTGAATTTTCCTGTAATAATGTTTGGCTACCGCAACTACGCCAAAAATATTAAAAAAATAAAAAATAAAAAATGCAAGACTTTTAACCAACGAACATTCTAAGAAGAATCTTTCTTCATAATTATAACAAAAATTTTTACGATAAATCTTTGTTTTTACGCCTTTTTTCACCATGGAATGCTATTTTTTTTTAATGAATCAATGGAGGTACCTATATATATATATATATATATATATATATATATGAATGAAGAAATATACTTTTAAGGTATGCTATATTTATGGGATAGAGTGCTCAATATCAGAGATAGTGATTATGTAAATATAAATATAAATATAAAAGTGAACATTGAAGTCAACACTCAGAGGCGAAAGGCTGTTTCATTGCTGGACGCAATCGTCAGGCCGCCTGACGATAGTGTCCACCAGACTGTTGCCTCTGAGTGTTGACTTCAATGTTCACTTTTATATATATATATATATATATATATATATATATATATTAGGTTGGTGCAAAAATAATGATGTAATAATGTCGTTTTTGACGTATTTTTTAACGTCAAAAAACGACATTATTACGTCATTATTTTTGCATCAACCTAATATATATATATCTGTGTGTGTCTGTCTGTGTGTGTGTGTGTGTGTCTGTGTGTGTGTGAGTATGAGTATTTATTGAAAACCACAGACAAAATTTATCTTGAATTATTTTATTAATTTTTTGTCTTTCTTTTGTACCTGCTTACGGCCATATCACGTCGAACACCAGTTCCCATACAATCACTGAAGTTAAGTAATGTCGACCATTGTCCCTACATAGATGGGTGACCACCTGGAAATACCAGGTACTATAAGCTTGGATGTGTGGGTGGTGTAATGAAATTGTTAATCCAATTCCCGTTGGTTTCGTCATATTCACTTATGTCCAAATACTCTTGGAAAAGTTATGAATCTTTAACAAAATACTTTCTAGCTTTAAGTAACCTTCAAAACGCTGATAAGCTGTAGAAAAAGAATCAATCAATCATTGCTTTTGTAATCGATATCGGATGCTTAGTTTAAACGTGTGCGCAGGATATGCTTCTCTCTATGTGTAAACACTGTCAACTATCATTAGTCGTTTTGAAGAAGAGAATTATGCGTTAAATGTCTGAAATTCAAGAAACTTTGTTTTATTTATACATTCATCTTTGCGTTTTGGTATTCAGAATGTTATAAATGACACTTTTGTCATTTATATGTTATAAATGCCATGTTAATCGAGGTGAAAGCGTTTTAATTGTTTGACCAACATATATATTCTTCTTTGTCCTGTTATGTGTCATGTAGCTGTACAGTTCCTTATCCTCTAAATAATATTTGTCCCATTACTATCCTTCCCAACCCTTGTGCTGCTAACCATTTACACGTGCTTGTTAGATAGCTTCATTCTGCAACTCTTGCCTTCAATATGTCCCGTGAATGGGAAATGTTCCATGCCCTCTTGCCTCATTATGTGTCACATTTATGCGTCGCATTTAGTGCCTCATTATGTCTCATTTATATATCTTATTTATATGTCTCATTTATGTGTTTCATTATGTGTCTCATGTGTTACATTTATTTGGCTCACCATGTGTCTCAATTATGTGTCGCATTTATTTATCCCATTATGTGTCTCAATATGTGTCTCATTTATGTGTCTCATTTATGTGTCTCATTTATGTACCTCATTACGTCTCATTATGTGTCTCATTATGTGTCTCATTATGTGTCTCATTTTGTGCCTCATTTATTTGTCTCATTATGTGTCTCATTTATGTGTCTCATTATGTGTCTCAATTATGTGTCACATTTATTTATCTCATTATGTGTCTCAATATGTATCTCATTTATGTGTCTCATTTATGTACCTCATTACGTCTCATTTATGTGTCTCATTATGTGTCTTATTATGTGTCTCATTATGTGCCTCATTTATGTGTCTCATTATGTGTCTCATTTATGTACCTCATTACGTCTCATTTATGTGTCTCATTATGTGTCTTATTATGTGTCTCATTATGTGCCTCATTTATGTGTCTCATTATGTGTCTCATTTATGTACCTCATTACGTCTCATTTATGTGTCTTATTATGTGTCTCATTATGTGTCTTATTATGTGTCTCATTATGTGCCTCATTTATGTGTCTCATTATGTGTCTTATTTATGTGTCCCATTTATTTGTCTGATTATGTGTCACATTTATGTGATCATCATATGTCTCATTATGTGTCACATTTATTTATTTCATTATGTGCCTCATTTATGTGTCTCATTATGTGTCTCATTTATGTGATCATTATGTGTCTCATTATGTGTCACATATATGTATCTCATTGTGCCTCAATATGTGTCTCATTTTATGTCTCATCATGTGCGTCATTATATCTCTCATTATGTGTCTCATTATGTACCTCATTTATGTGTCCCCTAAATTTCAGCGGCTCCTTTCTGATTTTAAGTAGAATTATTTTTGTTCATTTGCATTTTCTTTAAAAACTACCTCTTTGCTTACATGACTCGTCCATGGTATTCTCAGTATCACTCAGTAGAACCACATCGCTGATGCTTTAAGTCTTCTCTTCATTTGTGAGGAAATTGTCAAGCATTCACTCGTATATAGGAGGATTGATATTACATAACAGTTCAGCACTCTTTTCTTTGTTTCTAACGATATTTTACTGTCTTTTTTTTTTTAGTTGCTGGCTTTTCCGACGCTGTTTTGGATTTTGGTTCCATATTTTCCGTTGCCAATCATAACACTTTCCTGATAGTTAATCATCATCAACATCGTCATCATCATCCTTCGACCTTCCTGTGGTTGGTCGGAACTTCATTAACAATCCACTTTCCACACTGTTCGGCCCTGTATTGCTATCCCCAAAGTCCATCACTGAGTCCCGACCTATGGCGTGTGGGAAAGTCAGTTTTCATGAGAAGACACTTCCAGAAGGTTGCCATAGTAGTAAGGATGAGACAAATTCCCTATCTGCTCGGTAGCAGTGACCGACAAATTGTAATTGTTTTGTTTGAACTTAAGAAAGATTGGTAAATTGGGTTATGCGTTACATGGGATCTCTTACTGATGTTCTGGATTTTTCTAAGTAGATTTGTATATGTTCAATCCAGCCGTCATCCATGATAGTTGATAGGTGGATTTTATTAAACTTCAAAATACAATCTCTTAATGAGAAAGAAAATTGATATATCAATTTCGTCATTATTCAATAACGCTTTATTGTTAGAAGTTTTTAGCTTTCTAAATAATAGAATGGCAGTGTATGCTTGGAAATCTCCTCAAAGATGAAGACGCAACAGAAATGTGGTTCTACAGAAGGATACTGAGGATTCCATGGACTGAATATATTAGCAACGACAAAGTTTTTGAGGAAATGGAAACAAAAGAGTATTAAGAGACAGGAAAAATTCGTTAGAAACAAGGAAAATAGTATTGAACTGTTAAGTGATATCTCTCCTCCAATATGTCAATGAATACGCGACAATCTCCTCAAAGACGAAGAAGAAACTTGAAACAGCAGAAATGTGGTTCTACAGGAAGATGCTGAGGATGATATGGTGTGAATATGTGAGCATCTACAAGGTTTTTGAGAAAATGGAAACAAAAAAGAAACTTATAGATAACATCAGGAAAAGACAGTTGATATTTCTAGGGTACATAATGAGGAAAGAGGGCTTGGAAAATCTGATACTCACAGGATATACTGAAGGCAAGAGAGACAGGGAAAAACGTATAGCATACTTCGTGAGGTTGAGTAAATGGATGGTGGAATAAGGTTGAGTATAAATAACAAACAAAACAAAATTTATTAAGATCTCTAAAGGTCAGGAAGTTGTGGAGAACCATGATCGTCTATGTTTTGAGAACAACAATCTTATATGTTTAGCTCTATCATTAAGTAGTTGT
>OZ010587.1:70298713-70301213 GCA_963932145.1 Acanthosepion lycidas | reverse complement strand
AATTCAAGGGGTGGCTTCAAACTTTTCAATTGTAGCATATATATATATTTATCTATATCTATCTATCTATCTATCTATCTATCTATTGTGTATTTGGATAGCAATCCCTATTTTATACATGTTTCATTAAAGACGACTGATAAGGTACTGCGATAATTTTTTTTATTCAAATCTCCTTGTGCTCGTACAAGTGTTTTCTTTTCTGGACACAAAGTTTGTCAAAACTGACCAAATGTTCTGCATATCCGAGCGCTTTCGGCTATTCTTTTAGCCAGAATCAAACGCGATTTTTTAATTTTTATTTTTAACTGAATGTGTGCATTTTTTTTATCTATGTGTTTAAAGTTATACGAATGTTTTATTTTCCAAACGTGATCAGCACATTGTGGCCGTGTTCGTAGTTAATGTTATTGAGGGTTGGCTTTTCCTTTTTTATTAGTGATACAATTATTTTTTAACATCTGAATAAGTTTATTATACTTGTATTTTTTACTATGTTTCGGACAATTTGTATCCAGGTATTTCAATGACTAAATGTCAAAATACTTATTTCAATGATTAAATATCAAAATACTTACTTAAATTTTCAGTACACTCTCGTACCTATACGTATGTAGGAATGTACATAGGTACAAGAAGATGCATAAAGATTAGGTAAATTAAAAACGTAAAGTAAGGAAGTAAAAAATTTATAATATATATGTATATATGCATAGGTGTGAGTGAGTGTATTTACTAAAAATTGAATATCTGTGGAAGAGTTACACGTATTTTTTAAAAATATATATACAAACACATATCTATCTATCTATCTATCTATCTATCTATCTATCTATCTATCTCTATCTATCTATCTATCTGTGGTACGCATGGAATAAAATTACAATAACCAAAAACATTCTTCTTAACAGAGTGCTCAGTACCGAGCAGTACTAATAATATTTATTCAAATTTATAACAAATGTAGGTTAAAAATTTGTAGTGATTTTATGACATGCATTTGTTATAAATTTGAATAAATATTATATATATATATATATATATATATATATGGCCGCGTGTGTATATATGTGCATTGTTATATATATATATATATATATATATATATATATATATATATGGCCGCGTGTGTATATATGTGCATTGTTATATATATATATATATATATATATATATATATATATATATGGCCGCGTGTGTATATATGTGCATTGTTATATATATATATATATATATATATATATATATATAATCAGGCTCCAATACTAATATTCCATAGTTATAATTTATTACGCTGGAGTCGTAATCACGATCCAATTCATCAGACCTACTTTTTTCCGATTTCTTTTTGAATTTGTAGGTCTGGTGAATTGGATCGTGATTACGATTCCAATTGTAATAAATTATAACCGAAGAATATTAGTGTTTGAGCCTTTTATATTATATTCTTACTCTGTCCTGGACATTGAGTTGTACCTGAATTCTATCTATATTATATATATATATATATATATATATATATATATATATAGTGTGCACTAATATTATCTATCTATCTATCTATCTATCTATCTATCTATCTATTTATCTATGTTTGTATGTGTTTCTGTGTGCGTGTGTATGTATATATGTATATATATGTATGTGCATATAGATATGCACACACATATATATATGCATATATATGCATCAGCTAAGATGTTTTCAATTACTCTTTATTTATATACCTGTATATATATATATATATATAGTGACCACTAATATTATCTATCTATCTATCTATCTATCTATCTATCTATATATATATATATATATATATATATATATATATATATATATATAAATATGTGTGTGTGTGTTTGTGTGCGTGCGTGTGTGTCCATGCGTTTCTGTGTGCGTGTTTATGTATGTATGTATATATATGTATGTGCATATAGATATGCACACACATATATATATGCATATATATGCATCAGCTAAGATGTTTTCAATTACTCTTTATTTATATACCTGTATATATATATATATATATATATATATATATATATATATATATATATATATACATATATATATATATATATATATATATACATATTTATTAAAAATATATATAATATATATGTCTGCAAATATGTATATATGCATATGTGAGTGTATATAAACGAGCTCAATTCCTGACATAAAAATTTAAATTATAAGACACAGATGACGACAGATGTCTGGAAAGCTGCCGCGGAATGCCGGACAGATAGATAAATAATAATAATAATAATAATAATAATAATAATAATAATAATAATAATAATAATAAGTTACCAAAATACACGAATGTTGAAATGAAATTCTCGCAAATCTGGCATCTGAGGACATAAATAATTCCAATTGTAGTTGGAGCCCTCGGGTTGATTGAAAAAGGTTCCAATAAACTCATTGAACGGATTCCTGGAAATCCATGCCTTCAAGAAATACAAAAGAAATTTCTCGCACATACAGCTCA
>OZ010587.1:70266213-70293713 GCA_963932145.1 Acanthosepion lycidas | reverse complement strand
TTTTCAGTGGTTTGCTGGTAAGAAGGCATTTAATGCAAGCAGGCTTTGTGCTAGAGTGCTCAATATCAGAGATAGAGATAGGGGGTTAATAGAATTGATATGATTCTTTTTTTCACTTAACTTTGGAGATTCGTGGTTATATAGGTACAGATTTAATCTACGGTCATTTATCGGACGAGAGAATCTTCAAAAAATAACAAGAGAATCAAGAAATAACAGCAGATTAACTCTGTTCCGACGAGAGGTTATATCTATATAACTATGAAACTCTGAAATAAATATGTGAAAAGCTGAGTGAAAAAAAAAACCTTTTTCATATTATAATTCTATAAGTCTTGTATATTTTATTTTTAGTTTATTAATATATTAGTTATTAACATGTGGAAAATATCTTTGCATTTCATTCCTGAAAATATGTACAAAAGAAAAACCACTAAAATATTTATTTAAAATTAAAAAAAAAATTGTTTACATTATTATAATAGATGAAAAAAATCATTTTTGGAGAGAAACAAATAAAAAAATATATACATCGAAGAACATTTAAAACTTAGCATATGATTTAACTTGCGTTTGGTCTGGTTTGAATTCTCTATTTTTTTTTTAGTTTAATTTTTCTTTTATTACATTTTAGGAAAAAATTTTAAAGTGGGTTTGATAATTTTTTCTACCTTTAAACGTCATACGCTTTATATTTGGAAAATTGTTCAAATCATAGTTAACATAATTTTGTGAAAAAAAATAATTTTACGCAACTTTTTTTTTTTTTAAATAATAAATTCATTTTTATTAAGTTTAACTTACTCTGGCACAAGGCTGAAACTGTGCTACCCAACTTATGATCGACCAATGCGTTGTGAGACAAGCAAGCTGAACGCGACTGTATAATTATCTCTAAATATAAATAAATAAATAAATATACCAAGACCCACACACTGAAGATCAGACTTGCAAGCATCGGTTTGAAGAATAAAACACGTAATCCACGAACGTTATAATTAATTCTTTATTCTTTATTAAGAACCATACAAATCTTTTCATCCCGAGTCGTGAAGATACCCATAAAAGAAATGAAAACATGCTTAACATTACTGACGTAACACACACACACGCTTACACACACATGGGCACATACACACACATACACAAGGGCACACATGGGCGCACACACACATATATATTATTAGGTTGGTGCAAAAATAATTTCGTTTTATCACATAGTAAGATATGTTAGAAAACGAAATTATTTTTGCACCAACCTAATATTTTAAGACATTTTTATGTATATACATTCATTTTATAGATACAAATATTTTAAGTAAATGCTCTGTTTATAATAAACAGTATTAAATAACATTTATTTACCGGTCTGAATGTCCGAGAAATTTTCATAGAAAATATTCGTCCTTCTATATGTATTTTATTTTTATCAAATGAATAGTTTACGCTTCATAATGTTTGGTGTTGTTTATTTAGAACTGGTAATTTTTTTCCAGTGTATATTAATAATGGGTATTAAGAAAGCATTATCAAAGTATCGCATTAATATGTTGATTGTGTTTGCGAAATATTTTGGAAACGACCAATTTCTAGAAATTCTAAGAAAAAACAAGCTTCTTTTATCTAAACGAGTGATTATTAACCAGGGGTGCGATATCGGTTCCCAGAGGATACTGAATCATCAGGGTTTGTTTATTAAGAAAACTCTAACGTTTGACGATTTGAAATAAAAGTTTACATTGTAGAGATATTTTTGTGCTAAATATGAAAGTAATCTGGATTTTTGTAATGCATTATTTTGTTGCCATTTATGAGAATAAAGATTAAAGAAACACAATGCTTTTGTTATTTACACAAGAGATCAATATTTTGTTTTTCATCGAAGTGGATGCGAGAACTAGTTGGGGGGTTTTGAAAGGGGTGCGAACAAGGAAAAAGAAAGGTTAAGAATTACTGACCTAAACAGTTAACATATTTCTGATATATGGGTGAGTTTTTTGGGGTTTTTTTTTAAATATATTCTCGAAAAATAATATTACCTGATCTTCTAAACAAACTGACAAACACCGAACATACAATCGAATTTACGCAGTACGTCGGGTCAAACGACAGTTTCTCCTACAAAGTGGGCCGCGGGTTCGAATCCTGCCAGAGGGCCCATTTTCTTTAATAAGATTTCTCGAATGTTCAGGCCGATAGACGAAATAAAACAGTATATGAAAAAAGTAAATGTACTATAGACACAAATACGACTTTCCATTAAAATGTAACGTTTGAAGTAATAAAAATTATTAAAAATTATATATATATATATATATATGTATATATATATGTGTGTGTGTATATATGTACACACGTCTTACCGGTTTGTGACTGTAAGGGATAATTCCAAGGAGGATATAAATCTAGGGAGAGCTCAATGTAAACGAAAGAACTTTATAATGATAAGAAGACGGAGACGTTAATTATTCATTTCGTTTAAAAAAAAATTTTCGTGAACACCAAATTTGCGGAGGAAATTTCGTTCTGGTGTGTTGAACATCTCCGTGTTCACGAAATAAAAATTATAAACGAAATGGATAATTAAGGTCTTCATCTTCTTCTTATCACACACACACACACTTACTTACATACATACATACATACATATATATATATATATATATATATATATATATATATATATATATATTATTATTATTATTATTATTATTATTATTAATAGAAATCTTATAAGTATAAGAAATTATACTCGTCTGCAAAAACCTTCGGTGTCTTGATTTGCAAATAATCATATCAATACCAATGTATAAGAAAAGAAAGAACCAAGAACATGTACGTTAGCCGAAACTAATCGTCCAGCATGCAAGTCCAAGGCCAAAAGAAAAAAAAACCCGATGCGATTCTATCTATCTATCTATCTATCTATCTATCTATATATATATATATATATATATATATATATATACACACACACATATATATGATATGAATGATCTGGAGTGATATAGAGCCCTCGGCCACAGAAAGTGTCACAACTCGGCAAGGTTCTGTTTTTTGTAGGAATACACACTCACTCGCTAAGATTTATGTCGAAAGCCCGTATCTGCTCAGTTTGGGTTGCGAAACGTAAACAAAGCAATTTCAAAAGAATTTACGGATTTATTTTTAATCCGACATTTTTATTTCTTCAACTTTTTTTTAGTGGATAACAGCGTTTGAAATAGACGCCCCGTTATTAATTTTTAAACAGTGTATATTAATTACGCCTATCAGTCTGCGTATTCGGGAAATCTTAATAAAGAAAATTCTAACGGTTGCATAAATGACTTCACTCGTACATGTAGCTGACGCGTTCTATCTATAAATCCTTTCGTAAATCATGCGTGTAAGACTCACCTGAGTCAACACATATGTTCATTGATCTGCAGGTAAATCTACCGATACATTTATATCGATAGATAGGTATTTTTACAATGAAGAAATTGTAGACTCTACAAAGCACACAAATTTTGGATTAAGGTAATCTAAATTCGTAAATCTAAGGTAATTTAAATTCGAAATCCCGTTTTATTTAAATTTTAATATATTTTGGCATGAAATTTTGGCTCAGGAAATGGAAACACAAATTCTAGACGTAAGATGCACGCAACACACACACAGAGACACACACAGAGGCACACGCATTCACTAGTTCTCTCTTTGTCTCGCTCTTTCTCTCTCTTTCATGCATGCACGCGCACACACTTTCATACACGAATGCATGCACACACACACATATATTGTTTAAAATGTGCCATATTTATAGGGGAAAATGCTCGATATCGGAGAGAGACCGTTTGTAGACATAGACTGTATGGACATAGGAATCAACACTGCATGGTGACTGTCAGTTTCATGCCTCAAGTGATCGTCAGACTATTGATATTGTAGATATTTTTTTCTTCCCGGGGACACATATATGGGCATTGCTCGGGTGCGATGTTCTGCGGGTCCAACAACGACGTTTCGAGAGGGTATTCTACGCATATATACATACATACATACATACACACACACACACACATATATATATATATATTTAGAAATTTTTACTAAACTTAAATAACTGTCGAATTTTAATAAAATTTTCAGGATATTCGCAAATGAATTAAATTATTTTTGATAATTTTGTTTTAGAAAATCTTGTAAAATTTTTATATTTACATCTTTTACCCCCACTTTACTTGCTTAATTTAGTGAAATTTCGACAAATTAAAATTCCAGCCTCTTCATATTTATATTAGGTAAAAGCAAAATTACTTGCAGAATTTAAATCGTCCGTTTGTTTTTGTTAAACAGAAACACCATTTACAGAAAATCTGCTCTGAATCAAAATAAAAAAAAAATCAAAATAAAACTATGACATTATTTAATTAGAAAAGATTTAATTGCTTTTATAAATATTATTATGAAGTGAAAACTATATTTACTAATCCTAAATGGAAAAGCTTAGTACAAATCATCAAACGCCAATATTTTAAGAATTTTGAATTTTTTAGCATGTGTATAAACGTACCGATTTTTGTAAGTACGGACAACCATACACGACATTATCAGAAAATAAGAACGAATAACATTAGTACATTTAAAGCCAAAAATTTTTAAATTCAATAAACCATTAGATTAAAGATAATATTTTACTAAATGTTAAAGATTACTGAGTACTTAAAAATTATATATAAAAAAAAGCTCCTGTTATTTTCTTCAATTATGTTTTACAGATAAGTTCTTCGTAGAACAACATTAAATCTTTCATCAAGCTCTCAACACATCGACACAGCTACTGTTCGGTTAAAACACAGCTAGTGTTTGGTTAAAAATGTATTTCTGTGATATTTTAAAATTAAAGTAAATAATATTTGTTTCAAATAAGGTAAATTATATTTTAAATCAGCTAATATTCCTCAAATAAAGTATTTTATATTTTTGGAAGATATTTTTAATAAAGAGAATTACATTGCTATGAAAGATGACTAAAAAGAGGCGCTAATCAGCTATTTTAACAAAAAAGATAAAAAAATGAAATTCTTTCCAGTCAATTTTCTATTAGTTTTTGAAATTTTTTTATTGGAAATATTAAATTTACAGATCTCAATAGCTATTAAGAAGATGCGATTAAATATACTTTAATGTTTTAAAAAAAATTATTCAGTATTATTATTGTTTAAGTAATAAGCATTATAACATAGCAAAAATATCTATATTGTGGAAAAGGAATTTTCGACAATATACGTATTTTTTACGTATTTATGGTTATTTTTTTAAATTTTATCAAAAACGACATTCTTGTACATGTAATTATGGATAATATTATACATTAATTATTAATTTTTTTTAATTAATAACTATTTGTGCTCATTTGTTGACATTAATAGCTTTCTGCTGATGTGTTAAAATTTTGGAATAAGGCAATGATTTTAATTTTATCTCTCTGATAGATGTCGCGATCTGTTAATTTATTAGTTTGAAATTAAAACTAAAATAAAGAAAAAATTTTGATTTTTAAAAATTCATTTTAGGTATCCCCGTTTTTTTGTTTTTTTTTTCTTTGAGGATGTCCCTAATATATACTTTAGATTTTCTCTCTCTCTCTTTCTCTATTTTTTAAACATTGCATTTAGTAGATACACGTGTTTGAAGAGACACCCTCGTAATTTCTTTAGAGTATTTCAACATCTACAGGCCCGGATATTAAGAAATAGACAGGAGTTTTTTTTTTTATCCGACATCAATTATTATGACTATAAACGGTATTTTTAGTGGACACTGTCCCTTTTCCATTTTAATAAACGTGGAATAAATAAAATTAAAAAAAAAATACCTAAAATGAGAACTTTGGCAAAAAAAAGTGGTTTCCCGGATGGAAAATGAGTTGCGCGTTCAACTCCTGCCAGAGGCAAAAATTTTTTAATAGGAGTTCAAAATTAATCCGGTCGTTATTACTTTCACTGTTTAACAAAATAATAAAAACAGGAATAGTAACACATCTACCCAATACAAAATAATGCTTATAATAATAATAATAATATATATATATATATATATATATATATGTGTGTGTGTGTGTGTATATATATAAATACACACACACACACACATACATATATATATATATATATATATATATATATATATATATATATATATATATATATATATATATATATATATATATATATGTATATATATATATATAAACAGATTATTGTTGCCGTACCAGGATAAAATGGTCTTAAGAAAAGGGATCATAATTTATTATTAAAATAGGATACAAAAGTCTCACAGCGTTTAAAAATGTAAGTACCTGTCGGTCGACACTTTTCAAACGCTGTGATACTTTTGTATAATATATTAATAAATCATAATCCCTTTTCTTAAGAAAATACATATATATATATATATATATATATATATATATATATATATATATATATATATATATATATATATATATATATATATATGCATACATATAAAGAAAAGACAAATATTCATCATATAATCGGTTATAAATTAACAGATATATATATATAAATTATTATAATGGAACCATAAGGTGGTCTGTTTTTCTATAATATATATATATATATATATATATATATATAGATAGATAGATAGATAGATAGATATAGGGTGATGCAAGAGTAGGTATATAGTAATGAAATACAAATCTATCAATAATAAACATATCAATTCCTCAACTGTTTGCCCCTACTTTTTAGATGCAAAACATTTATTATTATTATTATTATTATTATTATTATCATTATTGTTGTTGTTGTTTTGTTGTTGTTGTTGTTGTTGCTGTTTGTGTGTTATGTTTGCTGCTTTGTATCCTGTAGAGCCGGGTTCAAACTATGCTCCTTAGGGCCTATAGGAGAATTGATAGCACTTTTCTTAGTATATGAGATGTTTCTAGTAGGGCGATCTTCTGAGCAACTTGTATGTTGCCTGGGACACTGTTTTTAGTAAAATTGGCCATTCCTTTTTCTCACGAGGCCCAGAGCTCCGATTATTATTGATACATTATCAGTCTTCATTCCCCAATCCTGTTAATCTCTAGGTCCTTATATTTGTACAATTTCTCGATGTCATTATTATTATTATTATTATTATTATTAAAAAAAAAATTAAAATACTAAAAATGATTTTAATGAATTAGATTAATTCTAGAACCATTATACTCGTAATATTGGTAAAATACTTAACTTAATGTATGCTTACTTTGGCAGCAACTGTATATATATATATATATATATATATATATATATATATATATATATATATATATATATGCTTTCGTTGATGTGAGTTTGTCAAACTCAGATCAACACAAATAAATAGCTCTATAACTGATATTGAGCACTTTCCAATAAGTACAACGCATGTATAATATATAAATAATATATATATTTATATTTATATACATACATATTATACACACACAAATATATATATATATATATATATATGCATATATATATATATATATATATATATATACATATACATATATACATATGTATATGTATATATATATGTATATATATATATATATATATATATATATATATATATATATATATATATATATATATATATATATATATATATATTTATATGCGTGAGAGGGATAGAGCCAGACACCCAAACGAACATTTATTACACCTATTTTTCTACCTACCCAACCTGGCAGTGAAATGTTGAACCTACTAAAATGTTAATTTGCTATTTATATAGCAAGGTCTACCATATCAGTTATACGGCTAAAATTTAAGAGACCAAAATCAACCAGAAGTCGAATGATAAACAAATGAAAACGGGTGATATGATTCTTGATTGCAATTCCGACTTGGAATCAAAGATGTGACTTGCTGTCACTTAGCCTCCTATCTTATTCCCAAGGTATTTCTGAAGCCAAGGGTTATATAATATAAATATAAATATGAAGACAATGGTAAATATGGATAATGACTTGTGAAAATTATTGAGTCTTTTGTTCCGAGAGCTATAGCATCTCTCTTGGACTGGGTAAACAAAATCTCGCAAAAGAAAAGATAAGGAAGATTTTGGGATTCGAGGAAGAAGTGAGACGATTGAAGCCATAGCGCTGTTGAAAATGGTGAACTGAAAATACTTTTTGGTAGTAGGGAACTAAGTTGACTTGCTGCCACTTTAATGCTAAGCATTATTCTCACACCTTAAAAATAGTATTTTTCTCATATTACTCTAACACTCAGTGGCTCTATTGCCTTGCTTGGGGTGAAATGATTAGAATAAAAAAAAAATAGATAAAAAGCCTGCAGATACGTCTGGGATGTTATGCAAAAACGCGAATTATCAATACGTGAATGTTAGGAACTGGTTTTTTTAAATCAAACTCTTTCTCCCCCTCTCTTTCTTTCATTCTTTCGTTCTGTCTTTCTTTCTTTCATTCACACGCACACATATATACATTAGCGCGTTCACACACACATACACACACGCACGCACGCACGCACACGCACATACACACGCAGGCAGGCAGGCAGGCAGGCAGGCACGCACGCACGCACGCAAACGCATGGCCACACAAGCACGCGCATGCTCCCATACACACACGCACACGCGCGTTGCATGCACACGATATGTATGCGAAAGGGTTAAAAAAAACAATAACACCCGCATACAGGTTATGTATTATTATTGTTAAAGTTGCATGTTTCCTCGGCGTTCGAGCCCAGAAAGGAATCAGCATTTTAAATAAATACTGACTTTCGAAGCACCTAGACTCTCTATTCTCTGCAAGCAGCGCTCTAGAAAATAAAAATAAAAAAATCGGTGTTGGGAGGGGTGGGTGGGTACTAAATCGAATATTAAATGCTGTTAGGGCTAAATCAGATGATTAAAATTAAATAAAAGATAGTGTTCAAATCGGGTGAAGCAAAAAAAAAAAAACAAGAAAAAAAGAAAAAGAAAGAAAGAAAAAAAAATTGATGCTTAATATGATGTTCAAAGTGGTTGAACTGAGTCAACCTTTAAAGATTCCCGATTCTATATTTCTGTGTGCACTTATAAAAACGAATATATATATATATAATAGGTTGGTGCAAAAATAATGTCGTTTTCTCACATATGTTACTATGTGAGAAGACATTATTTTTGCACCAACCTAATATATATATATATATATATATATATATATATATATATATATATATATATATATATATATATATTAATCTACTATTCCACTGTAATCATTATTTTTTTTGCTTTGATTTTTAAGACACATTTTGTTTTAGGTTTTCTTTTTTACTTATATTCTACAATGGAACCAATTGATATTTTCCGCATATAAGCATAAGATTTATAAAAGTCTTTGGAACAACAAAAAAATGGAAAAACTATTTTTTCTAATTTATTTTAAAAATTAATAACAATATTTTTTACGTTTTTACGGCTTGTCAACCGTTTCCAGAATTTTTAAAGCCAGATAAATATTTTTAGAGATAGTAAGAATTTATTATTATTTGTGTTTTTTGGAGATAATAATGATTTACTGATACAAGTCTCACTAATTAACCCATACCTGGGGGAGAAGAGGTTGATTCAAACCTAATCAAAATTTGCTAAAACAAACAAGAAATTATAATATGTATATAAAGTGGGGGGTCAATTCCATATTACAATCAATATATAAAGATATCCCTCATTTTGTAGTTTCTATTCATTTATATTCCTGAGAAAATGAATAAATCTAAAAGACATGCCTGTGTAGCTAATCTAATCAGTATTTGGTTGATTCATTGATTTGTTTTCTACGGGTTATCAACCGTTTGCAGGTTATTTAAAGTCAGAAATATTTTTAGAGATTGTAAGAATTTATTTAGTAGATAAAACGGTTTAGTGAGACAAGTACAAGACTTACTAATTAACCCATAGCCCGACGGAGAAAATGTAGATTGCTGTCTTTCCCATGTGAATATAACGAATCCGGCTCCCCGATTAAAAACAATTCCGAACGCTTAGCTACTACACTACCAGTACATCCAAGCTTACATCATTTTTGTATTATTCCCAAGCAGTCGCCCATCTAGGTACTGACCAGGCTCGACGTTGCTTCACTTCAGTGATCACACGAAAACCGGTGTTTCAACGTGATGAGACCGTAAGCCTAATGAGTCAATGACAGTAGTAAATGATTCTAAAACAAACAATACAGACCAGCTCAATAGGAACGTCAAAGATTGCGCTAAGCACAAATTTACTCTTCAGTTCAATTCTCAGTTTCACGAAAAAGTCTGTGTATGTTGGGGGGGGGGGTAATAACCATCCTCCCAAACAAATATCACCCTCGACGCTCTGACGCAACATGATCATTCTAGCTTAATTATTTCCATAAACTAGTAAGCACTAACATTGATGTACGTAAAATATGAAAAGAAAATATCCTCCGTACTTCTGTAGACGACCCCCCACCTTCCAAATATGCACATCCGACATACGCATATATACCGCTCATCACATTTTGAACCTATTGGAAGAAGACAACATCCTCTCTCCTCCCAATACGCACACCCGACGTATGCAACACCCATACTCACGCAGCTGCTAACAATGATTAAAAAAAAAAAAAAAAAGCTCGTGTATATTTTATATACAAGCTTCTTAGGTAAAAAAAAAAAGTACATTGTTATTTGTGTGTGTCAACAGAGATCTCGATGTTGGAGCCCACGTTGGGATGTGACGTCAGCGATGACAAATTGAAGCGAGGGGCGGGGCATTGTGGCTTTTGACTATCATTTTCTTCAGGGAGGAGAGAGAAAGACTGAGACAGAGAGAGAGAGAGAGAGAGAGAGAGACAGACAGACAGACAGAAATGGTGAGGAGAAAAAGAGAGAGAGAGAAATAGAGAGTGACGAAGGCCGGGCGTCTCTTGACAGCCAGTAATAAAACGTCAGATTGGAGTAAGGCAGTTGGAGGCGGGGGTATATTTTTTGAGTTGAGAGATACGCACGCCATGATTTCCACAAGCCATAACAGAACTGTAGTCTTCTTTTTTATTCTTACTTTTTTAGATTTATTTATTTACTTATTATTATTATTATTATTATTATTATTATTATTATTATTATTATTATTATTATTATTATCATCTTGTTTTCACGCCGGCTGTATCGGGTGTTTCCCGCTGGAGATAAAGCGACAGCAAGTCTTCTCCATAGCCTAGGTCCTACATTAGTATTCTCGCTGATTTAAATTTAAAAAGAAAAACAAAAAACTAAGTTATGAAGACAGTTTTTGTTCTTATACGCATTTAGAAAGGTTTCTTTAGTCGGACAGGGAATACTTCGTCGTATAAGGTATGTCTAAAAAAATATTTTATGAAACTTAAGGTTGAGAATAACATTTACAAACAACAGAGTCAAGATCACCCACGTCTTGAGGGGACACGGGATAAATAATAATAATAATAATAATAATAATAATAATAATAATAATAATGAAGAAGAAGAAGAAGAAGAAGAAGAAGAAGAGTTTTATCCCAGTTGTTTTTAGTATCCTACATTGTATGATTGTTTTATCAGGAAAGGAAAGAGATTGTAAATGTATGAAAAAATATTTCTAACCCTGACGTGTAGAGGTTTGGCGATGCCCGGGGCCAACCCCTTGATGCCCCTAAAACTCAATTGTTGGAGGACCTATGAGGAACTAGTATGCAGAAATGGGAGAAAGGAAGATTTTTTGAATATGTAAAAAAAAAAAAAAAAAAAAAAAACTAAAAAAAAAAACTGATGAAATAGGAAGTAAACACATTCAAATTATTAAATACAAATTAAAATTTTGTTTCACTCTTTGATTGGTTGCCGCCCTCCCGATATGGATGCCCGGGGCTATCGCATCCTCTGCCTCCTTTCTGCACGCTACTGATTTCTAGTCAGTGAAGTTTCGAAACAATTTTGCCTCCAACAGTCCCTTCATCAGATAATGACCCTGGGGTCATTCATGGTGAAAAATATAACCCTCACAAAGTCTTTATTCGTCTACAAGGAAATCGACACTTCATAAAGTATATAGATGCGCGCGTTGAGTGGTGACAGCGCGCAAAATGGAATCAGCGTGCCGAGTTCGAATTCCGGTCTTGTTAGATTGCATTCACTTTCTCGCATGCAACCTTTTCTACACTATCGTACACCAAACGCATAAGGCCTGAGAGCCTCTCAAAGTAGAGGATAACTAGATGAGGTTGTATGAGCGTAAGAAGAGGCGTTAAGAAGTGCAGATTATGAGGATATGTTAGAAAGAAAACTGCTAACACTAGACTTGTACCAGTTATGGGCGTAGTGCTCGGAGAGCAACCACTCGGGAATCTGTCCCATAAAGCAGCGGTTCTTGGGAATAAGCAGTCCGAATGGAAGTGCCTACTTTCCAATGGACTTGTGAAAGGTATGAACCCATCTCTTTTCCCTCTCATTCTCGGCTATGGGTTAAATAGTCCGACAGACTAGGCTCTTCAGCTTAGTTTGGCAACCAGTATAAAAGGTAGGCGTTTCGGTGTGGGGATGGCAACACGTCCTCGTAAAAAAACCCTTTGGTACTGAAACCACAGCAACAACGCCTGCGTGGTGAAGCTGTGGCCCTAGAGTGGTGAGACTGTGGCTCTATTCTCTACAGGAACGTCTAAGCAAGGAATGAAAGTAGGGAATATAAATAAATTATAAACAACAAAGGATTTATGAACTGTTCCATAACACATACAGTGTAACCCGGATATAAGAGACCCGGATATAAGAGAAACTCGGATATAAGAGAGATTTTATATCGTCCCAAATTAGAGCCATACTTACCTAAACAAAATAGGCCAAACCCGGATATAAGAGAAACTCGATTATAAGAGACTTCGTCTCCGGTCCCGACAACTCTCTTATATCCCGGTTACACTGTATTTTTTTCGCAACGGCATTATCTCACGGTGAAGCCCAGCCTGTAGTATTCGACATCTCAAAAGCCTTTGACAGGGTTTGACATAAAGGTCTTCTCCACAAGCTGAAAAGTTACGGTGTCTCCGGACACTTTTATAAACAGATCCAGTCTTTCCTATTAAAACGTGAAATGAAAGTTATTCTGAACGCCACCTCGTCTAGATACTTTCATACTAACGCGGGTGTCCCCCAAGGCTCCATCCTTGGTGCTACTTTTTTATTTTCATTAATGACCTTCCCGATGACACAATCATTTAATCCTCCCTCGATAGTGAGGCTGATTAGTTCAACAAGGTCAAAATGGCAGCCGATATCCAAAATGAAGTCCGTTGTTAACTGGGGCAAAAGATGGCTTGTTATTTTTAACACCTTCAAAACTAAACTTCTTTCTGAGAGATCCCTCACTGCCTTCCATCAGTATGAAAAGTGAATTGGTGCACCTTCTCCGGCTAACTTTTTCAGCTGACATGAAGTGGAAAGACTATATTGAATCTATTGCTAGGTCAGCTGCTAAGGAAGTGGGTTCACTGTGTCATGTGAGACAATTTTTCTCTCCAGAATCTATCTTGCATATCTATAAGTCTAGCATTCGTCCATTATTAGAATATTGCTGCCACATATGGTCCGGTGTCCCTTTTATTTACCGTGAGCTCCTTGGTAGGATCAAAAGAAGAATCAGCAATATTATTGGTCCTGATCTGGCGGCTCGGCTTCACTCACTTTTCCACCACCGTAAGGTTGCCTCTCTGCGTCTTTTCTATAAATACTTTCATAATGATTGTTAGGATGAACATTTCGCTGTGATACCTAAAGTTTTTGAAATTAAGCGCAGTACCAGACTGGCGTCTAGATCTCATCAATTTACAGTTGTTAGATGTAACCGTAAGTTCTAGACTAACCGTTTCTTCTCTCGCACTTATCACTTGTGAAACTCCCTTCCGGCTCCATGCTTTCCAGCCAACTTTAATCTGCAAAAATTTAAATGCAATGTCAATCGCTATTTACTGTCCTCCTGATTACTTTTTCCTCTTCCCGCTCATTATTAATATTTCTGTTCCTTATTCTTCCACACACTGTAACACTTTGTGTCTTAGGGGCTTTACTACCTTGCATGGGGAGATACTGATTACAAAAAAATATAGTTGCTAATTAAACTAAAGTAAAAAAAAAAAAACAACAAACAAATAATAGATGGAAATAAAACAAAAAAACCAACAGAACTAAAAGCTAGAGTAAAATTAAATGTATATTCAATATTTCTTCATATTTAAAAGTATTATTTACTTACTAAGCTTTAGGAAAATAAACAGTAAGTATTTATTATCAGAATTGATCTTGTGCCAAAAAAAAAAAAAAACAAACAAAAAAAAACAATAAAAAAAAAACAACAAAAAAACCCCAGTAAACTGAAACTAAATTATATTAAACTAAATAAAATGAAAAGCTACATAAAAAGTCATCTAAAATAGATTGAAATTAAATTAAACCCGCATAAAAAGCTGGACAAAAATAAAATGTTTGTTCAGTATTTCTTCATATTTAAAAATATCATTTATTTATTAGCCTGAGGTGAAAAGCAGTAAATATATATCGTCGGAATTGATCTTCTGTCAACAATATAGCAGTCTAAAAATAGGCAGGTGAGCAGTTATTACAAAAAGACAACCTTCTGAAGACCAAAGAGTGTGTAATTTCGAGTCTCACACGGGGTGTATTCTCTATCTCCGATCAGTGTTGTTGTCGTAGAGTGAAGGTCCGATTAGTTGTGCTGAAAATGAACTAAAATGAAGATAAACGAAATACCAGTATAAAAATGAATAACAATTAAACTCAAATGATAAAATAAGCTCCAATTCGGACAGATTTCACTCACTTACAGTAAAATCACGTGTACAAAATATTTATCTTTTTAATGCACTTTATTCAAAGCAAGGAATATTAATCAGAAAGATCAAACACTTTACAATGAGAATTTCACATGCTTGCTGTATAAAGGCCGTGTACCGTCACATATACAATATATATATATATATATATATATATATATATATATATATATATATATATATAGAGAGAGAGAGAGAGAGAGAGAGAGAGAGAGAGTGTCCCATAATGATGGCATGCATTTTAAAGGCAGGTATCTTGGATTATAAAAATGAAAAAGAGTACCAAATATATTTATTAAATAACTGATATATATATATATATATATATATATATATATATATATATATATATCAGTTATTAAAAAATTAAAACATAAAAATGTTATAAAATCACTACAAAAATAACCATTCTGTTCCCACTTAAGCGATGGTGTTGAATGTAGAATAAAGACGTTTAAAAATCCTTTTTTTTCTCTTTTTAAACCTCTTTATTCTACATTCAACACCATCACTTGATAAGACACCAGAAATGTTGAAACAAAATGGCCATTTTTGTAGTGATGTTATAAGATTTTTATGCTATAATTTTTGAATAAATAATACTTGCTCTACTCTGATGTGATTTCGAGTCTCATCTGGGGTTTATTCTCCATCTCTGATCCATGTTGTTTACTCATGGTCGTAGACGTCTCACACGTGGAACTCCCTTCCGGCTCCATGCTTTCCAGTTAACTTCAATCTGTAAAAATTTAAATGCAATGTCAATCGCTATTTACGGTCCTCCTGATTACTCTTTCTTCTTCCTGCTCATTATTGTTTCTGTTTCTAATTCTTCTACACCCTGTTACACCTTGTGTCTTAGTGGCTTTATTGCCTTGCATGGGATGATACCGATTAAAAAAGAAAAGAAAAAAATACCTCACGATAAGATCAGGGTATTTTTTTTATCTCTGTCACAAGCAGATGAAATCTCTACCCTAATCTTAGAACCTATCTCTTTTGAGATGGGGAGTGGTTAAATTGTTCACTTTTCATTCATGAGACCCGGGTTCAAGTCCCACAAAGATGACTTTCTGATGTTTTCGATCTGCGGAGGCGATCCCAATGTACGGCATATTTGGAAAGTCCCTGAACACCGACTGAACCAAGCTATGTGAGTGAAATTGGGTTGACAGAATTCCCTACACGCATGCCACTAATCTACCACTGGGTGGCATAAAACTAGCGCTTATCGCTGGTAGCCCCACCTCCCAGCGTGTTCCTCTCGGCAATGCTACCACTGGCTAGCTGCTAGAAGGCCACCGGTGTCCCGCCGATGGCCTGCTGGTGACTACCACCTGAGGACCAATAGGGTTGCTGTTGGAGGCTTGCGTGTAGGGTTGTTTGTTTTTGTTTAGGGTCATATCTCGTATGGGTTATTTAATGCCGAAATCGGATCGCTGACGTTTTCCTCTCGGCAATATTACCATTGGCAGGCCGCTAGACGCCCACCGATGGCCTGCCGATGACTTGCCACCAGCGGGCCACTAACGGCTTGCGTGTAGGGTTGTTTGTTTTTGTTTAGGGTCATATCTCGTATGGGTTATTTAATGCCGAAATCGGATCGCTGACGTTTTCCTCTCGGCAATATTAGCATTGGCAGGCCGCTAGAAGCCCACCGATGGCCTGCCAGTGACTTGCTACCAACGGGCCACTAACGGTTTGCGTGTAGGGTTGTTTGTTTTTGTTTTTAGTTGTATGGGTTATTTAATACCGAAATCTAAATACTTTATAATTAATTCGAGAAAATTATATTATTTCATAATTAAATTACAATTACTTAGCTGCATGTTTTCCTCAAATAATCTGACAAAATCAGATGAGGAGTGAAAAGTTATTTCTCAAAACAAGGAATGAAATTAATCATAGCAAATTGTTTTTTGTTTTTGTTTTTATACAATGTATACCATATCTTAAATTTTTTGTTTGTTTTATGGCATATCAACAACTTATGGGTCATTTTTATATTTACTGGCATTTTTATTTTACCCTGAAAATGTATTGCTGGTATTTTTACTATAATTTTTTTTAATATATACTTTCATAATGTTTTGGCCCCAGTTTGGGGTTTACTATTCGTCGAGTGCTGGGACCCTGACAGAGTCGACCTGAGAACAACAACAATTAAGAAGTGGTTCCACACTCCTCAAAACCTTCCGATCGGTGGTCTTGCTATCGAATGTAGTTTATAGTCATATCCAGGATGAGGAACTGTTTGTCCATGGTAGACCTTGCTCGTAGTCACAAGTCATTGTGAGCGAGGGTGTGAGTGTACTGGCCTTGTTCAAACTGATGATCACGCCAAAGGACGCATTCTCTCCAGCCTATATATTTTGCATCGCCCATTAGCTGGATTATATAAGAAATGGATTTCCCAAGTTTATTTGCGCCTAATTGGTTGGTGTGTAGTTGTAGTAATGGATAGCGGCTCGGAATGTAAAATCGATAAAGCCGGGTTCGAATTCCAATCGAGTTCGTTATATTCACTTAATAATAAAAGACTTTTCATCAGGTCAATATTCATTATCGATATTTCCCCAGGAAGATATTAATAATAATATACAGAGGAAGAATCATCCCGAATAATTATACAAAAGAGGCAATTTCAAAACAATGAAGCGAAATGGAATTTCTCGATTTTGCGAAATAAAATATTACCATGGCTTTCTGAAGTTTTCCGACTTATTAATTATATATATATATATATATATATATATATATGAGAGGGCATTGAAGTCAAGAATTTGCGTTGACAGTCTGTTTCATGATTAAACGCAATCTTCAGGCCATGAATATATATATATATATATATATATATATATATATATATATATATGTAGTGGTAAAATTTTTTCAGCTTGACCTATTTCACAAATCTATCGAACGTCAGAATTCTTTTGAAATCCATTCTTGTTGGGGAATGAACTTTTCCGCATCATCACTCATATGAGAGTGTGAAAATGACTGTAGCCGAGATGCCAGGACAGGACCGATATATATATATATATATATATATATATATATATATATATATATATATATATATATATGGATTAGAATCCTACAGAATGGGAGGATAGGGACACGTTTATAAATTTAAACTTTAGCTTTTATTTGAGTTTCATTAGAAATGAAATATAGAGAAGAAAAGAAAATTCCGGTATTATTTTTGTGTTGTCTGTTTTTTATTGGTCAAGTAAAGCTCAAGTGTAGTTGTCTTGTCTTGCAGCGTTTGTGTGTATAATTCTTGTGTATCTATCGGAATTCTAGGTCGTTTATGCGGGATTTAGTTGATAATTTTTGTACGTGTGATTGCATGAGAGCATTTGTCAATCAATTCCCGCATACATCTACTAGAAATATGATATATAAATGCAGATGTGGATTATAGCCTCGAACACTATCTGACAAAACTAATGCACTTGAAGTCTATTTAACCAATAAATAACAAAACATACAAAAATAAAATAATACCAGAATGTTCATTTCTCAACCATATTTTATTCCTGATGAAATTTAAATAAAAGAGAAACATGTTAAATTATACGCAATTTCTTATTTTATAATAGTATCTTATATTGATTGATTTAATAATACACCACGGAATTGTGCAATCAGTGTAACGTTTTATGTATATCTTTAATATATAAGCCTATCTGCCAAGAGCTGATAGCGTAGGGGAAAAAATCTCCGTCTGATGCCAAATCTTTCGGGGTCCCGATCCTGGCTTGAGGCAATCGGATGACTAGTCACACTGATGAGCTTTGACACAGCGAAACAGTCTGTCTATTGATGACAATATATTTATTTACATGTATATATATTCATATACGGATAATGATTTATATACAAATATTATGTTGGTGCAAAAATAATGTTGGTTTTTGACGTTAAAAATACGTAAAAAACCGATATTATTTTTGCACCAACCTAATATTTATCTCTCTATATATTTTATACACATATATATTTCTATTTCTTTCTCTCTCTCTCTCTCTCTCTCTCTCTCTCTCTATATATATATATATATATATATATATATATATATATATATATATATATATATATAAACAGAGCATCTACTCAAATATAGGTATTCATTAAAAAAAATAACGTTTAAACAACTAAATTAACAAAATCTGTCGGATTTAAATTTATTTACTTTATATATATATATATATATATATATATATATATATATATGAAGAATTATAATCTTAAGATGTGCTATATTTATGGGATAAAGAGCTCAATATCAGAGATAGAGCGTGTGTAAATATAAAAGTGAACATTGAAGTCAACACTTAGAGGCAACTGGATGTTTCATGCTAGACGCAATCGTCATATATATATATATATATATATATATATATATATATATATATATATATATATATATATTATTATTATTATTATTATTATTATTATTATTATTATTAAAAAATTGTTATTTTTATGTCCACTAACTTTACTTAACGTTTTTGTTTGTAGTAGTGTGCGACCGACATTTTGTAAATGTAACTGTTTTCATAGTGTGTAGTACAAGCTTTCGATTCGCATGAGTCATCATCAGGAGTGTGAGTAAGAAAAGAGAAGAAAAGAAAATTAATTGTATTTTATGCAGCTCATCTTTTCTACGTGTCATTTTTTATTTTATTTATTTTTTTTTTTTTTTTTCATTTTTATTATTTTTTTAGTATTACTGAAATAGACTGGTCGACTCGTAAGAAATAGAAAAAACTGTTTCGAGCAATTATTTCTGAAGGTTAGCATTCATCAGACTTCCTGAAGCCACGCCATTTGTCAGTATGGAAAAATATGGATTTTTTTAATGATTGAGAATGTTGCCCTGTTTATAATATAAATACACTCACAGATCGATCGTTATTTTGATTTTTTATTTTCTTACAGAATTATTATGTCAAGTTTTAAACTCTGCTTATGTTATTGATATATGAATAGCATTTTTTTTAATTTTCTGAATTTAAAAACAAAATTTAAATGTTTTTGGGTGTGATGATTTTTTCGGAAGCACCTGCACAATCACTGAGAAATAATAATTATCCCTTCTAAATGAAGAATAAAATGAGATTTTTGTCAATCATTTCACCCCAAGCAAGGCACTAAAGTTATTAAAACGCAAGAGTTTACTGACTGTTACCGAATATGAAAAAAAAAGCATGATTAAGGAGAGAAAACAATGAAAGAAAAGGAATTAAGTAGTGAATAACGATTGACATTGCATTTAAATATTTGAAGATCGAAGTTGACTGAGAAACAAAAACGGGAAAAGAGTTCCACAAGCAAGAAGTGCGACAGAAGAAACTGTTAGCATAGAATTTACGGATATATCAAACCATTTCAACTGAAAATAGATGGGATATATACGTACCCTTACTAATTTATGTAAATATTTGTTCTTTAATAAAACATATATATATATATATATATATATATATATATATATATATATATATATATATGTCCTCGAAAAATGAATTCGGTTGAGTACTTTGGAGAGAAAGCGCGAATTTGTAAACTTTGACTACTATTGCTGATAATGCAATACTCTTCTAACGGATTGAGTGCCCTCGGTCACTGGCGTGTTTATCTAAAAATAAATACACAAAAATTCACCTTCCTCTCTACCCGTCTTGAAGCGATCGGATGTCTAGTCACACTGATGAGCTGTGATACAGAGAAGCAGTCTATCTATGGATGACGATATAAACATATATATGTATGTATGTATGTATGTATGTATGTATGTATACATTTGTTATTTATTTAAAAGAAATATTTTTGCAGAACAACAAAAATCCTCAGATGTATATCATCCCGGGTAATCTACAGGATATTCTGAACTGAACCCTTTATTTAATCTACGGAGGTAGACGGTGCTGGTCCCACAGCTCACGTGATGTGGGATTCATTTCGGAATTACCTGTAGGTTACCGAGATCGTTATTGCACCGAAGAAGGCCAGAGGGAACAACGTTCGAAACGTTGTGATAAAAACAACAAAGATCGGGATAATAGTTCGAATAGTTTAAATAATGATAGCTCCCCATCCAAGAAATTCAGTTAAAAAAAATCAAGGATTGATTTTATACTGTATCGATATTTTGAAAAGGATTCCTTTTTGAAATGATAAATATTAATTTTTTTTTCTTCTGATAATTGCCGTGCCTTCGAGAAGGTCTAACGAATGATAATCTACAAACATTAGTGTTGTAACCTTGTAAGGGCCAGAAATAAAGACACAAAGAGAGGAATTGAGTTAAACAAATATATTAACAGAAACAGTAATACAAGCATATACAAACGAGAGTGTTACAGCAAGAATGTTCGATCCGATTGTCAGAGCTGACTGCTGGAAAATTCCCTCTTCAAAAGGCAGTACCTGCTCCTATTTATAGCCAGGAGAGTCCATGCGTGCGTGTCTAAATTACTATAACAATTAGTCTCCAAAATATTCTCTATTTTAACCAGACTAGTATACTTAAATAGTGCATTATTTTTATTAATCTCAAAATACGCAGAATATGAACTTCATAGAAACACTACTGTCTATCAATATAGCACCCAGCTTGATTTCTATTTACCCTCAATAACAAAGTGTATCAGTCAGCCATAACACACACACGGCAGCATCCCCAAAGACAAGTTTTTGCAGGAAAAATGACCTACAATGTATATGGTAAGACACTGCTTTCAGATTTCATGAGTCACATGAGACGTCATCCGTAACCCCCTTTACTTCCCATAATCTCACAAATTCCATTTCCCGTATATCATTTAGTAAAAACACTAAACCAACTGGTACTTCCATACTTATTCAGTATGTATAACATTAACTCCACGAGCAAATTCCTTGACATATTACGATCTAATAAACCAAATAACTGCATCGTAGCCTCACATAACGTTGAATGTCCAACTCAAAGAAACTATAGACAGTTTTACAGTATTTACACAATCATTTATCATTCCCTCCTCCTAAAATTACGTCAGCTATTCTACGAAAACATCTATTCTTCACAAGAGTAACTTTTACGGCCACTATGTCAACATCTATAAGAAAACTGACGAACCGATTCTATATAATTTCTACATAACAATACTTCCACAAGACTTCATATACATACATTATATCGAAATGAAAGAACAAAAAAAAAAAAAATAGTCAGCGTATTTTTCCTTAGGAATCTCATATCTCAGTAATGTTTTTGTCACAATGATAACTTAAAATTAGGTTTGGCCAAGTGGCGGCTCACGGCCTCCATATATCGTCAGTCTCAGAGAAAGGAGACGCTGAATTCAAACCACCTACTGCTTTGTAGGTCTTGTCTCTTCTTAGATAAAGGCCGGGTTAATCTCAATATATCTGGTGCAAAATGAGCCACAATTGGGAGATGGAAGAGACTAGTGACCACAGCGGTGCTAACTGAATAACTGATGAAGTGTTGACCGAGTTAATAACGGAAAAAAAAATCCGAATTAAAAGAAGGAAGTTTTTATGGAATTTTTACTATTATTATTTGTTTATGTCATATTTCCTGTCTTGTATCCTGTACTATGGTCCTTAGGCTCTATAGGTTAATTGCCATTTAATTGATTGCACTTTTCTTAGTATATGCGATGTTCCTAGTCGGGCGATTTTCTGGGCAACATGTATATTGATGTTACCTGGGACACTATTAGTAAAATTGTCCATTCCTTTACTCACGAGGCCCAGTGCTCCGATTACTATTGGTACAGTCTCAGTCTTCATTCCCCACATCCTGTTAATCTCGATCTCCACGTCCTTGTATTTGGACAATTTCTCCATAATTTTCATGTTTTCTCTCAGATGGTACTCCAATGTCAATAAGCAGACACTTCCTGAATTTCTTGTGTTTATGATAATATCAGGTCAGCTGGCTATTGTTTCCTTGTCAGTTTGAATTGGCATGTCCCAGAGGATAGTTACAATCGTTATTTTGAGTAACTGTGTCCGGTTGGTGGTTATACCATCTCGCAATGGTTCCGATTTTGTGTTTCTTGAACATCTTCCAGTGCACATATGTTGCTATTTTTTTCAAGTCTACGGGTGTATTCATTTTTTCCTAGTTCCGGACATGCTGGTCGACAGTTTCATTATATTTTCTGCATATCCTGAATTTCGGGTTAGTTCTATCCTTGATTATATGACAGTGATAGAATCTGGTTGCGAGACTTTGATCCTGAGCTGCATTATTATTATTATTATTATTATTATTATTATTATTATTATTATTATTCTCTTTTTCCGCACGGTTTTTCGTTTTCAAACAATCTTGCCTTAGGGATGTTCTCCATCAAGTCATATCACCTCAAACATGTAACAACTTCCGCAGTGTATTTGCAGAGCCAAGCAACACAGGCTTCTGAAGCGATGGGATGGTAAGTTACATTATTATTATTATTATTGTTGTTGTTGTTGTTGCTGTTGTTGTTGTGGTTATTATTATTATTATTATTATTATTATTATTATTATTATTCACTCAGTGATTATTCACACTAGTTTGAACTAGTGGTCTATGGTGAAGTTTAAGTGACAAGTCTCCTCAAAATTCTAACACTCTTCTAAGTATTGTAGTCATTTTAAGTTGTCTTCTGGTTTAATGATCTCGATTCTTCCTCGGATTTTCAGTACATCCCGCTCTTTCGCAAAAAAAAAAAAAAAAAAAAAAATTGAGTGCTTCCTAGTACACCAGAAAGTATTGGCACAACTTCAATCTTAATGTACTATAATTTATTCAGACCCCTTTGTGAACCCTAGATACTTATAAAGCCTTTTGCTTTTTTACTTTTTACTGTAGGATCTCCTGGAAGAACGAAATCATATTCTGCTACATTCTCTTCTCCTTGTTCACAATAATTAAATCGGGTCTATCGGCCTAGATTAGGGGATCCGTTTGAATCTGAAAATTCTAAAGGATTTCTTGATTTTCATTCTCTAGGAAATACTTTTAACGTGTGAGCATACTATTGTCCTGTATATTTAAATCGTCGTCACTTTGCACAATTCTCGGTTACTCACCCTTCCTGTCCAGTCAAGCGTATTGTTTATTCTTTCTGAACTAATTTCTTGCATTCGCCTATTGCGCAGTTGAGTATCTAATCTTTATTTTCACATTATTTGTATTTTCTGTCCTCATTTGTATTATCCATCCATGTGTTATTCATTATGTGTGTGATTATTTATATGGGTTATCCTTGTCTATCATTCACGGTGATTCAGTTTCGCTGGCGTAACCATGTCCATATCGTTTAATATGCCATTTATTGAATTTGTTTCTTGAAATATTCGTAGAGTTGTTTACCTCTTCAGTTTTTGGGGTTCCCGCGTTTTCTGTTGATCTTCCCAATAGTCCATATGTCAATTTTGGCTGTTCTTATAATTAACAGTACAGCGAAGTGCTTATTGACATCGATGGAGTGTTTCTTATTCTGATGTGGGTAATATTCAAAACTGATTTCATTTGATTTGTTTGTTCAAAGGCACACCAACACCTTATGGGTTATTTAATGCAGAAATTTAATTTTCTTGGGAGCTTTGATCTGGTTTGTTTAACGGCATATCAATACCTTATGGGTCATTTGATGACGAAATTTAATTTTCTTGGGAGATTTGATTTGTTTAACGGCATATCAATACCTTATGGGTCATTTCATGCGGAAATTAAATTTATTTTTTCCGAGCTTTGATTTGATTTGTTTAGCGGCATATCAATAGCTTATGGGTCATTTCATGCCGAAATTAAATTTATTTTTTCCGAGCTTTGATTTGATTTGTTTAGCGGCATATCAATACCTAATGGGTCATTTGATATCGAAATTTAATTTTCTTAGGAGCTTTGATTTGATTTGTTTAGCGGCATATCAATAGCTTATAGGTCATTTCATGCCGAAATTTAATTTATTTTTGGGAGCTTTGATTTGTTTAACGGCATATCAATACCTTATGGGTCATTAATATCGAAATTTAATTTTCTTGGGAGCTGTGAAGTAATAAATATATGATATTTGTTATTCTCCTTTCACAATTGAATACATGGTAGATGATACTCAGCTTTTGTGCATATTCATGTTTGTGCGAACATGATTACTAGAGCCGGTTATATGTGTATTTTATATTGTAGTTTTGTTCAAGTTATGTTTTGGAATATAGTTTTATATCTTTAAGAAATTGTAGGATATTAGATGGATTAATGTCATTAAAGAGTTCTCCCATCTTGACCGATGTATTGTTGGTAACTTTTATATATATATATATATATATATATATATATATATATATAATATTTAGCTGGTATTTGTACTATAAAAATGCATCTTTATACTTTCATGGGGTTTTGTTTTTGTTTTGGGATTAACTTTTTTGCGTGACCTATAAGGTATTGATATGCCGTTAAATATTAGATATTAACGCAATACCTAAATGCAGCAATCAATTTTTGAGTTCTTCTGCAGTTTATTGTTGCGTATCGAATGCGGCAGTAATATGCCTCGCAAAAAGAAGAGTGAAATCAAAAGCGCTAAGACGGCAGCGACGAAAGAAAGTCCCATGCAAATGAAAACCCAGATCAAACGGCAGCCAGGAGAGCTTTTAATGCTGAGAATATGCAAAGACTCCTGAACAAACCAAAGGCTCAATCAAGTGCCTTCTGTAGAAGCTAGCTTAAATGCCGCCCGATAGGGTTAACTATAACCGAATCTGATCAGACTTGGAAAAGCATTAGTTTCATGGTATCAAGCTGATAAACGTACGGGGATAAGTAACGGAAGATCTGTTTTATTATTAAACTGCTAGAGAATTTGCTTTCAGATGAGAGACAACAATAAAACATTTATTTGTTGAAATCAAAAAAAAAAAAAAAAAAAAATACGACTTATTTTCCTCTTGACTATAATTTCCCAAACTTCAACATATTTCTGCGTTCCTCTATTTTTACGGCACTAAACACCTTTCAAGAAATCCTCCCGCTTAGTAGCCTTTAAGAAGCTGGTGTTGAAGACCTCCACACGCTTGAAAAACAGTAGATTCGACGACACTATTCCGCTTTCTGTTAGACGTTAGATGTCACGCAGTGCGACATTCAGCGAGCATGGGACATTCGTGGCTCTCTGTGAAATTTTCTTAGCGTAACCGTGGATTTCTGTCTTTTTTTTTTTCTCTTCCAGTTTAACCAATAGATTGATTTCGATCTTTCCCTCTGGAATCATATCGTTACGGAGTATACTTCACAGAAGTTATAAAAAAAAACCCACCTGGGAAAAAGAAAAATAATTGGTTAATAGAATGGAAATTGGTCGCGCAATTCAATAAAGTAATTCATTAGTGTCAAACGGCTGAGTCGTGGAATTAGCGGCCCCGGCTTCATCCCTTTCTGGCTCTACCTCGTACATATCAGCCTATATCAGTAATTTGCCAGAGGCATATATATATATATATATATATATATATATATATATATATATATATATATATATATATATCGTAAAAGTGAAAGAGAGAATAGAGAGGAGAGGAGAGTGAGTTTTCTTTGATTATAAATCAAAGAAATTACAGAAAAACATATAAATTGAATTTGTCTTTACCTATCACCACTTTTAACTTTTTGTTTGTCATTAAATTTCCCTATATATATATATATATATATATATATATATATATATATATATATATATATATGTTTAAACGTTATTTTTTATTTTATTTTATTTTATTTTTTTTAAATGGCTACTTATATTTGAGTAGATGCAATGTTTTTATTTATTTATTAAACAGTATATTTATTTATTTATTTACATCTATCGGCCTGAACATTTGTGAAATCTTGCTCGTGAAAATACGCGTCCTCCGACATCTAAAAGAACGTTTAAGATAAACAAATTAATATATATATATATATATATATATATATATATCAGGCCTGACGATTGTGTTTAGTATGAAACAGATTGTCCCCTCTGGATGCTGAATTCAATGTTCACACACGCACACACATACATACATACACACACACACACACACATATATATATATATATATATATATATATATATATATATATATATATATATATATATGTGTGTGTGTGTGTGTGTGTGAGAGTGAGGGGACGCTGAAATGTTCTCAGCCCGACCCGTTTCCCAAAAGATTCAATATCAAATATTTTTTAGAATCCATTCTTTGTTCACCTACCGTCGTGCGCATATATATGATTCACGATTAACTATATATGTTCATATCGCTGTATATTCGTGTATATATATATATATATATATATATATATATATATATATATATATATATATATATATATATATATATATGTTGATGTGGATAGCAGCACACTCAAATTTTTATTTTCATACAATTATCAACATTTGATATCTACATGTATATAAGTATAATAACTTTATAACTTGGTATTTGCTTAAAAGGGATCTGACTAGCCCACTGGCCGAACATTAGGCCCATTTAACGAACATTAGATATTTATTTTAGACGTGTTCCTTCACTGAAACTGTTCTCTTC
>OZ010587.1:70238713-70256213 GCA_963932145.1 Acanthosepion lycidas | reverse complement strand
AACACAAAGATCTGTGGTTTTATGAGGTTTTTACAACTATCTCGATAGAGTTATGTTTGAAAATTTCTTCTACGGGTGATATAACTGTAAAAATTACTTGACGAATATCCCTTTTTTTTACTTACCCAGGAATCTTAAAATTTAGAAAAATATTCTAATGTAATCTAATATTTTATTCAGTTTTATGTAATTTGGCTTTAAATTTACGATAGTTACGAGGCTTATTTTGTGATAAAATCGCATTTCAAAATATTCAAAATTCAATTTAAAATACTGGAGGTCGCTGAATTGTAGTAAACTTTACCATTTATGATTAGTAAATATAGATTTACTTAATAACAATATCACTTAACAACTACAAATTAACACAGAATTTTAAAAGATTTAAAACTTTATAGATTATTCTAATTAAATTTTTTAAAAATGTAAAGAAAATTTGTGAAAATGAATTATTCATCGAAAAATGTTTTTCCTTAACACAATTGTGTCCGAAACATATCTCACTTGTAAACGCTATGAAAAACCTTCCTAATTAAATAATATCTTAGTTTTATTGCATTTTTGTTTTACGATTCAGAGCAGATTTTCGGTAACTGTGGGTTCTGTTTTAGAAGAAAAATGATAATTTAAATTCTTCAAAGATTCTTGCTTATAGCTAATATAAATATTAAGCAGTACAAATGTTAATTTCTCAAAATTTTATAAAATTAAATGAATGGGCGGTGGTAACAGATATAAAAAAATATATTTTTTACCAAGACATTTTAAAAAAGAAAAGTTTCTCAGATAATTTCATTCATTTGTGAAATATGTTCAGTTTCATTAAAATCCGACAATTATTTGATTCGTGCAAGAATTTCCAAATCAATGTGTTTTTCACCCCCCCCCCAAAAAAAAGACGCTAACATTTCCTATATAAATTTATGGTCAGCAGCTGATAGAAAAAAAAAATTCAACCAAAATGTTGAAGAATCTGAAAAGGATTAAAATTATAATTTAATAAAAAAAAAATCATTTCATCTTTACTCTTAATATAAATATTTTGACTATAAGACTTTGTCTTTATTAAGTTTAGGGAATTTTTTCATCATGGTATGATAATTTTTGGCGAATCTTTGGAGGTATATTGCTGAGCATGTAATAAATAGCAGGAATTGTGTCGTTGATTTTAGTTCGGCCCGTTTTTCGATTTTATCTAGGTCCCACTCCTCATTTCACCTCAAGGTTCTAGAGTCCTTGTATATCAGATCCCGTGAGCGTTTCCTTTGTAAACAGGGGGAATGCTTACTGGGTATGAATGTTATTGGACTCTAGTTTCTTGAAATTCACATTTTTTTCCCCTTACATTCGTTATATTAATTTAATTTACACGCTTATATAGCTTTTATATCCCAGAAATAAACTTGATAAGGCTGGGACGAAACCGGTTGTTCTTTTTTTATGTTTTTTAAAAATGCCATATAAATTTTGCTTTTTCCTAGCTATCGTTAAATTTTGTACCATAAAAAAAATATTTAAACACACACACACACACACATATATATATATATATATATATATATATATATATATATATATATATATATATATAGAGAGAGAGAGAGAGAGAGAGAGAGAGAGAGATAAACCTAGTGAGCCAGACAAACATACCCAGGTTTCACCTAAGCGGATCGTCAGGGAAAGCCGGCTTTCCCTGACGATCGTTTAGGTGAAACCTGGGTAGGTTTATCTAGGTCTGCTTTACGGTTGTATTGAGCTCTTTTGTTAGTTAGTTGTTTACTCGTATCGGGTTTTTTTCTTTGGGCTTCAAACCTGTATCTGTGCGATTTTTTTCGACAGACTTTCTTGTTTCTAGCTCTTTCTTTTTTTAAAACCTTTTTTTCCCTCGAGACTGATTTGCTTATTGACAAATCAAAAATTCGAGGGTTTTTCCAAAATAGTATAGTTATCTATATTTGTATACACACACACACACACACACACACACACACACACACACACACACACATATATATATATATATATATATATATATATATTGCTGTCATATATGGTCTGGCGCTCCCGCTGAACATCTCGAGATCCTTGACAAAATCCAGAGACGAATATGCAAGATGATAGGTCCTGATCTGGCATCTAATCTACAATCGCTATCCCACAGACGTGCCGTGACTTCCCTCTGTCTCTACTACAAGTATTTTCACGGCAATTGTTCCGACGAGCTACTTTCGCTGGTTCTCGGACTACATGAATTTAAACGAGCTACAAGGCTGGCATCTCAGTCTCCCCCTTTCACTGTCAAAACGGTTAAATGTAACCGACTCTTCTTCTCAAACAGCTTCTTCTCCCGCACTTCCCGGCAGTGGAACTCCCGTCCTCTTACTTGCTTCCCCGATGACTATAATCTTCAAATATTCAAGTGCAATGTCAATCAACATCTGACATCCTGAGCTTGTTCCACTTCCTTCTCTGTATCCTTTCCTCAAACACGCCTCTTTACTCTTGCTCTCAATCCTCTGTAACCCTTTGTGTACTAGTGGCACTCACGCCTTACTTAGAGTGAATTGCCTTATATATATATATATATATATATATATATATATATATATATATATATGTATGTATATTTTAAAGGACTTTTTATTTGACATTAATTCATATTACTGTAAACATTATTTTTAGTGTACCTTCTAAAAGTAGTGTTTATAGTAATACGCACACATATACATTGATAACACACACACACACACACACACACATATATATATATATATATATATATTTGTGTGTTTATAACCCTGTTCATTCAGGTGGTTGCCAATTGAGGGTGTCCTATAGTATATGTATGTGATTCATAAGTTGCCTTGGCTGCCTCATCCATGAAATGAAAAAAAACAAACAAATCACCTCTAGACACCAGGCTAAGATACTTCTGCACTGTTCAGAGATACAAAAATGCCACTTTGTTACAGTTTGGCAATTGACAAAGTTATACTGGACGGATTATTTACCGTATTTTGATTGGTTGGTTTTACGGTTTATCAACCATTTGAGGGTTATTTAAAGACTGAAAATATTTTTAGATAGTAAGAATTTTTTGGAAATCATAATGATTTACTGTTACAAGTACTAATAATTAACCCATAGCTGGGGGAAAAGAGGAGGATATAAAGCCTTTTTCGAGGGTAGTTGCGTATAAGTGAATATAGTGAAATCGACTGGAATTAGAACTCGACTCTCCGATTTCCAATTCCGAACTATTACCCATTACGCCAATCTTACATTCAATCTGACACTACCTGTTATCCCCAAGCGGTCATCCGTCTAGATACTGACCAGTCTCGACGTTCCTAAACTCCAATGATTGTAGAAGAACCAGTGTTTTAATAGGATATGGCCGTAAGCCGATATTTATTGTAGACCATCTTATTTTAATGAGATATAACATAAAAAAAATATTCGTTGACAATGTCAAACTTGAAAGATCGGAATTTGCCGAAAATGTCTACGCTGAAAAATAATTCAAATATTTGCATCGAGTTAAAAAATATATATAAAGTGGAGTATCTTAAAAAAAGTTACACTGAGTTGAACAAGTGGTAGAAGGTGTAGACTTCGTCAAGAAGAGAAGCTGGCTAGAACAACTTATAAGAAAAGCAGTATGTTGTTAAATAGCAGAAGTGAAATAATATTCAGGTGTAGGCATATAAGTAAAAATATTCTCGGTCTCTACGACCCCGGATGAAGAATTTTTTTCTACACCTCCTACCCCTTCACTATGTCCGGTGCCATAGTTGTATAATTGTAGTACGGTATTACGATATTATATTGCCCGCCTCCTGAAGAGACCTGTCGGTCGAAACCAAGGTTGGGTGCAGTTCCATAATGTGTTTTTGCTCCTTTATATATATATATATATATATATATATATATATATATTGATAATTTATATATTTATCCTTCATATACTATATATATATATTGATAATTTATAAGGGTTGGCCGTCGTACGTGTGGATGTATTAACCTGAAATTTAGTGTTGGTTCTTAATTCTCTCAGATGGTTGAGACGATTCTTTTCAAAGTAAGTTATACCTCGGTAGCAGGTATTTCTCCAGTTTGCTCGTTTTTCAACAGCAAATTCGAACTCTTCTATAGGGACGTTTGCAGCATTTAAATTGGATTTAAGTTTATCCTTGAAGCATGATTAAGGACAACCTACATTACACTTACCATGAAAAAGTTGGCTATACATGAGGATTTTCGGCATCCGATCATCGTTCATTATGATGACATGAACAATCCATCTGAACTGTGATATATATATATATATATATATATATATATATATATATATATATATATATATATATATATATATATATGGGAGAAAAGGATGTATAATTATTTTTATATAACAGAACAATGTTAGGAAAATTAAAGTGACGCGTTTCGTCCTTCATCGGACTAAAGTGATGTTTACATTGAAGTAACTACATATGAACACGAAAGAGGTGCTAATGGTTTAATAGTGTTCATCTGTAGTTACATCAAAATGATAAAGTCCTAAAGGCCGAAACGCCTCAGAATAAAAATATTTCCACTTCGTCATTAATTTTCGTAATATATATTTTTTCACATTCTAATGAACGCTCTGCACATTGTCAAACGTTTTTCATTTAAAAACATAATGAAAAAAAGAAAACGGTTATGGATTACAACGCACAACTTTTTACAAATACTTATGTTAATGAACAACAAATAGTTTTATATTACTTGCACTCCTGAAGATGATCTTGGAAGAAGACCGAAAGTACTTGGGAAATGAATATAAAAGTAATTTAAACAGCTATAGCACATTTCTCTTCCTTTAACATCAATACACGGAAGGTTATTCGTGTGTATGAACGGTTTTTGTAAAAAATTAGCAAACATATGTCTTTATGTTATTCAATCAGGCATGCCTAAAAGAGAATTTGCTGCCTAACTACACAAATTTTAATATATATATATATAAACTATATATATAGAGAGAGATTTAGAATTAATTTATAACTTGTTAACTTAATATAAAAATAATGAAAATGGAAAAATCGGTAGACAAAAGTTGATACTTTCAGACGCGTGGAACGAACGATTAAAGAAAGTTTCGTCTACGAAACTCTGGAATCGGGCCGCTTAATATAACATCAATCAGCTAAGTGACAAATTTTATTTTTGTATTAATCGTATATATATATATATATATATATTTAGTTGGATTGATATGTATTTGTGACCCTGGGTTTCACGCTTTTGCGATTGTCAGGGTCACAAACTCACATCAATCCAACCAAATATGTTAGCTCTATCTCTGATATTGAGCGCTTTCTAATAAGTACCGCGCATATAATATATAAATAATTATGTAATATATATTTATTTATATTTATATACACACACTTTTCACATATATATATATATATATATATATATATATATATATATATATATACAGTGTAACCGGGATATAAGAGAAACCCGGATATAAGAGAGATTTTCACTGGTCCCAAATTAGAGCCTGTGTTAATTTATATAAAATAGACCAAACCCGGATATAAGAGAAAACCGGATATAAGAGACTTCTTCTCCTGTCCCGACAACTCTCTTATATCCGGGTTACACTGTATATATATATATATATATATATATATATATATATATATATATATATATATATATTAGTGGGTCTTTCATATACTTAAATGACACTAGGATTTTTACATATTCCAACTAGTTTCTCAATATTTTACCCACTTTAAGACTCTTACGATTATTAAATCGACTTCATATTTTTGAATTTAGAAATGTGATTATTATTATTATTATTATTATTAATTATTATTATTATTATTGAATGAGTGAAAGAGCATTAACAAAGTGACAGTTGGGTACAAATATAACGATCCCAATATACCTATGATGACACGCAGTCTAATTAGGGTTTACAAGCTACATGCTTTGCACACAAATTCGTACGATATTGCGAAAGTTTTTGATAAAATCAGCACATAAACTTTCAAGTAGCGCCGAATTAAAAATACCTTTATGTCGGCTAACCAAATCCGCCCAAACCATTCTTAGAATTGAGATTGATTATTATTATTATTATTATTATTATTATTGATCAAAGTAACGATGGGGTATAAACATACGAAGCACAGTATTCCCATCAAAAGTACGCAGTTTGAAAATGGTATACCAGACTCTTACAAGACAGCCAGAATGTGTTCGATATGGCAACAGATTTTAATAATAATAATAATAATAATAATAATAATAATAATAATAATTATTATTATTATTATTATTATTATTATTATTATTATTATTATTTCTTTATGTTATATTTCCTGCTCTGTTATCCTGTAGAGCCGGGTCCAAACTATTGCCCCTAGGTCCTATAGAAGAATTGTCATTTAACTTATAGCATTTTTCTTCCCGTATGCGATGTTCCTAGCAGGGCGAACTTCTGGGCAACTTATATGTTGATGTTACCAGAGACACTGTTAGTAAATTTCCCAGTAATTTATAAGGTTTGCCTTTTCACCATCCATGCCATCTTTTTACACAAATACGTTAGGTGAGTTACTCGTATTTGTGTAAAGAGATGGCATGGATGGTGAAAAGACAAACCTTACTAATAGCTAAAAGACAAACCTTACTAATAGCTAAAAAGAATAGGAAGTTGTGGAGAGCTATAATCCACCATGTCTTGAAGGAACACATCACATAAAGATTATTATTATTACTAATCTTGAATAAGCATATTTACTTCATTTGTTAACAGCTTTATTACAAGATTTCTACACAGTGAATTTTCACGTTTGTTGTTTGTGCTTTCAACAAATGTTAAGCGACACCATTATTGTTATTAAAGCTCCCACAACATTTCAAATAATTTCTCTTCTTTTGCTTTTTCTACACAGTATATGATGTCGATTGTTGCTAAGAAGTTTATTTTCAGGTCCACCTCGAGTGACTTAAGTAAATAAACCGGTGATTTTCTTCTTTACGAAGTTTTTTTTATCTGACAGCTGAGCTAAAAGGTTTTTCCTTTGAAAGTCACTGGGTGCATTAGATTGCAAGAGTTTTTTTTCTGAACCTAGTCTCGTGGAGACGAGACTTTTGTGTCTCAGATAGTGATGGAGTTTCATTCGAATGTTCCCTAACATATGTATCAGTATTCGTCTTAGTCATTTCTAGTGCTCATATTATTACTGGAAACACTGTACCTGTATTAAAATGCCATATTCTTGCAATTTCGAATTCTTGGTCTTCATATTTTAAAAGTTTATCAAAATCTTTTGATGAGTTTTTTTTTTTTAACAGACGGACTGGTCACTTCTATGAAGTACCACTTATTTTTTTTAAAGTTTTATTATTATTAAGTTAACAATTCTGGGGTAAAAATATACGAAACCCAATATACAACAAGTTTGATACTGTATACACGGCACATGCGGCACAGACAAATGTGGACAATATGGTGATAAGTTTAGATATATAACATCAACAACAACAACTACAATAATAATAATAATAATAATAATAATAATAATAATAATAATAAAAATTTGTCTGTGTGATCGTGATTACTTTTCCCTAAAAAAATCTTCATATTTTAAAAGTTTATCAAAATCTTTTGCTCAGTATTTATTTATTTATTTTTTAACAGGTGGCTGGTCACTTCTATGAAGTACCATTTATTTTTGAAAAAGTCTTTTATTATTATTATTATTATTATTATTATTATTATTATTATTATTGAGTAAGAGAGTCGCCCGTTAACAATTCTGGGGTAAAAATAGTGGAAACCCAATATACTAAATGTCTGACAGTGTATACAAGGCACATGCCTCACAGACAAATGTGGGCAATATGGTGATAAGTTTAGATAAATAATAATAATAGCAGGAGGAAGTCTGGCACCCTGAATGTGATGACCCAACATGGTAAATATTGCTAAATCAAATCAGTCGTTAAGCGGGTCAACAGTGAGAAACCAGACTGGGATCGAAAGTCTGTAGCTGGAACAAACTCTACCCGACACGAAAATAGAGGAAAATACGCCGAGGAGAGTCCTCAAAGTGGCCCTACATATCCATTAAAAGAAAATCCCACAAAAAGAACAATAAACAAAATGAGAATTCTGAAGTAATGATAGCATTTTATATAACTACGATAAATTTGATAACGACAACAACGACCAAAGCCGCCTATAATATCTGGCGAGAAAAACATCCCTGAAACAGACTAAATATCGATGCCAGCAAACTAGCCAATGTCAGGCTTGACATCATCAGGAAAAAAAAGATTACCTGACATAGAATTTGAAAGCATCCGAGAAAACATCAAAGATAGATTAAACCTTAACATCGAGGGACTAAATGCCAATAACCCAGAAGAAACAAATGCAGAGGATCAAACAGAAACCAGTTGTAATAATCCCTCTGAGGTACACTAGCAAATAGGGAATATAAAGGAAATGTCTTTCGAAGAAAGACTAACAATTCCAAAAGTAAGAAAGAACCTTCAAGTGAAAGAATGCATCAATTTCGCAAAGCAAGCAATTAGAAAAATAACGCACGAAATGGAAAGATCGATGAACCTGAGAGAAATTAATCGTCTGATATAATATGGCGGCCTCGGCAACAATCACAGAAACAATAGGGGAAAAATTAAAAAACATAACGTAAACGCAAAAGAAAAAAATAGTAACCGAAATAAATAAACCACGAGAACAATTGTCACTTCTAAGTGAAGTGGACAAGGGCTCCAAAATGAAAGGAAGGAAAAGGAGACAAATAAAACGAAGCCTTGACATAAAGAATAAGACTGATGTACGAAAAATTAAAGAGAAGCTGAAACGACAAATTCAAGCGAGGCACGGATAATCAGGAGTAATAAATAAAAAAAGAAAAAAAAAAGAAAAAAAGAAACAGATTCTTCTGACAAAACAAGATCTTCAAAGAAGATGTCAAGAGAAATTGGAAAAAATAAAATAGAGATAAATGACCCCCAGAAATGAAAGAGATCGGGTGTAAGATGTGGGGAAACTGCAAAATGCACTGTGAAAGAGCAACATGGATCAAACAACGACAGGTAGCACGCAAACATATAGAGTTCCAAAAATGGACGGATATCAATATTGCTGAAACAACCGTTGCTATCTGAAAAACCAAAAACTGAAAAGCACGTGGAATATACCGAATAGCCAATTTTTGGATATAAAACCTATCTAGCACCTACCAAAACTTCGCACGAGCATACAATTGTATAAACATAAACCGAGAAAAATGTCTCAAATTTCTCAGATGGAGAGTAACATACCTACTCCCCAAAACAGAATCACAAGAACTATAGACCAATCACTTTACTACCAAAAATATACAAGACCGTCACATCTATCATAACCAAGAGGACATACAACTTCCCTGAGAAAAACAATTTACTCCCAGCAGAATAGAAGGGGTGTAGAAGACAACACTAAACCTAAACCATACAAACGGGTCATTAACATCGAGGCCAATCAACATCAAAAGTGGGATCTTCCATGGAGATTGATTGTCACCACCACTCTTCTGCCTTGCATTAGCGCCACTCAGCTGCCGACTGAACAACAATAGCTACGGATATAAGTCACAGAATGGCAAACTGAATCACCTATTCTATATTGGTGATCTTAAAACGTTTGCCAAGGAGGACAACAGCAGAAAAATCTACTCACCATTGTCAAAAGCTTCAGCGAAGACATTAGGATGGAGTTCAGGCTCGACAAATGTGCCAAAGGCACCTTCAAAAGCGGTAAATTAACGATAGCTACAGGTTTTCACTATGATATCAACAACAAGATTAACAAACTAGACCAAGATGGGACATACAAATATTTAGGAATGAATGAAGAAGATGGAATATAACATTAACTTATGAAGAAAAAAGATCCGAAAAGAATATTATAGGAGAATGCGTTTGATTCTAGAAAGCGAACTAAATGGAGCCAATAAAATGAAGGCTATCAACACCTTAGTTATAACCGTAGTAACAAACAGCTTCAATATTATTAAATGAAAGTTGAATGATATTAAAAGATTGGACGCCAAGACCAGAAAAATGCTTACTCAAATGAGGATGCACCACCCGAAATCAAATGTTGATAAGCTGTACGTAGCAAGAGCTTTAGGAGGCCGAGGTATAATCCACCTCGAACTAACTCTAAAAGCTACAACAATCGGACTGGAAGCATACCCCACAAAAATTAATGACCCTCTCCTGCAAATAGTAAAACACAAAATCCACTCAATCAACAAATAAGCTGCACTCTTCAAGAAACAGCTTAATGTACCTGAAATCCTACCAAGAAAAAAACGAAGCGAATGTCATCTATGCCAAACGAGTAAAGCAGAAAGCAAAACAAATTGGCCAAATGAAATTACAACAAAACTGGGAGGACAAGGCATTGCATGACAAATAAATTAAAAGAACTAAAGAAGCAGATGTGGACCAACAGAAAACATATCAGCGGCTGAAGAGAACCGGGTTGAAAGCCGAGACAGAAAGTCTAATTATTGCAGCTCAGGACCAAAGCCTCACAACCATATCCTATCACTGTCACATAATCAAGAATAGAATTAACCCGAAATGCAGGATCTGCGGAAAATATGATGAAACTGTCGACCTTATTATCTCAGGAAGTCCGGAACTGGCAAAAAACGAATATACTCAGAGACCTAACAAGGTAGCGACATATGTGCACTGGAAGATATGCAAGAAGCATAAAATCGAAATTACTGAGAAATGGTATGATCACCACCCTGATACAGTTACCCAAAATAATGATGTAACTATCCTCTGGGATATGACAATTAAAACTGACAGAGAAATAAAAGCCAACTGACCTGATATTGTCATAAAATACGAGAAATTCAGGAAGTGTCTGCTTATTGACATGGCAGTGCCATCTGAGAGAAACACCTTCATGAAAATGATCGCGAAATTGTCCAAATACAAGGACCTGAAGATCGAGATTAACAGGATGTGGGGAATGAAGACTGAGACTGTACCAATAGTAATCGGAGCACTGGGCCTCGTGAGTAAAGGAATGGACGATTTTACTAACAGTGTTCCAGATAACAACAACATACAGGTTGCCCAGAAGATCGCCCTACCAGAAAGATCTCATATACTAAGAAAAGTGCTATCGATTAAATGACAATTCCCCTAAAGAGCTTAAGGACCATAGTATGGACAATTCATACAATTGTCAGACAGAGACCAGCTCCCGAAAATCCATATGACGAATTCGAACAAGCACATCGTGAAAATATAAAATGCTGCCCTGGAAACACTGTTAGCAGATAAACCACCGGGAAACATCACAGAAGTTAACAACGTCATATACACAACAGCTCTATCAGCGACTCGGAAGCTTGGGGTCAAGACAATAAATAAAATTAACAGACACAGAGAACCATACGATACGAGAAATAAAACAAATCAGATGTGAGCTTTCTATATTAGATGAGCTCACCAGAAACCCTAATATTTCCACACGTAAATCCAAAAAGATCAAGCGGAAATATAGCATTAAATCCCTAATTGATATTCCATCAATCAAGGAAATGCAGAAACAGAAACTTTAGCTAAAGGCACAGAGAACAAGACGATACGAAAAACGTTGTAGGTTCTATCGCCAAAATAAAATATTCCGAACAGATCTTAAGAAATTTTACAGGGAAATTGGAAAAACACCTATACATGTCGAAAAGCCACCATCGATTGATAATGTACAGACATTTTGGGAAAATATTTGGAGCAGCCCAAAGGAATATAACCCAAATGCAGAATGGATACGGCGTGAGGAAAAACGACTGCTGGATACACCTCTGCAAGAATGGGAATATATATCCACAGATGATGTTAGGCAAGCACTAACGAAATCCCAAAAATGGAAATCTCCAGGAAATGACAAGTCGCCCAATTTCTGGCTGTATCATCTCTCATCTACCCATGGAATTCTTGCAAAAACATTATCAACGCTTGTAAATAATTCCAATAAAATCCCGGAATGGGTTACTGAAGGTATTACATACCTCATACCAAAAACAACTGAAACAGACGACCCGAAAAATTATAGACCGATAACATGTCTCTCCACAACGTATAAGTTGATCACGTCTGTACTGACTAACCGTACCTATTCCTTTTTCGAAACAAACAGCATTCTCCCGCTGGAACAGAAGGGATGCAAAAGAGGTTCATATGGCTGCAAAGATCAACTTCTGATAAATAAAATGATTCTGGAAAATGGCAGGAGACGACGCAGAAATCTCAGTGCAGCGTGGATTGATTATCGTAAAGCCTTTGATAGTGTTCCACATTCGGGGATCCTTAAGACTTTGGAAATGTACATGTCTCCCCTGTGGTATTAAATTTCCTTAAGCACAGCATGGGAATGTGGAACACCAAACTATACCTTAGTCACACCGGGGGCACTGCCATATCCAACCGTTTGAATATCCGACGTGGAATCTTTCAAGGAGACTTTCTGTCACCCGTTCTGTTTTGTTTATCCTTAATCCCTCTTACACATGAACTGAAGAACAGTAGCTATGGTTACAAAATAAATAAGAAAATATTCAATCACCTACTCTGCATGGATGATCTCAAACTCTTTGCCAAAGACGACAATGAGTTGAAAGGCCTCCTCAATATTGTAAAATACTTCAGTGACGACATAGGTATGAACTTCGGATTAGATAAATGTGCAAAAGTAACATTCAAGAAAGGTAGAATTACAGAAACACCCTTAATAGATTTAGATTTTGTCACAAAGATTAGGGAATTGGAGCATGAAGAAGCTTATAAGTACCTAGGAATTAGCGAAGGAGATGGCATACAACACCCTCAAATGAAGGAAAAAATTAGAAAAGAGTACTACAGGCGTGTACGTCTGGTACTAAATACTGAACTAAACTCAAAAAATAGAATATCAGCTATAAACACATTGGCTGTCCCAGTGGTGCAATACAGCTTTAATGTCCTTAACTGGACCATAGCTGAAATTAAGCGAATGGACGCCAAAACGAGAAAGCTTTTTACTTGCTATCGCATGCATCATCCCAAAGCTGATGTTGATCGTCTGTATGTGCCCAGATTCGAAGGAGGCAGAGGATTAGTTCAACTAGAACTGTCCTACAAAACTACAACAATTGGCCTCCAAAAATACTTGGAAACTACAGAAGACTGGATGATGGTATAAATCAAGGAACATGAAAGTAGTAAGCGTCTTTACTCCGTAATGAAAGAAGCCAACGAATTCAAAATGGAGCTTCAAATGGGTGTAGAGATGCAACTACAGCACAATACACCGGCTGAAACTGCAAAATACTTAAAAAAGACAGCAACGACGAATGCAACCGACCAGATACAGAAGCGATGGCAAGATAAACCACTTCATGGCCAATACTCTGCCCGTACCAAACAAGCTGATGTAGACAAAACCCGTACCCATCAGTGGCTACGCAGTGCAGGGTTGAAAGCGGAAACTGAAGGTTTTATCCTTGCTGCGCAGGACCAATGCTTGCTAACTAGGAATTATCAAGCACATATACTAAAATATTGTGTCAGCCCAAAATGCAGATTCTGTGATAAATATCCAGAAACGATTGATCATCTTGTATCAGGACGCGCGGTATTGGCACCCACTGAATATAAAACCCGACATGACAGAGTGGGCCAATATCTGCACTGGAAAATCTGCAACTTCTACGGGAAGGAAACTGAAAGAAACTGGTATGAACACCACCCAGACCCGGTTACGGAGATAGGACCTGTTACAATACACACTGACAGAACAATCAAGGCCAACCGCCCAGATATTGTTATTAAAGACCACAAACAAAAACGGTGCCTCCTTATTGATATGGCAGTCCCTGCTGACTGCAATGCATCTTTGAAGATATTCAAAAAGCTGTCAAAATACAAGGACCTTGAAATAGAAATCTCGAAAATGTGGCATATCGGAACATCGACAATCCCTGTTGTAGTTGGAGCCCTAGGACTGGTTGGAAAAGATTGCAGTAGACTAATTGAAGGGATTCCTGGAAGTCCATGCCTCAAGGAGATACAAAAAATTGTTCTGACAAGTACAGCCCACACTTTACGAAGGGCTTTATCTATGTAATTTCTTTTTTTTTTTTTTTTGTCAGTGGAAAGTGTCATGATGCCATTTCTAACCTTAGGTCCCTGGGCGTGACCCGGAAAGAAATATGTAAACGCCAGAAATCAAAGAAAATAAATAATAATAATAATAATAATAATAATAATAATAATAATAATAATAATATTCAGCTTTTAATAATTGTAAAGTTACTTTAGCAAGACTTTTAGCCGAGCCTGAGATAAAGGAATGTTTTTCTTTGAAATTTATTGAGCATATTAAATTAAGAGAGTTTTTCTGCCTATGTGGGCAATGGCCATGAGCTCAATCTTTCGTACCTCAGATATTCATGGCTTCCCTGACATTTTCTTAATGTGTGTAATTAATGTGTGTCTTAATAATTTTTTTAATTCCTAATGTAATAATTTTATTATTTTGTAGTGTTCTCAATATTATTATTATTGTCATTATTAGTATTACCGTAATTTCCTGTGTATAATACGCCTACATCCATAATACGCACACTTAAAATTGTGCTGAAAGTGTGGAAAAATTCTTATACTCATGCATAATACGCACCCCTTGTTTGGTAATGAAAACCTATAAATTCTACCTCTCCAATTTCATTACGGCCAGTATTTCTTACCCTTATTTTAAAAAAATGGTTTTAAACATAGAATAATATTATTCTAATTTACTTTTATGATAATTCTTATTTTATTTTACGGCAATTTTTTTAAAGATTTTTTATAGCTGTGCATAATACGCACCCCTGATTTTGCTTATTATTTTAAAAAAAAAATGTGTATTATACATGGGGAATTACGGTATTTCCTTGGATTTCTGTTGTATGCACATTTCGTTCCTGCTCTCAACCAGAAACCTAAGGTCATAAATTGATTCATGACATTTTCTACTGATCATTTTTGTAAAAACAAATAGAAAACCCCTAAAATCACACACATTTTACATAGATGAAGCTCTTCGTAATGTGTGAGTTATACTTGTGAGTACAATTTTTTGTATTTCTTTAAGGTATGGACTGCTAGAAATCCTTTCATTGAAATTATCGGAACCTTTTCCAACCAATCCTAGGGCTTCAACTACGACAGGAATTATTGATGTCCACATGTGCCACATTTTTTAGATTTTCACTTCAAGATCCTTGTATATTCATTTTTTTTTAAATATCTTCAAAGATACATTACAATCTGAAGGGACGGCCATGTCAATAAAAAAAAAAAAATTCTTTTCTTTGTGGTCTTTGATCACAATGTTCTGGGGATTAGCTTTGATTGTTCTCTCTGTATGTATTGTAAAATCCCATAAAATTGTTACAGGTCTTATCTCTGTAACCGGATCTGAGTGATGTTCATACCAGTTTCTTGCAGTTTCCTTCCTGTAAAAGTTGCATATTTTCCAGTGCAGATATTGATCAACTCTATTATGCTGAGTTCTATATTCAGTTGGCGTGCAACACTGTGCAACCTGATACATGATGATAAATTCTTTCTGGATTATTATTATTATTATTATCATTAATAATAATAAAAATAATAATAATAATAATAATAAACAAAATGATTGATGTAACTGTATTTTTCAACACTTAAAGAAGCGCGATTTTAAAAAAAAAACCGTAAAAGAACAGAAAAGACAGTGTTTAACAATATAAGAATGCTTCAATGGGATAAGACAACATTTTCGCCATTGTTTTTAATTTGTCAACGGCGAGTAATGGTGTAATAGATTGCGGCTCGAATTCCGCTATCGGAGAGCCGAGTTCGAATTCTAGTCACGTTCATTATATTCCCTAACGTGTTAATACCCTTCAAAAGGTATGAATCCTTTTCTTCTCTTCTCGCCCACCAGTTACGGGTAATTAGCAGAAAGGAGAATCAATTCATAACCAGCCTGGATAAGGTTGGACTCCGTCAGGCTATTTTGCCCAGGAAACAGCACTGCCACTGCGGCTATAGTACATATGGTGACCCTATTACCCTAATGGGTTACAGGTCGCGTGATCGTGAAACCGCTTTTTTGTTTCTCCCATTATTTTCATTAAGACACTGAGAAAAAGCACTCACTGAACAAATTTATAAAATCAGTATTGAATTTGTGAAAACAGAGAGCAATAATAGAATGCACGGGAAAGAGATGAATTTGTTAAGATTTTTGTTACATGGAAAATTATAGACGAAACTATTGATGCAAGATGATCATTTAAAAAACAAATAGTATCTATTTTGTCATGGGAAGTGGATAATGTAAGCATATTTTATCTCTAACGATATATACTCACACTTTTAAATGTAGTATAACATATATTTATATATAACATAATATATATATATATATATATATATATATATATATATATATATATGAGAGAGAGAAAGAGAGAGAACACATGGGGTAACATTCCACTGTTCGAAGCATTTACATTTAAAAGAGTGCTCAATATAAAGTAGAGCAATATAATCATGTGTAGCGATTTCAACATATTATTATTTTTGTTTTTTTTTATTTGACACATGTTGAACATAACGGAGAAAAGTCAGTGCTACATAAAAGTTACATGTTTACACCGACGCATACACACATGTATTTGCATATATATTTTTTATACTCGCACGCACACACGAACATATGTGAGTGAGTGTGTGTGTGTGTGCGTGTCTATACACAGGTGTGTGATTCGTTCTAGTTTATATTAATTCATATTTAAATAAAATAATTATAAATGTTGTAAATGAATATATATACTAAATTTATGACTAGCATATTACATATGATATTGATATATATGTATGTGTGCGTAAATTGGTAAATAAAATAGAAATTATTTTTATGTTTTTAAATGTTCTTTTCAAAACATTTGAAATTTAGCACTCTTATATGCAAAAGAAAAGATATAATTACTATAATGTCCATCTCTCTCTCTCTCTCTCTCTCTCTATATATATATATATATATATATATATATATATATATATATATATATGTATATAATCTAAATGATGAGGAATCTAAATGAAATAATGATAAAAACGTAAGAATATTAATCTACAAACCAGTGTGTTCGAAGATTTTAATTTTTTAATATTTTTTTTATTGTTCAATATATATATATATATATATATATATATATATGTAGATAGATAGATAGATAGATATTGATTTTGACGCACTTGGTTTTCGTATTATTTCATTACTAAGTCAATCATTTGAAATAAATTAAATATACGAAATAGTTTAATCATATCTGTCTGGCTTTAGTGATATTGCATTTCTGGTTGA